>JAOTON010000977.1:0-600000 GCA_034440635.1 Lepas anatifera | reverse complement strand
TTCGCTGTCACCAGCATCTACAGGTCCCTTTGTGTATATAATATTAATTCTCAAACATATTGGCATGCTAACGATCAATATCCTTTACAGGTTTCACGTATCGTTCACTAGTAACCTCGCTCCCCTCCTCCTCCGGTCAGGATTTGTTCGAGCTGCTCACGCTTGGCCTGCTGTTTCCGGACGACACCATTCAGCTGGACGTCAATCCCTCCGGCATCGTCATGATTCGCTGTATCGCTGTTCGGCCGCCTCCTCCTCGCAACAACCAGCTGTTTCGGAGGAGCAACCTTCCGTCGAGCACTCCGTCACCCCGCGCCGGGCCAGTACTCAGACCTCCTCCCAGCAACTCCTTCGTGACCAGCAGACCTTTCCAGAAGGCGGCCAGATCCTTCCCAACTAGACAACCGCAGCAGCCGCGACCTGCGTCCACATTGCGTCCCGTTCAAAATCCACCAGGAGCGTTTGACACTCGAGGTCTGCCTACTCACGCACCCATTGCGCCGAGCCCGAATCCGTCCAGTCACCCTCTCCAGTCACCCAGAAACCAGCTCTTTGGACGGTCTCATAGTTTCTTCCGGGGGCCGACCCGTTCCTTCCAAGGCCAGAGGTCTCAGTTTCGGAGAGCAGGTCCGGTCGACCAGCCGGGTCAGGTGGGACGCTCCCTGCCGCCGCCGTCGTTTGCGACGAGCCGATCCTTTCGGACCAGTCGACCTTACCAGGCGAAAGAGTCGCCTTTTCAAACACTGGCGACTACAGCAAGACCATTCTAGCTTCATAGTCATCCTCAATTTGAATCTGCCATCTTTTTGGGTACGCTGATATTTCCATTCTTCTGCTGTGGACTGGGAGATTACAATTTGAGGAATGTATATACGTAAAACAAGTTTCTCTTTTATTCTGTCTCCGGGAGGTTCTGTGGGATTAGAACATCCACCTTAATAGTACACCTCACTTACCGCGTTAGAAATGTTGAAAGGGATTAAGATGAAAGAGATTGGGTTAGAAAACTGTTGTACCTATGTCTTTCATAGAATTTATGCATCTTGCTAGATAGCTAGGCTTTGTCAAACATGGAGCGATTTGGGTTTTCTGGCTTATCTGTTGCGTACGTCCACATTAATGTAGTTCCGTCGCATTTCTGTTGTTAAGGTTGTAAAATTATGTATCTACATACCTATTATGTAAAGAAAGCTGCCGTAAAATGTACTCAACATTTGCACATGCGTAAGGTCTTCCATTCGTGAATGTGGCACTTGTGTACTGTTCTTTTTTGCTTTTTGATTACACGATATTTTCGTGTACTCCGGCTGTGCCTACTTTTTTCAGAAACGAGCGAAGTGTTTGATCAACACAAGCTCGAAACACTTTGTGCTTTCGTTAAAATTTGTAATAATCAGAACTGTGTGACAAAACGTTTTATTGTGACGAATGTATCTTTTTTACTATCTCTCTGGACTTAAGGTATGCCTCAATGCCCATTCAGTGCAACATTGTGACATGATGTACCAACGCTCTAAGTACAAAATACAAGCACTCTCCAAGAAAATGTTCTCCTCCTTTCATGGCCCATGGCTCATGACTACAGTTGAGTTGGATACGCAGATATCCGCGACTAGCTTGCTGATGTAACCAAATCCACGGCAGACTGCTCTGAAAATACCAAAAAGTGGGCGAGGTCCTAACAGGCCGCAGGGCACCGACCAAGATCTTCTGCAGTGGAAGAAGTCGACTTCGCATGGGATTAAGTGAACAATGTCGATGAAATAAAACCCGTAGAAACTACACTTACAGTGAATGAATTGGTGTCGAAAGTGGGACAGGAGAGGGGGAATTTTCCAAACTGCCGGATCACGGGGAAGGGGTCCCAAAATTGTATGGTCCGTAAAATTGTACGTACATACCTTCCCTCATTCGAAGCCATAAGACTTCGACTTTGATGTTTCTTTAAACTGCAGTAACCATCGAATCCTTTCAAAAACATGTTCCAAATTTGAGTGTAAGAAATCTTCTCGGCCACCCTCTCTGATATCTAACTAATTAGCTTGCCTCAGCTCCGTCTTCCAGCTCACCCCCCCCCCAGTCACCACCAGTTTGATTATTTGAGTTTTAGGGTACTGCAGCTGCAAAGGCTATACGTGCCCGTCAGTATTTTATAACATTATCCTAAGATTGTCCTTATTAGCTAAAGTGGGCTATACAGAATGTGTGAAATCTAAGAATCTCTAACGGGAGTGTATACTACGTCAAAATCTTCTTCTCTCAGGTAAGATACAACTTTTCCAATGTCTACGAGCGCGTCATCGCCTAGGATCTGTACGGTCACCACCAGTTTGGACCCTTCCCTAGTAAATGAGTAAAACCGCATTGGCAATGGCTCTCAGTGTACGGCAGGTTTAGCAGCAAGACAGCGACGACGAGGAAGATGGATAACTAGTCTGTATTTGTACGTCAGTATCTCGCGACCCTTCGGGGCGCGATGGTGCAGTGGTCGGTGTGTCCACTTCCCACGTGGACAACCCGTGTTGTTCAAGTCCCGGCGGTTTCCCTGAGGAAGGAACCATTTAACTCCCCGGAAGTTCTTCCAGCAGGGAAACTGTTGGCGACACTATTTGACATTGAAGCTGGCACGTCGATAACCCCATGCATTATTTTACATTTCGTGACTCGTCTGCTCCTGTATGCTAAGCGTGCTGCTCCTGATACCCACTAACCTCTCATGCAGCGGGCGGTAACCACCAGCGCTTGTTGTTTGACACTGGTAACCTACGATACTAGATGGTGGCGCCGACGGTGGCTATCAGCCCAGCGTGCGTTAAACGGAGGGGTCAGTGGTGGTTGACCCCTGGTGACGCCTCCGGGCACGCAAGGTGGCGCAGCTGACCTTGTCTTCATTGATACAGATACAGAGAGAAAGACTGATACAGTGCTCTGGTGGGAACGAAACTGACAAAATTTGGCACGCGCTGTCCCACAAAGGAAAAGTGAACTGATCCTGCTGAATAATCATAAGTTATGTCCTTGTGAATAAATACTTAGTGCAATTGGCGTCTCTCACTAAGAAGGTTCATTTTTTAATGATCCGGTAAGAAAGCTAATATAGTGAGGAAAACAAAACCGGTAGAAATTAACTGTATCGTATCGTTCTCAAAAGCACTGGTTAAAACAAGGGAAACAGTGGTTTAAAAGCAATGCCTTATGTAAAACTATAGCACACGAGAATAGCAAGGGATCAGAATGCCAGAGATTGGGTTCTGCCGTACACGGTGGAAGCACTCCAAAGTGTTACCGGGCGTTTAAGAAGAGAGGGCGCTGGCCTCCAGCCATGGCGGCCACCCAGGCTTTCGTCCACATGGTGCTGGGAAGCGTCTGTCTACAGTCCTCGGCCATCAACGCATCTGTACTGGCCTCTCTTTCAGAGCAGCAGAGACGAGGTATGTACCTTCATGAGTGCCGCATTTTCAGGGTAGATCAACCACTTGTTATATTGTTCACCATCGCCGCATCGATGTAGCTCACATTTTACAAGTTAACATATCGATGGCCCCATTTATGCATGGCTGATTTTTGGTTTGTAACTGCATAGGTCATGAGGCCTGAGGTCACAAAAATCTGAGGTTAGGTAGAGAGTTGAGACATAATTTAATTTTCTTTAACATAAAACACAAAATCCGTGAAGACGAAAGACAGGAATCAGCATACCAGCAAGACCAATCTACTCGTTCACTGCTTCATTTATTTTACCGATATGATATTCCACGCTAAATCGCGCAGAGATGGACAGTTTTGAGACCGAGCCCTTTAAAATTTGTTTATTTGTATTTTGTATGCGGTTGGTTCTGGACAAAGTTCTGCAAAGTTTTCAATTTTTAGATCTGGGTGTCCTTTGACGTCAATACGTCACATATCAGACACTTCAAAATATTAAAAACACTTTTCCTTAGTAACTATTAATGCCAATCAACCTTTAGAAACATACTGAGGGATGTATAAGATTTAAGTACTGAGAGTTCAGTTGAGTCCTATGTAAGAATTTCCCACGGGACGCCTCATATGGCTTGCTGAGCTGATGTTAGATGTAAGTTGTCGTCGACTCCTTAACCCTCGCCCCACCGAGAAGGGGCCATCGATGCCCCCCGAGGTTTTTCCGGGATAGCAGAAAAACGACGAGGCGCAGCACCGCGATTGAGGGCTCTACCTCTCACTGCATCATTTTCCCATCATCCCTGAAATTTTTACCCCGGGTCACCCAAGGTCAGGTCACCAGACGAGGTCAACCAAGGTCACCTCACTTCACCTTTAGAGCTTTGTAAGAGCTACATTTCAAAGTCGATCGATTTGAAACTTCCTACACTTCATGACCCCTCCAGGGTCTACAAGGTGTATATCCGGGATTTTTCGATTTCGTGCCCTGAGGTCAGGTCACGAGGCGACCTCTCCCATTGACAAAGCATGGGGAAAAGCTATTTCATGATATAAAAGCCACAAAAATGATTGCAAATACTCAGACTGCTCAGAACAACGTTTTTGGACACCCTTTCACGGATCCCAGGGGTCATATTTGCCCTTTGACTTTTCCAAGGTCATCCAAGGTCACCAGAGGTCAAAAACAGTATTTGGACAATAACTTTTGACCTAATTGAGCTAGAGCGGTGAAACAAACACCATCGTGTTTGTCTTGTCACTGGCTTTCATTTGATATACGGCAAGGTCACTTTTGACCTTTCGTGACCTCAGGTCATATTAGGTCACCAGGTGACCTCTGGCGGTCAAACCACTGGCGGGAGGTCTTTACGTTCCACATAGCGGAAAAAGTACTGGCAATTTTCTATCAAATGTACTTTACCAGGCCTCAATAGCTCTAATGACATATGAGTTATGCCCAGTTTGCTTAATCATTGCATATTTGAGTGAAAATAGCCGATCTTGACCTAATTTGACCTCTGGAGGTCAAACCATTGACCTGAGCACTAAAACATGCGAAGTAATTTCTTACTGAATTCACGCGAGCTTTCTATTGCACTTTGCAGATTTGCGCTAACGCCCATATTTTCGGAGTTAGAGGGGGGCCATCGATGGCCCCCCGGTGGGGCAAAGGTGGCGCCGGACCCCCGGTGGGGCGCGGGTTAACTTTCCAACCCGTCTACATGTTATCGTACGTGAGAGTACCTCTGCGTGGTTACGTTTAAGTATGCACACGTCTGCGCTTGTGGGCGTGATTTCTGAATATGTTTCTGTATATGTGGTTGTTTGAGAATTTATGTTTCTGGTGAATTGGAACGTACGTGTGTGATGCGGGATACCCTCTGTGTCACGGTGATTTGCCCTGCGTTTTTCAGGCATAGTGCAGGCGTGTGGACCACACACGTGTGTGTTCCATCCTACCTTTATGGAACTTTTTTCTAGTCTAGGTAACCTGTCCCATGTTTTTGTTTTTGTCTTGTCTTCCTTTAGATATTGCCTCAAGACTGTGCACTCTGCAATTCATTGTGCTCTGAACCTTGATATCTTGTCTATGGGTGTAAGCTATGTAGCTAGGAGCGGATACAAGGCAACTGTCCTTACCTGTTCCTGGACACCTGTAAATTTCGTTCAAAACTGGTTATTAACCCTTTCCCATAAGTGCAGCTTCTTGCTTTTTTCTCTTTTTATACCTAAAAAATTGTAAAGCCTGTTTTTTGGCGGCTTGTTTTCCCGCGTAGTGTTCATATTGGTCGTCGAGGAGAGTAGGCAGTTCGCGTGCGTCGGTAACGCCGCGGGAAGGTTGGCGCCAAATTCTGGTTTCTCAGCCTTGATTTACAAATTAAAGAAAAACATTTATAGGGTCACAAAAGGCCAATAAATATTCTGGGCATAGCAGGAGCTAGGTATCACTGGACTTAAGTGGGACCGGTGGGAAAAGGGAACCCGGGTTATAAGGTGCAAAATGACCCGACCTTTCTGGATGGGATGCTCATGTTGTTGACGTTGGATGCTTAGATGCTCGGGTATGATACCGGATATCACTCTGATCCGGTGAATTGAACCTGACATTTGGCCCCGGGAGGTAAAATAGGAAAATGTACAACATACAACGTTTAGCAGCTTGATTTTTGTGTGAAAATCACATAGGAAGTGTGGCTAGATGTGGGTCAAAATTTAACCAAAAACTAGAATGGAGACTGAACATTTTCTAGCTATGCTCAAAAGAATGAAGACAACGTGCCGATAATTCATATGCTCTCGCACTGTTTGGAAGAAAGAGCGTTAGACTGTACACATCTATTATTCAAATAGGCTGAATAGTGGCGTGTGTGGGTGTGTGTGTGTGTGTGTGTGTGTGTGTGTGTGTGTGTGTGTGTGTGTGTGTGTGTGTGTGTGTGTGTGTGTGTGTGTGTGTGTGTGTGTGTGTGTGTGTGTAGGTGTGTGTGTGTGTGTGTGTGTGTGTGTGTGTGTGTGTGTGTGTGTGTGTGTGTGTGTGTGTGTGTGTGTGTGTGTGCATTTTTCGGCTTTATTGCCCCGGGGACACCTCATTTCATCTTTCCAGGTACACGCTTGTATACACGTTGGAAGGGGGAGGCGAGAGGCCCTGAACCTGACTTAGTCCCAAATTTTCCCGATGTCAGCTAAATTGTTAATAAATACAAGATTTTGGAACTTTCCAGTGCCGAAGACAGCACTTCTATCAAATCCGGTACGTTTTGGGTTTAAAAGAGAAGGTTTCTTGATTAAGAAGCTGAAGATTGACGGTTCTTTTGTCTTTGGTGACGCTTATGAACCCTATCCCCTATTTTTTCATTCTTATTAAAAAAGCTTAAAGACTTCGAGTGCAGGGCTGAGCAGCATGATTATAAGCTTACAATATGTTTATCAGCCTGCCTCCTCGAATCTTGGTTGTAAAATAAAATAAAATAAATGTTTACCCGACGTACAGTTCGGCTGGCAACTGACTGGTGAGAGGGTGACCTGAGCGGGGCGGCCGTCCCTGTGCTTTATGAGACGTTAAACTTATTAACCCTCCATTGAGGGGTCGGGGTCTCCGTGACAAGTCCCTTGATGACTTTAGTGAGACTCCGACGCCAGCAGCCTTACCAGGAACAACTTGAACAAAATTTATTAAAAAAATGAAGCATATACACTGATATTATATACATATCTGGGCACAGCCCTTCACCAGAATCAGCATAATGCAACAGACAAAATGACAAATTCTTGGTCTTGGTGTAGCAAGAAGACTTTGAATTGAGTTCCATAAAAATAGATTCCTAAAAACTGGGTATTGTGACATTAATACTCTGGCTACCTCTAACACACGGATTGTGTCTTAACACCCGTACTGGAGAGGGGTCCGGCACTAATGCGCAATGGAGGGAGGCCTATTAGGCTCCCATGGAATCTCGGAAACTAAGAGGCTTAGGAAAACGCCGAGTGAGGGGTGGGTGGGGCTATAGTGATCTACATCATAGCCAATTTTATTGACCTAGGTCAGTATCTTCAAGGTCAAACAATGTCAAAAAGCTCAAACCTTGACTGTGCTGGGGACCTATTGGATAATGCCGTAATGGTTCGGAAAAGGTTGAGAATAGGCTAAAGGCGGACCAGGGTCACAGAGGAAATGTCACAAGGAACCTTTCCTAAAATGTTGGGGTAAATATCATTTAAGGTCATTGACCTATGACGTCACAATATGATATACTCCCTCTACATTATCCTATATACTATAGCAGCCGTTGGGTGGGAAATGAGGATTGACCTTCGCCCATGGCAGCTAATAGACGAAGCAATGATATTTACGTGGGGACATGGACAAACACATTACTGTAATAGTAGTATAAATTTGGACAACGGCCCAATGCCTGCTCTTGCTTTCGAAATATTATTCCTAATGACGGGCGCAGAAATCCCCGAGTTTTACAGCGGACCAAGATAAAGAGCAAGCACACAGCCCACACAAAAATAGGTTTTTACAACAATGGAATAGAAACAAAGAAGTATTTACGATTTACGTTCCAGAGGAAAGTTTCTGTCACATTTTTTTAGAAAGATACCACAAAAGTATCGGCAGTGCGCCGAAGACGCGAGAAACAGATCGATATATATTACGAGTGGCAGAGGGTAATTCCTATATGCCATGTGTGCTCAACGGTACTCTTACATATTGCTCTTGCCTGACTCTGCCCTACTGGTTTAGGGGTATGTACATACATACAACAGACATCATCCGCACCATGCCTGTGATTTTAGTGCCCGTCGACTGTAATTGTAATTCTACGGTCATATCAACAACAGAGCGTAACAGTATCTCGAAATAATAAGCCGTAACTCGCGCTCAGTTGAAACCTCATTTATGGGGTTCAATTGACACTGAACCACGTCATTTCACCTCGGGCTCCATTCACAGCTTTTCTCGGGATATCAAGGTCATACATCTTCAGAATTCCATTGAATCCTCGAAGTGTTGCCTCGTCTCTCCATACTATTTAAAAAACCTGTTTACGCATAATCATCGTGGCTTATACGGTCAACAATCAATTTTTCGATAATCTAATGCATTTAGATTCCCGTTGATAGATTCCCGAACATATAATTCCACTGAATCTGGTTAGTGTGGGATCCCGGACGCGAGAAGACAGGTCAAATAACATCGTACCAAATTATAATCATGCTCCTCGCTGCAGCATTGTGGAGTCTATCAGGATTTAACACGCGCACTGACGCGGGGTCTGAGCCACCTTCGCTTTGACGGGGCGGGCGGGTATCCGTCCCCCCCTAAGATCTCGAGAACCACGCTAGGTAGCGAAAAACGGTAAACGACGTTGGATAGCCCATCCACTTCTCCATAGAAAATATTTGAACCATTTTTTGTCAGGTCACGTTTTAGGTCACTAGAGGTCAAAACATACCGTCATAGGGATAACATGTAAATGAAGGTTTTCGGTCATTACATCTGAACGATTAAAGATAGAGCAAAACAATTGGAACTATATGAATCCTCGCAGCAAGCCGAATCGAATGATATGTGATATGAACTTGCTAGGTCAAGGTCAAATTAGATAAAATGCATATCACTAGAACTGCAAATACAAGGCAAATCTAATGCAGTTAAAATAAACGCTCTATCACCATCCGTTGCCAAGTTATTCAGTTAAGACCATTTTTCCCATGTATTTCCAATGGAGAGGTCATGGCTCGTACCTGACCTTAGGCCATCGATATAAAAAATACCGGAACATATCTTAGAGAAATCGGTGGGCCCATTATGCGATATGCGTTTCAATCAGATAAATTCTCCCTGTTCCGACTTATGCTATCTTAAAATTTTTTAGGTCAGGTCACTTGACCTGTACTGGTGACCTGACCTGAGATGACCTAACCTTAAAATTTTAACAAAAGTTGTAAAAATGATGAGAGAAAAGGTATGCCAAGTACAGAGGCGATGCGCGCCGCCGGTTTTAGTATATTTCCGAAAAACCCGAGGGGGTTCGGGTACCCTCCCCGTCAATGCACGTGTTAAGAACCACCTGAATGGTATAAAGCTGCAAAAAAATACCCCCGCACCAATCCTCCAAATTTCATTCTTACAGGACTCCATATGAATGGCAGAATGAATGGCAGACATTTATATTTCTGACAGAGTAGCCACGGGGGTGTATATTTCTATCTCTTTGGGGGTGCCTCGGTACCCCAATGATGTGCTGGGTACTCCGCAATGGTGGTTTGGGCACCCCACCGAAAGGTGAAGCTAAGTCCTTATAAAGCTATTTGCATTTGACCTACAACTTAATATTTTATCAAACAACGGAAGGCCTTAGACATAATGAACAATAAACATCGATGATGTTTCGAATACCGAATTAGATTGTGTGCCTTTTCACCATCCAACACGGAGCAAAGCGGCACGTGTTTCCCTCTTCTGGTATATCATCTGGTTGTACTTCGGCAGCGCTCCCAATTAGTCATGGGCGCCAAAAGCGGGGGGACGCGTCCCCCTCCTGCTGGCCAACCAGGGGGACGTCCCCTCCAAAATTTTTTATCCATTGTCATTAATGCTGTCAGGTACATAATATGCTCAAAATTCACCTTTTCCCCGGTCAGTACCAGCCCAATTTCCCAGGTCCGTCCCCCGCTGTAAAAATTCCGTGGCGGCGCCCTTGCTATCAGTCCTCACTCTCTATAACTCGTCCGACGATAAAGTTTTAGATTTATGCACGCCTCTCTCCACCTTCCCTCAGTTACCTTGGGACTGGGCCCCAATCCTCTCTACTCAGCAGAAACCCATCGCGACACTCCCGACTTCAGCGAACTCGGCTGCCGGCTAGCCTGTGCTGACTGCCGCCGTCTCACCTGTACCGAAGAGCAGCCTCGTATGGTGTGGCAAATAATCAAGCCAATAGAGAGCAAGGTATGGCTAGAAATGTTTGAAACACATAACGTTGATCTATCTCCTGGTTAATGGTTTAAGGCTCATCATTTTCATGGAAATATTTCCGCTGAATTTCTCTCGATACAAGTGAACGCGCCTCCACCAATCAGCGGCCGCCATCCGCCGGCAGCCGCGATTGCCTGCGGGCACAGAGGTTACAGAGGTCACGCTGGGCGCCGCTGACGCCAAGTTCAAGCCTCGGTGGGGAGGGGTCGTGGGCGGATTCTACTGCCTACATGGGTGGTGTTGAAAATGGTGGTCGTTGTGCCTGGTGTCAGACTGAGGGAGGGGGTCTGGTGAAGGAGACATTCTGTGCACGTGGGTATATATATATGGGTTAGACACACTTATTTGTAATACAACACAAATGGTGTATGTGACATATACGCCTATCTGACATTTCATGCATATGCAACACTAGAAGCTTAAAATGCTAAAATGACAATTTGAGGCGGAGAGATAAGTAGCTCTGATTGTGTAAACAAGGAGGGTCCAAGGCAAAGCACAACATGCCCGAGGGAATTAACGGGAAAGTATGGGGATGGTCCAGGCCCTCTTGCAAAAATCCGAGAGCTTTTGGTGCCAGACATTTTTTCCAGAAAATACCTACTGGCCTTCAAAAATACCCAAGATAAATGACGTAAAAAATTACGAATGAGCTATTATTGCCTTGTTCTTTAAAGGACAATTATGACTCACATGTTTCAATCCTTGTCTTGGGTAATTTTTGACAAAGCACCTGGTACCAAAAGCTCTCAGATTTTCGCAAGAGGGCCTGAACCATCCCCTATGTATATTTTAATGACATGAACATCACTGTATTCCTTTAGCATCGCCATTCCCCTATCAGTTACCACATCCTTTCGATGTCGCCCACGCGGTCTCCAGGAGCCAGAAGCCACTGCACGGCTGTTTAAGCGTGAATGTCCCACCTTCTATCTTTAGGCCTATAAATATAGGTTTGTATGCTATAATACTCCAATTAATCTCCCGGGTGAGGTCGCCGTTCCTAGTTAGTTATTGTTTGTTATTATCATTATTTGTGAAAAGGTATGTACCGTTGTTAGATCAAGGCGTTCAACTCTCAGCATTCGCATTATACGTAATTTGGTGGAATTGAGGCAGTGGGTGACTTCACATTCACATGTAGTGTCAAGCATTGAAAGGGCAAATCTTACGAAAGAAATATTGTGTCGGTAGATGTAGATTTTTCAGGCCAAAATTTCCGTACTGACCGAAATAATAGTGCGCACTAGAATTTTGATAAGAGGATTTCAGAGGACAATAATGAAACATCAAGCAGCGTTAATTAACCCTCGCCCCACCGGGGGGCCATCGATGGCCCCCCTAAGGTTTTTCCGGGATAGCAGAAAAACGACGAGGCGCAGCACCGCGGTTGAGGGCTCTACCTCTCACTGCATCATTTTCCCATCATCCCTGAAATTTTTTACCCCAGGTCACCCAAGGTCAGGTCACCAGACGAGGTCAACCAAGGTCACCTCACTTCACCTTTAGAGCTCTGTAAGAGCTACATTTCAAAGTCGATCGATTTGAAACTTCCTACACTTCATGACCCCTCCAGGGTCTACAAGGTGTATATCCGGGATTTTTCGATTTCGTGCCCTGAGGTCAGGTCACGAGGCGACCTCTCCCATTGGAAAAGCATGGGGAAAAGCTATTTCATGATATAAAAGCCACAAAAATGATTGCAAATACTCAGACTGCTCAGAACAACGTTTTTGGACACCCTTTCACGGATCCCAGGGGTCATATTTGCCCTTTGACTTTTCCAAGGTCATCCAAGGTCACCAGAGGTCAAAAACAGTATTTTGACAATAACTTTTGACCTAATTGAGCTAGAGCGGTGAAACAAACACCATCGTGTTTGTCTTGTCACTGGCTTTCATTTGATATACAGCAAGGTCACTTTTTGACCTTTCGTGACCTCAGGTCATATTAGGTCACGAGGTGACCTCTGGCGGTCAAACCACTGGCGGGAGGTCTTTACGTTCCACATAGCGGAAAAAGTACTGGCAATTTGCTATCAAATGTACTTTACCAGGCCTCAATAGCTCTAATGACATAAGAGTTATGCCCAGTTTGCTTAATCATTGCATATTTGAGTGAAAATAGCCGATCTTGACCTAATTTGACCTCTGGAGGTCAAACCATTGACCTGAGCACTAAAACATGCGAAGTAATTTCTTACTGAATTCACGCGAGCTTTCTATTGCACTTTGCAGATTTGCGCTAACGCCCATATTTTCGGAGTTAGAGGGGGGCCATCGATGGCCCCCGGTGGGGCGAAGGTGGCGCCGGACCCCCGGTGGGGCGCGGGTTAATAGGCCGTACCATGCAGGGCTGTAAACTTCTCTTTAGGACTGTCCGGGCACTCGGGATGAAATATCGAGTTAGCGTTAAAATACAGTTTAAGTGTTATTGTTCATCATTTTTAGGATTCAATAGCACTGTGCGATGGCTAAACAAAGAATACGTTATGCTATCTACTTTCATATGGTTCATTGCAATTTTCTTTCCTCAACTTTGGGCACCCAAAATGATGTTCACAAATTCACACCCCTAACTAGTCATTAGCCACCCAGGTGTCTTAGTTGGAAGAGCGCTGGACTCCAGCCCACGTCTAAGAAAACAGTGCAGTGACAGTGCATTGATGAAAGCGTAGGATAGATTCCACTAAGGCGCTCCGGTGTTCAACATTTACCCGATGTAGTTCAGCTGGCAGCTGACTGGTGAGAAGGTGACCTGAGCCGGGTGGCCATCCTTGTACTTTGTGGGACGTTAAACGTTGGTTCTCAAATTGACCCGTCGGTGCGGGAATGGCTCGTTCGGATGATGGGGTCGGGGTCTAGAAGAAAAATCCTGTGACGACTTTAATGAGGCCTCGATCACATAAACTGAACGTGCAATAACTTTGATAAGATTTTTGAAAAGGATAAAAGCATGCGACGCTTGAAATTCACTCTGGTCATCGCCTGAGGCACTGCGTTGTGTGCCACAAAAGGTCATCTAGCAACATGCCCATAGGCACGTTGACTGCTCCTGGGGAAAGAAGCAAGAAGAGGAAACGATGCAGATTATGGTTAACCCTCGCCCCACCGGGGCCATCGATGGCCCCCTAAGGTTTTTTCCGGGATAGCAGAAAAACGACGAGGCGCAGCACCGCGGTTGAGGGCTCTACCTCTCACTGCATCATTTTCCCATCATCCCTGAAATTTTTTACCCCGGGTCACCCAAGGTCAGGTCACCAGACGAGGTCAACCAAGGTCACCTCACTTCAACTTTAGAGCTCTGTAAGAGCTACATTTCAAAGTCGATCGATTGGAAAGTTCCTACACTTTATGACCCCTCCAGGGTCTACAAGGTGTATATCCGGGATTTTTCGATTTCGTGCCCTGAGGTTAGGTCACGAGGCGACCTCTCCCATTGGAAGAGCATGGGGAAAAGCTGTTTCATGATATAAAAGCCACAAAAATGATTGTAAATACTCAGACTGCTCAGAACAGCGTTTTTGGACACCCTTTCACGGATCCCAGGGGTCATATTTGCCCTTTGACTTTTCCAAGGTCATCCAAGGTCACCAGAGGTCAAAAACAGTATTTTGACGATAACGTTTGACTTAATTAAGCTAGACCGGTGAAACAAACACCATCGTGTTTGTCTTGTCACTGGATTTTATTTGATATACGGCAAGGTCACTTTTTACCTTTCGTGACCTCAGGTCATATTAGGTCACGAGGTGACCTCTGAAGGTCAAACCACTGGCGGGAGGTCTTTACGTTTCACATAGCGGAAAAAGTATTGGCAATTTCCTATCAAATGTACTTTACCAGGCCTCAATAGCTCTAATGACATAAGAGTTATGCCCAGTTTGCTTAATCATTGCATATTTGAGTGAAAATAGCCGATCTTGACCTAATTTGACCTCTGGAGGTCAAACCATTGACCTGAGCACTAAAACATGTGAAGTAATTTCTTACTGAATTCACGCGAGCTTTCTATTGCACTTTGCAGATTTGCGCTAACGCCCATATTTTCGGAGTTAGAGAGGGGCCATCGATGGCCCCCGGTGGGGCGAAGGTGGCGCCGGACCTCCGGTGGGGCGCGGGTTAAGTACTCTGGAAACAAACCCAGAAAGAATTTCATGATATAGACTCTCTTCTAGTACACCTCTATAAAAAACCGGATTACAGGCATAGTGTTGGGTAAATTTAGATAGATACGGGAAGGGGCTGAAATGCTATTTTCTACCCTGAAACGCAATAGGGCTGCTTGTTACAAGCTGAAATATCAAAGGTTCCATGACCCCTATCCTTCTAGCCTAAGATTACAATCTGATATTTGTTTGAACGGTTTGAACCATGTTCTGTGGCTGTTTAGTCTGTCACGCACTTTTCTCTTGCGGGACTAGATTTCACCGGACTGAAAGTGGGACAGTGGCGGATCTGGTCCGCGCTCCCCGGCGGTGATGTCGTCATTTCACATGGGCAGATAGATACGGAGGGCTTCCTCACGCCTGAACCCACACAGTTTCTCCACGTATAGATCTGGCACATCCGGGCAAAAACAGCATTCGTGCTCTCATTAGGATCGTGAAAAGAACTTCCCGTTTCTCGGAGTTATACTGCTTCAAGGCCTCAATCCCACAACGGATCACTTTGTGTCCACACATGCCGAGTCTTTTAGGCAGGGGCGTTGAAACTATGTTCAAAAATTGGGGGATGGTAAAGAGTAGGGGCTGCTATGATGGCTTCCTCCTAACACCATGGTGCGTTCCACACAGCTCCTGATCTGGCACGATCATAATGCATAAAAATCAGCTTACGATAACAGAGTGCTGAGCACTGTAGGGTCGATAAAACATTTTAATGTTTCGTTCAAAATTATTGACCGAAGCGTTGAATCCTGCTTGGGTGACCAAAGACTGTCTCTCACAGATTATATGGCCACATGTTTTAGGTGACCTTGATTCTTGGAAGTATCTTAACACTGGGTGCCCGAAGTTCAAAGCATCTTTTCTTCTACCCGATCATGAATTTTCACTTTTTTCGTTCCCCGCAGTTTAGAAAGCAAAATCCTGAACTGGCCCTAGGTAATTGAGATATAAACAACTACTACAAACTGCTTTATTTCATGACCTTATTATTGATTCAAGTATTGGGCCAATCACTGAAACCCTTCCGGATTGCTGATTATTTGAATAATTTTCCGAATAATCCGAGCTTGTCACTTAACCTGGTTTAGCAGCCTGATGGAAAAGCTCCTAAATCTAGAGAAAGCTACGGAATGAATCAAGAACAAGCTGTGCCAAGTACGGAAGCAGTGGCGGATACAAGAGGGCTAGGGGGCTCAAGCCCCCTCCCAGAAATTCCAGAGTGTCTATAGTAAATTTAAATCCGGAGGCTGATCCGAGGCAATGGCGGGTGCGCCTAGAGCCCTTAGCCCCCCCCCAACCGAAGTTCTAGATCCACCACCGTACGGATGCGTGCGCTTCGCCGTTTTTCTTTGACTCTGAAAAGCTCGGGTGTTTGCACCATCCCCTCACATGTGAAGTGTGAATGGAACAGCTAGGCGGCTGTGAGCGTGACAAGGTATGCCCAAAAATAAGACTTATTCAATGCTTCTTGCTAAAATGCCTGTTGTTCAGAGGATGATGCTTTGGGAGCAGGTCCAGGAGCGTTCAAGACCGAATCATCACAATCATACTGGACGAAAAGTGATGCAGGCTGGAGCTTCATCAGGTCACTGTGATACCGAAATTACTGAGATTGGACGAAGTGATGGTAGAATTGTATCGATTACAAACTTCCATTGACGATTTACTGTTCTTTAGGAGTCATGGGAAGTATCTTCAATGTCTACTACCATGTCAGTATTATTTTGCATTCTCATACAAGTTACACAAAACATATCAAGCTTGCTGTAGCGAGGAGCATCATAAATATGGCCAGCGAGGCTCCATAGTCAGAAAAAGAACATTCTCTAGCCTGCCACGTCCTTTGACATTTCGTGATCACAGTATTGACCCCAGCAAAAACGTTACCGATATAGCTTTTTAGATTGTTTTTTTGGGCTGTATACCATCGTAAATGTTTTCTTGGTTTGCTATAGACACTGAGACCGAAGGGGCTTTTGACCTCCCCCGGGGCAAAGATGGATCGGAGGCCGACTTAGGCGCAGGGGAGGAAAAAGCCTCAAACCTGTCGCCAACCTAATGTCTGACACTGAAAGCTGTCGCATGCAGAACTGCATCTGATGACAGCTCATTCATTGATGTTTATTAATTAACGCATCCGACAGAGAAGCGAAGTAACCAGTTGCCACGAGTTGGTGTTGTCTTATTATAATAGCTGTAGTTACCCATGCAAGCGACAAGTTGTGACTGTCGGACGCTGTCGCTGCCGTCCACTGCTGCCCTGTGGTAGGTTAACAGGCAGGGGAGGGATGGAACTACTAAATATGTAATTGGTGTCCATTCACATGCGTTCTAGCAACAGTTCATTATCTGTGCTATTTCCAGGCTAGTCGTAGATGTTGAAATTATGTAAGTACGAACGGGAAAGGTAATGACAGACCTATGTAGCATAATTAGCGTGGATAAAAATTGTTAAGATATGTGTTCATCAATTGCTTTTTGCCACACCCCTGAATTCAAGGGATGGAGCTAATTTGCGATAGGTATTTTTCTGGTTAATCACGGTGATTACACTGTCAGGGCAAGTTCTTTTCTTTGAACTTCTCTGGGAGCTTTTATTTTATTCAGCCAGCCAGAATTGTTCTGGTATTGTATACATGTTTTCTGTGGCACTTCTTGGTTTCAATGTTCAGGGTCTGTCGCTGTCCCTAGTTGGCGAGTTGGTGGGTTTTTCCACCCCTGCTTAGGCGGCACTTAACCCTAAGGCCTCGACTGGAAAGGAATACCTATAAAATATGCCCTGCCCCCCCCCCATTCAATACTCTGGAAGTTCCTAGGCCTGTGCCCCTGGCCTTTTTCGTCGAGTTTTCTTACGCCTTTTCGTAGCGTTTGCTCACAGTCTGTGTTGTTTCAGGACTTTATAGCGAAGTGTGCGCCGGGCCAAGGAACCAGCATCGCCAGCATGATGGAAAACTACTCCAAGGAGATCGACTTCTGCCGTTGGTGGACCGTACCTTCAACACCAGCAGTCTTCAAGGACGAACTATCCGCTTTGCCGTGAAACAGGTGTGTTTTGATTGATGTTTGACGACGGACCAACTGACGAAGTCATATAGCGTTTGAGGGGGATAAGCTTGGAATGACCTGCGTGGGGCACGGCGTCAAATCCTGCCCCATGTGTGGCCTTGAATCAGCACTACTCTGCAGAACGTGCAGAATGACGCAATGTAGAATGTCTGTGTCAGATGTTTTGTGCAAGCGTGTTTGCCGTCAATGGTTGATTTTCTGGACTGACAGCGCATTTTTTATAACTTTTCACCGAGGGCCAAAAAAGAAAAAGTATTCTTTTTATCGCTCAAAGGGACACATTTGCGCAGTCAAAGGAGCACTCTGGCTTTTACATGTTTCAAATAAAGAAGGTATTTTATTCCGGTATTCCGGAAATTGCTTAGTAATGTTTAGTAATGTCTAGTTTTCTAGAGATTTGGATGGGCCATCCAACGCCGCTTATCGTTTTGCGATATCTAGCGGGATTCTCGAGATCATAGAGGGAGGGGGTGGGTACCTGTCCCTCCACGTCAAAGCGAAGATGGCTCAGATCCCCGTCAATGCGCGTGTTTATGTCGACAGCTTTCGGCGTTTGATGCTTAGCTGGTGGTGGTGACATTCATGTATTACCCACACTTCCACATTATTGAGGTGGCTTTTAGCCCTTCACCGCCTGAGAGGGGTCCGATCGGACCCCCTCGGTTTTATGCGTTAGATTTTGAGCTGATTTGAATGAGACGCGCGTCGCTTTGCAAGCCTTTAGGGTGATCAGTTTTACAACCTATGACAACAATTGATATCGGGTCAGGTCAGGCCAAGGAGTTATGAAGTCATTTTTAAATCCATGGAAGGTGATTCTGTTCTTCTAAAATGAGACTTTATGAAAATAAACAAGAATTCATCATTCGAAAGCTCTTGAAACGTCTAATCTGCATGCTGTGATCTATTTTGACGTAAGGACAATACTAAGTATCACACTTTGAACGTGTGGACTAAAATGATAGCTGGGTGAAAATGTTTGATTTTTCGGCTTCGCATTAATTATGTCTTTAATCTTATGAATTTATTTCTTCGTGCCTACCTTGCTTGCCACAGTGTTGATTTTTATGCTTCGGTGTTGTTCACTTCTTGTTTTTTTATTTTTCTAATATCCAGCATTGATATCTATCCATGAAGTTAATATCTATAAAGGGCCATGTCCCATCGTCAGAATCTGTCCAGTTTCCTAGACTTCAACTTATTTCCTCTTTCTTCCAATTCTGTCTCTCTCTCTCTCTCTCTCTCTCTCTCTCTCTCTCCTCCCTCTCACTCACTCACTCACTCACTCACTCACTCACTCTCTCTCTCTTTCTCTTTCTCTCTCACACTCTCTCTCTCTCTCTCTCTCCCTCTCACTCTCACTCACTCTCTCTCTCTCTCTCTCTCTCTCTCTCTCTTTCTCTCTCTCTCTCTTTCTCTCTCTCTCTCTTCTCTCTCTCCCTCTCACTCTCACTCACTCACTCTCTCTCTCACTCTCTCTCTCGCACTCACTCACTCACTCACTCACTCACTCACTCACTCACTCTCTCCCTTTCTTTCTCTCTCTCTCTCTCTCACTCACTCACTCACTCTCTTTCTCTCTCTCTTTCTCTCTCTCTCTCACTCTCACTCATTCACTCTCTCTCTCTCTCGCGACAGTTGCCAACCGAGGACTACTTGAACTCGCGCCTGGATCCCGATCGGTGGTCGTTTTACCTGATCAGCATGCTGTCTGAAATGTTCGGCTTCTCCATCCAGTACGTGCCGGCGCCCTCGGGTACCGGTGGAGTGCCTAACGCCATCAGTGGAGACTGGATCGGTGTCATGGGACAGGTGATCCGCAAGGTAAGACCGTGACTAATCATGCCGAGACTAATCTTGTTCCTAACATGTGGTCTTGAGATTGAGTAATGGCGTCCCAAGGCCTTGAGTATGAGGGTGCTGAGGTCAAAAGCATAGCTCACGAAATACAAGCAAAAAGTGATTACGAGCAGGGACTTGGATTGAAAAAAGATTCGAAAAACCTTTCAAATTCGTTGGGGGAGGGGAGGGATGAATAATGAATGAACCAAAACAGCGAATACAAATATAGCACATACATCAGATAGCTCAAAATGATTTTAAAAGCATCATTTATGCTATTATCTGCTATTATTTTTATATATTACTATATAGTGAAGTGGGCGATTGGTTTGGGGAGATTTCGGTCACAGCCCGTGCGTTGGTGCTGATGGGCGGTGGAGATGGTGGTCTTAACCGTCCGAACCAGGGCAGAATAGGGTGCGGGTGCTCGGCCCGTCAGAACCTGAGCGGGGCCGGCGACTGTTGATACTGGGGGCTCGGGGACAGCAGCACTAACTTCGCAAAGGCACACCGTACCCACTGCTACCAGCAGCACGTACCGGCCGAGTACTGTAGTTTTGTGGCGTCTCTGAGTGATTGCTCGTGTCAACCACTGTCGCTGTCAAGAGAGGGAAGGGCTGGAAATTTCTGGCAATTGCTGACGAAGGGGAGGAGAGGGGTCAGCAATTTTCTGAAGATGTCTGACAAAGGGGGAGGATGTCCTAAAGCCCTCAAATTTGGCTGACGTCATACGTGAAAAGCCCCTAAGTATTGGCACTGTAAACACGCTCAGTGAAGAGGGTCCTAAAGGGTTCTTCCCACCCCCACACCTTTTTGCAAGGTGGCCAGAGAACCATTCTCCGCCAGAAAACGCTATTTCTCCATATTTTGGAAAATTTATGAGCGCGTCGATTGCTGAATGTTTTTGAAAATCGGTGCATACTTTTTGGATTCATGGGCTTTCAATGTTAGTCCTATATTTTGAGACCGTCGCAATCGCGCGGTCGCACCAATTCGGCCGCACTGTAGACCGAGTGGTGACGTCATAATATCGTTTAATCAGCTTATATGTCAAGGTGAACCAATATGAAGGTCAAGGTCAAAGGTCACAGGTCAATGCCATTGACCCCAGTATTCCGGTCAAATGACACTATTTAGTATGACATTTGTTATGTTATGACTTCATAGTTGAGGCTACTTAACATACTGCTACGTCATAGGTCATTGGCCTTGAACGATCTTTATCTCAAAATTTCAGATAAAATTGTGTGGGACCTTACCTCTATGCTCTTCGACTGCTTTTTGTATATTCCCAACTTTTTGTATATAATCGCGGTATTTCCCAATAGGTCTCCAGCACGGCCCAGATTTGACCTTAACGACCTCGTTTGACCTTGAGGATGTTAGCCTAGGTCAATGAAACCTTATCATTGGCCTAGGTACACTACCATCGCCCCCAAAAACCCCCATCGGACGTTTTTCTAACCGTCTTGGTTTCCGCGAACTCAAGGGAGGCATTTTAGGACCTCCTCCATTGCGCGTTGACACTTTACCCCTCTCCACTGCGTGTGTTATGTCACATTACCCTTAATATGCCTTTTTGCACTTGCTTAGTGCACGTGTGACTTGTGATTCAAAGCATCGATCATTGCTTGAAAATGTAAAGTAACTATCACCTGAAATTCCGTCCATAACATTCAAACATTCTACCTTCTCTCAGCATTGTTACTGGCGGATATCTTTTTGTAAAAGAACGCACCGTACACGATAATACTAGATTTGTGAATATATCATTTCTAAATACCGAGTCATAGCTCCACTCCTGTAAACAAATTCTCTTAAAACTTTCAGGAGTCTGCCCAATCTAGTTAAGGGGAAATTTATAAACTTACCGTATCGGGTATATCGCAGGAAAATGAGACAGGAATAAGGTTAAAGCTTCACAGTTACATGTTGAGTGATTTCAGTGTGGCATTGGCACAAGTGTGGTTCAGGGCTCGTCTTATTCAAGCCGTATACCAATGTGTGTACTTCTTGGCCGAACGGTGGTTTTTGATAATAATCCCAAGGTCATTTTGCACCCATCACATAAAATGCGAAATGCAAGGACATGCACTTTCCAGACAAGCAATCACTTCAAGCTGCAGCGGTTCCATGCCGTACATTTTCCCCGTAGGACATATTGCCGCCATATCGTCATGGGACTGAGTTTGCTCCAAAGTTGCACACAAGTACACCAATACACCAGTCCTGCAGCTTGACCGCTGCAAATGGGGGAGGCAGCAATCAATGTCTGCAATCTTCTTGTTATATGTTCCTACACTGCTATGTTGCAAAGTGGTGCAGTGGCTCTGCGATCAGTGCATCCGTTTCTCGGGGCGAACGACCGAGCTTCGAGCGCCCGAGCAAGTATAATTTGATTATCAAAATCTATTCCCACAGAGAAGAGTTTGCAATACCATATTGCCTCAGCAGTTAAAAAGTTGCAAATAATGCAGCTGGAATGCACCCCAAAATATAACACATTTTTACGCGCTGCTAATACGCACCTCCATATAGCTGGAATTTTACTCAGCACTCTGAGCAGACTATATGAACACGTTTCAGTTATAGGAACATGCCGGGGATTTTTAAACTCGATGTCAAACCCATGCGCAGGAATCATACTAAGCACAGTTTTTAACACGCTTCAGGGGAGATTGTCCATCCTTTGACACAGGACCAGATTTCACACCCTTATTGGGCATCACCTCGCGTGGCTCCCCGTAGTAATTATACCCATCCTGAGTTGCTGAAGAATTCAGGAGCAGACGCAGAACCACCGTTTGGGAGGGGAAAATCACAAAAACAGTGTTTTTTCTGATAAAATAAATCGGCCAAAATTTTTCAATTTTTAAGAGCCATGGCCCCTTGCCCACCCCCTATGCGACCACCAGCGCTGAAGATAACCTCAATGAAAAGATAATGAAACCTTGCAATGGTTATTCTGATCAGTAAAAAGAACATTAACATACTCCCAGGCATCGGGAAAGTCCTTTGTGAAAGTCTGAAAGCTTTGAATCTTCTCATTAAAATTGATCATGCAATCCCCAATCCTCTTTTAATGAAGTTTTGCAAATCCAATCCGCTATCCTCATGAAATTTATTATCTCTTATTTTTAAGTTTAACCCCCCCAATTTGACAGACGGCGACTGGCCCCATCATTTCCATCATCAATTTTACCGGGTCACAGGTAGGTCACAAGGTCAACAGGTCCCATACTAACTTAGGCAATTTCAAGTCGATCGATTACCCACTTACAGGGTAAAGGTCCGGGATTTTGATTTCGTCAGGTCAGGTCAGAGGCGACCTCCCATGGAAAAGCATGGGAAAACTATTTCTATATAAAAGCCACAAAAAATTCAAACTCAGACGCCAGAACAACGTTTTGACACCACGGATAGGGTATATTGCCCTGACTTTAAGGTCACAGTAGAGGTCAAAACAGTATTTGACAATCTTACCAACTAGAGCGGGAAAAACCGTTTTGCCCCATATATAGCAAGGTCACTTACCCAGACCTCAGTATATAGGTCAGGTGACGGCGGTCAAACAGGCGGGAGGTTTTACGTTCCTGGGAAAAGTACGCAATTCATCAAATTACACCAGGTCTCAATAGCTCATGCATAACGTTATGCCCAGTTGTAATCATTGCATATTGGAATAGCCATCACAATGACCATCAAACAAACACACAAACATGCAAGTAATTAGTGATTACGAGCTTTGCACCGTGCCACGCCCATATTCGTAAGGGGGCGAGGCCCCGGTGGGGAAGGTGGCGCCGGACCCGGTGGGGGCGGGTTAACTTTTACAATGTTTCGCTGCGTGTGCAAGAAATGTTCCTTCTGATCCACCACAATACTGGAACTCTCAAGGTGCATGCTTGAACAGATCGGTTAGTCCGGCTTATTAGATCAGATTAAATCACATTTTTTGCAAACAATTTTCTATCTATAACTACACCTGAAAAGAAAGACTCGGCTATCTAAGAGTGCTCATGGGTATAACCGAACAATATGCCCCAAAAAAGTCTAACCTGTACTAACTTGCCAGGTGTACCGTGTCCTCCACTGCTCATGAAGCCCTCATCCATTATGCCGAATTTGGTTCCGATCCGTTGCGTCCCCCTACCTTCCTATAAAACTCAAACACCCCTCCTATTGAGATCACAACTGATTATCGAAACGATTCTCGAGGACAGTCCAAGTTATTATCATTCGAAATCAAATGTCTTGTGGAAAAGATACTGCAGCTGCAGAAACGCTCTCTGATCGTTGCGTTTTGATTTACAGCCCAATTCCACACAACAATTTGCCTAAAAACATTGTGTCTGCTTATGGGTCGTAAATAACCTTATTCATGGAGAGTAGTTGTATCATTATAAGGTTTTGTCTACATCACAAGATATATCAAATAAGCCCTTTTTGAGACATGGAATGCATCCTTTTTTAAGTCTCTTCGATTATTTCGAAGATTTGGCTCTCAACAGGAAAATTCAACCATTGGGCACTGGGACCAAACGCAACGGATATAATCAAAATTTGGCTCGTGCATTTCCTGTACAAAAGAGAGTATGCTGTCAACCAGCAAACTTGCGAAACTGAATAAATTTATTATCCGTCCAACTGCTCTTGACAGAGACAGTATAAATTGATTCCAATCAGCACCTGACGCCGTGATTGACGAATCACTGGCACTGTGCCGCGACAGGAGGTGGACATCTCGGGCAGCTTCATTGCAGCCACCAGCCCACGGAACAACATCGTCTCCTTCGGCGAGACCACCACCTACTCCCAGATCGGGCTGTTGATCCGGCGACCTCGCCCGGAGAAACACGACGACTCTCTTCTCGAGCCCTTCACGGTGCAGGTGCGCGTGTCTGGCCGGGTATACGTGTGTGAGACGACTGGGATGTCTAGCCGGGTATACGAGTGTGAGAAGACTGTGATGTCTGACTGGGTATATACGCATTTGAGAAGACTGGGATGTCTGGCCGGGTATATACGTGTGTGAGAAGACTGGGATGTCTGGCCGGGTATACGTGTGTGAGAAGACTGGGATGACTGGCCGGGTATACGTGTGTGAGAAGACTGTGATGTCTGACTGGGTATATACGCATTTGAGAAGACTGGGATGTCTGGCCGGGTATATACGTGTGTGAGAAGACTGGGATGTCTGGCTGGGTATACGTGTGTGAGAAGACTGGGATGTCTGGCCGGGTATACGAGTGTGAGAAGACTGGGATGTCTGGCCGGGTATACGTGTGTGAGAAGACTGGGATGTCTGGCCGGGTATATGTGTGTGAGAAGACTGGGATGTCTGGCCGGGTATACGTGTGTGAGAAGACTGGGATGTCTGGCCGGGTATACGTGTGTGAGAAGACTGGGATGTCTGGCCGGGTATACGTGTGTGAGAAGACTTGGATGTCTGGCTGGGTATACGTGTGTGAGAAGACTGGGATGTCTGGATGGGTATACGTGTGTGAGAAGACTGGGATGTCTGGCCGGGTATACATGTGTGAGAAGACTGGGATGTCTGGCCGGGTATATGTGTGTGAGAAGACTGGGATGTCTGGCCGGGTATACGTGTGTGAGAAGACTGGGATGTCTGGCCGGGTATACGTGTGTGAGAGGACTGGGATGTCTGGCCGGGTATACGTGTGTGAGAAGACTGGGATGTCTGGCCGGGTATACGTGTGTGAGAGGACTGGGATGTTTGGCCGGGTATACGTGTGTGAGAAGACTGGGATGTCTGGCCGGGTATACGTGTGTGAGAAGACTGGGATGTCTGGCCGGGTATACGTGTGTGAGAAGACTGGGATGTCTGGCCGGGTATACGTGTGTGAGAGGACTGGGATGTCTGACAGGGTATACGTGTGTGAGAAGACTGGGATGTCTGGCCGGGTATACGTGTGTGAGAAGACTGGGATGTCTGGCCGGGTATACGTGTGTGAGAAGACTGGGATGTCTGGCCGGGTATACGTGTGTGAGAAGACCGGGATGTCTGGCCGGGTATACGTGTGTGAGAGGACTGGGATGTCTGGCCGGGTATACGTGTGTGAGAAGACTGGGATGTCTGGCCGGGTATACGTGTGTGAGAAGACTGGGATGTCTGGCCGGGTATACGTGTGTGAGAAGACTGGGATGTCTGGCCGGGTATACGTGTGTGAGAAGACTGGGATGTCTGGCCGGGTATACGTGTGTGAGAAGACTGGGATGTCTGGCCGGGTATACGTGTGTGAGAGGACTGGGATGTCTGACAGGGTATACGTGTGTGAGAAGACTGGGATGTCTGGCCGGGTATACGTGTGTGAGAAGACTGGGATGTCTGGCCGGGTATACGTGTGTGAGAAGACTGGGATGTCTGGCCGGGTATACGTGTGTGAGAAGACTGGGATGTCTGGCCGGGTATACGTGTGTGAGAAGACTGGGATGTCTGGCCGGGTATACGTGTGTGAGAAGACTGGGATGTCTGGCCGGGTATACGTGTGTGAGAAGACTGGGATGTCTGGCCGGGTATACGTGTGTGAGAAGACTGGGATGTCTAGCCGGGTATACGTGTGTGAGAAGACTGGGATGTCTGGCCGGGTATACGTGTGTGAGAAGGCTGGGATGTCTGGCCGGGTATACGTGTGTGAGAAGACTGGGATGTCTGGCCGGGTATACGTGTGTGAGAAGACTGGGATGTCTGGCCGGGTATACGTGTGTGAGAAGACTGGGATGTCTGGCCGGGTATACGTGTGTGAGAAGACTGGGATGTCTGGCCGGGTATACGTGTGTGAGAAGACTGTGATGTCTGACTGGGTATATACGCATTTGAGAAGACTGGGATGTCTGGCCGGGTATAACGTGTGTGAGAAGACTGGGATGTCTGGCTGGGTATACGTGTGTGAGAAGACTGGGATGTCTGGCCGGGTATATGTGTGTGAGAAGACTGGGATGTCTGGCCGGGTATACGTGTGTGAGAAGACTGGGATGTCTGGCCGGGTATACGTGTGTGAGAGGACAGGGATGTCTGGCCGGGTATACGTGTGTGAGAAGACTGGGATGTCTGGCCGGGTATACGTGTGTGAGAGGACTGGGATGTCTGGCCGGGTATACGTGTGTGAGAAGACTGGGATGTCTGGCCGGGTATACGTGTGTGAGAAGACTGGGATGTCTGGCCGGGTATACGTGTGTGAGAGGACTGGGATGTCTGGCCGGGTATACGTGTGTGAGAAGACTGGGATGTCTGGCCGGGTATACGTGTGTGAGAAGACCGGGATGTCTGACAGGGTATACGTGTGTGAGAAGACTGGGATGTCTGGCCGGGTATACGTGTGTGAGAGGACTGGGATGTCTGGCCGGGTATACGTGTGTGAGAAGACTGGGATGTCTGGCCGGGTATACGTGTGTGAGAAGACCGGGATGTCTGGCCGGGTATACGTGTGTGAGAGGACTGGGATGTCTGGCCGGGTATACGTGTGTGAGAAGACTGGGATGTCTGGCCGGGTATACGTGTGTGAGAAGACTGGGATGTCTGACAGGGTATACGTGTGTGAGAAGACTGGGATGTCTGGCCGGGTATACGTGTGTGAGAAGACTGGGATGTCTGGCCGGGTATACGTGTGTGAGAAGACTGGGATGTCTGGCCGGGTATACGTGTGTGAGAGGACTGGGATGTCTGGCCGGGTATACGTGTGTGAGAAGACTGGGATGTCTGGCCGGGTATACGTGTGTGAGAAGACTGGGATGTCTGGCCGGGTATACGTGTGTGAGAGGACTGGGATGTCTGGCCGGGTATACGTGTGTGAGAGGACTGGGATGTTTGGCCGGGTATACGTGTGTGAGAGGACTGGGATGTCTGACAGGGTATACGTGTGTGAGAAGACTGGGATGTCTGGCCGGGTATACGTGTGTGAGAGGACTGGGATGTCTGGCCGGGTATACGTGTGTGAGAAGACTGGGATGTCTGGCCGGGTATACGTGTGTGATAAGACTGGGATGTCTGGCCGGGTATACGTGTGTGAGAAGACTGTGATGTCTGACTGGGTATATACGCATTTGAGAAGACTGGGATGTCTGGCCGGGTATACGTGTGTGAGAGGACTGGGATGTCTGACAGGGTATACGTGTGTGAGAAGACTGGGATGTCTGGCCGGGTATACGTGTGTGAGAGGACTGGGATGTTTGGCCGGGTATACGTGTGTGAGAGGACTGGGATGTCTGACAGGGTATACGTGTGTGAGAAGACTGGGATGTCTGGCCGGGTATACGTGTGTGAGAGGACTGGGATGTCTGGCCGGGTATACGTGTGTGAGAAGACTGGGATGTCTGGCCGGGTATACGTGTGTGAGAAGACTGGGATGTCTGGCCGGGTATACGAGTGTGAGAAGGCTGGGATGTCTGGCCGGGTATACGTGTGTGAGAAGACTGGGATATCTGGCCGTGTATACGTGTGTGAGAAGACTGGGATGTCTGGCCGGGTATACGTGTGTGAGAAGGCTGGGATGTCTGGCCGGGTATACGTGTGTGAGAAGACTGGGATGTCTGGCAGGGTATACGTGTGTGAGAAGACTGGGATGTCTCGCCGGGTATACGTGTGTGAGAAGGCTGGGATGTCTGGCCGGGTATAAGTGTGTGAGAGGACTGGGATGTCTGACAGGGTATACGTGTGTGAGAAGACTGGGATGTCTGGCCGGGTATACGAGTGTGAGAAGACTGGGATGTCTGGCCGGGTATACGTGTGTGAGAGGACTGGCATGTCTGACAGGGTATACGTGTGTGAGAAGACTGGGATGTCTGGCCGGGTATACGAGTGTGAGAAGACTGGGATGTCTGGCCGGGTATACGTGTGTGAGAAGACTGGGATGTCTGGCTGGGTATACGTGTGTGAGAAGACTGGGATGTCTGGCCGGGTATACGTGTGTGAGAAGGCTGGGATGTCTGGCCGGGTATACATGTGTGAGAAGACTGGGATGTCTGGCCGGGTATACGTGTGTGAGAAGGCTGGGATGTCTGGCCGGGTATACGTGTGTGAGAAGGCTGGGATGTCTGGCCGGGTATACGTGTGTGAGAAGACTGGGATGTCTGGCCGGGTATATGTGTGTGAGAAGACTGGGATGTCTGGCCGGGTATACTTGTGTGAGAGGACTATGGTATCTGGCCGGGTATACGTGTGTGAGAAGGCTGGGATGTCTGGCCGGGTATACGTGTGTGAGAAGGCTGGGATGTCTGGCCGGGTATACGTGTGTGAGAAGACTGGGATGTCTGACAGGGTATACGTGTGTGAGAAGACTGGGATGTCTGGCCGGGTATACGTGTGTGAGAGGACTGGGATGTCTGGCCGGGTATACGTGTGTGAGAGGACTGGGATGTCTGGCCGGGTATACGTGTGTGAGAAGACTGGGATGTCTGGCCGGGTATACATGTGTGAGAAGACTGGGATGTCTGGCCGGGTATACGTGTGTGAGAAGACTGGGATGTCTGGCCGGGTATACGTGTGTGAGAAGACTGGGATGTCTGGCCGGGTATACGTGTGTGAGAAGACTGGGATGTCTGGCCGGGTATACGTGTGTGAGAAGACTGGGATGTCTGGCCGGGTATACGTGTGTGAGAAGACTGGGATGTCTAGCCGGGTATACGTGTGTGAGAAGACTGGGATGTCTAGCTGGGTATACGTGTGTGAGAAGACTGGGATGTCTGGCCGGGTATACGTGTGTGAGAAGACTGGGATGTCTGGCCGGGTATACGTGTGTGAGAAGGCTGGGATGTCTGGCCGGATATACGTGTGTGAGAAGACTGGGATGTCTGGCCGGGTATATGTGTGTGAGAAGGCTGGGATGTCTGGCCGGGTATACTTGTGCGAGAATACGGGGAGGAGGGAGTGGTGTGGCAAAATGTCCCAGTCTGACGTGAATTAGACACACGACTCGATATGGGGTTTTTATATGGGTTTTACTTCAATCAAGCGCAGAAAAAGTCAAAATATTGATGGTCTGGGAACATTTTTAGAAAACGCAATTTTCAATTGAAATATCACCAGGTGCCTTCGGTGGCTCTGGGTAGGCCAAAAACTGGCGTTAGCGGCAGAAATTGCAGATTTAGTTTCGTTAGAAAACTTTTGGATAACAACTTATTTGATCTGTTGTGACTTCATGACTATTTTTCCGGCCCAATTTGCGATGCCTTGTGAGGAAGAATACTCCACATTGCAAGGAACTGCTTGCAAACCTCCTTCAGGTACCCGAAACCCATATGTCGCGCCTTGTCATAATCGTACCACCCTGTAGTGAAATAAGCCTCGAAGTATACATGCAACCACTTCGATGAAGTACGCTGCGTTCCCCGGGGCGCCGGGCTCCACCCGCCGCTCGCCTTTGTGTGGCAGTGCCTATGGTGACGGTCCAGCGTCGGCTGGCGACTACAGTGTATTGTTTCGGGCGCCGCTCACGGCATCGTGGGGCGGCTATTAACCGTCACGGCAGCACTGAATTAATGCTCCGACCAAAAACATTGGCGATTGAGGATAGCCGTTAATGAAACGATGATTAACAATGCCATCCCGGGATGACATAATTAAAGGTGGACAAACGTGAACAGAAAAAAGTCGCGTGCAAATATATATGTGATTATCCTCTGTTAATGTCACCTACCAGCCATCTTAAACTTTTTATTGTAATATGTTATATGAAAACCATTTTCATGAAGCATACAGGCGTGATTTTTCCCACTTTAAATTTCATAGACGTGGCCTGAGTACAGAGGATATCCAACGTTTGAAAACTAATGAGCAGAATATTTAGATTTGTATACTATTTTCATTTAATTTGCTTTTGGGTGAAACATTTTGACCAGCCTGATAGTCTTGAGCAACACATATCCGGCTGCACTGTTGATTCATACGTTGACGCTTCAAAAACCTTAATTTCGCGAGAGTGTTTGCAGCAAATTCAAATACAACTGCAGGTATTTGTGACACCTGAACCAGCTGGCTGGACGCCAATCCAAAACCTGCTAACTCAACGACTTTGCTAGGTTGAGTACCTAACAAGTGCTGACTTACACTTGATTCTGGTTTTTCTCTCAGGTGTGGCTGTGGATCGCCGTCTCCATGGTGGTGATGGGGCCAGTTATGTGGGCCATTATTCGCTTTCGCGTGTGGCTGGCTCCATGTGAACGGCATTTGAATCGCACACTATCGCTGGGTGCCTGTATTTGGTTCGTATATGGTGGCCTCATGAAACAAGGCTCCGTTCACAATCCAACTGCTGGTGAGTACCGGGCGCGCGTGCACGCCTGTTCAGGGCCCTGGAATCCCATTCTGGTTCAAATATTTACAAAACTTTCAACCCTTCTGATGATAAAAAATGAGTTCATGCCGAATAGGATACCAATATAACACCTGTGGGGCAAGCACCGAGTGGGCACCTGATACCAAAAATTTGAATTTTAAAGAACAATAGAGGGATCTTTCATAAGATGGATCTTTCAGAACGTGAAACTTTGTTTTTTTCACGACATTGGCAATGGTGAAGCTCTTTTGCAAGTCTAAAAATGCTAAATCTGCAATGAAATACGCATATGCCTCAGAGCGTGGGAAATGTGTCATCTACAGGGAGAGTAACGTTATGCTTTTGTCGGTTTCGCTTCGGAATTTTTGAACATCGTATTTTTTAAGGAACAAGGGTCATACTGAGGCTTGAAATTAATAAAGGCATGAGCTCTTTGAGGTGACAATTTTTGGGTGTACCAATCTTTCCGCTTACGTTTCTCGGTTGTTAATCATAGTGGCTTAGTATCCATTCCAAAAAGGTCCACAACGGCTGTGAGAACTCCATAGTCTTTATTTCATGTTCTTATAGCCAGTTATTTGCGATTTAGGGTCGAAAAGGTGCAGCATCTGCAAGTTGACAGTGCCCTGCTTGGACTGTCCTCAGCACTGGCACGTGCGTCACAGAGCGTCGCTCTTATGTTTATTGTGTAGACAGTACATGCCTGCAACTACGGCTCGCTGGTACTCATGGTCACGCATCAATAGTTTCTGAAATACCTACCTGAGCTTGATGGAAGAGTTTCCACGGTTTTGTAACCTTTATTCCTATGAAAAATACATGGAGCCAACAATGATTGGAAACAGCACAGCAAAGACTGTGTTCCCGGTTTCCACAACCCTTGGTGAATTGTTTTTGCGTCACTACGACTCATATCTGTGAAGCGATGGGCACAAACACTACAAGTTAAGATCTCATTCACTACCCTGGAGATTCTGTGTCTGTTAATGCTGAATGTGTGTGTCCTCGCAATTTTGTATCCACCGTATACCCAACATTCTTAAGAACATTTCAGTTAAACGGCCACATTGCAGCCCTTATTGTTTGCTGTTCTATGATTCATGTCATAGGCGACGGAATTAGGGGACATCGGGGCACTATGCCCCCCTTTATCGATGAACTTTGACACTAACCCTCTTGCGTTGACTGGAAAGAATTGAGTTGAAAAGCTCATGGTGCCCCCTTTAACCCGCGCACCACCGGGGTCCGGCGCCACCTTCGCCCCACCGGGGGCCATCGATGGCCCCCCTCTAACTCCGAAAATATGGGCGTTAGCGCAAATCTGCAAAGTGCAATAGAAAGCTCGCGTGAATTCAGTAAGAAGTTACTTCGCATGTTTTAGTGCTCAGGTCAATGGTTTGACCTCCAGAGGTCAAATTAGGTCAAGATCGGCTATTTTCACTCAAATATGCAATGATTAAGCAAACTGGGCATAACTCTTATGTCATTAGAGCTATTGAGGCCTGGTAAAGTACATTTGATAGCAAATTGCCAGTACTTTTTCCGCTATGTGGAACGTAAAGACCTCCCGCCAGTGGTTTGACCGCCAGAGGTCACCTCGTGACCTAATATGACCTGAGGTCACGAAAGGTCAAAAAGTGACCTTGCCGTATATCAAATGAAAGCCAGTGACAAGACAAACACGATAGTGTTTGTTTCACCGCTCTAGCTCAATTAGGTCAAAAGTTATTGTCAAAATACTGTTTTTGACCTCTGGTGACCTTGGATGACCTTGGAAAAGTCAAAGGGCAAATATAACCCCTGGGATCCGTGAAAGGGTGTCCAAAAACGTTGTTCTGAGCAGTCTGAGTATTTGCAATCATTTTTGTGGGTTTTATATCATGAAATAGCTTTTCCCCATGCTTTTCCAATGGGAGAGGTCGCCTCGTGACCTGACCTCAGGGCACGAAATCGAAAAATCCCGGATATACACCTTGTAGACCCTGGAGGGGTCATGAAGTGTAGGAAGTTTCAAATCGATCGAGTTTGAAATGTAGCTCTTACAGAGCTCTAAAGGTGAAGTGAGGTGACCTTGGTTGACCTCGTCTGGTGACCTGACCTTGGGTGACCCGGGGTAAAAATTTCAGGGATGATGGGAAAATGTTGCAGTGAGAGGTAGAGCCCTTAACTGCGGTGCTGCGCCTCGTCGTTTTTCGGCTATCCCGGAAAAACCTTAGGGGGCCATCGATGGCCCCCCGGTGGGGCGAGGGTTAAATCCGGACCCACCCCTGCCACTGCCCACGAACAATCGCCACAAAGGTATGCATATACCATATAATCCTCCAAAATGACACGTGTCAGATCCATTCACAGTGTTAGCTTGACATGAAATAAGCTTGGCCTCCGGGATGCTTGTGTATAGGTCACGTTCAGGACATTGGGCAAGTAATGTATTAGCCAGGCAGTGGGGGATACAAGGGGAGCAGGGGCTCAACCCCCAACCGAAAATGTCAGTGTCTGTAATAAATGCATAGCCGGACGCTGATTTGAGGCGATGCCGGGAGAAGCCCTGGATCGGTCTCCGCAGCTAGGACAAGAGTACACAGCAATAACCCAAACTTTGGTTAAGGAAATTCTCAGCAGACGTACCCAAGAAATATTGGCCGCGTATTTTACATACTTGGTCATTGTACTTGGAAGATAACTTGCGTTCTTTAAACATAGGACCGAGGACAGAGGAGTATTTGCCGGAGAAGGTGCCTACAAATTTGGTGCTACCTATTAAGCTCCATCCATTCCTCAGAAAAAACAAGCATACAACCCTATGGTTTACTTGACGAATCTGTGTCATCCAATAGTTAAATGACTTGTTCTCTAGTGACTAAACCTGTGTGGTTTCCAGATTCTTCGCGGATGCTATTTGCAACCTGGTGGATTTTCATTACAGTCATTACTGCATTCTACACTGCAAACCTGACAGCTTACATGACTTTTTCTGAGCTGAAAATTCCGGTTAAAAGTATCAACGATCTTGGCGATACGAAACTATCATGGATAGCGCCATCAGGTATGTAAAATTCTGCAAATACGGAAGTAACACAACAGTTTATTCATTGGTGTATCTACTTTTTCTCTCTCTCTCTCTCTTTCTCTCTCTCTCTCGCTCTCTCTCTCTCTCTCTCTCTCTTTCAGTTTTGAGTGCCTTAGATATATTTAAGATAAATGTGTTTTCTTATTCAGTATCAAATTTTGTACTAACCGACTTTATAAAAAAATCAATGTAAAGTAAAAGTAATTACCCTTGGTCTCATTGTTCGAAAAAAGTTCAAAGAAGTTTCTTCTCAGTTGAATGTAACATCCTTCATGTGTTACAGGCGACACAATCCAAATGTTTGTAGAAGATTCTCCTATTTTGATGGATCTGAAACGTCTGGGAAGAGGTTCATTTTTAACGGGCAATGAGCCTCCAGGGCACATCATACGGAAAACAAGCGGTGGAGGTAAGGGCTCTTACGTTTCAGCAAAAATTGCAAGCAATATGCATGTACTGGTGATTTTTTGTGCATGAAAACAATGACAAATGGTTTCGTATGAAGACAATATCCAGCACGTCACAAACGCCTGGGAAGCCCAGTCTTGTGAGGAATTTGTGACGGCTCAACTTTCCTTTAAATTCTTTTTCGACAAATGTGACAATGTAAGATATTTTGTGGTCAGACACTTCCATAGCATGTGTGGTATACTAAATATTCAGCCTTAAATGTGCTTCACTTTTCACTTTTGTGTGAAACTTGTCAAACCCTTTTATCTGAAAATATCAATATTATCTTTAGCACCACTTTGCACATCTTTTTACCGATTTTGGGCATTTGTGCTTTATGGGTATTGGGCATTGCTGCGTAAAAGCAATAGGTAGTGCCCAGAGCCGAAGTTTGTAAACGTATCGCCCTGAATCGCCCAGAGAAAAGTGACATCCGTTAATGGTCTACTGATACCTTCGTACGTTCCTGCAGCGCCAACTTTGGTTCTGTATCATTCCAGTTTGAGTTGTTTTAGAATTTATATGCAGGTAGTTGTTCAATACCTTATGTCCAAGTTCACGAAAAGAGTATAACTCTAATCCTAACACCAAAATAGTCTAAGTTTAACCAAACGAAAACACAACCTTTCATTCAAATTCAAATTATCCTATTATCTCAACATTCTGATAATTGTATCAATGGTCCTAGTCTGTCTACGTTTACAGCAAACCCGTCTCCTCTGGTGGGTCGGCAGGTCATGTGTACATTGACGAGGTGGTCAAGTTGAACGCGTTGATGATGCAGGACTACTTCACCAATAACCACACGTGTGGTCTGTTCGTGGTGCCTCTGAGGGACCAGTACTTGCGGCTGGCGCTGGTGGAACCCCTCGATGGCCAACTTCTCTCTGTGTTTGATCCATTGTAAGTCGCAGGAGGTAATACCTATGTCTGTCTATGAATTATATCTTGGAGTGTTACATGGTGCTTCCTACCAACAGGAAAAATTCTGGTAATTCCATACAGTCTGTAAATACTATGCAAGTTGTTTCATGCCATTACGTGAAGCATTTCTGGGCTGGAGAGGCCACGGGGTCTTTGAAAGGTATACCTAACTTTTTATGGTCTTTGAAAGAAAGGTTTACCAGGCTAATTTTCGGAAAAATAAGTGCCCATTTTATTTTAATCAAGTTGACTTTGTTCGGCAAGAATACTTATCATGGAAAGTGAAGAGTAAAATATTATTTCCGCATATAATTTTAAGAAAAGAAGCCTGTGGTGTAGTGAGACGTGTCATATTCAGGGCATTGTCTCGAGTCGGTTGTCTGTTGGCAGCGTACACTGGCTGATGTTGACCGGCATCGCTAAAAAGTGGAGGCAGGACGCGGAGGTTGACGCGGCCGCCTGCAGCACTCACCAGACCATGCAGGGAGCAACGCTCAAGAACGAGGAACTCATGGTGGTCTACTACATTGTTATCGTCGCCTACGCCATTGCTGCCGTGCTCTTACTGGTAGAACTGTTAATGTACCGACTGAGCGGGCAATGCACGGTTCCATGCTTGAACGGTGTAAACCGGGACACTCTATCTACGGGGTTCCTGCGAAAACTGCTGAAACCAAGCAGCGATAAAGTGACAGCCTGGGAAACGATGCCTCCTGTAGGGGGAGATGATGCTGGTCTGTCAGAGTCCTCCTGGTCGGCCGTCTTCCTGGGTGACAGGACCTCGCCATCGCTGAGGTCTCCCCGCCGCCCACGCCGGGCCGCACCGACCAGCAGGTGCTACAGAAGATGAGGAAGAACATCAAACTGGTAAACGGCCGTCCTTACATGTTTGTGGAGCAGAGGGGAGTCACCCGCCCCCTCGCGATTACCGAGACAAACAATACTGTGTTTGAAAGTATCTTTCAGCATCTGAAAGAGCGGCCTCCCACGGGAGATAGTGTCCAGGAAGGTACTGTAAATGGTGCAGTACGATAATCAAAATGAGTGCTGCCAGCATATTTACTGCTCAGGGGTTAATGCGAGGAGGTAGAGGATCTAGCATGGACGGTTGATCATATGCTCTATGTAGGTCTCTTTCCACAACACGGAGGAATGAATAAAGCAGAGCAAACGATAAAAAGGCAAATGTCTGCGGGAGGATGAGACAATGTTAAGTAGTGTAGTGGCCAGTTCGCCGATTTTCGGCACGACTGGTCCGGGTTCGAGTCTCGACGAGCGCCCCCTGCGAATCGTAGCTTCATCCATCGGAGTCTCCTCTGACAGAGAAAGTGTTGATGACGCCATGTGGCCCCAGCAGCTGCTGCGTGGATAAGCCACAAAAAGTATTTATTAGAGCTTGACAAGTATTCAGCTTCCAATAGCTCACGAGCTCAAGACACCAAACATTCTGGACGTGATTTACTAAATTATGGACACTGGAACTACGTTGAATCAGGTGTGAGCAAATACTGTTGGTTAATATTCTCGGTGTATACAATCGAGTTTGTCTCATCTTATAGTTTGTCTTGTCTTATGTTTGTCCAAGGCAAGTTGTTTGAACTGTGTTCATGTCAGGTTATCTTGTGACCTTGATCTGATCTGAATTGAGACAAGCATGCATTCGTGCCTGACATCCTGATGCAATACATGATTATATTTTAGATGACAATGATGACATCAATGATACCAGAATAGCTAATCAGTATTTGCTCAGGTCGACGTTTTCCATGACAAATTATTTCCATATGGTAAGATACTATATATTTTGTCTATCTCTTGGAATACGGCATGGAAAATTAGCCAAGATTGATAGCCAAGTCATGCATATCACCATTCACAAAATTCTGCATATTTTGACAGCAGAACTGGAAGGAAAACAATTGTAAATAAAAAAGGAGATGTTAGCGAGTCTCATTTTTACATGGAGTTATATGAGAGATCGGATTACTTACCATTCCAACTTCGCTATGTTTTGCTATTCAAAATATGTGCGGCTGATAGCTTGTCAGGCAACATTAAACAACATCGAGAGGTCACTCACATGAAATACTTTTTCCATAGAAGTTTAATGAAAAATTAAGAATTCATCCTTGAAGAATCACTAACCAGCGCAGTGTTACAATGAGGGCCTAAAATGGTACAAAAATCTATAACTTGCGTTCTGTCAAAGATATTGCCTTTAAATTTGGACTTCAGTATAGTGACATCCTGAGCATTATTGTGGTTGAGTTACAGGTTTCAGTCAGGTCAGGTCTTTGACCTAGGTCAAGTTGAATTCTTATGTTCGTAAATGCGTTATCAGTTTCTCAAATATGTAAGGTAAAGGTTCATCTCAAAGATCTGATCTCACGAATGTTTTTTTCTTTGTGTTTTGATGCCCCGCAAATGCATCTTTTTCAGTTGACTTGAACCGAGGTCAAATGTTTCAGTGGAAGATCCTGCCAGTTTCGGTGGGAAAATTCAAATTAAATCGGACGTCAATAAGTTGTTCATCCTACTTTCAGATGAACAGCTGCTAGACCTACCTTTTTGACTAAAATGGGCTTTCGCAGGCTGACCTCAAATGAGGTCAGATGATTTGAATAGTGATTTGTAGGATTTAACATCAGAAATGGAAAAATAGACGAAATTCCAAGTAGGTATGTACAGTTCAACAGCATTCTGAGAGAAATGCTCGAATACCAAACTGAGCAAGATGTATTTTAGCTACTCTGGCACTACCAACGAGTTGTAAACACAGTATCTAATTCACCTAATTGAGCAGCTTGCGCAAGTAGAAATACACCATTTCACGAGCCGTTGGTAACAGCTCACTTGGGCCATTCTCATAAATCACAAAAATTGCATCCAGCAAGTTCACTAAATATAACTATATATAAAACTTCATCAAGATCAGAGACCTTAAAAAAGGCATCAGATGGGAACAAACAGCAAAATTAAGCGGCTTCATATGCTCCAAGACTTTTTAAGAACTATCAAGTAGGTTGGAGGAAGGACATGCGCTTCAAACAGACAAATGTAACTTATGGCCAAATCCGCTTTTTATGCATCCAAATCATCAGCTGAACTATGGGACTTATCCGAGTCTCCGGGTTGAGTGCCCGGGAGCAACCAGAAGCGCGGAGATGTCATGATGCTTTCCAGAGGACGATCGGATGTCACGTCTGGGTAGTTCTAAGTCTTCTTAGATTGTTTTCACGATCACCGGATCGCTAGACACCGTCAAGTGATGCAACTGGTCTTGGATTGTCGCTTTTCGGGAGGTTTTTCTGGCATGGTGCTCGCGTGCACACCTTGTGTCTTTGTTCCTCCGCTCCTGGGCCTCCTCAATGAGCATACCGATTGGAAGGAGAAGAGGCCGGATACACTCCTCCCCGTGCACGAGGAGTTTGTGGACTGAGGCTGGCAGGTAAAACCACGGATATAAGCTAACGAATAGCTGTGCTTTCTCTAAAGCATACAGGTCAAACTTGTCCGCGTTAATGACCAGAGGTGCAGAAAGTATACTGGCTGTCACAAACTCACTGCGACCTATGCCTCCTCTGTCACACAAAGCTGGAAACGATAATTTTATACTTGAATACTATTTCCAATATGCTGAATGTCATCTACCTGTCTTACTTTTTGCAACGGACAAGGTTCAAGCACCAAGCCATTACCGCATGAAAGTAGTAAACTGTGTTTTCATTTTTAGATCATGTTTATGTTTTGGAAGGAAAATTTCCAATTATGGATCATTGTTTTCAGTATTGGGATCATAACTATTATTGGCAACTCTGACTGCAGTTTCCCCCCAATGACAAGCATTTCCCTTTTTGAAGAAGTTTCCATTTTTGGAAGGAGTGTTTCCAATTATGGTACATTTCCCCATGATTAAATGTGGCAATTATCATGAAAATTATTATTGGGAACTAATCTATAAATGGGAGCGTACACCTACACACAATTGGGAACCCTGATCACAGCTTCCCCCCCCACTGAACTTCTATCTCACATATCAGCAAAAGGGACAAAAATGTCAAGGTCAACATAGGATTTGGATCTACCTAAAATATGTTGGTAAAGTGGACCTTAGGTAGCATTTTTATAGCCAGATCAAATGCTTAAAATTCTCCCCCAACACCTGATTATCACCTGCCTGGTCGTTCCTTCTTGCAGTAAAAACTCTGAGGCAGCTACCCTGCATAGATGTAAAATTATGTCTATTGGCCTAATAGGTACAGAGGTATTGGAAGTCTCATACCAAAGAAAGATCCAGTGTATAAGTCAAAATCCTGCTTTAACTCCAGGCAGTTCAGGTTCTGTGTGTTGCTTACTACCCCTTGGTAGTGAGCAACACACCCCCAACCAGCATTTTTCAAAATCTCTTTCTTTCTGAGATTTTCTGTGATTTTCTGAGATGAGACGGGGGTCTACTAGGCCCCCCTCAAGTGCACGTTAGTGCCAGGCCCCTCTCCAGTGTGTGTTTTAACACTTTGTGGAGGACTGCATTGGCACACATTTGCTATCTGTACAATATTGACATGATAATTTGATCATGAAATCTCACCTGAATTACTGTTGTTGCCAGTCTGTTGCTGGCGCCAACTCTCCCAACTTTCTCCAGCTCCAAATCTACCTAACCAATCTTGATCTAGGGCACAAATAAGGTAGGGCACAAGCAAGCTAAGTAATGAAAAACCAAGTTTGATGTGTGAAAGTGCATCAGTATCAAAGTAGCCTACATTCATCTTAGATTAGCCATGGGCAGCACTATTTATTCCAGCTAGTTTTAGCCTGCACTTATCTCAGATATACCTAATAAATATGCCCTCAACAGAAGTCCTAGCTTCCCACTTGTTCAAATTTTTGGCAGGCTCTACATCTCACAAACATTGCGAACTTGTCTTGTCGCTGTTGCGTAGTTTAGGTAGAATTGCTGCCCAGCTATGTTTATTTGTTTCACCCATTTAGTACTTTTCCTAGTAGCTTTTAGCCGTACTTGATACTAAATTCAAAGAAATATGGACCGCTAAATCGAAGATACTCAAACCTTAAATATTATTTAACCTGACAAAATGGACAGAGAAGTACTTGATAACGTATCTGCGTTATCTTTAATGCCTTAAATATGCCCACAATCATGTATTTCTCGAAAAAATTGACTGTCACATTTCGGGCATCTAGGCGGCAACTTTCTGGCAACTACTAACAATCGGCACCATTGGGCTGCATGTTAAAATCTGGCAACTGTGACAGCGGTTTCCGGGTTTTCTGCAGCGGGGGTCTCTCGTTTTAGTAGAAACTGAACACAGTACCAATATTGTATCACTGATGGTACGCTGTGCAATTGAAGGACAGAGCTGCTAAATTAAAATATTCACTACACGCTTCATTCTGTATTTCGAAAATGTGTGGTTTGATTTTGAACCATACTGTCACGATCGCTATTTTGTCACACTTATACACCTCGACTATCATAAATGTGTCACAAACTCCAGTAGCCGAGTTGGCAAGTTTCTGCACCTCTGTTAATGACCTGATCAGAGGCATTCGCAGCCGAAAGGATCGTGCCGAGTCTCCTGATAAGTTCCACATCCACACCAGTAATTTCAGACATCTCCACATCGTGCGCCTGAGCAGTTTCAGAGGCGGCCCGCTTACGCCTTTTCTGGCTTAGGTATCTGTATCTCTTTGGGGCCGGCCTCTTTTTCTTGCCAGGGGCTGGCTCGGACTTGGTTCTCCTGCCTCAGGTGCGGACGAAGACGTTGATTCCGCTGAAGCTCGGGCTTGGACAGTGAAATATATTTCATCTGCCAAGAGGGTTCCATATTTCTTGAAAAAACCCGTTCTTGTCTCGGCTGACCAATGACCACTTCTGTCGGAAATTCATGCAAAACAATTCACGTTGCCGATTCAGCATAGTGTCAGATTCTTCTGTCAATTATTCTCCCTCCTTCAAGCGACTAATAAGGCATTTCTTTGCTACTTCGACACCGCGCTTAGCGTCGGATATTGTACCTTTATCTACCAGTTTTTCTACTAGGTCACTCTTTTACACAGGGCTCCATCTCGAGACCACAACCTTTCACCTCCGAGGTCACAAGCAAAGTGTTTCTTACCCTTTAGATCGCCTGCCTGTGTCCCTTCCAACATAATTTCAGGTTTGCTTCATGAAACCGTTTGCACCGAGGGATAATAATGCAAACGCACCTCATGTGTTTGCCTTTCATTTTCGATCCAGTTTTGTGCCAAGTGTCGTATTCAAACAACTCGGCACACTTTTCTGAGCGCATCCATTGACCAGTGTATGTGTTATGCCCACCACTAGGTGGAAAAACCTTACTTTAGTTGCATTTTCATCCCACCGCTTTGTTTGCCGTCCATGGTTCCACCACGCGCCCCAACAAAGGCGGCCGAGCCGTGCCCTGTCGGCGCGGCGGGCGGGGGACAGCGCGCGGGCCGCCAACATACCCTTACACAATCGGTCATTAATCACGGAAATGCAACTAAATGCAGCTGAAAAATTCTGCACGCATTGTCAACATGTGTGCAACTACCACTGTGGTGGTCCCATGTTGTGGGAAGATGTGGGATTTTTTGCCGGCTTAATCAAGTTTGCCCTTCAGTGGAAATCTCTGAGTTGTAAATCATGAAAATACATAAAATGAAATAAAATACTTTTAGAGAAATCAAAACTTTGAAAGCATATAATTGGGCTACAAACAAGTCAAAGCTTTGGAAAAAATCACTCAGTGTGTTTTCGGAGACATGAAAGCATGTTCGCGAGCGCTCCAAGTTCCGGTACGTTCTGACAGTCAGAAGCAATATTTGTTGTCCTATCGGAAACATCACCTTTACCCCACCTAAAATCGGATAAACAAACATTTTATCTGCAGTGCCAAGGGGACCACGGCGCTGGATACGGAGCTTCCGTGGATTAACGCGTGATATGTTGTAAGCTGTCGGAATATTCACGTCTAGCCCAAGCGAATTATGTAGGATATGACCTTTTCAGATTAAATCCTTAGTTCAGGTCAATATATCTTTGAAACAGCTCCCAAAACAACAAAAATTACCCTAGATCCGGTTTTCACTTCCAAATGGGACAACTCGAATCTCAGGCTCTTCACTATTTGAAATTTACGTGGTCTGTATTACGCAAAATAGATGAAAATTTTACCTTGCTATCCCGTCACCACCTGGGATCTTTTTGTATACACCACCACCAGGTTATTCATTCCAATGGTCCCAGAATTACGGCTGTATCATGTTTTGTTCGGAAGTTATTCCCAAAAAGCAGACACCTCACAGTATGGGTAGCGTGCCGTTCTTAAAGTCGGTTGGTCGCTACCCAATCTTGATCTAATTTTGGTAGCAAATATCTATACATGCTTATAATAGGTTTCAAATGGCTGCGAAAGCATTGTCCCATATTGTCTCTTAGAAATAGAGAATGCTTCATATTTTGGCCAAAGGGAATATACTAGAATTTGCAAAGTTCAGCGACCCGTGGCGCCTTACCTTTTGACGAGGCAATAAAATGGATGGTACCTGTAATGACTTATCTATTTCAGCGCTTTCGGAAGGCATACAGAAAGTGGTTGCTTCTGTTTTGTTCCTGAGATAATCGAGACATTATAAATACCGTTCGTTAAAACTGTTTTCACCTTATTTGACCTCTAGTGACCTCAATATTGGCCTGAAGCTGTGCAGCGCCAATAGGAATGAATGGTGGAAGGGTCATCGGACACCCATCGGTGTTAACTACTATAGGCGTCGGAAAAGGGGGGCAAGGGGCCTGACCCCCCACTTTTCGGCCACAAATTTACTGAACTCAGTCAAAATGGGAGAAAACCTAAAATTTTCACAATCAGCCGCTTCGGAAGGCAACGAGGAGCCCAAATTTAAACCCTTTTTGGTCATATCGTAGAAAGTTTTCGGTCAGCATCAGGTTGAAGTTTGGCAGGCCACCTCACTTTTCCCGCACTGCGAAAGCCCACGCACTGCGAATGTTCGGACCCCCAATAGCGACTCCACTATCCGAACGCTCAGCTTATGAGAATGAGAGAGGACGAGGGACTTGTTAGGGGATTCCAGGATGTTTTCTTCGAAGAAAACCGCCACCGCATTTATCTGATTCTATAGTAAGGTGATCACATAATATGCGTTCTAGCTACTAGGGGATAAAGCCCAGCCTCAACAACGGTTTCTAATACTGATATACGAGAGAATGAAATGACTGCAGGGAAATCATACACTTAACATAATTCAGCTGGTGTCATTACTTCAGTATCGTTCAGCGCACCACACGGCACTCAAAGCTGGGGTTATTGGGTTCCGTCACAATCAGAAGCACCCAGATGTTACCAGAGGTAGTCCCCGCCGCACCAGCGCAGTGGTCTCCAGTTCCATCTCAGGCATGGCGAAGGAACAGAGTGGATGAGGGGGGAGGGGGCATGACGGACACGGCCCCAATATTCAGGATCTAACCATTGACACTACCGAGTTGACTGACACCAGTTCAAAGTACACCTTGGTCCCCCAATGTTCTAAAGGTTCCTAAAGCTATAACACGGGTCAACAGCCAAAATGGATCCGGCACGTGAACACCTGTTTCTGCCTATTTCAATACCGCTGACTTCAAATTTAGTAACCGTTTTTTTGCCATCGGACCTGGTTTCTTCTCCAGAGCATACCTGTTGTATAGCCCCTACACTTTCCACACACTGTCATCAGCCTAGCCTTTTGTGGAAAAATATAGATCAAGGATGTCGAGAATCCGGATTATCTGCACCCAGACAATTCAGCTTATCAATATACATGTGAATTTATTGCAACGAAAGACTACCTCGCATTCAAGTGCATGAACATTGTACATTGAACAAGGTTTGCGCTCGGTCGCAAAGGTCGCCGGTATTGTAGACCGAGAGGTGACGTCGCAACATTATATGATGAGGATTTTATGTCAGAGTCACCTCCCTTGAAGGTCGAGTCTAAGTAAAAGACAGGTCAAGGTCATACCACCATTTTAAGGCCATTGACCCTAGTGCCTTTGGTCGGATGATGCCGCCTAATATGGCGTATATCATGCTATGACGTCATACGCTAGGTCACTCAATCTTGACCTCAAAGTCACAGGTTCAAGACAAAGGTCATGGGTCAAGGTCAAACCTTATTTTCCGCCCGATGGTTGCCATAGTGCTAGTTGCAGTACACGTTATAGGCAAAATGTAATATTTTGACGTCAAAGGTCAATGGCCTTGAACGACCTTGGCCTAAAAGTTTCAGAGAACATTGCCTCAGACCTTTCCTCTGTTACTTTAGGCCACTTTCTCTCCATATCCGGCTTCTCATCGCATAATCACGGCATTTCCAAATGGCTACCCTGCACATACAAAATTTGACATATATGGCCTCGTTTTACCTTGAATATATTGACCTAGGTCTATGAAAATCGGGTTTAAGGTAGAATACCCGAGCCTCCACAAACACCTAAACGTTCATTTTCCTAGACCTCTTGGGTTTTGCACTGTCGATGTCACTAATGCCAAGTAGGCTTGCACAAAGACAACACACAGACATACTGGATCTCAAAATTCTGATCTGATACGGCATTTCTGCTGCCAGATTCGTGTTCAGCGCCACAAATTACCCTAGAAACGGACTATTTTATATTGGATCCACGACAAAAGTTAAATTTTGTTGACCAGTGTATTCCCGGTAAATAAGTCACACAGTCGCGAGAATCGACAGTTCAAATCCCATTATGAAACTAACACATTTCCTTAGAAATGATTTTCAAATATCAATTTTATGATCAGATTTGATTTTTTGACCGCTTCAACATCAAAGCTCATTGGGTGCCTCAAATGTCAATGTGTGACGCAACTGCTGTCGTATCAATTTCCTGCACCCTGTAGGCGCATGGCTTAGCTCTCGTTGGCAACAACGCTGCTGTTTTTTGTGTTTATTTTTTACGACCACTTCCACAGTCGTAAAGTGGCTTTTCAAGCGTTGTCGCGGTCAGTGTTCCAGCCGTGTAACTTTTAAGTTTGAAAGGCCTTGAAAAGCGCCAAGTCGAGACACGTTCTTGATTTGAAAACGATGATGATGTATTGTGAGTAGATAATGTGTGGTTTCTAAAGAAATAATCAAAGAGGGGTAAGAAGTCAAAGTAAATTACAACATATAGATAACGAAGAGCCTATAAAAAAGGAGGCCAATAACTCGCGTAACACACAAAACAAGCAAATTTCTACAACGAGGAAAGAGGCCAATGAATGCAATAAGAGGCCAACAAAGTAAGTAAGAGGCCAACAGTAAGAGGCCAACAAACGAATACATGATGTTGCGGTAAATCGTGCTTGATTGGGACATGTTAAGTTCTTTCAAGAGTTGTTTAAGACGCTAGTCGTATTTCGGTTGTATTTTCGGAGCTTTCGAACGTCATGCAACTATCTTCGTCAGCAAAAGATTGCTCAGCCAGCGCCTAATTTAACACTACACAAGTTTGAGAAAACATCGCATCACACTCGTGCTAAAAAGTCAAATTCTACTTGCTATTTGTTAACAAAGAGTAATGAATATACAAGTTCAAAAATTTAATCAAATGAGTTAAGAGTCACAAAGGCAAATACGTTTTAATACAGTACACGGACCGGAAGGTCATACGTATACAAAAGTTAAGATCATCATACACCTACGTCAAAGACCGACAAGTGGGGTGTTGCCGAAAACGACGCGAAAACCTATTAGAATACGTACCACACCAATGTTATTTCATGACGTATAATCAGGGGCGCAGCCAGAGCTTTCGTATGGGGGCCACACCAACTTTGAGGGGCACCCGGGGAAAAAGGGCACATTTTAAAGTAACCTAAAAAAACTTACTATATCTTTGTTTATATAATTTTTTGGGCATGTTTGGTTCAATAAAAATGCAAAGAAATCATTGATGGAGAAGGAAAATTCGATTAAAACCGACAAAAAGAACAAAATATCTCCAAAATGCCATGGAAGTAGCCAAAACACTACTTTTTTCGATAGATTTAAGGACAGCCAACTCATGCAAGTACTTAACATCAGCGAAGCATGTGATATCTGTTACAATGTGCAGGTTAAGGCATATTGGAGTCGAAATTTTTTGTTATGCCCACTGGTTTTGTCGTGACGAGTGAGCCCTGGCTGAATGTGGATTAAGTTCCTTGCCTCCCACAACCACCAGGGGACGAGGAGTAGCATAGTGTCTTTGAAAGAACACATTTTTTGCTGGCGGAAAAATTTGGGAGATACCTTTTGAACGCGTTTATTAAGTTCCATATTCGCAAGGCTCGGTCCCAGTTAAGAGTAAATAAAAGGTGAACAGGCCGGTGGTTTGGATGGGGATGGTGTGAGAGGGCTGAAAATTGTGAAAACTATTTCTTCATTTAAATTAATTAGTAGAAATCCTGGTTTAGGGGACTGTGCTCTGAGCTCAGGGGCACATGCCTTTTTATCATCCCTTCCCAGAATCCACCAGTATAATTAGCAATTTATATAACCAGGGGTGCCTAGGTATCACAAGCCGTTTTAGAGATTCCTCATTCCTCGTAGCTCCGTTTTACAAGGGGAGTTTCCATTGTGTTCTTATTCCCCATCTATTCAAGACCAGCTCTGGGGCCCCCAAGTGTGGATCAGAGGCCTCCAGAGCAACTTCCCCCATCCCCCCCAGTTGTGCCTCCAGGGAATAGACTAGCTCAGTGACCCCGCCCCAAGGAGTTGGCCTTGTGTTCTTATTATCTATCTATTCAAGGTCACCTCAGGGGCCCCTGATGTACATCGGGGCCCCAGAGCAGCTCATTCTTCACCCAGGGACTAGAATACCTTATTGGTCCCAGAGATGAGGTCATCAGACTAGCTCAATGGGCCACAGATAGGCTCATAGGGCCTTAAACCAGTTCAAGAAGCCCCAGAACAGTTTAAGGCGCCAGATCACTTCACGGGGCCTCAAGCCAACTGAAGGGGCTCTCACAAGCTCAGCGCCCAGACCAGCTTAGGGTACCCTCAGAACCTAGATCCGCTCTTGGGCCCCAGATCAGCTCTTGGGGCCCCAGATCAGCTCAGGGGCCTCAAGTCAGGTCAGGGGGCAAGATCAAGTCAGGGGCACTAATTCCGCTCAGGAATCCCTCACCAGCTCGGGGCCCAAGCAGTTCAAAAGCCCCAGAGCTGCTCAGGGGACACCAGATCGGCCCATAGGGCACCAGATCAACCTAGGGGACAAACAATCAGATCAGTGGTCCCCGACCACCTCGGGGCCCAGAATCAGAATCAGAATCAGTGTATTCGACGAAGGTCCGCCATTACAGGGGCTTTTCACTTGTCACGTCATTGAAGTAAAAATCCGCGCTCATGCAACAAGAGGGAAATAGCAAGAAAACAAACACACCTAGAACACACACATGTTCACTCACTCACTTACAAACATCATACAACATTCAAAAACTTCGTCGAAACATATCACCCATGACTAGATAATGAAAACGGCTGACTAGTTCCTGGTTGTTCCTAGCAGTTTAGTGTAAAATTCAAGTGATGTCGGTTCTGGCTAAAATCATTTGCTTTAGTGCTTTGCAAAAAAGTGGGTCATTAACATTCAGACCAGTGGAATTGAGAAATTGAGCGCCCCGAAAGTTGAGTCTACGGCGACCACTCTCTGTTCGAATCTGTGGAAGAGTGAAAAGACCCGCTCGGCGCGTGTCGTGATTATGTAAATTAGAGGCTGGCGGGCCTATGGTCGCCAGTAGCTGAGGCGGTGAACCAGTCAGAATCATTCGTCGCACAGCACATGTAGTTTGGTATCCGACGAGTTGCTGGGCTGTGAACCATCCTAATTGAGGTAAAACATCAGAAATATGTTCGCGGCGTCTCCGACCAGTCACTACACGCGCACAGAAATTTACAATCTTTTGCACACGGTGCAGCTGAGTGGCACCACAAGACCCGTACACAGAGGCACAGTAGCTAACGACAGACAATACCAGAGCCTGTACTATGCATTTCAGTGCCGAGCGCGGCATAACATATCTTGCGTGACTTAGTGCCACAAGAATTCCAGTGCATTTTCGCGCTACTAAATCAATATGCGACTGATAATTTAGTTGCCTATCGATTAAAACCCCTAGATTTTTCACTGAACGCGTTTCTTGCACAACGGCACCACAAAAGTTCAAACTAACAGGGGGAAGGTCGCGCAGCATTGCCCCAGTACCGAGAACAATCATCTGAGTCTTTTGCGTGTTCAGTTTCATTTTGTTTAAGCAACACCACTGGTATACAGACTTCAATGCAGTTTCTAGTCGAATGACCAAATCTGATAAATCTATCTTCTTGCCAGTAACCATGATCTGAGTGTCATCGCAGTATTGCACTATCGTGACATCATCACCCACGCACAGGCTCAGATCATTGGCATACAAAGAAAACAAGGTACAGCTTAAGGCCCCTCCCTGGAAAATTCCCATAGGAATATGCCGAGTTTTGGAGAGGACACTGTCTCCTCCAAAGCAGCTACGCCGCGTTGAGCTATCAACTGCCTGCATCTGCACCTGCTGCGTGTGGCCTGCGAGGTAACTGCTGAACCAGCGGGTGTCAATGCCGTAGAGTGCAAGTTTTTGAAGAAGTTTTGAGTGTGGCACCACATCAAAGCATTTAGAAAAATCAAGCAAGACAAGAATCGAAATTTCACCTCTGTTCATAGCCCGAAGTGCCGTGTCAGTAATAACACTTAAAGCCGTTTCAGTCGAATGCTGTTTCCGGTATCCATGTTGTGCATCAGAAAGAGGCCTGTGATTTTCAAGATATTCTGTCAATTGTTTCTGAACAATACGTTCTACTAATTTAGTAATGGCCGGTAATATAGAGATGGGTCTTGTATCCGCTGGTCCAGCAGTCGTCCTACCCTTGGGTATGGGTGTAACTAAGGCATGTTTCCACAAAGCAGGCACAGAGGCAGAAGTTAAACTGGAGTTGATGACATCCAAAAGTGGAAAGCATAAACCAAAAAAGAACTTTTGAAGGAAATGAACACTGATTCCATCTAATCCGGTAGATTTCGAAGCCTGCATAGTGGCGAGATTTATACAGAGAGTGTCTAGGTCGATAGGGCGAACTTTGAAGGAGCATGTCAAAACACGTGGCAGTAAGGTGGGTACGACCGCTGAGGGAGCTGGCACACTGTCCGCAGTGTTTTGTCCTATTGTTGCATAATAATCGTTCAATGCATCGGGCGAGATATTCGGTACAGTACACTGCTGCTGTTTGCGGCCTATCACCGGCTGCAGCACGCGCCACAGTCCACCCGGCCTCCGATGCCTAATTTCACCGGCGTACAATGACACACAGTCGCGGCGGATGGCGGCCCGGCACAGTCGGTTGACACGAACATATTCCCCGCGAACTCCAGCATTCGGTGCAGTACGGCGGCCCCGTAGCAAGTCCTGTGTTTCAACAGAAACAGATGAAACTCTCAGCTGGTGGGGATTAACAGGCCGAAGTGGTGCAACGTTGTTAAGGTGATGGATAAAAACATGCCGAAAAGCATGCCACTTATCAGAGGTGGACTGCGAGTCGCGGACGCACGACCAATCGGCGTTGTATAGCTGTTGATTGAAAGAGTCGAAATCAATCCTATGGATGGCACGCCTGTAAGAGCGGGTTTGTTGTGGTGGTGTGCGGGTTACATGAGACAAAATGATGCGTGTGAAGTCATGGGGGTGCCGTAATGATATCGAGTAACACCCGCCCGCTTTACAAGGTCGGGTCGGTTAGTTGCGACAATATCTAACAAACTTGACGCGGGACGATATGTAACATGTGTACAGTTGGTAACATGAAGACCATACAAAGATAGAACTCTCGAGATGTGATGACTACTTTCAGTTGGAGTTTTCAATATACAGCGGTTGAAGTCACCAGCAATTACGAGAGTAGAGCGAGGGTGGTCAGCCAGCATAACCTGTATCTGTGCTTCCAGTTCATCAAAATCAGCTCTAAGCTGACGACTGGTAGAATTTGGCACTCTATACACAGAAGCAATCAATACTTTCGTGCGTTTATCTAACTGCACTGAGACCCATATAATTTCCAAATTTGAATCAACAATACCAGTTTCCGGCTTTGAAAGAAGTTCGCACCTGAGATTGTTCCGCACAAGCACCGCAACTCCTCCTTTGCCTTTCGGCAGGTTCAGTGTATCAGGTCTGTCGGCTCGAAAAAGTTTGTATCCACTCACAGTTAGTAGTCGGTCGGGAATGCTTGCTTGAAGCCATGTCTCACAGAGTGCCAAAACATCGAATCCGTAAGTTGCGTCGATGTCTACACGTAGATCCGGTAATTTGGGCTTGAGAGACTGTACGTTGAGGTGTCCAAAGATGAGACACTTAGCCCCAGTATCCCCGTGTCTGCTCCAGTTGACGCCGCCGCGCCTCCCTCTACGCCTGTGTGCGCCTCTGCCGCCCTGTCCAGCTCCGGCCCGAGCATTCACGCGATCAGCTGATCTCGGGGATGCGCGCGACCTTGCTGGGTCGGGCTGGCTGCGGTCAAGGTCACCGGCTGCGGCCAAGGGACGCGCCCTATGCTGATTCCAGGCAGCGGCTGGGCGAGAAACTTGAAGCAGAGTGCTGGTAGCGTGAAGCATCAAGAGGGAAACTACTAGTATTTCAATGGGCCTCATGTTCCGAAAATTGTTCATCACCGTAATCAGATCAGCTCGGGAATACCAGAGCAAGTCAGGAGGCACTTAATCAGCTCAGGAGCCCCATACCATCTCAAGGGCCCTCACCAACCCCTGTGGGCCCAGCCCAGCTCAGGGCCTGGGAGCTACTCAGGAAATCACGTAATTAATCCAGGAGGCCCGGATCAGCTTAAAGGGCACCATATTAGCCATGGGGCACCAGAATAGCTCAGAGGGAATAAGATGGGCTCAGGAGACACTTTGATGACTCAGCAGGCACCAGATCGACTCAGGGGGCATTAGTTGAGTTCAGGAGGCAGTATATCTGCTCAGGGTGCACCAGATCGATCAGCACAGGGGGCATGTTCAAGTCAGGGGCACTAAATCAGCTCAAAGATCCCTCACCAGCTCGGGGCCCAATCAGTTCAAAAGCCGCAGAGCTGCTCAGGGGACACCAGATGCCCATAGCGCACCAGATCAGCTCCGGGGACAAACAATCAGATCAGTGGTCCCCGACCAGCTCGGGAATACCAGATCAAGTCAGGAGGCACTTAATCAGCTCAGGAGCCCCATACTATCTCAGGGGCGCTTATCAGCCTCCGTGGGCCCAGCTCAGCTCAGGGCTTTAGATCTGCTCATGAAATCACGCAAGAAGGCCCAGATCAGCTTAAAGGGCACCAGAATACTCAGGGGGGCATCATATGGGCTCAGGAGGCACCAGATCGACTCAGAGGCATTAGTGCAGCTCAGGTGGCACCAGATCGATCCGCTCGGGGTACAGATCAGCTCCCAGCCCCCCAGACTATGGCAGGAGCCTAAATCAGCTCAGGGAGCAACATAACAGCTCAGGGGACACAAGGTGGGCTCAGGGCCTACCAAATCAGCTCAGGAGGGGGGACCAGACCATCTAAGGAGACATCAATAATCCGTTGAGGGGGCACCTAACCAGCTGAAGAAGCACCATATTGACTTAGGAGACAGAATCAACTTTGGGAGGCATGAGATCAGTTCGGGGGCCCGAATCAGCTCAAGGGGCACTAAATCAGCTATTAGGGCACCAAACAAGCTCGGAAGCATTAAACTAACTCAGAGAGCATTACATAGGTTCAGGAGGCACAATTATTTGCTCAGTGGGGCACTCGATTGACTCAGGGGCACCAGATCAGCTTAGAGGGCAAGTAATCAGCTCAAGGGGCCAAGACCAGCTGAGTGGCCACGAGATGAGCTCAAGGAGCACCAGATTGGCTTCACCGGTACGATTATTGGCGACGATGAGGCATTAGGTGGACACATACTAGGTGCCCATACTCTTCCCGGGTGCTTGGAAAGGCGATAGAATGCCCTAGCTGACCAAAAAGTCACTTAGTTGTCAAACAATAGTTGAAATCGCTAAATGCAGTCTAGTTACATCTAGGTTCAACGGCGCAGGGCACTAAATTTCGAGCTGCACGGTCCAAAGGAGGTACACCACCTGGCAATCAAAAGGGCACCCGGCACCGATGGGTGCACGTGCCCCCTGTGCCCCTCCCTGAACAGTAGATAAACTCCGGGAGGCATTAAATAAGTTCAGGGGGCCCGGATCAGCTCAAGGGGCACTAAAACAGCTAATAGGGCAGCAGGCAAGCTCGGAGGCATCAGACTAGCTTAGAGAGCATTATATAGTTTCAGAAGGCACAATTATTTATTCAGGGGAGGGGGCACCAGATTGACTACGAGGGCATCAGATCAGCTCAGAAGGCACATGATCACCTCCAGGGGGCACCAGATGAGCTCCATCCATACAATTATTGGCAACGATGAGGCATTATCTGGAAACGGATTACGTGCCTATACTCTTCCCAGGTGCTTGGAAAAGCGACAGAATGTTTTAGGTGACCAAAAAGGCACTTATAGTTGAAATCGCTAAATGCGGCCTAGTTCCATCTAGGTTCAACGGCGTAGGGCACTAAATTTCGAGCTGCACGGCCCAAAGGGGGTACACCACCTGACAATCAAAAGGGCACCCCGGCACCGATGGGGGGGGCATGTGCCCCCTGTGCCCCCCTGGCTGCGCCCCTGCGTATAATTATAATAGTTTAGTGCCATGTGTACTTGAAAAAGTTGCGACTTTGAGATACTTTTTGTCAATTCTTTGTTATTTTTCTAATATTATTATTATCATTATTATTATCACTATTTGTTTTCTATGAAGAGCGTAGAACCTGGTAAATTTCTGGCATTGGGATGCCTGAGTTTGTATTTAGTAGTTTGTCTTGTTGCGTTTTCGCGATAAATATGCCTTCTTTGATTTTTTCTCAAATGGCTTTCATATGCTAGAATTTGAACGTCATCCCATTTAATGTTGTGTCCGGTTTCTAGAATGTGTTTAGCCAGTCCAGAGGGGCTGTGGTCCTCGTTGTAAATAGCTCTTCTATGTTCTTTTTGTGTTGTTTTAATGGTCCTGCACGTTTCCCCTATGCATGTGTTTCCGCATTGACATGTGTACTTGTAGACTACTTCTTTGTTTTGGTGTTTGTGTCTTTTGTCCCTTGGCTTTACTGGTATATTTTTGAGGTTTGTTGCCGGTTTAGTTTGTGTTGTTGCGTATGGCTTTATCAAACACACGATACGTTCTGAAATTCCTCTGACATATGTAATGACTACTCTGAGTTTTGTTTTCCCACTCTCTGTCTGGTTGTTTTCATGCCGAGATTCCTGGCGTTGGATTTCTTCTGTGCGTGTTTTGATGAATGTCTTGGGATAGTGATTTTTCTTTAGTACCTGTTCTACGTGTTTGGTCTATCAAAAACACCCACAGAAAAATCAAACGCTAGGAATCTCGACATGAAAACAACCAGCCAGAGAGTGGGAAAACAAACAAAGAAACACCGAAACAAAGAAGTAGTCTACAAGTACACATGCCAATGCGGAAAAACATACGGGGAAACGTGTAGGACCATCAAAACACAACAAGAACATAGCGAAGCTATTGAAAAGGAGGACCACAACCACTCTGGACTGGCTAAACACATTCTAGAAAACGGACACAACATTAAATGGGATGATGTTCAAATCTTAGCATATGAAAACCATTGGAGAAAAATAAAAATGAAAGAAGGCATCTTTATCGCAAAAATGCAACAAGACAAACTACTAAATACAAACTCGGGCATCCCAATGCCAGAAATCTACCAGGTTCTACACTCTTCATAGAAAAAAATAGTAATAATAATAATGATAATAATAATATTAGAACAATATCAAATCGAGGGTTCTCAGGACGAAGAACCTAAGTGTCAAATTTACCGAAATGTAGATTTGTATACCATTCAAATCAGCTTGACGAGACGCGTAGAATGCAAAAACATCCGCACCGCTATCTGCCTCGGTTGCTGAGATATGGAGTGTAAGAACAGCCTAAATGGTATTTTTGACTAAAGCTTTGAAGGCAAGAATACCCGAACCGTCCCCGTATATTTAAGCGTATGCCTCCACTTTCAAAAGGAGAGAAACAATGCCCACTGCGCTCTAAAGCAGCTAACTAAAACCCGGTACAACGAGGCCATGACACGCGCAAGAGAGGACCCAAGCTTCTACTGTACCAGTTTGGACCAAGAAAAGCTTCTAACGACACCGCACGGAAAATCTGTGATCATCTTTTGCGCCAAGAAATTCGCCTATTTCAACTTCACCTTGTACGAGACTGGAAGCAGGCATGGATTTTGTCACGTGTGGGACGAAACTCACGGGAGGCGCGACTGCGCGAAAGTTGCAACTATTCCCCACGATTACGTCGAAGCTGTTGACGAGGTCATCGAGAGAGCAAGGACTTCGGAACTGTTCTGTGATAACTGTCCAGGACAGAACAAGAACATGACTCATCGTGAGTCTATACTTCGCACTGCAGTCGTGGGGAAACCTGGACACAATCACTCTGAACTACTTGCTGAAAGGGCATACCTACCTTCCCTATGATTCCATGCACACCACCATCGAGGCCAGGGTTCGACATCACCTTGTGTACGCTCCAAGTAATTGGTGCACCATCATTCAAACATCTCGGCACGATCCCTTCCTATATGATGTCACAGAGCATCAATTCACGTACTGGAGAGATTGGCAGTCAATCCAGCGGAGCTGTCTCACCGAAGGTGGGCCCCGGGCCAAGATGAGCAGAGCGACCATCGTTCGTGGGGAACCAATGATCGCCGTGGAGGTTGACTACAGCAATGAAGAGACGGTCATCCGAATACGCTCTCTACGAAAGGTCGGCCGGCGCGCTGGCACCGCGTCACCTGCCCTTCCACTACAGCAGCTCTGCAGCAAGCGTGTGGCCATCAGAGCGGAAAAATATCGGGACCTGATAAAGCTCTGCGACGACGGGAACATCCCGCAGCATTTCCGACATAAGTACCGCAGCTTGCCTCACTCAGCTCGCCAGGTGGGCATCCTCCCGGAGAGTGACATCCAGGATCCGGAGGAGAAAGCAGACGTGTGAAAAAGAAAAACTGGTGTGTTCTGGCTGAAGATTTTGGGACCGCACAGTGATTAATAGCACTTCTGTTTGGTGCATATGAATGTATAACTTTGTTCACACGTAGACAGTTAGGTTGTTCTTCCCTACAAGTTATGTGGTGGGAGATGAAGTTCTCGCAAGCAAGAAGGCCTTACCTGCGTCGCATTCATTTTGTTATTAATGCTTCATCATTTGAACGGAACTGTGATGATGCGCATGCACTACTTGTATTCCACACCAAGTATCGTTGCTTTACGCCAATATACAGAATAAGAAATCCGTTTTTTGTGTCTCCTGTAAAATTGGAAAAAACAACACTTAGGTTCTTCTTGCTGGGAACCCTCGAAATAATTAACTAAAAAAGGTATCTCAAAGCTGCAAGTTTGTCAAGTACACCTGACACTGCATTGGTGTGGTACGTATTCTAATACGTTTTTGCGTCGTTTTCAGCAACACCTCATTTGTCGGTCTTTGACGTAGGTGTGTGATGATCTAGACTTTTGTGTATGTATGACCTCCCCGTGCGTGTACTGTATTAAAACGTATTTTCCTTTGTGACTTAACCCTCGCCCCACCGGGGGGCCATCGATGGCCCCCTAAGGTTTTTCCGGGATAGCAGAAAAACGACGAGGCGCAGCACCGCGGTTGAGGGCTCTACCTCTCACTGCATCATTTTCCCATCATCCCTGAAATTTTTTACCCCGGGTCACCCAAGATCAGGTCACCAGACGAGGTCAACCAAGGTCACCTCACTTCACCTTTAGAGCTCTGTAAGAGCTACATTTCAAAGTCGATCGATTTGAAACTTCCTACACATCATGACCCCTCCAGGGTCTACAAGGTGTATATCCGGGATTTTTCGATTTCGTGCCCTGAGGTCAGGTCACGAGGCGACCTCTCCCATTGGAAAAGCATGGGGAAAAGCTATTTCATGATATAAAAGCCACAAAAATGATTGCAAATACTCAGACTGCTCAGAACAACGTTTTTGGACACCCTTTCACGGATCCCAGGGGTCATATTTGCCCTTTGACTTTTCCAAGGTTATCCAAGGTCACCAGAGGTCAAAAACAGTATTTTGACAATAACTTTTGACCTAATTGAGCTAGAGCGGTGAAATAAACACCATCGTGTTTGTCTTGTCACTGGCTTTCATTTGATATACAGCAAGGTCACTTTTTGACCTTTCGTGACCTCAGGTCATATTAGGTCACGAGGTGACCTCTGGCGGTCAAACCACTGGCGGGAGGTCTTTACGTTCCACATAGCGGAAAAAGTACTGGCAATTTGCTATCAAATGTACTTTACCAGGCCTCAATAGCTCTAATGACATAAGAGTTATGCCCAGTTGGCTTAATCATTGCATATTTGAGTGAAAATAGCCGATCTTGACCTAATTTGACCTCTGGAGGTCAAACCATTGACCTGAGCACTAAAACATGCGAAGTAATTTCTTACTGAATTCACGCGAGCTTTCTATTGCACTTTGCAGATTTGCGCTAACGCCCATATTTTCGGAGTTAGAGGGGGGGCCATCGATGCCCCTTCCGGTGGGGCGAAGGTGGCGCCGGACCCCCGGTGGGGCGCGGGTTAACTCACTTAACTAAATTGTTGAACTCGTGTATTCACTACTATTTGTCAACAAATAACAAGTAGAATCTGAATTTTTAGCACGAGTGTGATGCGATGTTTTCTCAAACTTGTGTAGCGTTAAATTAGGCGCTGGCTGAGTAATCTTTCGCTGACGAAGATAGTTGCATGACGTTCAACAGCTCCGAAAATGCAACCGAAATACGACTGGCGTCTTAAACAACTCTTGAAAGAACGAATACATGATGATATCTTACAAAGGGTAACGGCATCACACTATACGGCCACGACCGCTCCACTCTCCGGGAGCTCACAAAGAGGCCAGAGCTGCCGCGGCCTGACCTGACCTGACCTCACTGAGTCCCGTGATCATACATGCGTGACAAAAATAGTAGTGCAAGCCACCAGCATGGGCTGGGCGTTTTTAGACCATCTCTCTTCACGCAACGCTGTGGTTACGAATCTGAACATTGAGAGCTATGCCCTTTTGCCTTGACCTCTCCACCTGCACTTACACCCATTCTTGGAAAAAATATCCGGCGGATCTTAAGGGGAAAGATATATTCTTCATTCTCGATAGACAGATCCTGATTTTCATTTGAAGGAGGGGGGGTTTGGGGGCTCAACGCTACCCCACCGTTACCTCAAATAACCTGTTATTACGTGATTACTATGGAAACTCAAAAATTTCAGAGAGGGAGCCTGAGACCCAACCCCCACCTCCCCTGTATCCGCCGCTGCCCCTCTTCTTAAATCACCTTAGAGGGGGACATGTCTTACATCCCCCTGGGGCCACGCCTGCTCTGATGGTGCTCACCGTCAATTGGACTGGCGTTGTAGGTCATCCATCGGGTTTTTGGCCAATTTCAAGATCAAGTAGTCCATCGTCGAGCCATAATAAATCAATACTCAGGAGGCTTCAGTCCTGCAACGACTGCCGACCCTGCAAGTTGTGTGCAGCTGGAATGGCATGTGTCTACGTGAGAAGCAACATAAGTGCTACTTTCAGGAGGATTTAGTCTGCCTTTTCGGCCAATCATTTTGGTCTTCCTATTTACACTAAAGATAAGTTAAAATTCAAAGCATCCTCATGCTCACTTGTCTTGGCCCTAGATATTAGCTTCAGAACATTTATAGTTTTCTCATTGTATTTCCGAGATGATTCTATGTAGTTATTTCTGTAAAAGACAACACAATCTCAGGATCTTACAACACCTCCATCTAGTCATCTAGCAGCCTAACCGGCGCCAAGCGCCCGCGAGGTCTCTCTCTACATGCGGATGCCGTTTATCATAGATCGGTTCAGCTCTGCCGGAACCGGCCTGACCATCACCGACCGTCAGCTTATTCTCGTATCTCCGCCAGTAGGTGTCGTACCCAAATGGAACCCGCACTTCTGAGAAGCGGTGCCATTTCGACTATCTGCCGTTACATTTTTAGCGTATCGGTACCCCTGCATTCGGCCGGTGTGCGTTCTTCTGTGGCCCTGCAGCCAATATTTCTTTCATTCATTATATGTTAAAGGACGAGCGCAAAGAAAAACTTTATAATTCGACGAGCCGAAGGCCAGTTCAATGACAAATTTGAGTACAATAATTCGAGAGCTAATAAATAATCTTACAGCAAATTTTCCGGATAATAATTCATTTCATTAATTACATTTGAGATAAATAATACAGTGTAAAAAAACAAATGGTTAGTTTATAACATACGCATTATAGGCATTGTTGGCATATTTCCCAAACCGCAACAACCCGCATAGTCCCAGCCATGGAATGCTGCATGTTGCTGACCAAAAAACTATTATTGGAAAGTAGGAAGCGGTTATTGGATTCTAGACATTTCTCACATTGATTCGGCAGCAGGGGCCAAAAAAGTGTTCAGATTGTCACCATTAAAATGCCAAACCATAAATGTGTCACCAGTCCAGGCTGCAAAATGTGGCACGTTTTGAGTTATTGGGATACCAAGGGATACTCCTGGACCATCTTAGTTGTTGAAAAACATTGCGAGTTTAAATTGCATGTGCAAATTTTGGCTATTTGTTCCGTTATTCGTCTAGAGCAAACATATCAGCTAATTTTTGTCACCTTGTCCACCTTGGGCTGTCACCATTTAGAATGCCAAAATGGTCAGTTTTTCGACCCCTGTTCGGCAGTGAAAAACCAGTAGCACTCAAGATAGCCGTAACTTTACAAGCCATTGCGCCCAAGTTACGTAGATAATGTTTATATTTCTAACATAAAAATGCACTTTCAAATCCTGTTTTATTTCTGATACGCGTTAAAAATGAATTATTAACTTGCATTCATGCAGCGTAAATATCTTGGTGTCTATATTCACATGTTTTCTTTTAAATGATGTGTCAGTTATTTACGGGAAGCGAGAGAACATTATTAAAACATTATTAAAGTGTTCAGTGTGTCACCATTGAAAATATCAAACCATACACGTGTCACCAGCCCAGGCTCCAGAATGTGGCACGTTTTGCGTTAGTAGGATACCAATTGATACTCTTGGACCATCCTAATTGTTTAAAAACATTGCGAGTTCAAAGTACAGATGCCAATATATGGCGATTTGCTCCGCTATTGGTCTAGAGGAAACATGTAGACTAATTTTGTCACCTTGCCCACCTTGGGCCGTCACCATTTAGACTGCCAAAATGGTAAGTTTTTCGACCCCATGCGATGGAAGAGTGGTGCCTAAAACATGCCTTTTACACTTTGGATGCTAGCGAAATACTTCCAGACTTGGTAAAGTTTTGGTTGTTAAAGAGAGGTAAAGGAACTTTCTGGCGTCCTGGTGACGTCACGAAGCTGGGCGGCCTGCTACTGCAAGCTATGCAGGCTACTTGCAGCTACACCACTACTTGCAGACGCTCCAAAAGTCACCGGAGCAGCGGTAGTAGTTTTCATAACAAAAAAAATCGCGGATCAGCTGGTAGAGGACTGACGCCGCTTAAAATCAGAAAAAAGTGATTGAAAGAAATAATTTTCTTCGTCACAAAGACAAAAGGAGATTGATTAAATGTCTCTCTTGTGAGTTTTCGCTTGCATATCTTACAATAAACCTAACTTTTTACGTAGGTTATATAGATATAAGCAATAGCATTCCTTGGAATTTTAAGGAATCAACCATAAGCGTACTTAGATACACGATTGTCTCCTTGCCACGTTGAGCATACTTTAAGGCCATATTTAGACAATGTGAATCTATTTTCAGGCGTCCTGGCTATGCTTTCCTGAGTAAATGTATCGAACGATGCGACGCCCAGAGCAGCCTCGATGCAGGCTGGTGGTCGTGACGGGAGCTCCGAACTGAACATCAACCACAGCAGCAGCCTCAACAGCGTCACATGCAACATCGTCAGCAGCGCTTCCTTCATCAGCATTTAAATTCCACCCACCTGGAGGTAATGGACGCCACAGGTCCGGGCAACAGTACTGGCCACATCACACCCGACAGTGGTAGCTATGCAGGCGGCCATCGGGGACTGCGGGAATTCACCAGTCAGCTCTGGACCAGGACGATCGGCGGTCTTGTGTTCGGAGTCTGCATACTCGTCTGCTCGACAGTACCAGCCGCCACCATCTGGCGCAGTGCCCACCTGCACAGAACCTCCTACTTCTACGTGATGACGCTGTGTCTGCTGGACTGCTGTTTCGGCGCCGGCATCGTCGCCATGATCTCCCTCCTGCTGGACCTGGTTCACGTCTACGGCGGTGTACCGGGGGTCTTCTGTATGTTCTTTGATCTGCTACTGACAGCAGTGTTGAGCTCCATTAATTTTTCCCTTTTTTTTTTTTTTTTTGGGTGGGGGGGGGGGGGGGGGGGCCTTTTTTTTTTTTTTTTTTTTTTTTTTTTTTTTTTTTTTTTTTTTTTTTTTTTTTTTTTTTTTCTTTTTTTTTTTTTTTTTTTTTTTTTTTTTTTTTTTTTTTTTTTTTTTTTTTTTTTTTTTTTTTTTTTTTTTTTTTTTTTTTTTTTTTTTTTTTTTTTTTTTTTTTTTTTTTTTTTTTTTTTTTTTTTTTTTTTTTTTTTGTTTTTTTTTTTTTTTTTTTTTTTTTTTTTTTTTTTTTTTTTTTTTTTTTTTTTTTTTTTTTTTTTTTTTTTTTTTTTTTTTTTTTTTTTTTTTTTTTTTTTTTTTTTTTTTTTTTTTTTTTTTTTTTTTTTTTTTTTTTTTTTTTTTTTTTTTTTTTTTTTTTTTTTTTTTTTTTTTTTTTTTTTATTTTTTTTTTTTTTTGTTTGGGGGACCACCGTTTTTTTTTTTTTTTCCTTCCTTTTTTTCTTTTTTTTTTGGGGGGGGGCCGCCCCCCCCTTTTCTAGGTGGGGCCCCCCCCTCTTTGGCGTGTTTCTGCTGATGCTGCTGATGAGCCGAGACCGGCTCTTGTCCGTCAGGTATCCTCTTCTTCACAACTCTATGGTGTCGTCTGGCACCGTGTTCTGGCACAGCATGTTGGCTCTTGCTTACGGCATGCTGCAGAGTCTCATCCTTCTGGTCGCGTACATCGTTAACGGGTACGATGTCAGATCTCTGCACCTCAAATGTGACGCTCTAGAATGGCTATCAACCCACGGCTACCGCATCGCATCTATCGTCACCTTCAGCTGCAACACAGCCGTCGACCTCGGCACCGTCACCTGCAACGCCCTGGTCCTCCGCATCGCGCGCAAAGTGAGGCCTTCGCTCGATATGTGATGAATTTATTCATGGTTCATTTGTTATGATACCAAAACATGTAATTTTTGGTCTAATGACTCACCATGCAATTGATTTAGAAATTGGTGATGTTGGAGGATAGTGTACGAGTCATTCTCGCCAGCTATTGCTTACTAATGTTAACTGTTTTAAGAGACAGGCTTGGGTGCAATACAAATTGCAGGGTTCTGGTTCAAAATAGAACATCTTGCTGGTTCATGGCTTTATCCAGATCCAGGTAATATTCAAGGTAAGGTAAGACTTTGATAGGTTTTAGAGTGCTGAGGCGAGGAACATGATATTAAGTTGACAAGGTATATACTGGTTTGCGGACCAAAGTACGTAAGGAAGAAGTTCGTATGCATACAGTACGTACGCAAAAGTACGTATGGCTAAAGTACGTATATATAAAGTACGTAGGTGGATAATAATCGTAATGGAAAAAGTTCGTATGGAAAAAGTTCGTACGGGTTAGAGTACGTAGGGGTAAAATGTTCGTAACGTAAAAAGTTCATATGGAAAAAGTTCGTACGGGTTAAAGTAAGTACGAACAAAATGTTCGTAGGGAAAGCATGTTCTGTAATGACACAAATTCGTATGAGTAAAGTTCCTAGAGCTAAAATATTCGTCATGAAAAATCGTATGGACAGCTACACGGCATCAAGTACAGAGGTAATCAATCACCTGCCCACATCTCGCCGGGCTTTCAAATAGCTTGAGCGCAGTGGCGGAAATCTACGACCACTGACCAAGGGCGTCGCCACCGGGGGCCTAGGGGACCGGGCCCTCCCGCTCTCGGAAAGTGGCGGGGCGGGGCCAGCCCCCGCTTTTGGCTGAAAATACCATTGAAAATGTCATGTTTCCGTTAACATAGGTCTTCATCAGGAGCCCCAGCCCCCCTCCCCCTGGCGCCGGCCCTCCCACCCGAAAATCTGTGGCGACGCCCCTGTCTATGATCACATTTCAGGGGGCCTGGGAGCTTGAGCCTCCCCCACAATTACCTGCCTCGAACATGCTCTAGCTTATGCATTTATTATGTACATTTGCTAACGTATTTTTGAATATACGTTCTTTTGCGGGCGTACTTTTGGCATACGAGTTTTATACCCTACGTACATTTGCTTACGAACTTTTGCATACTAAGTTATCTATACGCACTTTAGCCATACGAACTTTAGTCCGTAAGTCGTATCGCCTGTCTCCTTGAATCCTGGATATAAAATGCACTTAGATTACCCTCTGCTGGCTGTAAAAGGGTCACAGAAGTCAATCTAAGTGCATTTTGTATCCAGGATTTGAGGACACTAGCCAGTACATGCCTTGTCAACTTTAGGTAAGACTTGTCTGTTCTATCAGATGCCGTTTGCAAATTTGCCTTGCGCTTCCTTCTTTGGCACATCTTTATTTTCAAATGAGTGCTGTAAATTTTCGATTTTACAGATCAGAAAAATTGACGCCCAGAGAAACTCAAGTCCAGGTCAGGATGCCCAGCGCCGTCGCAGCTTCAAGCTTTTCATCTTCACCTTCAAGTTCGCCTGTCTCTTCCTCTGCTGCACGCTGCCCTTCAGAGTGTGTATAGCCCTGAAAGCGATGGGAGCTAGCATACCTGCACAACTGCTGCATCTTTTCGGCTTCGTCCGCTCTTTGTACCATATCATTGACTCGTGGGTATTCTGCACCAACGAAGAAATTGTGGAAGCTATGAAAGATATGTTTAGACCTCGCACAGAGTAACTCACCAGATTGGGGACCCACGTCACCAGAACGTTGAGAAGAGCTTAGAAATTGAATATGAATTTTGACAGTTATCATTTATCATGTAATCTGACAGACAATCCATAAATAACCAATTTATTTCAGGTAAAGATATACATTTTTTGCACTGCAGGTCAAAGTCACCATTGTATAATATGGTTGCGAGATCACAGGATCAACATTTTCCGCAATTGAAGAACATAATAGAGCCAAAAAAGGAATAGTGAAGAGAAAGGTGGATGCTATATGATGACGATGCTTTTTAATTCAACAGCAAACCATTTTGGATTATTTTAGAAACCCTTTAAAACCGTGTCTCGATGACCCAAAGGTGTTGCAAGCTGTAACTACTATGGCACCAAAGCCAAGGCAGGAAATAAAAATGACACAATATAATTCGCATCACTATTGCTCAATTCCTGCTCAACCAAAGCGGCTAAAGCTTCTCCTTCTTCTTCTTTAGCCGGCTTTCCTCAAGCTGAGCTGTAGAATAACTTACATGAAATAGTGAGATGGTGTCAGGCACATATTGTGACGTTCCACACATTTGTATATGGTGCAAAATGTTGTATCGAAATTAAATTTGTCATTCACCTGTTTTTTAAGCTAGGAGCATTAGTGGAGTCAGTGATGCATCGCACACCTATAAGCTATTAACCCGCGCCCCACCGGGGGTCCGGCGCCACCTTCGCCCCACCGGGGGGCATCGATGGCCCCCTCTAACTCCGAAAATATGGGCGTTAGCGCAAATCTGCAAAGTGCAATAGAAAGCTTGCGTGAATTCAGTAAGAAATTACTTCGCATGTTTTAGTGCTCAGGTCAATGGTTTGACCTCCAGAGGTCAAATTAGGTCAAGATCGGCTATTTTCACTCAAATATGCAATGATTGAGCAAACTGGGCATAACTCTTATGTCATTAGAGCTATTGAGGCCTGGTAAAGTACATTTGATAGCAAATTGCCAGTACTTTTTCCGCTATGTGGAACGTAAAGACCTCCCGCCAGTGGTTTGACCTCCAGAGGTCACCTCGTGACCTAATATGACCTGAGGTCACGAAAGGTCAGAAAGTGACCTTGCCGTATATCAAATAAAAGCCAGTGACAAGACAAACACCATCGTGTTTGTTTCACCGCTCTAGCTTAATTAGGTCAAAAGTTATTGCCAAAATACTGTTTTTGACCTCTGGTGACCTTGGATGACCTTGGAAAAGTCAAAGGGAAAATATGACCCCTGGGATCCGTGAAAGGGTGTCCAAAAACGTTGTTCTGAGCAGTCTGAGTATTTGCAATCATTTTTGTGGCTTTTATATCAAGAAACAACTTTTCCCTATGCTTTTCCAATGGGAGAGGTCGCCTCGTGACCTGACCTCAGGGCACGAAATCGAAAAATCCCGGATATACACCTTGTAGTAGACCCTGGAGGGGTTATGAAGTGTAGGAAGTTTCAAATCGATCGACTTTGAAATGTAGCTCTTACAGAGCTCTAAAGTGAAGTGAGGTGACCTTGGTTGACCTCGTCTGGTGACCTGACCTTGGGTGACCCGGGATAAAAATTTAAGGGATGATGGGAAAATGATGCAGTGAGAGGTAGAGCCCTCAACTGCGGTGCTGCGCCTCGTCGTTTTTCTGCTATCCCGGAAAAACCTTAGGGGGGCCATCGATGGCCCGCCCCGGTGGGGCGAGGGTTAAATCACATCGCGTCGTGTGTTTTCTGAGGACTCCGTGAGCTGATCTCCCTCTCATATAGCTGAGAGCGTGAAGCAGCTGCAGGTGTTCCTTTTGCTTGAGCAAAGTATTGGCCGAAAATCGAATCTTTTTGCAAAAAGTGAAGATGATTTATGTCAAACAGATATTGGTAAAATTTCTGCGTGACACAGTAGATGACATTACCATAAAAACAGCCCTGATATCTCCCATGTCAAATTCAAACGGTAGATGATCATATGACTGCAATTCTGAGGGTTGGTGTAGTTCAACCTCTTCGTAGCTCCGGGGCTGGTACGTTTGTCATCGTAGAGAATGTGTTGTGGAGGAAAGAGTTGCCGTGAAGACTTTCGAGGGTGAATCAGACCACTATAGGAAATGTGCATCCAGCAAGTCAATTACATTTTGACAGCGTTGTAAAGTCTCAAAGTGCTTGAACTCCCTGGATCTGAAAAGAAAGTGTAATACAATTCCCAAGTATCTGGATTCTGTGGATGAAATAGCATGAATATACTTCCTGGAATTATACGTGTACCTAGAAATTATACGCGTACGTGTATCCTATGCATCTTTCTAGGTTCATGTTGCAGTTTTTGACATGTGACCTCTGAGGCCTCATCTCGGCTACTCAATGAAGTCGATTTTTAGACTTGGGTCAATAACTTTGCAGGGAATAACGATAAAGCTTCTATTTTGATAGCTCTGCGTTTATATTGTTATTGCGAGTGTGAATTTTGTGCATATTGACTATACTAGATCAGATAGTGACCTTGACCTGACCTCAGGTCAGGCCATTTTTGTGTTTTGACATAGTATAGTTATATTATACATCATTCGATTCGCCGTAACGACAGGAAGGGAATGGTGCCTAAAAATGACTATAACTCAACTCTGTCAGACGCTAGAGCCCCGAAACTCTTCTCTAAAATGCCGCCTTCTTTGATCCATCATGACCTCAGTACTGACCTGAGCCAAAAAGTGACCGATGTAGGTTCTTCATGAATTTATGTGAGCTATGCATCAGCGTTCGCGTTTTTTCGCTATCGCGTATAGGAGCCGAGTTTGAAGGGGGTTGAACACCACTGCACTTGAGACCGGCACTTGAGAAGGTATGAACATTTCCCCGCTGTTCCCACACCTGTCGCCACGTCCTCTCCTTGTCCGAGCTGTGCGGTGTGAATGGCCCAGTGCTGAAGCGGAGGTCGCTGAGACCACTTTCCCAGAAGAAACAGCACGTGCAACACGTGACCCACGCCGAGCAACACACCAGTCACGTTCTGTGATACGTGAGTCGCATTGGGGTTTTACGTGAGACCCTTTGCATTTCATTGGCCAACGATGAAAAGGCGTTTTCTGCTTGGTTATTTGTGACGGACATAGCCGCCCCCGCGTAACCGCGTGAGATCGGGTTCTAGTAGTACATGAACCGCTGAAGTGTAGGCATTTATAGGACTGTCGTGCTTCGGGATGTCATCACATGGAGTTTTACTATACTCACTCTAAGGTGTTGTGAATCGTCAACCAGGTGCAATTGAGTGTTCGTGCACTAGCAACGCAGACGAGTGTAACTGTGCGAGCTTCACAGCTGCCAGCTGAAAGCTGTAGCCTTTCAGCAATCTTTCCAAGCTTTATAAGCGCGAACCATTGCTGTCATATATGGAAAATAGTGTTCAATAAAAACAATGGACTTAATAACTAGTGATCACCGGCACAACGGGGTCCTAGCTAAGACAGCCGATGATCCAAGGGGAGAGATTCGCCTCCTAATCCCCCGATTTTCGCTGATTTCTTTAAACAAGGTTTTGCACGATTTCCAGCATCATCCCCACCCCGAAACCATCGGTTTAGGTCCCGCGCTGAGCCAATACCAAATTACTAGTCATGCCCAGTAATTATCACGACCCATAAGAATATTGAGACTAAATATTGGGAAGGGTTTGGAAATGTGACCCCGGAAAATGGAGAGGGGCGGTACGGGGCTACTTATTAGATACATTTTCTCGGACGTCATGGGAAATGGGATATTTTCGGGACGTCAAAATGAGACATTTTGGTTCAATCTGAACACTCAACAAAGAAGAAAGCTCACGACGAGCGTTTTGGGAGAAATGGAGGGCATTTACCCATTTTCCTATCATTTTGCAATTTGGAGGTCACGCTAAATGGCCGACACCAGGTCAATGATAAAAAATTCCGTCACCCTAACTTGCAGCTCTTGGTTGGCCTAGAACATGCTATGACTTTTCAATGGTTGTTCCAAAATTTGTACGTAGGGCACACCTTGAAATTTTCTTTGGAGGTGGTATCGTTAGCTTAGCTGGTGGCATGACCTAACATGACCTTAGTTCAACATTTTCAGAAACGCCGCTGCAAAGGTCCAATGATACAGATCATTTATTCGATTAGGGTCCACATCATGCATGGTTTTTCACCCATTCACGTCAATTATTAAAAAGTAAACAAACAGGTAAAATTCGACAGACACACGCACACCATCACTCATAAAATCTACCGTGTTGAGAAGCTTAACAATTTTAATGCAAAAAAGTTATCAAAACGAGACCGATAAAAGAACGATAAATGATAAAGATAAGGTAGACGCAGTTTCGCGGAGCTCCATTTCGTCGCTCGTTCACAATCTCGGAAAACCTTCTGGGGTGGGGGGAGGGGTTCAAATGAAGCCCCAACTTCAATAGAGTTAACACGCGCATTGACGGGGGGGCGGGTACCCGCCCCCTCGGGTTTTCGGGGACAGTAGAAAAACGGCGGTGCGCAGCGCCGCCGTACTTGATATACCTTTTCCCTCATCATTTTTGCAACTTCTGTGAAAATTTTAAGGATAGGTCATCTCAGGTCAGGTCACCAGTACAGGTCAAGTGACCCGACCTCAAAAAAGTTTAAGATAGCATAAGTCGGAGCAGGGTGAACTTATCCAATTGAAACTCATATCACATAATGGGCTTGCCGAGTTCTCTAAAATATGTTCCGGTATTTTTGATATCGATGACCTAAGGTCAGGTACGAGGCATGACCTCTCCATTGGAAATACATGGGAAAAATGGTTTTTACGGAATAAGTCAGTAACAGATGGTGATAGAGCATTTATTTTGGCTGCATTAGACTCGCCTGGGCTTTGCGGTTCTAATGATATGCATTTTATATAATTTGACCCTGACCTGACCTCAGGTCAGGTCAAATCCTTAATTTGACCTAGCAAGGTCAAATTATATATCTGTAGACAGGGTCTCCTCATGGCCCCGTCGGTATGAACCACATGCTCAAACTGCTTCCGCTGTCAAAAATGTAGACTGGGTCTCCTCATGGCCCCGTCGGTATGAGCCGCATGCTCAAACTGCTTCCGCTGTCTCGGTCGTCCAAAAGTAGTGATGCCGTTTCTGGTTTTATTTTATAACATCTCGTGACTTCAAATCTTCATAATTCTGCCCTGGGAAACATTTCAAATATTCAAACACTCGTTTGACAAGAACCCAGCAAACCACAAGTAAATCATAAATCACAAGCCAATATAAATCACATCTAAATTTAACACCGTTAGAATCAATCAGGTTTTACGCAAACACGTTTACAATGCCATATCAAATATCAAATAGTCGCAACAGAATTTCCGAATACACTTACGTTCACAGGAAGGTGTCACCCGCACACACCGTGCGCTCTCGCTCGATGCTGTAGCGGAAATGACCCGGGGTCAACGCTTGACCTGGCCGCCAGGCGACAGTCGGGGGCAGAGCCGGAAGGGCAAGTTATGTGGGCAGTAATAAATGCTCACGGTGAAAATAAGTGCGGAGACTAATTAGTTGTATTAACATTTGACAAGAGAAGTTCGCCACATAAGCCAAGAAATCAAATAAACCTATCTTTCAGAAAATCAGTTTCCAACCGGAAGACTTGAGCGACATCTGCTGTCTAGCCGGCGGAGGCTCACGATGACGTCACAGGATGCGGCACAGTGACGTCACCGATAACAATGGTGCTAGCGCACTTCGTCCAGCAACAGTAGACACAGGTCTACATATCATTCGATTCGGCTTGCTAAGAGGATTCATATAGTTTAAGTCGTTTTGCTCTATCTTTACTTGTTCAGATGTAATGCCCGAAAAACTGAATTTTACATGTTATCCCTATGACGGGCATGTTTTGACCTCTCGTGACCTTAAATGTGACCTGACAAAAAAATGGTTCAAATGTTTTCGATGGAGAAGTGGATGGGCAGCCCAACGCCGTTTACCGTTTTTCGCTACCTACCGTGGTTCTCGAGATCTTAGGGGCGGGTAACCGCCCCCGTCAATGCGAAGGTGGCTCAGACCCCCGTCAATGCGCGTGTTAATAACGTAAACTCTCAAACGTTGCCATATTGGGTGACGTCTCCTGACGAACTAATACTGTTTGGGGCTAATCGCCACACCAACCACCAGATGTATTGGGCCTCGCCAATTCTTTCTCTGTTGGAAGGATTTCGGGGAATCAAATTGCTCCCTGTTCAGAGAATTCACCGTACCTTGCACCCGGGCGGATGAATGGAGAGCAGACTCGCAAACCTTTATACCAACGCACCTCCCACTTCACCAACACTGACAATAAAGGCCTTGAAACTGGTGGCACGACCTCAACTTGTAAACTTTGATTTTAACCTTCATGTGAGGTGGCCTCGACATATAATCTCAATTGCATGCCGCCATGTCACCACTCGGCCTACGATGAAGAACTGGTGGCAACCACGCGATAGCTTTTTGCCACAGGGCCAAAGGTTCTGTGGGACGGGTATTTGAGGAGTTCAAGACCCCTGGGTTTGTATTGTCGTGTCCGAGTTAACCCATGCAGGACCCCCTGACCGGGAAGAGATCTACAGCCTTGCACAGAACCATACCTATTTCCAAGCTAGTCGTAAGATTCGAACTAGTTAGGACAAGAACAGATGATGTAGTGACAAATCTACGTAGCGAGCGTGGGTGTGAAAGGCCGGGGAGACGGAGGGACGGGCCTCCCCACCTCACGAATCAGGGGAGACGTCCCCAAAGGACCTACGTAGATATTTTGTTGAAGTGCATTGCCCGGGACAGCCAATATGTTCCAAATTCGCCTTCCGTCATTCCTCCTGTCACTAGTCCGGGTCCACCCGCCACCCCGAGTAAAAATTTCGTGGCGACATCCATGGTAGCAGGATTGGGGCGTGAGTGACGGCACACATTTCGGAGTTTGTATAAAACGCTTTGAAAGTACGGCTTTGCTATCTTGATAGCTTGTCCCTGAATCCAAATGAAGGAGCGAAGTCGCGTTAACTATTCAAGGTAATTGCGATAAGCACACTGTAAACTCCCGGAATTGTTTGGACTCTCTTTTACTTGACCCACCCGATTGGTTAGGATTTTATATAATACATTTTTTATTACTTCATAGTTTCACTGTTGAAGGCCCGTTGCGATCCCTGGTTGGCGAGTTGGCGGTTTTTTCCACCCCTGCTCCCTAAGAAATAAATGCATCGGTTCGAAAGGAAAATACGTGATATTTTCAGAATATACTGACAAACAATTCAAACACACAATACAGGTCAAAGTATAATGTAGCATAATTAGAAACTTTATTCTCAGCCAAAACTTAAACAGTTCAGGAATAGCATATCGCAAAGCCGTGGATCTATTTCCAACGTTGGACGCACGATTGCCACTACAGTCTGCAACACACTGCACATCACACGCGATACATGTGGCATCGGTCCACATAGAAATAGCCAATTAAGCGGTATACGAATCAGACGTCATCACATGCTGGCCCACGCACCATCACATGGCTAATTAATCGCTTACTTAGCCCCTGGTGTCAAGTGTTGCAACGGTGCCGATACTATAGAAACGAATCCACTTTAGAACACCGTCCCAGGGCGTTGCTTTCCTTACCCAGGTAACAATGGTTCGGGCAAAGTAAGAATCAAAAGTAGGACCACTGAAGTGACAGGAGCTTCGGTCAGTCATACCACTGTGATGTAGTGAAGTGTGATGTCACCAAGTGCCATTATGGTGGACCACACGACTTCACCAGGGTGCTGATGAAGCACGGCCGGCGTGACAAATACAAACCACCGATGATAGAGACTCGCAGACTAAGTCGGATCAGCCAAACTGAATTCAATTTAGCATTGGCTACTTCTGACTGGAGCAGTGTTTACGAGGCAGAAGGACCTACGGCCAAGTGGGACAGATTCGTCTCTCTTTTCACCTCCTACTCGATACTGTGGCACCACTGAGGAGAACTAGACAACCGCAGCCGACCGCCCCACACGTGTCCGGCCCGACTCGAGAGCTGCTGGCCCGGCGCCGTGGCGCGCTGGCGGCGGGCGAGACAGCGCGCGGCAGTATAAAGACCTCAACCGCCAGTGCCGCGCAGCAATACGTAGGGACTGCAGGGACCACCTTACGCACCGGCTTACAGAGGCTGGTCCGAGCCGGACATGGGTGTGATGCGGCCAATACTTGGCAGCAGAAAGACTACTGCTGCCTTACCTAGTGTGACCCCTGATGCCATCAACACCTATTTTGTCCGTGTGGGCCCCAAACTGCGTTTGGAGTGGCCCCACCTACGTCGCGTGTGCCTGTGAGGTTGCCCCGAGTGCCGGCCTGCGGTATGAAAGTGAAACCTGTCACTGCTGACGAACTTTGTATAACCCTAGGCTCGATGAAACCATCCTCCTCCGTTGATGTTTTTGGTTTTAGTGTATCGATGTTTCAGCGTTTCTTTTACGGAATTCAACATGTTTTACTTCACATTATCAACTCTAGTTTTACATTGGGAATAGTGCCACAGACATGGAAACACGGCATCGTTGTCCCAATACACAAGGGTGGTAGTACAGCAGATCCATCTAATTGGCGCCCCATCACAACACTGCCAGCGATCACAAAAGTAACCGAGCGACTTGTGCACACCCAGCTAAATACTTACTTTAATCAGAACTGTTTATTCTCAAACTCTCAACATGGCTATAGACGTAATCACTCTACCGAGACTGCACTTACGGTTGTTACCGACAAAGTCTATCAGGCGATGGATAATGGTGAAATATCGATTCTTGTACTCCTAGACCTGTCAAAATGCTTTGACGTCATCAGTCACGACAAATTGCTACACAAATTTCAGACATACGGCGTTGAAGATCACTGGTTTGGCAACTACTTGAAAAACCACACCCTACAAGTCAAAATAAGGTCAGGAGGTAAAACAACGATGTCCCAAACGCTGCCTATTTCAGAGCGGGATTTTTCAGGGTGGATCGCTCTCTTGCTTGATGTACTCAATTTTTGCCAACGAATTGAGCCTGTACACAGAAGCGTCGACAATAGTGCAGTTCGCTGATGACACTCAAATTCTCATATCTGGACGTATTCAAAATTTACCACAGATGATCCGTTCCTTAGAAACTGACCTGGCATCGCTACTAGACTGGTTTTCACAAAATTCACTCAAAATCAATGCATCAAAAACGCAAGTCTTGGTGATGGGTACCTCGGCTATGCTTAAGAGAGTACCAAAAGTAAGTATCCGCGTTGGCAACACCTCTGTCACAGAGTCCCGCGAAGTGAAAAACTTAGGCATTTACCTCGACAGCCACCTCAATTTCCAGCCCCACATCAATCATCTCACAGCTAAATGTACTGGGATTTTAATAGGCCTCACTCACGCACGACATGTAATCCCCACTTCTGTTCTGAAATTAGTAGTCGATGCCTTAGTCATCTCATCTATTCGCTACTGCATCTCTGTATACGGTACTTGTGGGTCGACGCAGCTTCACCGAGTGCAAAAGATTATTAACTTCTGTGCTCGTATACTGTGCGGCAAAGGAAATTCGACCACATTTCTGGCGATGTAGAGCGGCTGGGTTTCCTCACAGCGCCACAGCTCGTGTTGTACCACCAGTTGTGTCTCATGAGGAATGTGCTGTATACTGGTGAGCCACATGACCTGAAATCTCTTTTTACATTCTCTAACCACGATCATTATACGCGTCGACATACCCAACTCAGGCCACCACGTGCTAGGAGCACTGCTGGACAGAGAAGATTATGTTGTGCCTCTGCCGCCGCGTACAATTCCTTACCACCGGAATTACGCAACGCACTTAGTCTTGCCGCCTACAAAAGAGGTGTTAGAAATGCCGTGAGAGCCAGAGTGTGATAATTTTATTTGTGATGTATGTGTGGTCATTTTACCTTTTACCTGCATACCTTTATTGACGATAGGACGTGAAAAGCCTCGCATTGCTAGGACGTACCTGAATAAATTGAATCTGAATCTGAATCTGTGGATGTTTGCAGTCCGGGTGGCCACTGTTCGGTGTTGACAGATCACAGGGGTTTGGGCACTCCCTAGTTCCCAGGGGGAAATTACCGTGCCAGGTGGCCCTCTCAGTTCTACCTGCGCATTTTACGAGCTAATACGCATGCCCTCAGATCGTGAAGCTCCATTTTTCTTATCATACGTCAGAGAAAACATCACAGAAGACTGCGCTCTGTAGTTTCTAAGCCGTATATCTGAGCCGCTTCCAACAACGAAACAGCTGCCGACACAAACACACAAGATAACGCACGGCGGTACACTGGGCACGGCGCCTGCTCCAGTCCACAGCACTGCCGAGGTCACCGGTCCACCATCGAGAGTGCACCAACCGTAACTCACCAGATCGCGGCAGCACCAACACAGACATCACGAGCATGCAGAAGCGGCCAGTGTAGCTCAGGGGTATCGACTCCTGAGCCAAAGCTCTCGCTTAAAAGCACAGAACTCGCTAGGCGCCGGGCCGGCTCGCGGACTTTTCCCTAGAGTCGTTGCCATGTTGACCGCCAATGACACCATACTGGGAGAAGAAAAATACGAAGGGCGATATCCCCGGAGCTACCAGGAGTTGGTCAAGCGCCATAAAGTCGGGTCAGGACAGGGACCTGCACAGCAAGAAAAAAATATGCGTAGTGCGGAGTGTCACGTCTCAAACTAGTACAAAGGGGAAGTCATAAAGCTCAGGGTGTACAGCACCAGTATCCCAGCTTTCAGGAGATGGAGAAAGATCAACACGAATGTGTAGTGCAACTAGCGACATATGAAAAACTGCGCAGCGACTACTCAGCTCGTCTGGGGCCAGGGAAGTTATAACTGTTGGGCACCGGATGCATTGAAAGTGTCAGGGCCTAGGGCCATTTGCACGCCATGAAGCAACGTTGAACAAAGCCTCAGTCAAAACGACATGAATCACCACGCCGCCGATCTAGGTGGTATCACAAACACTCCCAGAAGCAAGTCCTTGACGGGGGCTCAAAAAATAATCTACTAGCGAATCAAACCTTCTCGAAACCCGAGCCAGACACGGAGTTGAAGATTACACGCCGGAAACAGATAACGCTGACGTGCTTTGCCCGATTGTTCCACGTGTTCAGATCGCAGTTGTTTACGTCGACCTCTACAACATCGGCAGCCCGTGAGTGGATGTTGCACCCCGCTTGGTATTGCGGAGGACACTGTCGACGTACGTCAACAATCGGTCTCGTGGATGACATTGTCGAGGCCAGCAATCGGGTCTGACGGACGATATCACCGAGGTCAGCACTCGATCTTGCGGAGGACATCGATGTCAAAACTCGATCTTGCGGAGGACATCAATGTCAGAACTCGATCTTGGGAGGACATCAATGTCAGAACTCGATCTTGCGGAGGACATCAATGTCAGAACTCGATCTTGCTGAGAACATCAACGTCAGAACTCGATCTTGCGGAGCAAATTGCCGAGGTTAGAACTCGGTCTTACGGAGGACATCGTCGAGGTCAGAGCTCGATCTTGCGGGGGGACACTGTCGAGGTCAGCACTCGGTCTTGCGGGGCGGGGGGACACTGTCGAGGTCAGCACTCGGTCTTGCGGAGGGCGCTGTCGGCGCGTCTGCGCTGCTGTCGCTGCCAGGCCTCCAGCAGCCGAACGGCGGCCAGCAGCTGAAGACTGGACTCCTGCAGAGACGCGCAGGCGGCACACAGCGCCGTGGTGGGGCTCAGGCTGACCACCGCTGCCGGAGCAAGGAGTCGCGTCAGCACGCCCCCTCCACACCGCGCGGGCACTGGCCAGCGTTCGCCGATTTCACAACTCAACAGTATCCAGCAATTAGTTTCAATTCAAAGAGGCTGCAATATTCAACGAAAATGTGGTGCAAAGGATTTGGACTATTCTTTTTAGAACAAGACTGAACAAAAACAAGACTTTATCCGACATACCAAGCAAGCGTGCATTGATTTTTTCAAGCATCCGTTCTGTTGAGTTAGCGTTTTACAACCATCCCAATGCTTCCGAATAAACTGTTGGCTTACAACGATTCTCCAACAAAACAAACAATCTACTATTCCAGCCTGTATCCACTTTACTGAGTCGCAGTGCTCGTATTGGCACTATTTCGCAGAGGGTTGCCAACGGGACAACAACAGCTGCTGCTGAGGGCAATGATTGGCTGCTGTCCGTGGGCGCCAGCTGCGGCAGCGGCACACGGCTCGGCACTCACGCTGCGCGAGACCGCGGACGTGACAGAACAGGTCCACCACCGTCGAGACGTCGTCGTCCTCGTGGGTCAGCTCCGAGACGTACAGCGCCCTGTCCGGAGGTAGAGAGAGGTGGACGTCACACACAGATCGGGACAGGAGGTTTTACAACACACGGGCAGAGGTCGGACAAAGCGCGTGTCACCAACAGCATTTGGAACTAAGCTTGTGAGACCAAAATATTGAACTTTGGCACCAAAAAGGGGATTTTTTTGTTAGACCCTCTACGTCCTTAAAGAACGTATTAAAAACGTAAACGTAACGTCCTTAAAGAACGTACCTTAAAGAATGTATTGACAGACTAAGCGTCAACTGCTCACGCTGGTGAGCACTTTAGTGGATTGTGTCACCGATTCGATATATTTGTGTAGCTGACGCTGGCGAGTTGGCAGATTTCCCGACCTCTGCACACAGAGTGCCGCCGGTAGCGATGGCGCCCCAAGCACATATTAAAACGGCATGCGACTCCTTGAAACGGAATTTGAATAAATATAGAAACGTTGTAGGGAATTCTGAAAAAAAAGTGCTGATTTATTGCTTGACTTCAGCTTAATTGGGTTTCCACATACTGTTGCTATAAACCTGAATGAATGAAATGAAATGAAAACTAGTTTCATGTTTAATTCGTTCCTCAAGTCACCATTTACGGAAAAAGCAGAGGCTCCAAGGCTGATTTGTGCGACCTTTCTGCCCTACTCCGTGACCAGCAAACAAGCCAGGAGACCTCATGATGGGTGAGATGGATGGGTAGTTGGTTTATGGACAATAAACGGCCTTAGTAACATCGTTTTTAATAACATGGTTAATTTTGGGGGCTGACAGGGTTTTATTAATTATTCTAAGCAAATCTGTCAGTTCAAATACCACAAATGTGCCACATTTCTGAAAGTTGCTGCAAAAATAGAGGTGTTTGAAAGTGAAACATGGTGGCGCTGCTCATCTCTGAAGATCACACATAACACACTGTTGCTATTAGGTTGCAATGGCCAACGATTCTAAGCATAATATTTATCAGAAAAAAACACATTCAAGTGCAAATTTATCAAACGGCAATGTTATCAGTCTGCATCACTTCTCACACTAAAACACGAATCCAGATAGAACTCAACAGCAGTACTCCATCAGCGAATACGCGAGCCAACCCGGTTCGCCACGCTCTGCGAGCATCTATAAGGTCGCACCTGTGTCTGCGGAAGAAGGCAAGCGCCGCCGGCAGCTGCTCGCTGGTCAGCAGCTGCAGCAGCTGCTGCTCGGCAGCTGCGCGGGTGCCGGCAGCTGGCGGTACCGACTCCGGTTCTGCGGCAGCTGCAGCCGGCAGCTGGGCCAGCGCGTACCGTAGCTGCGTCACCTCCGAGGTCAGGTCCAGCACACCCTGTGGCAGTCGGGCCAGGTCAGGTCAATGGCGCCACCAAGCAAAGCTGTGTCAAGAAAATAGAACATCCACTAATCAGAAACGAAAATGATTTCTCTCATGTGAGGAGTAATGAGCACACAAGCACATTTGGAACACCGATACTTCTGCACGATAACATAGTGCGAAAAAGCTTTTCATACCAGAAATGATAGATATCATATTCCATACTACACAAAGTAATAACATGCAATCCAAGTATTTTTTCTCAAGCCGTGCCGTTCATTTATGGGTTTTCTCAACATACAGTCTTCCACCTTCCCGATTCGGCGGTACGTACCGGTGCATCCACGTGGATGAGACTGAGCAGCTTGGCGAATCCTTCCATCAGCAGCAGCAGCTGGAAGTGCAGCTTGTACAGGGTTCGACACAGCTCCACGTAGGTATCGTTGAGAGGGCCGGCGCCGTCACCAGCGCCACGCAGCGGCAGCGTCGACCGCACGATGTCAAGGCACTGGAGGACAAGAGGCATACCTCAGCAAGTAATGCCTCATTAACATGCCTAGGCACTCGAGGACAAGAGGTATACCTCAGCAAGTAACCGTCATTAACATGCCTAGGCACTCGAGGACAAGAGGTATACCTCAGCAAGTAACCGTCATTAACATGCCTAGGCACTCGAGGACAAGAGGCATACCTCAGCCAGTAACCGTCATTAACATGCGTAGGCACTCGAGGACAAGAGGTATACCTCAGCAAGTAACTGTCATTAACATGCCTAGGCACTCGAGGACAAGAGGTATACCTCAGCAAGTAACCGTCATTAACATGCCTAGGCACTCGAGGACAAGAGGCACACCTCAGCAAGTAACCGTCATTAACATGCCTAGGCACTCGAGGATAAGAGGTATACCTCAGCAAGTAACCGTCATTAACATGCCTAGGCACTCGAGGACAAGAGGTATACCTCAGCAAGTAACCGTCATTAACATGCCTAGGCACTCGAGGACAAGAGGTATACCTCAGCAAGTAACCGTCATTAACATGCCTAGGCACTCGAGGACAAGAGGCACACCTCAGCAAGTAACCGTCATTAACATGCCTAGGCACTCGAGGATAAGAGGTATACCTCAGCAAGTAACCGTCATTAACATGCCTAGGCACTCGAGGACAAGAGGCATACCTCAGCAAGTAACCGTCATTAACATGCCTAGGCACTCGAGGATAAGAGGTATACCTCAGCAAGTAACCGTCATTAACATGCCTAGGCACTCGAGGACAAGAGGTATACCTCAGCAAGTAACCGTCATTAACATGCCTAGGCACTCGAGGACAAGAGGCACACCTCAGCAAGTAACCGTCATTAACATGCCTAGGCACTCGAGGATAAGAGGTATACCTCAGCAAGTAACCGTCATTAACATGCCTAGGCACTCGAGGACAAGAGGCATACCTCAGCAAGTAACCGTCATTAACATGCCTAGGCACTCGAGGACAAGAGGTATACCTCAGCAAGTAACTGTCATTAACATGCCTAGGCACTGGAGGACAAGAGGTATACCTCAGCAAGTAACCGTCATTAACATGCCTAGGCACTGGAGGACAAGAGGTATACCTCAGCAAGTAACCGTCATTAACATGCCTAGGCACTCGAGGACAAGAGGCATACCTCAGCAAGTAACTGTCATTAACATGCCTAGGCACTCGAGGACAAGAGGTATACCTCAGCAAGTAACCGTCATTAACATGCCTAGGCACTGGAGGACAAGAGGTATACCTCAGCAAGTAACCGTCATTAACATGCCTAGGCACTGGAGGACAAGAGGTATACCTCAGCAAGTAACTGTCATTAACATGCCTAGGCACTGGAGGACAAGAGGTATACCTCAGCAAGTAACCGTCATTAACATGCCTAGGCACTGGAGGACAAGAGGCATACCTCAGCAAGTAACCGTCATTAACATGCCTAGGCACTCGAGGACAAGAGGTATACCTCAGCAAGTAACCGTCATTAACATGCCTAGGCACTCGAGGACAAGAGGTATACCTCAGCAAGTAACTGTCATTAACATGCCTAGGCACTGGAGGACAAGAGGTATACCTCAGCAAGTAACCGTCATTAACATGCGTAGGCACTCGAGGACAAGAGGTATACCTCAGCAAGTAACTGTCATTAACATGCCTAGGCACTCGAGGACAAGAGGTATACCTCAGCAAGTAACTGTCATTAACATGCCTAGGCACTCGAGGACAAGAGGCACACCTCAGCAAGTAACCGTCATTAACATGCCTAGGCACTCGAGGACAAGAGGTATACCTCAGTAAGTAACCGTCATTAACTTGCCTAGGCACTCGAGGACAAGAGGCATACTTAACCAAGTAACCGTCATTAACATGCCTAGGCACTCGAGGACAAGAGGTATACCTCAGCGAGTAACTGTCATTAACATGCCTAGGCACTCGAGGACAAGAGGCATACCTCAGCAAGTAACCGTCATTAACATGCCTGGGCACTCGAGGACAAGAGGCATACCTCAGTAAGTAACCGTCATTAACATGCCTAGGCACTCGAGGACAAGAGGCATACCTCAGCAAGTAACCGTCATTAACATACACATTACAACATACCGCAATGCACACACACTGCCGTAGGTGTTCAATACGAAATGTTGTTTCGAACAAATCTAAGGTGAAAAGGGGGAAAAACTGATGGCATCGCCACAACTGAAATGCACAATAGCGTTTGAAACTCCAGCCGGCAGTATCCGGGGCTGAGCCTGCCAGCAGCAGGAGCAGCCCGCGTCAGCTGACAACTGCACCCACCGACCCTCCCTGCGACCGGCGCCGAACGGCACTGCGGCCGAGGCCGACCCCGCTGCGGCCGGAGCCGAGCGGCACTGACCCGCAGCAGGTGGTCCCGCCGCTGCTGGTACACCTCCAGGTGCTGCTGCAGCTCCAGGAAGGTGAACCTCAGCCGCGCCAGCGCTCCCAGTGCCGTCACCAGGCCGCCGTTGACGAACACGTGCGGCAGCTGCAGGGCCCGCAGCGTTCCAACCACCGTCTGCCGGCGTCACAGGCGTCAGACCGGCGCCACTGCCGCTGTCACAGCTGTCAGACCGGCGCCGCTGCCGCTGTCACAGCTGCCAGACCGGCACCGCTGCCGCTGTCACAGGCGTCAGACCGGCGCCGCTGTCACAGGTGTCAGACCGGCGCCGCTGTCACAGCTGTCAGACCGGCGCCGCTGTCACAGGCGTCAGACCGGCGCCGCTGTCACAGCTGTCAGACCGTCGCCGCTGTCACAGGTGTCAGACCGGCGCCACTGTCACAGGTGTCAGACCGGCGCCACTGTCACAGGTGTCAGACCGGCGCCACTGCCGGTGTCACAGCTGTCAGACCGGCGCCACAGGTGCACGACCGTTTCCTGTCTCACCTGTAGCACCGCCGTCAGCCGTCTCACCTGTAGCACCGCCGTCAGCCGTCTCACCTGTAGCACCGGCGTCAGCCATCCCACCTGTAGCACCGGCGTCAGCCGTCCCACCTGTAGCACCACCGTCAGCCGTCTCACCTGTAGCACCGCCGTCAGCCGTCTCACCTGTAGCACCGCCGTCAGCCGTCTCACCTGTAGCACCACCGTCAGCCGTCTCACCTGTAGCACCACCGTCAGCCGTCTCACCTGTAGCACCGCCGTCAGCCGTCTCACCTGTAGCACCGCCGTCAGCCGTCTCACCTGTAGCACCGGCGTCAGCCATCCCACCTGTAGCACCACCGTCAGCCGTCTCACCTGTAGCACCGCCGTCAGCCGTCTCACCTGTAGCACCGCCGTCAGCCGTCTCACCTGTAGCACCACCGTCAGCCGTCTCACCTGTAGCACCACCGTCAGCCGTCTCACCTGTAGCACCGCCGTCAGCCGTCTCACCTGTAGCACCGCCGTCAGCCGTCTCACCTGTAGCACCGCCGTCAGCCGTCTCACCTGTAGCACCGCCGTCAGCCGTCTCACCTGTAGCACCGCCGTCAGCCGTCTCACCTGTAGCACCGCCGTCAGCCGTCTCACCTGTAGCACCGCCGTCAGCCGTCTCACCTGTAGCACCACCGTCAGCCGTCTCACCTGTAGCACCGCCGTCAGCCGTCTCACCTGTAGCACCGCCGTCAGCCGTCTCACCTGTAGCACCGCCGTCAGCCGTCTCACCTGTAGCACCGCCGTCAGCCGTCTCACCTGTAGCACCGCCGTCAGCCGTCTCACCTGTAGCACCACCGTCAGCCGTCTCACCTGTAGCACCGCCGTCAGCCGTCTCACCTGTAGCACCACCGTCAGCCGTCTCACCTGTAGCACCGCCGTCAGCCGTCTCACCTGTAGCACCGCCGTCAGCCGTCTCACCTGTAGCACCACCGTCAGCCGTCTCACCTGTAGCACCGCCGTCAGCCGTCTCACCTGTAGCACCGCCGTCAGCCGTCTCACCTGTAGCACCGCCGTCAGCCGTCCCACCTGTAGCACCACCGTCAGCCGTCCCACCTGTAGCACCGCCGTCAGCCGTCCCACCTGTAGCACCGCCGTCAGCTGAGCGGCCGGCTGCAGCGGCGTCAGCTGCTGTGCGCTCTCCTCCAGCGCCTGCACAAACGAGCGCTGCAGGTCGGCCAGCAGTTTGCAGAGCAGCAGGAAGGCGGAGGCGGCGGCGGCCGGGTTGGCGTCCTCGGCCATCAGCGTGCCGACCTGCTGGTGCCACTGGTCTTCCCCGTCCGTGTGACGGGCTCCTGCCTCCTGTCGGCCGAACCACCGGCGTCAGACCAGGGCACTTGCACCACCACCACCGGCGTCAGACACTCAGACCACCACCACCGGCGTCAGACCGGGGCTAATAATGATATACTTCAGACATAAGACTTTGAAAACAAGTGAACATAACAAAATGAGAGCCAACAAAAAATTAGTGAGTACAGATTAAAACCGTCGTCAGTTATGATAGCTCAGATGTCTAACTTCATGAGGAGCAACAGGTAAGCAGGCGCGTGCCCTGATCGGCCTCGGGCGCCGGGGGCGGGGTCGGCACTGACCGAGAAGCCGGCCAGCATGTGGCTGAGGCTGGGGAGGCGTTGCAGGGCGTGAGGTCGGCCGTGTTGTCGTGGCTGGGCGTGTCCGACGACTCGGAGCTCTCCGAAGTGTGCCGCTCTCGCACCGACAGCCTAGCGGGCGGCCCACGGCGGCGGGGTGAGATAGGCACAGGGGTGACATCTACTACTGAACGTGAAACCAGAGATGGCCTACGCTACGTTACCGAATTACGCTACGTTACGGTTCGATTTTGGCCAAAATTAGGCTACGGAACTACGCTACGTTATATTTCAGCGACTACAGAGTTACGGTACTTTAGCTACGGCTAAGGTAAAAATATATCGTACTACGATATTAACACTACGTTCACACATTCATACTTTTCTCCCTCCCCGGTGGGGGTGTTTGAACACCCCCTCGGGTTTTAACGGCGGCGCGAAAAAACGGCGGCACGAAGCACCGCCGTACTTGGCACACCTTATCCTTGATCAATTCTGCAGCCTTCCCCAAAATTTAAGGTTAAGTCATCTCAGGTCAGGTCACCAGTGCAGGTTAAGTGACTTCACCTCCAAAAAATGTTTAACGTGTCATAAGAAAGAAAGGGGTGAATCTATAATATTGAAACTGATTCCACATAATGGGCCTGCCGAGTACTACAACATATACTCCGGGATTTTTCATATCGATTACCTAAGGTCAGGTACGGAGCATGGCCTCTCCGTTGGAAATGCATGAAGAAAACAGAAATTGGGCTGTATTTGTGTAGATAAAGCTGAAAATACCTTCATATTCCCCAAATAGTAGCATCCTGGGGCTCCTTTCCAGGTTCCTGTTGCAATGTTTTACCTGTGACCTCTGAGAGGTCATCTGGGATACTCAGGCAGATTTTCAGACTTGTGTCAATGTCTTTGGAGGACATGACGATAAAATTTTCCTTTTGATACCATTACGTTGAGATTGCTACTACGAGTCGATTGATGTGCATATTGACTATGCTAGATGAGATAGTGACCTTGACCTGAGCTGATGTGTGACCTGATGACCTGATGCGCGTGACCTGATGTGTGTAATGAACGGTCGGGAATTCTTGTCACCAGTTGAAAAAAAAAAAATTATAAATCGAAATCAACCGACTTCTAATTTTTACAGGTCCAAAAATGTGTCCGTGATTTATAGTATCCATAAAAAGGCCCCGATCTCCACTGACAGCGACTGTATTTCTCGTGGAATTGTTTTAAGCTTGTAATTTTAAAGTAATGGTTTGGTCGTTACTTTTTCAAATATTATCACTTCTATTTTAAATTTCGAATTAAAGCAAATTCTTACCAAGAATCCTTAGTACCGCGATCGAGATCACGAGAAGGTATATACATATATGACGTGGCGGTATATATGTAAGCATATATGGTGGCGGTGCTTCGCCATCCGGCGCGTAGGCGGGCAAACAGTGACCGTGGCGGCGGCTATTTATGTTTAGCTAATGTTTTGTTAAAAGTTTTTTTCTATAAATAATTGTAATGACTATTGGAGAGGCGCTTAGAGTTAAGCTGTGAGCTTTTGCGCCAATCCGCTGTGTTGTTGTATGCTGTTTTGTGCATATGCCATTACATAATACAAATTTATACTACTACTACTACGTAACTTTTTTCGTAGTACGCTACGATACGCTAAACTTTGGCGTAGTACGCTACAGAATTCGCCCAGCTACGATACGTTTCATTTCCAGAACTGCGGCTACGGAAAAATAATTTCGTAACGTAGCGTAGGCCATCTCTGCGTGAAACACACTATCTCGCTCTCGCTCCGACAGCCTGGCGGGCGGCCCAAGGCGGCGGAGTGAGGCTGGCAGCCGCGACATCTACTACTGAACGTGAAACACACTATCTCCTCATACCAGCGACGGGTGGCTTGGTAGATAGCATCAAAATCTTCAGAACCATTCGTCTCGTGTTCAAGTCCCAGCAGAGCTTCTGAAGTTCTGATCCCCCACATCTATCCCAACAAGGTGAGATTTGGATAGTCTTAGCAGCTCGTGCGTCATTAAACCACAACAATTATTATTATTTCTCCTGATACTAGTCCGTAGAGGTAAATACCCAGCACCCCCAGCAACCGGTTGTCTGACCTGTCGGGCTCGAAAATGGTGGCGCCGGCGGCGGAGGAGGTCGACTCGAAGGAGGCCATGTCGTCCAGGGGGGAGACGCTGCCGCCGTCGTCGTCCGACGATTCATCCAGCATCACCGTCTGCAACGTAACCAACACATTACACAATACAAATTTATACTACTACTACTACTACCGGCTAGAGAACAGGCTGAGGCGCAGCGTCACTCGCCAACACGCACTGACAGGTCGTCATGTTCGACACGTTGTCGCAATACCTGCGCTTAAAACAAGACGTTTTGTCCGACTCTTTATTTAAATTTACAGGACTAGGTACCGGTACCTTAAAAAAAGTAAGAAAGGCAGGCCAGGCTTAAACAAAGGGCACAGGATAAAGGCTGTCAGGTAGGGACTTATAATTCTTATAGAATTGAGTTTATAAGATTGTACTTATATAATTAAGTATAACTTATATAATTGTATTTAGCTTTAACCCACGCACTCAATCACAAATTCTAGCAGCATCGAAACTTGTAATTTCACCACAACGTGTCATTTCAAAAGCCCAGAACATATACAAGGGGAGTAGAGAAGTTTACCTTGCTGGGTGTCAGGTGGCGCGGGGAGAGCAGGGAGCCGTCGGGCCGCGGCGCCGCCTCCTGCAGCTCCAGGTCGCTGAGGGAGCGCCGCCGCACGCCCCAGTTGAAGTTGTCCAGACTCTCACCCTGCGTCACCACCGCCGACCGTTACCAACTGAGCAGATTTCGTCACCGGCCGTTACCAACCGCGCAGACCTAGTCACCAGTCGTTACCAACTGAGCAGACCTAGCCAACAGCCGTTACCGACTGAGCAGACCTAATCACCGGCCGTTACCAACTGAGCAGGCCTAGTCACCGGCCGTTACCAACTGAGCAGGCCTAGTCACCAGTCGTTATTAACCGCGCAAACCTAGCCGCAAGTCGTGACCAACGGAGCAGACGTAGTCGCAAGTCATTACCAACTGAGCAGACCTGGTCGCCAGCCGTTACCAACTGAGCAGACCTAGTCAACAGCCGTTACCAATTGAGCAGACCTAGTCACCAGCCGGTACCACCAATTTGTAACGTCATACGCATCAATTTATATCACCTTTTATTATTTTCTTTTATCACTTTTACCATTTCAAATTACAGACGAGAATAGACGAACTGTATTCCCTGATGTGGACCTTGAGTGAATACAAATCCGGCCCCAGACAGGGCCCGCACTTACCTCCTGGCTTTCGAGTTCGTACTCCAAGAAGTCAAACTCGCGGATGACGCCGAACTGCTGGGCTTCGTGTTCGTCCATCGAGTCAGTGGACTCGTGAGGTTGTGCCGAGACCTCCTCGGTGGAGGACGCCATCGACGACTGGCGCTCCAGCATGTCCGACGTCTGGCTGAAGATCACCTGGCCAGGACAGAGTACAGGGTCAGCGCAGTGGTCAAGGAGCGCGGCAGAGACGGCTATGAAGTGACTGGCAGCGTGATTGGCGTGACAGAGACAAGACCCGCAGTGGTGCCTCAGAGTCACGGCTTCAACAGGCGGCAGGGGACGGCTGAACGAGAAGTGAGTGGGCGATTGCATCCGTGAATAATGCATGTAAACGATAATAAGCAGCATGATACACCACGAATAGCCTGAGGCAGAACTAATGGCGCTGTCCATGTCTCGCTGCTCTCAAAATAAAGACATCCTAACACTCGCAGGCACCTCGCCACCAGCCCAGCTCCCAGTCCGGTGCACGCCTGCCACAGGCGAAGGGCACTCACCGACGGGCTCTTGGGCAGGCCGACGCGGGTGCCGCAGCTGATCAGCAGGTTCAGCAGCCGGTCTCGGGTGCGGGTCTGCCGGCCACACCCGTCAGTCGCAGCCCCCAGCACGCCACACAACGGCACTCTCACCGTAAATCTAGGTTAGTTGGACAGCGATACAGCTGTATCTAACGAGCTCCCTGGCGTCGCGCGAAAGAGCAACGGCATTAAAGGCAGCATAATCACCAAGTTACCTCTTCAACTCGATACTCAACGCGATTTGATCTCTTGAACTCGATTAGGAGCTGTAATTGAAGCCTTATCGGGCACGCGTGAGCAAAGGTACATCAAAGCCTAGTATTGCATGCTTTCTTTGGCCTCCAATAATATGGCCCACTGAAGCATGAAAGATGGCCATCGTTCATTCCAAGACATATGGACATCGTTAATACCAAAATAGCCAATCACAAAGACCAATAACAACATCAAGTGATCCAGATGAAAGAGGAGCCAGCAAAGGCGATACTGACGCTCACATGACAGGCATACTCATAAAGGCAGCCACCTTGGGGAAAACAGCTAACAAGCGCATTGTTAAGCAGAAAATCCAGGGCAAAAGTCTACTTATTTGCAGATAACAGCTACCATGGTGACATAAATAAGATAATCAACATACTAGCTATTCAGGATGAAAGTTCCTGCACGAAATAAAATATAATGGCAGAGTCATATCTTCATTACGACTTTTCTCTGCTATTTTTACAACACCCCAGCCTCCCTTCTCTGGGATGTATACCAGACAGATTCCCTTCTGCAGAGCGGGTGTGTAGAAGCCCCGGACCATCCCTGACTAGTGCGCCCCCGTGAGAGCCAGCCCCTAGGGGTACGAGTGCGCGTGACGGTGCGAGTCGGAGTGACCCATCAGCACCTGTGAGAGCCAGGGCCGCTTCCATCCGCCGGTGGAGACGTCGGCCATGGAGACGGAGACGGAGCGCCGCGGGGAGGCGGCCTCGCCCGCCTCCTCCTTGGCCGTCAGCTCGCCGGCCGCCTTGGTCACCCGGCGTCCGATGATGGGCGTCTGGGAGACGTCGTAGCTGAACTCCATGGTGCGGCCTGCGGGCAGGGTGACGGCTCAGCCCGCACGTACAGGGAGGGGATCGACTCCATGGTGCGGCCTGCGGGCAGGGTGACGGCTCAGCCCGCACGTACAGGGAGGGGATCGACTCCATGGTACGGCCTGCGGGCACGGTGGCGGCTCAGCCCGCACTTACAGGAGGGGATCGACTCCATGGTACGGCCTGCGGGCACGGTGGCGGCTCAGCCCGCACTTACAGGAGGGGATCTACTCCATGGTACGGCCTGTGGGCACGACGGCTCAGTACGCACTTACAGGAGGGGGACCGATGGAAGCTGTCGCAATATTGTAGAAGGGGTCGGACACAGCATTCACAAGTCAAACTTGATTTAAAAAAGGCAGACACATTAGTCGAAAGTAAAACAAAAAACACGGCAGCTGCAAAATTGCACATCAGCCGAGCATGAAGCTCTGGCATGCAGCCCAGCCGCAGCGTACCGGGTAGCTCCTTCTTGGCATTGACTTCAGTCTCGACGAACGAGACGTGGATGCCGGAGGTATCGGCGGTCTGAACGGCGGCAGAGGACGGCGCAGCAGCCAGCGTGGAGCTCTGGGACACCGCCAGCTTCAGGATCCGCAGCGCCTCCCGCCAGTGCTGCCCCTGCTGCTGGGGCCGGGAACCAGTCAGACTGTACAAACGGACACGTACACCGCAGACACAGGCCAGTGCTGCCCCTGCTGCTGGGGCCGGACACAGTCAGACTGTACACACGGACACGTACACCGCAGACACAGGCCAGTGCGGGCCGGGACCGAGTCAGACTGTACAAACGGACACGTACACCGCAGACACAGACCAGTGCTGCCCCTGCTGCTGGGGCCGGGAACACAGTCAGACTGTACACACGGACACGTACACCGCAGACACAGACCAGTGGGCCGACAGAGTCAGATTGTACACACGGACACGTACACCGCAGACACAGACCAGTGGGCCGACAGAGTCAGATTGTACACACGGACACATACACCGCATACACAGGTCAGTGGGCCGACAGAGTCAGACTGTACACACGGACACGTATACCGCACACAGACCAGTGCTGTTCCTCCTGCCACCCCTGTCGGAGGAGCCCATACCGGTCAGATGGTAGACACACACCCAAAACACAGGGTACCTCCTGATGCCAGTTAAACAGAACGAACACATCGCTGGAAATGTGCCCAGAAACGCCAATAATGATATCTCAATTTTTAGAAATAAGTTAAATGGGTTTATACATTTCACCGAATGAATATGCTTCAACATCGGTTAAAGCGATATAAAAGTTTATGGCGTGCACATTAGGCACTGAAAGACCTACCTCTGCCAAACTGACAGAAAGACAAACTGATAAGAAGATTTTGATAAGAACATTTTGAAACTGATAAGATACATTTTGACATCTCAGTTGTAGAACCGGAGCTGCGATCGTTTTCCAATATAATTCACTCCTATTCCATTGCCACAATCCATACAGTCCACCTTACCTGGCGTACTACGTCATAGACGTCTTACCTGGCGTACCACACCATATACGTCTTACCTGGCGTACCACGCCATATACGTCTTATCTAGCGCACAACGCCACAGACGTCTTATCTAGCGCACAACGCCACAGACGTCTTACCTGGCGTACCACGTTATAGACGTCTTACCTGGCGTACCACGTTGTAGACGTCTTACCTGGCGTACCACGTTATAGACGTCTTACCTGGCGTACCACGCCATAACGTCTTACCTGGCGTACCACGTTATATACGTCTTACCTGGCGTACCACGTTATAGACGTCTTACCTGGCGTACCACGTTATAGACGTCTTACCTGGCGTACCACGCCACATACGTCTTACCTGGCGTACCACGCCATATACGTCTTATCTAGCGTACCACGTTATAGACGTCTTACCTGGCGTACCACGCCATAACGTCTTACCTGGCGTACCACGTTGTAGACGTCTTACCTGGCGTACCACGTTATAGACGTCTTACCTGGCGTACCACGTTATAGACGTCTTACCTGGCGTACCACGTTATAGACGTCTTACCTGGCGTACCACGTTATAGACGTCTTACCTGGCGTACCACGTTATAGACGTCTTACCTGGCGTACCACGTTTTAGACGTCTTACCTGGCGTACCACGTTATAGACGCCTTACCTGGCGTACCACGTTATAGACGTCTTACAGGGCGTTCCCCATTATGGACCAGAATTACCTGGGAAAATAGCGCCAGGGCCAGGGATCCACCTGAACTGAGGGAATAGCGCTATGGACGTCCTACCTGGGCGTATCGCGCTATGGAGCGCAGCAGGTCGGCGTTGATGGGCTGGTTGGCCGTCTGGCCGAGGTCCATGTAGTGCAGCAGGCAGTGTAGCACGTTCAGGATTGGTTGCTGCACGTACAGTGGGCCCTTCTCCAGCACCTGGACCACAGAGCAGAGCATGACGGTGCTGACACTGGCTGGTACCCAGAGGCGGTGCGTGGCGGATGGGGCACTAAAGCGACTGCTCATAGTGAGTCGAGGAGAATGAGAACAGATTGGGACGTGACCCTATCTGTTGTGTCGACACATCTGTTTTTTTTTGGGGGAGAGGGGAGCTTTTGAGCGCCCCAACTGCTCGGGCATTTCGCAGTGTCACCACATACTAGCTTCGAGTACTTCGTATACCTAATATTGAGAAATCATGTACTATAAACACACACACGCCCACACCCACACAGGCCACATCATTCGTACCTTCTTACCTCTAATTACAATAATATGGTTCTGAACTAAAGTCAAGGTATATGTTTGTTTTCTTGAAAAATTAGTCCACGCGACTTTCCTCGTTTCTATGTATCACGAGCTTTATGATTCGCGGTGCGGAATACCAGCTCCACACACACACATGATGTAACGGAGCTATCAGTGCCGTAAACAATCGTTCTCCCTCCACGACATCTTTAGAATAATCGTGTGGTTTCTACGGACCATATTTCTTTAACAATATCTGTCAAGAACGGTTTAGTTCTCAATGCAATCGATAAAATGAGAGGCGCCGGTACGGGGGCCGGATACCCCAAAGGCATTCACATGTAGGAAACAACGGCAGCGAGCAGCGCCGTCGTACCCAGCATACCTACTCTTTGGTCCTTTTCGCAACTTCGGAAACTTTCTAGGTTCAAGCCATATCAGATCAGGCCACGTGCACAGGTCAAATGATTCGAGCCCCTCCCGCCCCCCCCACCCCAAAAAATGCCGATAGGCGTAGCAGTACGAGCAAATTACATCGATATGATATTTACATCACATATTAACATAACTGAGTACAAATATTTGCCGTAGTGATAATTTTTGTATCGATGCCTTGCCGTAAGATCAGTCATGACCTCTCTACTGGAGTAACACGGGACAATTTGTTGAAGTTCGATACCTTCGCAGATAATGGTGATAGAGCATTTATTTTGAAGGTATCATGTTAAGCATACCGCTGCAGTTTGAATGATCTGCATTATGACCCATGTTGACCGCAGCTCAGGTCAGGTTAGTTAAGCTGCTGGACATAGACATGAGGTACATCATTCGATGAGGCTTGGCGAGAATACTCAAATGGTGTTGATACGTGTTATTTAGCCCTAGTCTGTCAGCCATTATGACACAAAAATACCATTGTATTACTATAAATAAGAAAGTTACTTTGACCTAAAAAAATGACGTGACCAAAAATGGTAAGCCACATTTTCTGTAGAGATCAAGACGGGTTGGCTGTCTAACACTGCTTTTCACTTCTCGCTATCTAGTAGGGCGTGGTGGTCGCTGAGACCACAGGGGGGGAGGGGGCACCCCGCACTGGCAAAGGTGGCGCGGACCCCTCACCGACGCGTGCAAAACTGCCGACGAGCATCCGCACAATTGCAGACCATGCCAGACTAAATGCACGTAAATTGGTCCCGGCCATCTAACGAGTGTGCCAAACATTACCCCTACTAAATCATCCAGTCTGACAGTGGCTTCCCAGGTGAAGAGCCGCTCAGCGGCCCGTGCGGGGCGTTTAGATGGTAACGTCGCCCTATTGAAAGTCAAGCCACTTCACGCCCAGTCGTCAACGTCACCCGCACACCTACCCTGCCAATAGCAGTGAAAGGACGGCCACCAAACACGCCCGTCATCTGCCAGCCAACGTCGCGACAGGGACGCGTAATACCATTTCCAGTTCCTATGGTGGCAAACTTCCGAGCGATTTCCATCGACACACTTTCGCACTCAGTAGCATGACAGGAAATCACATGACGAGGGTCTCCCCGCCTTGACGAGGCCCTCCACGATGCGGAAGTAATCTGCGCTGCCGCTGGCGATGACAGGCGGCTGACAGCGGCAGCGTCCGAGTGTACACTTGTGACGGTGGAAGGTCAGTGGTGGCGCTGTCGCCGCCCCGCCCCACTGACCCCGGCGTCACCGGGCCGCCCCGCCCGGAGCACTCGTCTCCTCTGGAGCGCACAAGTATTCACGTCAGCTGGAGAGCCGGCCCGATTGAGCGCTGAACTTTCATTAGTGCCTCTGCCAGAGAACAGGACGCTCCCGATTGAGGCGTGGTCGTAGAGACGACATTTCGCGCAGCGCCGCCACCGCTGGAGGTCGTCAAACACACAGCTCGGCCCTAACTGAGGGCAACGCCGGCAGTGGACAGGGCGGCGAACCGAACCGTGCAAGTAGCGCATCAATCAACATTTTCCCACCGAAACCTACTCTCTGATATTTAAAAGCCTGCTTAACTAAACGGAAAAATCATGACTAACAACTACATCAGTGCTCGCGACTGACAAATCCTACACCACCAAATTAAATACATTGTACAGCGAACAAGTCTAGTTTCGCCCCTGACTGACACCATGCAATCACATGGAAGGAACGGGAAGACGTCGGAAGATTGCATGAATACGGTTCGATTTATGTCGGCATCTGTCTTAAACTTGAACCAATAAAGCCTGGAGATGAAAAGAACATTGGCAGCAGCTGCCATTGCTGGGCGATAATTCGTCCGTGGAGAGGTCGGAGGGTGCCATCAGTCAGGGCTCAGTCACTCGCTCATACTGGCGCATAAAAAACGAAACACATAAACAAGTGCAGGATCAAATTACTTATAATACATATATCTACAAGCACATATTTACTCGCGTTTGAGGATGCAGGTAAGCTAGTGAAACGGGAGAGAAGTTGGAACTCCTCTTCGAAGTCAGACTTGAACCGCACAAAAGAATCAATTCGAAACTTTTCATTTACTACGGTTAGTAAATACCATGCGTTTCTCCAGCAGGCTTCGATAGACAAAATTAAACACAAATGCCTCAGTTTCGGATCAATGGCCTCAACTCAACTCTCAATGACATAAGTTTTGGATCAATATCAGCATATTATAAATATGACGGCGCCCGTACCCGGCCAGCTCTGAAGATGCTCCTCCACAGCCTGTCCCCAGGCTCAGCAAACGGGCCGTCCGGCCAATTGTATTTCAGGGGCGGGTGCCGCTGTGGTCACCCGTTATCGTGCGCATTGGTGCCAGTTTCATAGCAGCGTTAACGCCATCTTCTCCCGCATCAGCAGGCCGGTCACGGGGCCAGAGAGTCTCAAATCACACTAAAACCAGGCATCCCTGCAGCGTACTGCCATCGGAGCTGCACAGCACGAGAGGCGACTGAAGCTATACGTATTGGTCTACTACCTTTGCTTGAAATTCTATCTTTCGTCATCAATATTTAGCCTACAGCAGAAACTTGTTTGAAGAGGGAAAATCGCAGTTGAATATGCACAAGCCTAACAGGATTTTTGTAACAAAACCTGACCAAAACTACAAGCAAAAGTTTGTATACAGCTCCACCATTTTCTCTTCCAGCACATGACGACATGACACTTCCAAGCCCATGCCGGCACAGTTCATTTACATTATTCTACACACCATGAATACAACCAAACACCAATCCTCACATCCAAATACCGTCGACAAAGCTGGTCATGGCCTTCGAAGACAGCTACACTACGTCACATTATAAGGCTGCGACCACTGGTTTGCTCTGGTAGGTGGGGATAATCTCACCAATAACAAATATTGGGCCTGTCTATGGCATACCAATAACATTTTAACCGGACATAGACACAGCCAAGGATTACCTACTGGACATAATACCTGGACTCTAGCTCCGAGTCCCCAAGAACGAATACTTTACTGAAAAAGCAGGGCAAGGGAGGGGTGAGGCTATGCACCCACCCAGTTTCCCGTCTAACTTCGGAGTGCATGCTCTGAATCTGAGATGACATGCAAAACCACAGAGTGGCAGGGCCCCAAAATCCTTTTATTCAGATAATTAGCCGAAAGCATCATCGAGGTGAGCAGAGAGGTTATTGGGTCCCTGAATGATTTCAGTATCTATTTTTGTGGGGAGTGATCAGTTGACCCACCAGCCCTTTTAACATTGCGCGTTTTAGTTCGAAATTAGCCATAAGGTCTGCTCGAATTTGTGAAATTTAAGACCGTTTTGGCATCATTGAGCTTTAAAGAAAGTTTATATTGTCAACTAAACTTAGAAGACTAAGAAAAGTTAGACTTAGTGATTGCGTTGTAGGCGTTTATGGAAAATAATGATATCAATATTACTTATCTCATTCTCTCAAGCGTGAATGCTACCAAACGAGCTTCGCTGCAAAATACTACTTGGATATCACGATTAAACGTCAGCCATAAAGAATTCGGCTCGACCGTATTTGTTTCTATGATTACAAGGAGAACGCTTTCATTAAATCAACGCCCCGGTTAAGGGATATGGACCAACCTGAGGTCATGTGCGCGCCCATTCCTCATCACCATGTCCGAATCAATGCTGGAGCCCAACCGCGCAGACGTGGAAGGAGTTGATCTTGAAGCTCCAGGGAGATGCCGTTACTCAGAGAGCTAGAGCACAGATGCCAGCCGGTGCTTGTTTGAGCTCTTTCCAAAGGCGATCAGAAGCAGAAGAAGAGCTCACGACCGGCACAAAGACTACAGAGGTACCCGGCCCGGTTGGGATCCACATTTATACTGTCGGGTAAACAAGCAGCTTGGCTTCCCGGATTATGTTGTATGGGATAGACATCCACCTGCTGCTTTGCCGACAGTCGGGTATACGCCACGTGAATTTGGTGCCCAGCATCGATAAATACAGCTAGGGCCTCATCCCTGCTATATAACGAGGCTTAGACACAGACCGTTGCAATAGTCTCCGCACTTTGTGGAGAGAGATGGTGTCACTGTTTGCTTCCTTTAATACGTAAGACAAATCTCTCCCTTCAGAGCTGATCGCCTTTCGCTGCATCAAAAGCTGATCAGCACGGTGCGTGGATAGTTTGCTGTTGCACGTCACTTGGCGTCTGCTGACTTCAGTCGGTCAAAATCGGGAACGGGCCGTCCCCGTATGACGAAGGTCGTTGCCTCTGAGGGGCGGAAGATCCCATAAAATGCCTTCCAGTTCTGAATCAAGTCATGCCTTGTTGTTGCTAGAAAGCGCCCTGTGCCGTCCTGTTTCGTTCCAACGTGCTTTGCCTTGTCAGAAAAACACGAAGCGCAGCCTTGCATTTGTGGAGCTCGGAACTAGATAAGTTAGAACCTCTTTGTTGTCAACATAATATTGCCGGTTTTCCAAGGTCACCTTATTTACACCACCACTCAGCTCGATGCATCCAATCATTTCCTTTCCAAGTGTTCCTTAGCGGTATATTCCTCTTTAGATAAAATGGTTAGTTCACAATATTTAAAGCAGGTGTCCTAGTTATCGACAACGCTGGGAGAACCTCACACCACTGCAGTGCCAGAACAACTGACTTGCCAGCAAAGGCATACGATATACGAACGTTCCCCATGAATATCGTATTTGTTCTGTCCATTGACCCCAGTTGTCTGACAAAAACAGAGGACACTCAGGTTTCTCCATACGGCGCAATCACAATCAGACGCCCGTGACTAATCTCCCGTGTGCGTCGGTCACTTTTCAAACACACCCTTGTTTGAACTCGTCATCTGAACCCGCCAGGAAGACAGAAAGCCCAGGAACCATAGAAAGCTCAAGAAGACAAGCCAGTACAGGTCAAGTTCAGTGAGAAATAGGTACTGATAGACAGCGCTATACTCTGGAATCATGTCCTAATTAATCACTTTGTGTGTTCCCCAAAACAGAGTGCCGGAAACAAACCCATCCATGACTTATATTTGAGGTTACCATTCAATGACTTATTTTCTCCACCCACAGCAATTGAAATGTTAAGTAAATAGCTTCAGCCATATCCAGTGCTGGCAGTAGTAGAGCAAATCGTCGCAGCTCAATGGGACGCGGGGCCCGTGGGCCGCGCCATGCCACCATTAAAACCAAAATATTTCGAATTGGCCAAAAATGCCAAAAGTAACTGCTCACCCATCATGGCAAGATGTTTCTGGTACCAATGACGACAAAACCCTGACACCCGTGGAACATTTTTGAAACTCTATTTATATTTGGAAAAGCGTTAATGAATTATGCCCTGAACCTGTACCACCAAAGGCGAAAAAGTAGGTTTCATTTTACAAATGTATCGTCTTTTGCTTCCAGATCATAAGTTAACAAGAGCTGTGAGCAAGTCCAGCAGTTATTTACTTCTACCAACGTAATATACGGCCAGGAGCGAAGAAAGATGGACCGCGATTTGTAGACTTGGGAGGCTGTCTCGGCACAACACAGAATATGTTTACTTTGACAGCGTTTTCACCAAGAAGATAATATTTCGATGAAAATCAATAGTACCACGCCATGCACCGTTCATTTCTACGTCGGAAACTGCCAACAAAGTTTGCAAAGCGAAAAGTCGATTCTCGATTAAAAAGCGATTTTGAAGCCGACCTGGCCCTTCGTGCACAGGCGTCTGATTCCACAATCTTAATCCAGACGTCCCTGGGAAAGCCAGACAGTTCTTAAATGTCGCCAGTCTCTTCTAATTTTCGGTAAATAACGGAGACTAAAGACCACACGGGCTCGACACCAGAAGACTCCCTCCAGCCTAACGCAACACAACTTCCAGAGTAGGGCAACAGTGCAGGACTTACCTCAACCAGGAAAGTCATGACAGGGATACTCATGTGAGTATAAGTGTCCATTAGGTACTTGACGACACACTTGGTCCACTGGAAGCTCTCCTTACTGAAAGTTCGCCGTGAGTACAGTGTCATCACCGTGGCCAAGTTCTCCAGTTTCTTACTCTTCTCCATGCACACCTGCGCAGGGAGAGCAGAGTTAGTGCGGGCATCACGTCCACGCGGCGCGCGGCGGACAGGGCGTACTCAGTACCTACTGCCGGCAGCGCTGGCAAGTTAATCTGCCAGAACTCCGGCCGTCATCACCGCACGATAACTTGCCTGCTGGCTCCTTACCCTTTCTAATTAATTCCTTCTATTCTCACTAGCCTTAATTTTCTACCAGACCTCATCCAATTACCAAACCTCCTACCAGTAGCTTTATGGACGATGATCGCTTATCAGCTCGAATCATAAGGTTGAATGCTGTGCCAATTACAGCCCTCTACAACCAATCGTCGTCGCCCGATGGTTCCACCCATCAAGAAAGGGATGTGAAGAATCGACGCGTTTTTACCGATTCACACCACTTCCTACAAACTTTACCGGAGCCAAGTGCAGTTGAGTCGATTCAAGTGCTACTCTTCGTCGAAGTGCATGCGTCAAAACGCATATTTTCATACAAGATCTAGGGCGTTTATTTATCCGACATTTGACCAAAGACTATAATATAATAGAACACTTCGACGCCTATTGATTCAGTTGACACACTTACAATGTCCCTGTCCCGGCGAGATGGGCCACATACGGTTGGTATGTTTGACTTTTGCCGGCGAGATGTGTCACATACCCACCGAATATGTTTGACTTGTCCCGGCGAGATGGGCCACATATCCACTGAGTATGTTTGACTTGTCCCGGCGAGATTGGCCAACTAACCACCGGGTATGTTTGACTTGTCCCGGCGAGATGGGCCAACTAACCACCGGGTATGTTTGACTTGTCCCGGCGAGATGGGGCACATATCCATCAGGTTGTTAGACTTGTGCCGGCGAGATGGGGCACACACTCACCAACATAGGGCATATTTGACTCCTCTCACGCGAGATGGGCCACATGCCCACCGGCCATGTTGGTGCCTTGCGTTTGAGTTCGGCGTCAGTGACGTGTGACTGACGCAGCATCAGCAACGCAGCATCACCCGGGCGACTGAGCATTGGCTGACAGCAAACACGCCGCTATCCGCGCCAAATTCGCCGACTTTCGGTCTCCGCTAACGACCACAGACAGCGAGACAGAAGGTTCAGGTTGTAGCCAGGCCTATCTAAGCACTCGGCACTCTTCAACCGCTTCATACAACCATTGTAGTCGCATTCATGCATGCCATTGTAGCTGTAAAGGGAATGGTTCAAAAGGCTGTGCGCCATAATGAGAACACAGTCACACAAAGCTTTATGAGAATCTACAGGGGAAACACCTCTGTCTCAGAGCACCAAGTGCACACAAATACCGCAGTCACCGTTATTAAACGTTATTAAATCGTCCTTTTTCCGCAACGAAGAACAAATGGACTGGCTGATCCACTCACAGGGTACCATTAGACATACAATACAACAAAGCACGAACACAGCAGCAAGTGGTCAAGTGCTCGGTGCAAGGCACTGTGGTCACGTGCCGGTCACGTGAGGTCACACGCTGCGGCGTAATCTGCACTGACCCTTAGATTGATTCTCGGCTATGGAGGTTATAGGCATTCCACACAGATAAAAACACGGCAGCAATAGCCTCCACCTCATTCAACCCAGGTGGGCTCCCAATGAACTCATTAATCTGGTCAGTCGCTCCGATAAAACGGAACAGCCCTGGCGACAACCTTAAGTATAAAACATGGCGACCGGTGATTGCTCAATACATACGACACTTGAGAAAATTAGCTGAGAGAGAACCTGCTACTCTTAACTGGGCGATGTCCTCGGCGCTCTGGATGTACGACCAGTTGGCATCCTCGTAAAACCTGCCACTCTTACCTGCGCGATGTTCTCGGCGCTCTGGATGCACAACGGGTTGGCGTCCTCGTAGTGGTGGACCATGTAGGGCAGCAGCGCGATGACGTTGAGGGGGAAGCCGGAGCTGAGGCTGGGGTCCACCACGCTGAGGTCCAGCAGCCGGGACAGCCGGGTCAGCAGAGTCAGCGCCGGCTCGTAGGTGGCTGGTGCCGTACAGCCCTTCAGCAACAGGGCGTGCACGCCGGGGAAGGTAGGCCAGCGCAGCTGCGGCTGCAGCCGCTCCACCCGGTCCCGGCAGTCCGGCCGGTCCAGCGACAGCTTACACATCACCTGCACAGGCCATACCAGCTGAGGACAGGCATACATCACCAGCTGAGGGACAGGCATACATCACCAGCTGAGGGACAGGCACACATCACCTATAAGACAGGCGCACGTCACCAGCTGAGGGACAGGCACATATCACCAGCTGATGGACAGGCACACATTACCAGCTGAGGGACAGGTATACATCACCAGCTGAGGGACAGGCGCACATCACCTATAAGAAAGGCGCACGTCACCAGCTGAGGGACAGGCACATATCACCAGCTGATGGACAGGCACACATTACCAGCTGAGGGACAGGCATACATCACCAGCTGAGGGACAGGCACACATCACCTGCCGGACAGGGACACACTACCAGCTGAGGGACAGGCACACATCACCTGCCGCAGCACGTCACCAGCTAGGACAGGCACAATCACCTGCCGGACAGGGACACACGCCAGCTGAGGGACAGGCACACATCACCTATAAGACAGGCGCACGTCACCAGCTGAGGGACAGGCACACATCACCTGCCGGACAGGGACACATACAGCTAGGACAGGCACACATTACCACCGACAGGGACACATCACCTATAAGACAGGCGCACGTCACCAGCTGACGGACAGGGACATACCGCCAGCGAGATAGGAACACATTACCATCGGAACAGGAATACAGCAACAATGGGAGAGCGGTACATCACCTGCGGGATAGGAACGCATGCCCTGCTGCGGGACAGGGACAAATCACCAACAGGAAAGAGGCACATCACCGGCGGAACAGAGACACATTCATCAGCGGCACAGGGAAAATCACCAGCGGGATATGAACAGTGTTCCTATCCCGCTGGTTCATTGAACACAGCACCAGCGAGACAGGAAAACATCGCCGGCGGGATAGGCCTACAGCACCAGCGGGCCAGAGACCCATCGCCAGCGGGACAGGGAAAATTACCAGTGGGTTAGCAGCATATTACCAGCGGGATATGGACACGTCACCAGCGGGACAGACACACGTCACCAGCGGGACAAACACACGTCACCAGCGGGACAGACACACGTCACCAGCGGGACAGGAAAATTACCGTGGTTGCAATATTATCAGCGGGATATGGACACGTCACCAGCGGGACAGACACACGTCACCAGCGGGACAGACACACGTCACCAGCGGGACAAACACACGTCACCAGCGGGACAGACACACGTCACCAGCGGGACAAACACACGTCACCAGCGGGACAGAACATACGTCACCAGCGGGACAGACACACGTCACCAGCGGGACAGACACACGTCACCAGCGGGACAGACACACGTCACCAGCGGGACAGACACACGTCACCAGCGGGACAGACACACGTCACCAGCGGGACAGGGACGAATTACCAGCGGGTTAGGAGAATATTACCAGCGGAATATGGACACGTCACCAGCGGGACAAACACACATCACCAGCGGGACAGATACACGTCACCAGCGGGACAACACACATCACCAGCGGGATAGACACACGTCACCAGCAGGACAAACACACGTCACCAGCGGGACAGACACACGTCACCAGCGGGACAGACACACGTCACCAGCGGGACAAACACACGTCACCAGCGGGACAGACACACGTCACCAGCGGGACAAACACACGTCACCAGCGGGACAGACACACGTCACCAGCGGGACAGACACACGTCACCAGCGGGACAGACACACGTCACCAGCGGGACAGACACACGTCACCAGCGGGACAGGGAAAATTACCAGTGGGTTAGCAGCATATTACCAGCGGAATATGGACACGTCACCAGCGGGACAGACACACATCACCAGCGGGACAGATACACGTCACCAGCGGGACAGACACACGTCACCAGCGGGACAGGGACGAATTACCAGCGGGACAGGGAAAAATTACCAGCGGCATAGAAACAGATCGCCAGCGGGACAGGGACAAATCACCAGCGGGATAGGGACGCATCACAGGCGGGACAGCGATATTTGCGATTTGTTTTCCCGCTTTTTGTGACAGCTCCTTTTAAGAACTGACAAATATCTACAGGATCAGAGATCTGTGAAGACCCTAACCACCAAAGTTATGAGACTATTTGATGTTGTTTTTTAATTCTCCCAGTTGAAAGATGAAGCACAAAAATGAGTCGAGAAAGCTTTTAGAATCATTAGGTTTATAGTCACTAAAATTAACATCAATACTTTCCTGTCCAGAACAGTGCTGTGCGGGCATCTCGTCAACGTGAAAAACACGGTAAATAATTACTAGCAACCCGTAAATTATACAACAGCACCTGAACCACAACATCGACCAGCAAACAACACCGCAGCGTACATTTGGGAAATACCCGTGAAGGCTGAGCAGATGATTACTATCTGATGGGAACAAAACAAGAGCTCAGGCCGATGGAACAACACAACAGTTCCAGCAAATGGGAAAGCCAGGCCCTGCGACCGCCTCCCGAGTCGGCACTTCTGATCTTGCAGGCCGAACTACGGGGAACTGATAATGCACGCGCCTTAGAATTTACTTCCCCAATACTCAGACCGTTTCACAAACAACGCTTGTGAATACTCTACATAGTCAGAAATTATTCAGAAGTAAGCTGCAACCATACGATTCTGAAAAATGTAAACATTGATATAAGCATGTGTACGTGCTACCAATACAATAGCGCACCTAAATGGGAACAATTAGCAAACTTATTTCAAGTACATAATCTGTTAATGTTTAAGTCATGCCAAGATTAAACAAGCGTCTCCGATTGCTAGATTCCAGTATCACACTTTACTATCAAGCCGAAACGGATGATTCGCAGCGTCTCTGTATAACTGACAGGCACAACAGTGTTGCTGGCCAGCTCTACTCGACTTATACATCAGCTTCATAATTTCCTACTGTCACACTTCAACCCATGTACTGGCAGCTTTCCGTCAATATACCTGCATCCTACGTATCACCGGTAACCAGTCGCATTTCCAGCACCACCTCTCCCCTACCCACCACACGTTCCGCCCGTTCTCACCTTCTCCAGCATTCGCATCGCCAGCAGGTACTCGTACTCGAAGTCTGACTCCAGCAGACAGACGGAGAGCCAGAACAGCTGCGACAGCACGGTCAGCTTGCTCTCCTCGGTGTCCGGGTCGGAGAGCTGCTTCAGACTGCTGGCCGACCGGGAGCGACTCAGGGAGACGGCGGCGCCCGGGGCCGAGGGCGAGCGGCCGCTGCCGGTCTCGGCGGGCCGCCCGCACCGGCCGTCTGCCGCACACCGGGGCTAGGTTAGTCAGTCTCCCGCACCGACCGTCTGCTCAGACTAGAGTTAGGTTAGTTACCAGGGTTAGGTTAGTCACTCTCCCGAGCATCTGCCGCAGACTTAGGTTAGTGGTTAGTGACCAGGGTTAGGTTAATTAGTTACCCGACCGTCTGCCACAAACTAGGGTTAGGTTAGTTACCAATATTAGGTTAGTTATCAGGGCTAGTTTAGTTATCAGTGTTAGGTTAGTTAGTCAGTCTCCCGACCGTCTGCCACAAACTAGGGTTAGGTTAGTTACCAATATTTGGTTAGTTATCAGGGCTAGTTTAGTTATCAGTGTTAGGTTAGTTAGTCAGTCTCCCGACCGTCTGCCACAAACTAGGGTTAGGTTAGTTACCAATATTAGGTTAGTTATCAAGGGCTAGTTTAGTTATCAGTGTTAGGTTAGTTAGTCAGTCTTCCCGACCGTCTGCTACACACCAGGGTTAGTGGTTAGTGACCAGGGTTACATTAGTAAGTCTTCCGCCCGTTTGCCGCAGACCAGGGTTAATGGTAAATTAGCAGGGTTAGTGGGTTTCCAGCCCACACTGGCCCTCTGCGGCCGTTAGTGAGCCTCCCAACCTCGGTGGGATATCTGCCACAAACCGGAGCTAATGACACTACCACACTCGACATGACACCCTCATCAGTCGTTAGCCCAGGCTTAATAATGCATTACCCTCGACACATATGGCACCATCTATTGGAAGTTTCATAAAACTAGAAGAAGCTTTTCGATGGACCTTTACGATTACTGTTATAATGATGATATTATAAGTTTGAGAGGAGTGCAAAATCTTATTCTGTCTGATTTTCCAATTTTTCCCTCGATATTACAAAAAGGCTCTTGACTTTTATATCCTTATGCCACATTTAAGACTTAAAGCATGATCATATAGCTGTAGAGACCAGATTACACACAAATCACCCATGATTGTCCAACCAACACAACAATATAAATAATATTCAAAAGTATACGCTTTGAAAACATGCAAAACACTATATTATAAAAACTGAAGCACTTCGGCCTTGAAAAATCGTTCGATGTAAGGGTACCCCTATTTTCTGCTTGCGGTGATAAGGCTACATTGACTGTTTGGTTATTTTGAGAGGTATTTTACAATATATGCTCGGTAAGGTTTACAACTGCCGTAGACACACTCAGTAGCAGCTACTCTCTGACAGTCTAATATCTATTTCCAGTATCCCGCCGCAGGCCAGAGGGAATGGTCAGCAGTGGGCCAGCAGTATTTGAGGCTGGTTAAGTCTGCCCTCTTTTGCAACGACAAGGACCAATACATCCAACCTTCCGATCGGCATGCACAACATATGGAAATAAACAGTAAGCAAAACAATTACAATTACGTGTGACTGGTACCATTCTAATATTAAGAGCAAGGTTGTTCAATTTCGTGTCCACTACAGACCCTGGTGTAGTAAGAACCACATAGTCTCGCCTGATGACCAAAATTAAAGGGAATGTGGCACCTTGTTCAAATCTTGGAATTTAGTGTAATTAGGGATATTTTTAGCCGAAAATCACGACAATTTCCATGATTTCTCTGGAAAATGTACAATAACGTAATATTTTGATTTTAAAAATGTTCCTCTAGGATAAGAAATAAACCTCTGCCTGTGGATGATGTCATGATCTGGCAACCACTATCATATTCAATAGACTTCAAGGGCTTCAATTGACTGATTTCTCACCGTGACGTCACCATATGTCGTCCCACAAACAGATGGCAACCGTGGCCTGCTCCTGCGGGTACATTTGGGGTACATTTCAGGCAGGTTTTTAGCTTTTCTCTACGGAAATTTTAAGTTTAAGTTTCAAGACAAATTATCTATTGGGTAACGGGTTTTCCAGCATGCTTTGCAACTTGGTTATCTCAGTTAACATCACGTTATGAAGGTGCCACATTCCCTTTAAGCTGTTGGCGGACTGCGTCCCGACCTTTATCGCCGGAAGGACTGGTGGGGACCTTGCGCGGGGCGCTGGGCGGCTGGCCGGTGGAGAAGCTGGTCGACCTGGGAAAACGCCAAATCAAACGCATGTAAATCTCGGGAGCACCTCGACAGGTGGTAACAAGTTTCAAACTCGTTACCGGAAACATTGAACATGATCAGCACGGTGATGACGTTTCGGTGAGCCATTTCACCAACTGACTAGCCAAATGAGATATGTAAATTAGAAAACCGGAAGAGAGAGAGAGAGAGAGAGAGAGAGAGAGAGAGAGAGAGAGAGAGAGAGAGAGAGAGAGAGAGAGAGAGAGAGAGAGAGAGAGAGAGAGAGAGAGAGAGAGAGAGAGAGAGAGAGAGAGAGAGAGAGAGAGAGAGAGAGAGAGAGAGAGAGAGAGAGAGAGAGAGAGAGAGAGAGAGAGAGAGAGAGAGAGAGAGAGAGAGAGAGAGAGAGAGAGAGAGAGAGAGAGAGAGAGAGAGAGAGAGAGAGAGAGAGAGAGAGAGAGAGAGAGAGAGAGAGAGAGAGAGAGAGAGAGAGAGAGAGAGAGAGAGAGAGAGAGAGAGAGAGAGAGAGAGAGAGAGAGAGAGAGAGAGAGAGAGAGAGAGAGAGAGAGAGAGAGAGAGAGAGAGAGAGAGAGAGAGAGAGAGAGAGAGAGAGAGAGAGAGAGAGAGAGAGAGAGAGAGAGAGAGAGAGAGAGAGAGAGAGAGAGAGAGAGAGAGAGCAGACAACCTTAGACCTGCCTTGAACTGAGCTGACAGCTGTTTTAAATGACAATATCTGCGAGGCGTCTGATACTGAATGGGATCAATGGCGCGCGGGCGCTGCTCCCACCGTATGTGCCCGGCCAGTTGACTGCCGCAGGCGGGACCGACCGAGCCGGTCACGTGGGGTCGCCGCGGCTCCTTGTTCATCAGGTTCGGCGTCGACTTGAACAGGTCCTTGACGAAGTCGATAGGCCTGAAGTCGGAGTCGATGCAGTCGACCGCCGACTCCAGCGTCAGCATGATCTCAGTCACGTAGCCCTGTGCGCATCGGCAGCGCAGTCAGCTGAGCGGCGGCAGGCGTGCCAGCCTAAACTGGTCCTCTCACGTCCAGGCAATCAATGGGAGGTTTCACATCCCCGCACTGTCGGTTATTCATCGCAGACCACTTTGCAGTATGGCTACCATGAAGGGTAATGCAACTGAAAGACGACAGGTGAGCAGTAATAAATACGTAGCTATGGTCGTAAAGTAGCATGATCGAAACACAAAACAGGTACAGGTGGGGGCAGCCAAAACCTTAAGTACAATCCAGTTTTACAGTTTTTGTCACTGACGCTACACATATCCGTCAGCCGCAGGATCAGAGCCGGGAATATCCGGCAAATATAATTCAAACGTGGCTGGGATAACAAATCATCGACACAAATCCCGGACTACGCCTAAAAACTCTCAGCTCGAGGTCACGCATGAGTGGGCACAATTGTAAGGGACAACAATGACTTTAGTTGGCTGTCAGTAGGCTGCAGCCATTCGTCTGTCGAAACCATTTCTGGAAGAGTGAACACAACACCACCCTCGCAGACCAAGCGCCCAACATAAAACACTCGCAGCTTTAAAATAGATACGGTGGAAAATATACCACTGGCCGGTGCTTATTCGGGTCAGCAGAAATAAAAACGCACCAATAACACTTTAACGACACCGTGTAAAACCGAAACAGACAATGAAAATTCTATGTTTACACATACTCATTTTGTTATCTTGAATTCGTTTGGGGAAATGTGGGAAGTAGCGGAGTACACGTCATGAACCCATCTCCTACAGTCCGCACCAGTTCCTCGCGGAGGGAAACAAAACCATACCCAACCTGTCTCTGTAACCCTTCAACATCTGTACGCAACCACGTACGGTACGTAAGGCTATACGTAACAGTATGGTACCTCAGCTGAAAAGGAGTGATAAGGACACTGTATGACTACGCATGTTGGCGCACCCCTGAACCTGAACAATCAATCTATAAGTAAGGTCTGAGGCAGGGATGAACCTTGAGCACGTGACCCGGGGGTGCACCATCCCAGTGATTATATAAGTACTGGGTGCCGATGAGCACGTGCGTGGTTCTCTTGTGCAGTCTGGAGCATACACTGGCTTCCACCGACGGAGCCGGTAGCCACGATAATGCTAGTTCATAAGCCAGCCCATTAAAACTAACCCGCGCCAAAATCCCCGGGGACATTAACATACAAGTCTGGCGATTGCTAAGTGGGTTCAGGGTTAGGGCCATTAGAGCTCTAAGAGAACTCATGCCAAAAAATCCAGCCATTGTGAAGCCCATCATTGTAATCACTAGGAAACAGGGCTTTGTTTACGTTTTGAACAAATCTACCCATCAGAGGTCGCCTTTATGGACGTTTCCAGATACAATGCCCATTCAGCAGTTTACAATGTCCCATGGTGATCCTTCTGACGCAAAACATCCCAAACACAGGTCCTTAAGTCATTTTCAGTGAATGTAAAATACAGTACCTTAAGCGTACCGGTTTGAGGCGCGCTTCAATACCTCCCGATATCGGAGTTAATAATCGCGCCTTAGCAAACAACACAATGGGTGCATCTCACGTGTCGGCTATTTTACGGCGCCAAAACAAACACGGCATTACAAAACTAACAAACAAAACAGAAAAAGAGTCCGCAGCATTCTGCGCACTTCCGAACAGCATCTCACAGTAATGGAAAGTCCCGACATTTGCATTCACAGGCGACAACAAAGGGTTCAACGAACTGCGCTTGCCAAGGATATCCCAAAAACACGGTAGCACACTGACAGGCAGACATAAGCCCTGTTCCAGCTGTAAGCACAGTTTTGTCAGCACCAATCAGCGGGCCGCGTTGCGCCTACGTCACCTGACTGTAGCCTCTCCCCGGGAACTAGTTCTAGAGGTTTTACGGGCTGACGGCCTGCTGTTTGTGCTGATGAAAAACCGTAAGTGCACGAAATGGCAGCCTAATATTTTTACATGATATAAAGGTTTAAGTTACCTTTGCTTAGCACAAGCAAGAGGGATTATGGCGCTGATGTTACTTTTCTGGAGGAGAGGTTAGAGGTCCTGCTGACAAAACTGTGCTGACAGCTGGAACAGGGCTATAAACACACATAACTCTTTCAACGCATTCCCTCATAGAGGCTATAGAAAACTACTATGGATCCTTGGGCCCCACGCCTTTTGACTCGTGGAAATGGCTTCCGGTCCGCGCCCTTCAGTCAGTATCTGCATGACACCTTATCTATCCTCCCAGAAATATCACAAACACCGTGAGAATTGAGACCTATGCACTGCAAGTAAGGGATCATGCCGTAAAATACGCACCGCATATGTTTGATATTTTTACCCATCCCCTCCCCGTGTAACGTTTTCCGACTCCCTGTATAACGTTTGATAACGCTGCAGCTGATTTCACCCACCCCTTTGCGTTAGGCAATTAACAAATGGCTCTCAAGTATACCATATTTACATGGAGCGTGTCTGGTAAAGCACAGGCGGATCCCGAACTGGCAATCTGAGAGGGGGCGCCACTTTTGGACGGCAAAATCTATCAGGTGGGCGCCAAATCCTATCTCGCTCCATGATTGACCTACATACCACTGAAGGCTTGTGGGTGTGAGATGGTGGGCTTCCAATCCCTGAGGTAATTGACGTGTGCCCCTAAGATGATTGATGACTGGTAGCGATCTATTGTACACCATCCAATCACCGTTTTTATTTTACGTTATTTTTTATTTCACCATTAAACTTTTGTTTTTGTTTTTTATCATATTCATTGTACCATGTTATGTCCCACCACTTCAGCGGCTGAAAATGCGTGTTGTCTGATGAGGATAATTAATACTGACGATGATGCTAATCGAGAGGGGTGAGGGGAGTGCACCTGTGAGATGACAGATGTGTTTCTTGAGAATGACTACAATGTTTTAATCTGCGTAGCTGTGTATGCTTTATGTATGTTTTTTACTGGCAATAAATGTGTATGGATGTAAGTGAGTGTCACCGACCAGCATGTGCTCCGTCCGCCACTGACCTGCATATCCTCGCCCTGCTCCGCCACGGTTTCCACCAGCCGAGAGAGGATGTCGGACAGCATCCGGCACGTGATGGGCATTCTCAGCGACCGGAAAATCTGCCCAGCAGCCACAGGATCGTCACTGAATCACCACCGGCACTAATATACGACCTATCTCTAACTAAATACATGCCCACTGATTAAAGTTATGATTTTCGATTAATCAAGTATTTTCCCTATGGGCCAAAGTCTCGTTGGCTTCAGTGAGTTATTTTTCGAGTAATCAGACACTGGTCTTTCGGAGTGATCTAGCCTGACCTTCAAGGTCAGCAGATTTTTGAAGCCGTGATGAGTTTGATCATCAATGAACTGCTGTGTTACTTACTTCAAAATTGACAGTGGCCACTGATACCCTGACGAGGCTTGTCTCGAAAATTTTCTGAGGATGAAGTGGATGCTGCAAAGGCCTGCTCTGCTCACATGAATGAGTCCATAAGAGCTGGTACCAAACGTGACAAAACAAGAAGAAACATAACCTGATGACATTGTGAAAATGTTGGACATGCATAGAGAATGCCTCCGAAGTTGTTGCACTGGACCTATCGAAACACCGCCAATATCCATCGACTGTATCGACGGAGTGCGCTGATGCGGAAGCAACAGCTACAAGATGTTAAATTGCAAACATGAAAGATATGCCCAAGGAGTATTGAAGGACGGCTGAGACCGCTAGAAAGTAGGTCGGCCTTCGACCGCACACTGCACCTACACCATCGTCGGCCGACAACTTCCACTGTCTCTGATAGTTTAGATGCCTCGTCGGCGCAAAACCTAAGTCATATGCTGAAGTAGTTGAGGAACACCGAGAAGATGAGTGGCGCGAGTCAATCGACGCAAACGAGGCACGCTTCCCAATTCAAAGCTACCAGCAGGCCCCGGAGCGCGTCTAACGCAAGTGCTGCAGGTAGGGTACGGCGCCGACCAGGATCCTGGCCCCGTGCGCTGTTATTGGCCCAGGAAGACGATAGGATCAAGGCTGTTGCTGCTGAAAGCGTTTCTCGTTGTTCATGTCGCGGCTGCCACCCGGCACTGGTGAAGATGCTGTCAAGACGTATGCCAAGGAGCAGACTGGCGCTGAGGAGGTAAACGTAACCCAGCTGAAAACAAAGTTTGATAGTTATGAATCGTATCGCATAGATATCATAAATCCAAAGGAGGTGATATTTTGGATCCAGAATTGTGGGCTAGTGGGTTAGTAGTGCGGCGTTTCTTCACAAAACGCCAGGCGGACAGGGATCAGGTATCAGCAGTAGGTCTTCCTGCTACTCAGTCTGTGTTGAATACTGAATCTGACACTGGGTTAACTTCCAGTGCTTAACTGTTTGTTTTTCATATTACCTGAAAAACAATGATTCAAGTTAGTACATACAACTGTCAATCTGCTAAACGTAATTTTGGTGGGATACAGAAGCTTGTAATGAGTCGGACGTTGTTATTATTCAGGAACACTGGTTATTTCCTTCAGAGCTTTCCTGTCTAAATAATATTCATAACGATTTTGTGTCCTTTGGCATTTCTTCAATGAATCCTTCTAATGATCTGATCGTAGGTAGACCTTATGGGGTGTAGCGGTCTTGTGGAAAAATAACCTGTCCCCTTTGTCAGGCCTGTGACTTATGATGACGACCGCATTATTGGTTTAGAATATTCTTGCTGTGGTGTAAAGTTACTGCTTTTGGGTGTTTATCTACCATACGACACCAGAAATAACTTTGACCAATATGTTTATTACCCAGCGAAACTTAAATCTATTGTGGATGAATTTGATTCTCCCATGTCTGTATACTGGGTGATTTCAACGCTGATGTTGCGAAGGCATCAAATTTTGGCAAAGAACTCGAGAGGTTTTGTATTGACTCTAATCTTCTGATCACTGATCTAATGTATCTACCACCTGACTCAGTAACACATGTAAATAATGGTCATGGTACTGAGGGATGGCTTGATCACGTAATATGTACTAATGGTTTCCATTCCCTGCTTAGTGAAATTGGTATTTGTCATTCGGTATTAAGTTCAGATCATTTTCCTATTTTTGCTAAGATAATCGTGCCTGTGACGAGTCCTTCCTCGACTTCTATGGTTGATGAGAACAGCAATGATAAATGGATGGTTGATTGGGCATCACCATGGGTGATGATCTCAGAAAGTATAACGATGATCTTGAGAAACGGCTTGCGGACATAGTTGTTCCATGCCATATCCTGCATTGTCAAAATTGTTCGTGTTCTGAACATCTATCAGCAATTACTCAATACTATGATGCAGTAATACATTGCGTGCAGTTTGCCTCACGCTCCACAATCAGTAAGAAGATTACCGGTAGAGGCAGGAACTGCATTCCTGGCTGGAATGAGTTTGTGGAGGAAAGACATGCATTGATGGTGGACATTTACTCTATTTGGGCTCTTGTTGGTAAACCTAAGCATGGCTATATTTATGATCAGTTACGGTTGGCGAAATCGCGATTCAAGTATGCATTACGATTTTGCTTCCGAAATGAAAAAGATCTGAGGGCCAAGTCTCTTGCGGATAAACTTGTGAGAAACCATGACACGGTTGCTTTTTGAAAGAGGTCCGCAGCTTAATAGCTCTCCCCATTAGCACAATGTGTTGGAAATATTAGTGGTGAGAACAATATTGCTGGTATGTGGAAGACTCATTTCTCTGGTATACTTAACAGTGTTCAAAATGATTCGTGTAAGTCGTCGATTCTGGAGCGGTTGGGGAATTATGAGAATGATTTTGAATCCTTCTCTTATCGGGAGACTGTAGCAGCAATACAAGCCTTATCATCAGGACGTTCGAATGGAAGCGATCAACTAAGCGCAGAACACTTTAAATTTGCAGGTCCATCTTGTGCAGTTCACTTATCACTCTGTCTCACTATGGCTGTTAGGCACGGTTTTCTACCCCCCGCTTTGACAAAAGTGCTTCTGTCCCCAATTGTGAAGGATAAGTCTGGGAACATTTCGGATAAGGACAATTATAGACCGATTGCACTTGCTAGCGTAGCTTCAAAAATTTTGGAAACGTTGGTGTTAAACAGGAGTAATTTGAGTCTCGATACAGGTGATCATCAGTTTGGATTTAAGTCTAAACGCTCCACAGATATGGCAATCTATGCGGTGAAGGAAATTACTGATTATTATATTCGCAACAGTAGTCCTGTCTTTGTGTGTTTCCTGGACGCCCGTAAAGCTTTTGACCGCGTAAACCATTGGAAATTGTACGAAAAGCTCTTGAACAGAGGAATGGACGCTTGTCTGGTTAGAATGCTCATGAATTGGTATAAATCTCAACAGTTTTACGTGCGCTGGGGTAAGTGCATCTCAGAGGGATTTTCTGTCTCCAATGGGGTAAGGCAGGGCGGCATTTTATCACCGTACTTGTTTAATGTGTACACTGATGAACTGTCCTCTCAGCTATCCAAAAGCAAGGTTGGCTGCCACTATCTAGGCTGTGCAAATCACCTTTATTATGCAGACGACATGGTTCTTTTGTCTCCAACCCCGTATGGGCTACAAAAATGTTAAAAATATGTGAGATGTATGCCAATGATCATGATATATTATTTAACACGAAAAAATCAGTATGCATGGCTGTTATCCCCATGATGTTTAAAAAATGGTATTGCCCAATTTCATTCTATGTAATAATATTCTAGCGTATGTGGATTCATATAAATATCTAGGTTTTCATCTCATGAATGTACATGTCCGATGTGATGACAGCGAGGTGCAGTATCAGTATCGGCAGCTATCCTGTCGTGCCAATTCACTTATCCGAAAATTCTCCATGTGTTCATATGCTGTCAAGAGGTTTCTGTACAACGCATACTGCTCAACTATAAGCTGTGGCATCTTTGGCACTCATTTCGATCCTCGGTTCTAAAAAATTCAAGGTTTGCTTTAATAATGCTGCCAGAATGTTCTTTGGTTACGAAAGATTTTGCAGCGTGTCTGGTATGTTTGTTAGTGAAAGAATTGATAATTTTGATGCCTGTTACAGGAAAGCGGTGTGGGGTTTTGTAAAAAGGATATGCGACTCTGATAACACAATTCTGAATAGATTGTTCCACAGTGACTTGGCCTTCACCTCAAAAATTAGAAAGGCCTGGAATAGTGCCCTGTATTGAAGAAGCGTTGTGTGTGTGTGTGTTAATATGAGTGGAGAACGTGTTTTTGTTTTGTTTTTGAAGTAGTAACTGGACCTCGAGTCTGTAAATAAAGGATTCTCTCTCTCTCTCTTAATGACGCACCTTGTTTTCTTTTCCAAATACGCGGGGATCACTGACACGAAATGAAACCACAGACATCGGAAAACGATGTGATGAACCCACAAATACAAATTGCGCCTGCAGTATAAATGTAAATACAGTAATAGTCAATATCATCGGGTGTATGTGTAAATATGACTTTTCTATGATGAATGTTTCAACGAGTCGAATTCATGGATCAAGAGCGGAGAGTACAGACATGTTAGCTTTAAGCAAATGACAAATCCATAGCACGATGTACTTTCATGCGAAAAAGCATGGCGCACACTATAATTCTAAAAGTTAGCTACTTCACCGGATTATTTAATCCATCTGTTTTCCTTTGTGGAGTTTTTAACCAAATCTGTGAAAATTTAAGGTAAAAATCGGAAAACATATGATGTCTTTCAGGGTAAGACATACATAGTTGGACCCAGCTTATATTGCTAGACCTCAATCAAATAATCTAGGAGAGAAACCGATCGGTACGTTGCCCGGTGCTCAATAATGTAAAATCTATTTACGCTCGGGAGAGATATGTTGGCTTAAACATTAACATCACACTATACAAAATAAGGCTTCCCAGTACCTTTCCACAGGCAGCCAGCTTTCAGTATCAAGGCACTTAGTTGACAATGTGGCTACGTTAGTACTGGAAGGATGACCATTATTGCAGGAAGCTAAAAACATAAGAATATATACAGGAGTCAAATTTTGACCAATGTACCACTAATACATGTGCTAGGGCGGGCTGAGTTTTGCTCATACCACTAGGGCAGAGAAGAGTGGCTGATACAAGGGAGGGGGAACTAGGAGGACTCACGCCATTCCAAAATGTCAGAGTACCGTTATAAACTGTACAGTCAGAGGCTGTTCCAAAGTAGCGGGGGAGACACGAGCCCCTAGCCCCTCCGCCCGGAATGAAGTCCTGGACCCGCCCTCGCCGGAGAGCGTTTACCATTACTATTTTGTCAGGTTCTGGCATTCACCGCAGACAGGGGACGGTCACCGTCTCGAACCCCGAGTAACAGCTGGGTGCCACATCGACGGTCACCGTCTCGAACCCCGAGTAACAGCTGGGTGCCACATCGACGGTCACCATCTCGAACCCCGAGTAACAGCTGAGTGCCACATCGACGGTCACCATCTCGAACCCCGAGTAACAGCTGGGTGCCACATCGGCGGTCACCGTCTCGAACCCCGAGTAACAGCTGGGTGCCACATCAACGTAAGCTCAGGGTAAATCCGCTTGTTGGGAGAAGGAACAGTTACCCACCGAGTGAAGGGCGCAGTTCGGAGGAAATGAGTGGGGAAAAATTCTTCTTCTGTCTGGGATAAGTTTACCCAAGCAGGGAAATGAAGGGCAATGCAGAGTACGAAGGATGCAATACCACCTGCAACATTCTGACAGGTAGCAGGTTGCCTAAAAATTTGAACCGATGTCTTTGGGGGCCCACCTTGCCTGTAACGTGGCGAAAGACTCGAAAAGAGGTTCAAGCAGGAACCATTTGTCGGCGTGGCGGCGCGTGAACATTGCGTCACGACCACCAAGATACCACGCGACAATCCAGGGAGGAGGGGGTCGATAGGTGGTCAACTTTAATCTTTTCTCCGCGAACAGTAAGTTTTGGGGAACACATTTCAATTACGAAGGTACCCATTCCCTTTAAACCGTATGTCAATACGAAAGACGAGATAAAGAGGAAGACGCGAATAAGAAAGATTACCATCGCGGAGCGGATTCCAATGACATGCTGCGTGATACGCTTATCGGAACGAGGTAATAAGGCCACATTGCCAATTTCCCGGCAACATTCAGTTTTTACCGATTTATAACAACTTCTACATATCCACTAATGATGTTTAAAACTTACCAGTGACCATGCACGAACTAAATCATGAGATGGAAGTTGGGTATCTATAGATTTGGAAAACATTACAAATCTGTGCAGGCCCTAACGCGCGTAAAAACAACACTCAGCTAATAACTGACTGTTGCATCTGGGGTATTGGTAAAACCGAACTATGCAAAAGCTACAGCAACATGGCCAGCATAACTTTTGGAAATAGACATGAAGAACACGAACCAGCACATGGTTTGCAGGGCTAATATTGCGCGCATACCTTGCACCTGGCGATATAACTGGAACGTGACTGAAACGCCACAGTTCACTCCCCGGGAGAGGCTTGCATCAAATACGGAACGCACCTGCTCGCTAAGCTCTCAATAGCATACATGAAACAGCCCAGTACCAGAACTGGAACGACCATTTTGCGGCCGGCTTCGATGGTAAAATTTGCATGTTGTTCACTTGAAGTGGTCGCCAGACAGCGGGTGTCACTCTCTCAAACGGTACCCCCCCCAACATATCACCCAGCGGCAATCCAGAATAACTCATCCTTCACTTGGCCCGAGCATATCACGAAACGGGCATTCTCGCAAACACGCTAATTAAAAGTGTCACCAATCTTACGCGCACAGTTCTTAAAGCTGGCCCAAACTGAACACAGATCAGCTTTAAGGGGAGTGTGGCATCTTCATGGCACACACATTAAGCTATCAGCCGCACACAGCTGGCTGAAAAAACCTCCGGCTTCATGTTTCGTTTAGCTCAACACCCACCTTTCAGCGTGTCATGAGCGTACTGCTTTTTTAAACACACGACTCGCAGTCTCTCCTCCCTCTTCTCCCACGAGTCTAACGGCCGCCGGCGGCCACTCGGTGGAAACTGCTGTTAGCGCGGGGCCGACGGGGCCGGATTCCGACCTTAACACATCTTATTTCTCAATAAATGGTGAGTCCCACGACGAATGATACTCTCAACATAACGATTAACGACATGCCCTTCTCTTGTCTGTCTCGGCTCAAATCCCATTCAAAACGTGCCACATTTCCCTTTAATATGTCAAAGTGGCAAAATTGGGGTTAATCTGTCTCTCGCTAGAATTCCGTGTTTCCCACTCCCGCTCCAGTGACCATTCACACTGAATAATGTACCCGTGCCGAACTCCAGCATGCTCAATTGCCGTGCTGCACTTCCCTGAACACGCAGGCTCTAATCGGATCTGTGACACAATTAGCCGACTCAGTGCGCTGAAAGCCATTACAGGGAAGTGTGGTGACACCGGAAAATTACAGTGCCATTTATTTCACAGGGGAGCTTTAACCCTGAGACAAGAGAGACTGTAAATCATAAGACCTCAAAGCCTCAAAACTATTGAAGACAAATCCCGATCATCCGGGAAGCATGCTGAAGGCTACCAAACCAGTGAACGGGGCCCCACGTGCTGAAGTGAAACCCAGCTAAGCTAACTAGGTTCGACAGAAGATAAACAAACAGCTTGGCAAAGGTGAAAAACGGTGTTACTGATCACGGGCGGAGCTTTCCGCCCAATTCAACAGTTTTTTCTTTTTTTCAATTCAACAGGTTTGATCCGAGAGGTGGCTGTGCCGTGTGTGAGCCGAGCGGGGTTTGTAACGCTCCACCTAACCCCGACCACTGAAATCTCGGTCAGGTCGCCCCTCCCCAGTGAACAACCATGGTCGGGAACCCTCTGGTGACGGCGGCAGCAAGTTCGAGTGGGAGCCCCTGCGACCGAGGATGGCTGACAACAACGGCATGCTACTTAGCACGTGCTCTTACCCATGACCCGCCAACAGAAATACCAGGGTAGTGGATTAATCATTACTATGCTGATCTTTCTTCCTCCAGGCCTGAGTATTCATCATAAAGATGCAGCACCTTCGACCAGATCCAATGTCACGGTTCACACGGTACCGGCTGATTCACGTGTTTCCATTAACAAGCAGCGGCCGAGCTGGATCCTCCAGCCGAAGCTGGGTCAGCTCAGGCCGAGACAGGGCACTGACAGCACACGAGCGTGCGGAGTGTGCCTTTGCCGAGGCAGGGTGTTGTCGGGGCTAGAATCTAGCGTACATCGTAAGCCCAATCAAGCTGTAGCTGACTGAACCCAAGTGACAGTTGTCCAACTCGGCATTCATTTTAAGTGGGATAAGTAGAACGGGCAGGCTACGGCGGAAACTCCGCAGTCGTTCAGTGTTCTTATACAACCACTGGAGGCAGTTGCCAGGCACAGTTCCATGCACTGGAATCTGCACATACTGAGGTCGACAGTTTTTGTAAATTTACAGGTAAACTTTTACTTCCTCTGTCACGACCTGATCTATAACAATGTTTTGACCCGAGACATTCGACTACGTGCCCAAGAATGGCTTGCAATCTAATATTTAAAAAAAGTGAACAGAAAACGTTGACTCGGCCTCCGCTGTCACAATTTATCGCAAATCATTTATACAATGTAATACAATATATTTAGCATTGGTGGTTACACGGACAACAGCTGGAAGAAACACACACACATGGTGAAGGGTGAATCATGGCCAAATGAATAGGGCGAATCCAGGAAGAGGGGAAAGAAAGGAAATTTTCCCCAGATTTTCCTTTATTTACTTCAAACGCTGCTTTTCTTTCTTGGGCCGCGCCGCCCTCCTCCCCTGCCAATCACCGACCCAGATGCAGTACTGCATGTGAGTAATGGTACGCTAGCGCTGGGGCAAAAACTGCCGGCATATAAGCTCAATTGCAGGGTTTGCAGGTTAGCGACAGTGTGACAATGGTGTGCCACTGTGAGAGTGCTGTTGAGGCAGAGGTAGGGCTCTCTGCCTCCAATCGGTGTGACAGAATTCCACATGCGCGAGGTGAATTATTTCATACTTTTCCCTGTGTGAGTGCAATAACCGTAAAACATTAATGAGGTGGATTTTGTTCAATTCGCACTCGGCACGGTGAGTTATCGTTAAAAGATCTACTGAAGTGGAAATCAGGACCCCAGTGAACCCGTAGGTGGAGCAAAGGAAGATGAGATGCAGAACATTGCCGCGTGGTGGCTTTGTCGCGGAATATCCAGAAGTGAAAGTGATGCCATTACGCTGGATGGACCTGAAGCGGGGCTGTTTCTGGTGTGGAAAACCACAATCTCTCCACAAACAGCAAGGCCTGAGACAAACAAAAATCAAATAATAAGGACCCTCCAGCATGATCTAGCAGAATGCCCACGTTATGCAGGCACCTCATTCTGTTTCCAGACTTCTTTAGCAGCACAGAACCATGCTGGAGGTCCCGCAAGTATTGTTTTAGCCAACCGAGGAAAACTCCGTTTAACTACGCCTCGGCGGAGCTCCTGATTGCCCCCATACGGCCGAGAGAGCCAGCCCGAGCAACCGAATCAGGCTACTGCTGTAACAAAGCTGACGCGGAACAGACGTGAAACGGTACAGACCCCCGATCTCAGGAGCTGAACTGCGCCTCTGGCACTTTTACATGATAATTAACGACAGCTAAATCTATGCTAAGGTACAGCGCGACACACCGTCGACACCGGCAGTAACCGGGCGAGCCTTGGACTGCCGAGAGCCTCTGTGAGCAGTACCGAGTGCCATGCGAGAATAAGTAATGAATACATAATATACTCAGCTGACACGGAGGGTCTCCTCCCAGGGATGGGAGAAGACTCCGGGAGAAAACGCCGAGTGGGGCTACTTAGCTGACACGGCGGGCTAGCCCGGGGATGGGAGAAGACTTCGTGTGGGGCTACTCAGCTGACACGGCGGGCTGGCCCGGGGATGGGAGAAGACTCCGGGAGAAAACGCCGAGTGGGGCTACTCAGCTGACACCGCGGGCTGGCCCGGGGATGAGAGAAGACTTCGGGAGAGGACGCCGTGTGGGGCTACTCGGCTGTCACGGCGGGCTGGCCCGGGGATGGGACAAGACTTCGGGAGAAGACGTCAGTTCGTGGCTGAGGCGCCGAGCAGGTGCGCACAAATAGCATCCCTGTAGTGCGGGGCCTACCTTACATCTCTGCACTTACCGAAAGGACCGGGGGACAATATTTGGAAACAGAGTAAGGCGCAGGAGATGACAGTGGATACGGGAGAGAAGATGGAGAACGGGAAGAGGTTAATGGTGATGGGTGAGGATGATATCTGTCACCGTCCGCTCGGCGCCTCAGCCACAAAATGCCGTCTCCTCCCGGAGTCTTCTGCTATCTCTGCGGCCGCTCCGCCGGATCAGCTGAGCAGTCGTAAGCGGCGCACGGCCCCACTTTCAGCGGCTTCCCGTGGCTAGCCTGGTTATTGCCTGTGTCGGCGGTGTAACGTTGCAGGCCTGACTTACACTTAATCTGCCGTTATAGGGTATGCTCCACTTTTATAGTAGGTTTTGAACTCGTATATCAGTTCGATAGAGCAGGTCGTTCAAAGCATCCAAAGTATAGGGAAGACAATAACAGGAAAAGCTAGAACATATCGCTCCAAGATGTCGGTGACAACATTATTCGCGGTACCGGCGTGACATTCCTTGATTTGAAACAGTAACAAAAAGTCACGCCATTATTCTCTAATAGGGCACGTGTGCCAGTTGAAAGTGGCCCTAAGAAAAATAAATAAATACCCAATAAGGAACACTTTTGGACAGCTAGCTTTTTCTGGTTGGCCGCCTCCTGGCGTCCTCGACACGGATCGAACCCCATCCTCCCCTAAGGCAATACAGATGATATGCTGAACGCAGAAAAATGTTCCCACAGACGGACATGAGAACTGGTAGCTTATTGCATGCCTAATGTATGGGACCGCCAATTGCAGGCCATGTAAGTAAGGTCTGCCGCTGATCTGGCTGGACCAGGCTGACTGCACCGTCAGCAGCAGCTTCTGACAGCGATAATCTAGTGCTTACTAACGGGCGTTAATACATTCTACGCACCGGTGGTGTGTGTTAGGACTTAAGGGCCCTTCAGCGACTACGCTCTATTGATGTTATACTGAAAATGTCAGGCTTCATCTTCGACAAATGCTACTGGCAGCCCCGTCAGAATTGGCGAAGTGGCAGCAGTGTGCGAGAAACGAAAACTCTCGCCGACTTCAGTCATCCGGGGGTTCGTTAAAAGCGTTGAAGATGCCCTAGGCAATATGGGGGTTTAACAATAAATCAACATGTTATAAACACATTCAGGGATGCCAATACAGCTAGGGAAACAGTTTGATAAGGGCTCAAGACATTCGAGTATAATCGAATTGTCTGAAATCATTGGATAACCTTGTTACAAGGGGACCACCGATATAGGGGCCATCACACAAACAGTCACAGCAGTCCACTGGAGCAGCAGGAAGACCCACTTTCCCGCGTCTCCAACCTCAATAGATCAGAGAGGAGGACCTGGCCACAGGGAACAGCGGCAGCAGGACCAGCCGGCAGGGACGGACAGCGGACCTACCTGCAGAGAGCGGCCGGCCAGCTGGCGGCTGTAGCAGCTGAGCGCCACGGGACGGACAGCGGACCTACCTGGAGAGAGCGGCCGGCCAGGTGGCGGCTGGAGCAGCTGAGCGCCACGTGCAGTGCCACCTGCGCCCACCGCTCGGGCACCCGCGCCGACGGCAGGCTCTCGTCGAAGATGCGTACCACGTGGTGCACGAACTGGGAGAGCTGTTCAGAGGAGTGGATCGCCCACACCTGCCGCCGGGAGCAGACGCTGGTGAGAGGTGAGACGGCACAGCACGGCTTCAGACGTCAGGCCTGAGTGGAGCCGCGGGACCAGACGCTGCACTGGTGACATGTGCAGGGTGCTCTTTTCCGTGACAAACACCGCAATGGCTATGACGTTCAACTTTAAGCTGTGACCATCTAACATAACAAAAACAGTTTGGGAAATCCCACCGACGACGGTAGCAATGCAGCATTTTATAACAATAGCCGCAAGCTTCTTGTAAAATGCAATTGCTCAAAAAGTGAAGCTGTTATTTCATCGAACTCAACTAATATTTGCAAAAAATCTTGCGCAATGATTAAACAAGCCCTACAGACCCTTGGTGATTTTTTGCATCGCTCATTTATCATATTTTAGTGAATATTTATCCAACTGTAATGCGTGAACAAGACAGCACCAGTCAATGTGTTTTCGCCATCGAGTATTGCATTGCTTGTCAAGAGGAATGCTGTATCCAGGCAGTATGGACAGAACTTGCAGCATATGTAAGGACGTAGAACCACATGCTTGCACGCAGATGTTTATGCACTTAAATGCTCCAACTATACTTGATTCTGGTTTCATGTTCCCACATGTTTACTGTAACTACGACCTAATTGTGAACCTCGGGCTGCAGCCTCGGCTAGTGTCGCTCTGGCGCAGGAGAAACCGTTTACAATGCATGCTAGGCAGCTAGACCAGCTGGGAAGTCGATCAGCAACGATGAAACTAGAGAAGTCACAGAAATCTGAGCAAGACGCTCAAAACTTACAGCTTACTGTTTTTGATGATGACAGAGGAGGAGCGGGTGTCAAATTTCAAGTCGTTATACTTGGTCAGCGACTGCCGATTACGAGACCGGAAACAAATGTTGGATTAGAAGCCGTCGTACGTGATGATGATGATCCTGACACTTGACGCAACGCCATGAGGGGAGTGCCTCCGGTCAAAAGCGCCCCAGTCGCCGGATCGGATACCATCCACCGCCGCCCGGGTCCCACCTGGCCCAACGCGAGGGACCGGAGGCGACCGTCGTCAGGACCGTAGTCGATTGACATTAGGATCGCACTCGGAACCATCATCGGCCCCACGTCACCGTCGTACATCGTCAACTGCTTCTGACACCGTGATTACCGGAGCTGACCCCTGCTACCTGGGCCAAGCAGCGCGATTTTTTCTTAACCGCTTATATTTTTTTTATATTTTTTTGTTTTTCTTTTTCGGTTTTTAACCGTTTATATTTATATATACAAATGATTTACTCTTTTATATTTGGGGGGGGGGTTAGGGCAAATAGCTCATGAGACAGCGACGCTAGCAACGGCGTAATGACTAGAGCTCTGTCAAAGCAGCCCCCCCGTCAGGTCATGTACGGAGCCGGACGTTGCGGACGCCATTTGCACTAATTATTAGGAATACATAATCGAGCGCAAGCAGCTCCTGAGAGACATCTCAGTTATGGCCGTCAATAGCAGGGGGATGAAATAGCTTTGAGGCTACCCGCATCAAAAGTAAATTGGAGGCAGGAAGGTCATCAAACGGATATACACTTCCGTTTTGCTAAAGCATGACAGAGGCGGCAAACGAAGCAGTTGGCAAGTCCCGCAGTTCAGTCCGGACAGCTTTTCACCATGTAGATGGCCAAAGGTTGTCACGACCAGAGCCGAGCTGTCACTAGCCGTGCCAGCCACGCCTCGCACCTACGGCTGTACATCTGAGCAGCGTGACTCCGAAAAAGGTAATCAGCCGGGCAACGTCCCCCGTGGCCAAGCGACAGGCATTCACGGCGGGAAACAGCCAATGGGAGGTTATAAAACCAGCCAGCTCCATACGTGACTGATCAAACGACGGTCTTCGCTGAAAGGAAATACTTTGAACACATGCATTTATCTGTCAGATAAAAGATCATCATTATAATACTACAAGAAAGGTTAGCCAGCATCGATTTGCACGCGTAAAGCCGGCGCCGCAGCCGCAGGGCAAGGGCAAACGAAAGCGTATAGTGTTTAAAAAGTGATGAACAATTACCTTTTGGGTTTTCAGCTCCTCTTCGCTAGGCCTCTACGGCAGGGGTAATCCGTCCAGGCCCGTTCACATTTCTTCCACAGAGGCATGCCACAGGGGCGGACGCAGGAGCGCCGTTTGAGGGGGCAACTCGGGAGAAATCGTTAAAACAGTGTTTTTTAAAGAAAATTGACCCAAATTTTGCCATTAGGGGGGGGATGGCCTCTTCCCCCCCTTGCGCCCGCTGGTGACAAGACCAACAGCCGCCACTTAACGGGGCTCAGGTTGGAAGAGCCTTTGCACTAAAACAGACACTGGCGCCGGCGGAGAAAAATGCACGGGACTGAGGGCCGATAGAATAGCTGCAGACATACATGCATACATACATATATCTATATCTATATCTATATCTATATCTATATCTATATCTATATCTATATCTATATCTATATCTATATCTATATCTATATCTATATCTATATATATATATATATATATATATATATATATATATATCCCTCTCCAGCTGATCAGCACACAAATCGGTTTTCTACCCTTATCCGAGGCAACGATCGTGTTTTGACACAACATCGGGAAGAGCGGATTTTTGTTTACTAAAACACTGTTTAATTTGGTAGTTTCAAATGTGCAATGGTTCAACAAGAGCGAAATAGCGTTTTTCCACTTTAGCAAAAGTTTACAGACACAAAAACCGTTCTGAAACGCATTATAAGTTTTTAAAGCACACTGAAAACTAAATGATACAACCCAAAAAAAGCTTAGCTCGCTTATTCAGCCCAACATCACGCTCATTAAAACTTTGCGGAAGTTGCCAGCATTGTAACAAGCGGGCTTAGCAGGCTGCAACCTAGACAAAAAAAACTTTACAAATGCGGCAGTGCGCAACTTTTGGATAGCTGTTATTGCTCCCGAAATGTGAAAAATAAGACAGTTGGCTCCCTAGAAAGAAAACATGAATTAATTCGAAGTAATCCAACAGGAGAATGCTTTCAAGCCCAACCATTCCGAGAGAAGCTTACCTGGTAAAACCTCACTAAAGAAAGTTCTAGCAGCGCTAGCAAAACAATTCCAGAAACCACTTGTTGATGCCAAAAATCTCTTGGTATCCAAATGTCTAAAAAAGAAACGCACATGCCTATTCAGTAAGATATTCAAAGCTTAGTAACTGCAGCAGGGGTGTGGATTTATATCTCTTTTTAATAAAACGCTGAGTCAGAGTAAACATTCATTTTAATCACGGCATGAGTTTATCATTTTCAAGACTTTTAACTGGTTTTATTTGCTTCGGCAGGCCTGTGCGAGGGCCAAAACAAAGATAATATCGTGCTATCTGCTTCTGCGTGATGGCTATTGGTGTTCTTTCAATTTTGGACATCCCCAATGTTTTTCAGAAATGCAGGCCCTTGCGCTACAGGCGTTTTGAGATACACGGGGGGGGACAGTTTGCAGCTCCTTCAAACCATGTTGGTTAACCTTCGCCCGGGTGGGGGGGTCTTTTAGACCCCCTCGGGTTTTTCCGAAGTGACCAAAAAAACGGCGGCGCACAGCGCCGCCAAACTTGGTCTAGCTGTTCCTTCATTATTTTTACATCTTTCCTGAAAATTTTGGCTCAAGGTCATATCAGGTCAGGTCACCAGGCCAGGTGAAGTGACCTCACCTCAAAAATACTTAGGACCGCATAACTAAAAGAAGGGTTAATCGATCAAGTTAAAACTCATACCACATATTGGGCCCACCAGGAGCTACATTTGTTCCGGGATTTTTGATATTGGTGACCTAAGGTCATGTGCACAGCATGACCTCCCAATTGTCAATACATGGGGAAAATCACGAAATGAGCTTTTCTCAGTAAGTATGGATGGAATCAACTTCAAAGATCGGTTGCGACTTGCTCTTAACCCATTTCTGAAGCTGATGCCAAAATTTTTGACTTGTGACCTTTAAAAGGTCACCTTAGGTCAAATAATCATTTTTTAGTGTTTTCCTCTATAAATTTTGAATGAAATAAGATAGAGCTTTTATTTTGTGACCGAAGTGTTTGTATAGTCACTGGAAGTCAAATGATATACATCATGACTATAACAGGTCAAGTTGGGTCAGACCGTTGACCTGGGTCAGGTCAAATCCTTAAATTTGACCTGGCATAGCAATATCATATATCATTTGATTTGTATTGTCGAGAGGATTGTAATGGTGCATAAACTATGGCTGTATCTTGTTTGGTTTGGAAGCTATTAGCGAAAAAGTAAACGCCCTTATGCATGGGTGGCTATGGACATTCCCAAGAATATGCCCTATATTTATAAACCTGTAGCTTCCTAGGCTTTGACCTGACACGAAAATGAATGCCACTGTAATGAAAGCGCATCTCAAGAGCTTCCGAATAGTGTTAGAAAAATGTTTCTAGCTATCATAGTTTCTGAGATATATAAGGTTTTCTTAGTACACCTCATATTAGCGATTTTGACCTATTTTGACCTCTGGTGACCTTGATATTGACCTGACAAGAAAAATGACCGAAGTATTTTCGATTTCATTTTCGAAGAGCTTTCGATTGCCGTTTTGCGCCTTTTTTCTAGCTCTCTTAGTTTTTGAGATCGTGGGGGTCTTTTTTAGCCCCCCCCACCAGGGCGAAGGTGGCTCATACCCGCCACCGGGGCAAAGGTTAACACACGCAGTGGAGGGGGTGCTAAAGTGCCCCTGAGGTGGCCGGAGAACCGTGCGCTGCCGAAAAAACACTACTTGGCCACATTTGAGAGAATTCACGAGCGCGTCGATTGGTGAAGAAATTATGAAAATCGGTCAATAATTTTTTACTACCCCGCGCTGGCGAGGGTGGCGCAGGCCTCTATTTCCCCGCGCGTTCATCTACTGATCTTATATACACGTCGCATAATTGATCCGCCGAGTACTACAAGTGTGGTTATTATATGTTTGTATCAATGAAAACGGGTCGCCATGGTCATGACCTGGGGTCTGGGTGGCCCAGTCAGCGCGCGCACAGGGCTCGGCCAATGACGTCCTGTAAGTATATATATATATATATATATATATATATAAAAAATAATAATATATATATATATATATATATATATATATATATATATAAGTATATCATGGTATACTACACTTACTTACATATACCAAGTATGTAAGTAGGTAAGTGCAGGATGTCGTGGGTTTGAACGCACCCAGAGGCAGGATTTGGCGTCCTACCCTAGCTCAAGCCTAGCGCATTCCCCTGCCCCTTCCGACGCCATATGAATTTAAAAGTTGGTGCATCGTTAAACCAAAAAACACATTATTGTCATGAACTCTATTTTGAAATGCATGGTGTTTAGCAATCGTTTCTCATGTCTATCTACCACTTCTCACACTTTCTGGCTATCTCGCATACGAGCCCAGATGGGAGAGGGCTATCTCCTCCCCTCCAATCCCACCTGGACAAGCCGCTCCGCCCCTAACCGCCAGCCGGTGCTAGGCCCAGAGGTAATGTTACGGATCCTTTTAGCCAAGTTTTCTCATGAAATGCTAATGCCAACAATTAAGTTGCTATCCACTTCGTTATGGGTATGCTGGTGAGCTTCATTAAAACGTGTAGCAATGCCACAATATTGTCAGATCCTTGATACATCTGATATAAGCAATGCCAAACCAACTTTTTGTCATGCACCATCAAAAGAACCCCGCAACAGTGGCGGATACAAGGGGGACAAGGGGGCACAAGTCCCCCAACAAGTGCCCATAAATTACGCACCACCGGAGGCTGTTCCGAGGCAATGCCAAGGAAAGTTAGAACCCCTAGTCCCCCGAAATGAAGTCTTGGATTTGCCCCCGGCCCGCAAGTACATACAGTTCTCCGTCAGTGTGGCGGTAGCGGCAGCTCTATTTGCCGCGGTGTGATACCAAACTCTACCTTGGCGGTGATGTCCTCGTGCGCCCAGAGCGGCTGTTTGGGCCTGCTGGCCAGGAAGTCGACCAGGGCCAGGCAGAGCTGCGGCAGAGCCGGCGGCAGCGGCTCCGGCTCCGCCACCACCGACACCAGAGACGCCGGCTCGCTGTCGTCTCCGGCCACGATGGTCGGCACCGTGGTGGCCAGAGAGCTGGCGCCCGAGTCTGCGGCACACAACAGTGTCACAGCACGGCCGCAGAACCGCCACTGCAGCACTGAACATAACAGCAGAGTACACGCAGTACAGCACAACAGCGTTCACCAGCGTCTAAAGACGCGACCGGTTGTGATACAGTGCGGCACAAATAGTGAGTCATTCCAGATTGCAGCCATCAAACAACAGAAGGATCGTTGCACCGAATACAAGTACCTACTGCCAATGAATTAGTATCAACTCTAAATGCCTCTCGTGTCTACCCGTGCACAGTCATCCGACATACCCCCATCATTTCTGGCCTCACTGTGCGTCCTGGGGGCCCACCTAAGCTATAGGTAAGCGCCCAGCAGTCCACCTGATCTGCAGGGAGACGATCAGCTATTTCCACACCTCTGAGGATGTGCCTGAGGTTCCCACACCCGTACGAGCTGTAGGGAGGCATCCGGCCGTCCAAACATCCATCTGAGCTATCGGTGAAGGCCCGGCTGTTCCCACACCCACCTGAGCTGTAGGGCGGCGCCGAGGGTTGGTACGGGGCCGCCGTCTCGGCGGTGCTGGCTGTGCTAACGAAGGAGGCGCGACTGCCGGCTGCTGCCGGCTCCTCCCACTCCCGGCGTGGCTCCTTCTCTGAAGGGGGCGGAACAAAGCCGTGAGGAAGAGCTCCGAGATAGGACAACGTAGAGGAGACTGGGAAACAGGACAACAGTGAGAACGAGGCTCCGGGACAGAGCACGCCAGGGGTGACAGGAATACAGGACAGCAGTGAGAACGAGGCTCCAGGACAAAACACGCCAGTGGGAACGGGATTGCGGGACATGGCACGACACTGATGCTGTAGCTGCAGAGCATTAGACAAAGGCCGGGACTGTGGGACAGAAGGCACAGAACAGTCAGGGTTGCGAACCAGGGTGGTAAGGCAAGAATCGAAAGGAAACAAACAGTTGGGGGCACTGGAAGGAAGCCTTAGGACATAACGACACACCAAAAAGTTGAAATCATATGGCGCCACCAACTCTCACTCTGCTGGAAGAATATATTTGGGATGAGGGAGTCCACATCCGGTACACCTGCCTGGGGTTTGAACTCGGTTCGGCGGCGAGGAAACCATACGCACTACCACCGCGCCACCGCATACCCATCGGGACAGTAAGGCATAGACTACAGGACAGGAGAGTGAGGTAGGGACGGCAGGGCAAGTTGGGACAGTGAGGCAGAGACTGGAGGACAGGACAGTGAGGTAGGGACGGCAGGACTAGTTGGGAAAGCGAGGCAGAGACTGCAGGACAGATCGGGACAGAGTGGCCGGGACTGCAGGACAGATCGGGACAGAGTGGCAGGGACTGCAGGACAGGAGAGTGAGGTAGGGACGGCAGGACTAGTTGGGACAGTGAGGCAGTGACTGCATGCCAAGTCGGGACAGTAGGGCAGAAACGGCGGTACAGTGAGGCAAATACTGCAGGACAGTGGAACAGAAAGTGCACGTCAGGTCGGGACAGTGAGGCAGAGACCGCGGGACAGAAGACAGCGAGGCAGACACTACAGGACAGAACAGTGAGACGGCAACTACAGCATATCTGACTGATCTTGCGAGACAAACATATCTCAACAGGTAACAACATTCATGACGCATTCTAGCACTGGCCGCAGTTAACGTGTCGCAGCGAGCAACTCAAGCTCTTCAGGGAGTCGGACAGTGAATAAACTGCCACCGCAGACTTTGACCAGTTCACTCAAGCCTATCCCGGGATCCAATAAGTTACGACAGACGAGAGTCTCCGGTAAAAGCTGGCACCATCTTCAGACGCTTGGCTCGTAAATCAACTACCAACCAAATGAAACGCCCACAGAGACAGTAAGCAGTTCGCGACCTATAGCCTACAAAGTTTACCAATCTTTACCCGGGACACCAATGCATGAAGACTGGCGGCTTTTCTGAAGTGCTGCAGCCGACTGGCCTGAGAGTTCTCGGCACCGTGTTCGCGATGCTACTGAGACGCCAGCACTCCAGACTGTTGGTGCCACTCTGGCCCCACACTTCCGTTCCGGCACCGTTCATCTCCGGCGTTTGCGCTCCACTCCTCCTCGATGCTGGCAAACACTTCGACGCCCTCGAGTATTGGGATACTTGTGTCCTGAATCGGGTCTGTCTACTGTGGCGCTCTCTCGAGTTTGCTGTCAAGCAGCATCTCTCCAGACGAGCGGGGCGCCGTCACCAGCGCCGCAGCCCTCCCTGCGATTTTACAGAGCCAGGTCCAGGGTCAGTCTGGCTCTGGAACACATGCCACTCCTTCTTTCCATATGTGACCCTTGCTTTCTTTCCACTTTGCTTTCATGCCTCATCGTGAGCTTATTCTTCACCGTGCATTTTCTTCTACGGGACAGAGGTAAACACAGGAATGTGGACTTGGAAGGATATGCTTTAACTGCCTCATACTTGTTTTCGTCTACACTACAAATATTTCCACGTTTGTAGCAGAATGCAAGTTGATTTCTGCAGAAGAAACAATTAAATACACAACCAACCATATTCTGTTATCGGGTCAGAAATTCTTCTAGGTCTGGCATTTCTCGTATCCTATCTTCTAGTTCTTTATGTGAAACGCTTTCTACTCACGCCAACACAAGTGGTATCACAACTTTTCTGCCTCCCTTTGTTCGCCACAGCCACAGCCGTATTGACCTTTCAGCCTTTGCTGCCGCTCCAATAAGTCTGCCCATCCCCCCCAGCGACCCGGACGTTCTTCCCCCGCCTCTCCTCTCCCACTTCACAGGCTTGCCCTCCGACCTGGTTTACCACACTGACAGGTTTTCCAATCGGCTCTAAATTTACAACGTCGCGGCTAGCGGCGAGTTCTAGACCGGACAGACACGAAGATTTGTACCCGTGCACCCAGCGACAGAATCTATAACAGGCCGAACAAACGAAACTTGAGAACTAAAACAAAAGATAACCTTTAACCGATACCGGAAGAAAAGGACAAGCTGACTGAACTCGGCGATAGCTGTGTTTCCGAGCGAATAATACGAGCAAACACAGCCTAGTGTTCGCATGAAAATATGTACCGACATTTTACTGGTTGAACACTGTGACTTGTGTTTTGGCTTTCCAGTTCCGTTCCATCGTTGCTCCCTTCCGAAGCAGATCTCATGAAAGGTCACCACTGTGCAAACATTCGCAACTGCAGGTAAATTTATTTATTTATTTATTTTATTTATTCAAAATAATCGCCAACAGATAAAATCCACTCACAGGCGAAGTCAAAGCATTAAAAAAGGCTATCTAAATCACAAGAATCGAGACAGTGTACTTCCTAAAAACGGTAAAAGGTAAAATATATAAATATAAAAAACACAAAAACACAAAAAACAGATAAGAGCTGATAGTGCAGTTCCTACCGAGCATTTAAGAATCCAACCACACATGTCTTGAAAGTATTAAAATCATCACAAAAGAAGTCGGCCCCGGAAGCGGCTAGAAATGTGTTCATGCTTCTCGGCACCCTACAGAAAATCCCCCCGTTGACAGTGATGACACGGCCGCGGCGCTCAGCGAAGAGTCGAAAGGAGCGAGTGAGCCGGGATGGGATATGTAAGCGGAAACAATTTAGTAGGTCGATGGAGTGAATCTTACCTGAAAAGATACTTTTTAGGAAAATGAGATCGAACTGAAGCCTGCGTGCAGCAAGTGATGGGAGGCCGAAATGGTTCAAAAGCGAGTCATAAGATATAGTCACATTTTTGAGTAGAGTGATTATTTAACCAAATAAGAAATTTATGTTGCACTCTGTCCACGCGCTCAGCGTGGGATTTGGCTACTCCCACCCAGACAACACTTTCATACTCAAGTATAGATCTTACATTGGCGAAATAAGCAACCAGGAGGGATTTTTTATCGAATTTAGCTCGCCTGGAAGCCGTTTGAAATGAGCGCAGTAGAAGGCCAAGTGCTCTGTTGGCCTGACTGACAGTTTTGAATATATATGGAGCAAAAGTCAATTTAGTGTCTAGAATAACTCCCAGGTCCCGTATTTCATCTACTGCTTCCAGGGGTACATCGCCAATGTGGTATGTTGTCCGAGCGGGGGTGCACCTGAGGGTCACTATAAAGGTTTTGAATTTAGAGGGATTTAGTGTGAGGGCCCATCGGGTGGACCACTGCTGAAGACGATCAAGGTCGTCCTGCAGCAGCAGCGCATCAGAGGGTACTTCAATTTTGCGGGAAATTTTTACATCATCAGCGTACAATAAACAGCCAGACTTTATCACCCGAGGGAGGTTGTTAATGAAGAGAGAAAAGATGAGAGGAGAGACCAGTGATCCTTCCGGAACCCCAGAGAGAACTGGCTTCCAATCAATTGTTTTGCCATTCACTATGACCCTCTGGCGCCTATCGGAGAGATATGAGACAAACCATTTTAGTGCAGAACTATGTAAGTGATAAGATTTCTCGAGTTTGTGAATGATAAGGCCGTGATTGACACTCTGAAAGGCAGCCGAATAATCTGTATAAATTGCGTCTGTCTGATATCCCCCCGATATAGCCTCCCACGCCGAGCTGAGGAATATGGCGAGGTTAGTGGAGCAGGAGCGTTTTGGAATGAATCCGTGTTGTTCTGAGCATAGCGAGGGTGAAACATACCGGAAAAGTTGGTCATAAACAACACGTCCCAGAATTTTGGCAAATAGAGGGAGAAGACTAACGGAGCGGTAGTTAGAAGGGTCTTTTTTATCACCCTTTTTGTAGATAGGAATAATGTTTGCTAATTTCCATCGTGCCGGAAAGATTCCAGTCTGAACGGATTTGCTACAAATTTTGGTCAGAGGTACGTCTAATTCATTTGCACATTCTAGAATGATTTTGGCGCTAATATTGTCTGCTCCGCAGGCTTTGTTCGGCTGTAGGGTTTTTAATGCGGTCAAAATTGTCCCTTCCGAAACATGAAGCTGGGAAAGGGGGTCGATCTGATAATTTGGTGCGTCAGGAAGGACTGAAACGGTATGGTTTGAAAATTTAGCACTAAACGCGTTGTTGAGAAGGGTTGCTTTTTCAGCGTCATCGGATGTCAGCGATCCGTCTTCTTTGCGCAAAACATTAGAGAGGGCCGATTTCTTGCTGACGGTTTTTTATGAAAGACCAATATCTTTTGGGTTGGTTTTGTGGTCGTCGGAAAGCTTATGAAGGTATTGGTAATATTTTGAGTTTACGAGAGATTTAAAGCGACTTATTTTGGTTGCAAAGTCCGAAATACTCTCTTCACAACGATTTCTACGCATTCGTCTGAAAGCCGCTTCCTTCAGCCTGAGCGCCGCCCACACAGCAACATCAAACCATGGTGGCATCTGCGACGAAGCGTGACAGTGGGCACATGATCACGAATGGCAGATTCAAGCAACGTATAAAAAAGGTCAACAGCTTCATCAATATTTCAATCATCCAAAATTCCCCAATGAATAAGAGACAAACTATTACGAAGGCCATTGAAATCTGCTTCCTTATAGTTTAAGACAGTGCGACGATTTACAACCAAAGGACGGTGCACGGGCGATCGGAAACATCACATTACTTCACTATGGTCGGTGTCGAACACACTATCACGAACATATGTGCTAATGCACTCCATTCCTCGCGTGAACATCAAGTCCAGAATGTTAGGACCCCGGGTAGGTTCAGCTATCCACTGTTTGAGACCAACTACATCACACATAAATACAATATTGTGCTTGTCACTCTTCCGTATTACACTAGCAGGTGCTGTACTCGCCAGAAGCGCTTTGCAGGCGGTTCTGTGCACGGTCACGGTCTTTCGACCAGCAGCGCACAGAACAATACAATATAACCCAAAGGTTTAGAAATAGCGATAAGTCTGACTTCCAAAAAAATCACCCGACATTCTTCGCAAACAATCATATGAAACTGAGGCGCAAACGCTCAAACAACAAATAATACAATTTTGTTTTAATAGCCGGTACCTCACAGGTGATTTACTGGGGCTGGAGGTGCACCTGGCAGGCCATGTCTGGCACGCGAGACCAGGGGAGGGGAGGGTGGAGGACACGCTCTTGGCGGCGGTGACCTGGGCAGAGGGGGGCAGAGATTAGGGGAAGGTGGAGGACAAAGGCTCCGCTATGTAACTGTACCCGACTGCACTGTGTGCAGGGATGATGGAGGACGGAGATTCACCTGTCAGATCTTAACTTGCTCCAGTGTGACGGGGGGAGGATGGAGGACAGAGACTAACCTGTCAGATCTTGTCTGGCGACGGGCGGCGGCGGCAGGGTCAGTCCGTACTCACCGGTCAGATCCTGTCTGGCGACGGGCGGCGGCGGCAGGGTCAGTCCGTACTCACCGGTCAGACCCTGTCTGGCGACGGGCGGCGGCGGGCAGTGTCAGTCCGTACTCACCGGTCAGACCCTGTCTGGCGACGGGCGGCGGCGGCAGGGTCAGTCCGTACTCACCTGTCAGATCCTGTCTGGCGACGGGCGGCGGCGGCAGGGTCAGTCCGTACTGCAGCAGCTCGGCCCGGCAGCTGAGCAGGACGGCGGAGACTGAGAGGTGGTCACAGTGCTTCGACAACACCACCAGCAGGTTCAGCAGCAGCTGCTTACCTGCCACCACATACACCACAGTCACCGCCAGAACCCTGTGTGTGGTTGTCGAATATGGAATTCAGCATTGGTGACTATCCTGATTTGTTCAACAAACTAAATTTGAAGTTCCCTTCACTTCATTGGTGTACAGAACATTTTCCTTATTCATCTCTGCTCCCAGGATTTGGAATGAAAATATTGCCAGTAGAATCAGAAATCTCTCAGATGTCCCTAGTAGTAAGTTCATCTTTAAGAAAGTAGTCAAAAAATATTTATAGATCATTACTGAGGCTCCTACTCTAATTTTTTCGTGTTCTATTCCTCAGTGATATTGCTTGTATTTAGTGCTCCTTTACGCCTTATTCACCGTTACATGTTTTACACGTCCATTTCTCTTTTGTTTCACACGGAGCCGACAGTCTCCCGTTACCGTTGGCTCACCCTTCAATGCACGAGCACTGCAGGCCCTTAAGGTCTGGTGAGGTGCGATCGAACGTTGTGTGCGGGATGTCCTCCCCAAGTGACTGTGACTGTGCGTCCGTGCGTGCGTGTGCGACTGTGTGTTTCGCACTCCATCGTAGTTTTTCGTAGATGAGCCCCAAAAATCAATAGTTCGCAGACCTGTTTTCCTCTCAGGTTATGTGTGTGTGTGTGTGTGTGTGTGTGTGTGTGTGTGTGTGTGTGTGTGTGTGTGTGTGTGTGTGTGTGTGTGTGTGTGTGTGTGTGTGTGTGTGTGTGTGTGTGTGTGTGTGTGTGTGTGTGTGTGTGTGTGTGTGTGTGTGTGTGTGTGTGTGTGTGTGTGTGTGTGTGTGTGTGTGTGTGTGTGTGTGTGTGTGTGTGTGTGTGTGTGTGTGTGTGTGTGTGTGTGTGTGTGTGTGTGCGTGTGTGCGTGTGTGCGTGTGTGCGTGCGTGCGTGCGTGCGTGCGTGCGTGTGTGTGTGTATGTGGTGTGTCTCGTATCCCATCGTAGTTATTCGTAGATAAGCCCTAAAAATCAATAGTTGTTCGTAGACTTGTTTCCCTCTCCGGTTATGTTGTCCCTCATCTAAATAAGTGCATCAGTCTTCTAATGTCTCATCCCACTACATATAAGAGTAAAGGTGTATTCGCCGCCAAAGAAAGCTGTAATCATTATTTACATCAGCACCAAATTCAAAACTTTCACCTGTCAACCGAGGGCGAAGACGGACACATAGATTGTCTTCCCGTCCCCTGCTGGCTACACTACAGACCTACCCGGTGCTCACTCTATTCTTTCCTATATTATGCAACTCGTCCACACCTGTGTGCATGCCCTTGTAAATGTCTGAATGTCCGAAATGTCCGGAAATACACGTGTATGGATTCAAATGAGAAACTCTTACAAAGCAAGCCATAATATGTGAGTCCGACACCGAGGGTAGTTTGGGTTGTCATTTTCAAAACAGCCCCCGCGCAGGCTTCGGTACGTGAAAATACTGTTAAGTCATCTTCCTCCGAACACAACGTACACCACTTCCTCCGAACACAACGTACATCCACTCCTCCGAACACAACGTACATCCACTCTCCTCCGAACACAACGTACATCCACTCTCCTCCGAACACAACGTACATCCACTCTCCTCCGAACACAACGTACATCCACTCTCCTCCGAACACAACGTACATCCACTCTCCTCCGAACACAACGTACATCCACTCCTCCGAACAAACCATCTTTCGAAACAACGCATCACTCTCCTGAACAAACGTACTCCACTCCCTCCGAACACAACGTACATCCACTCTCCCGAACACAACGTACATCCACTCTCCTAACACACCGTAACATCCCTGAACACAACGTACATCCATTCTCCTGAACAAACGACATCCATTCTCCTCCGAACACAACGTCACCATTCTCCCCAACACAACTACCACTCCCACATCCACAACGATATCAAAGACAACCTTCTGAAAAAGTACATCCATTTTGACGACATCCATCCTCCTCTGAAGTGCTTGTTCCCTCTGCCAGTCCAGTGCAGATTGATTCCCCCCTCCCCCAAAGAAACGGTCTTGTTTTATCAGGTTCTAAAGTTCAGTTGCATTCAATCCTACGAAAAATAAATGTCTATGTGATGAGGACACACAAACTGACTTAAAAAGGATGAAAGCACGTGCAGTTGGTCGAATATAAGGCTAAAAGCAGTACCACGTGACTTCGATATTACGCTGAAACTGTAGCACGTGAGCGGAACTAAATATGGATGCGTGCGTGTACGGTGCGCCCCAGCTTGCAGTGATTTTCTGCTCGTCTCCGCCCAGAGGGGATCACCTGCTCTCACTCGTTGCTTTGCTTGCAGCGAGCGTTACTCAGCCTTTACTGTGCAATCCCTATATAATTATGTATCTCATGACCCTGCAGTTCAAATCCCAAAATTTACCTTGGCTGAGTTCAGGTCACGGTCAGCATAGGTCATTACATATAATTCGAACCGCAGTGAAGCTTAACACGATGACGTCACAGTAAACGCTCTATCACAATTTTCTGGAACATAAACGATCATCAACCAATTTCCCAAAACATTTTTAATGAAGACGTTATGATCTTGCTCTGACCTAAGGTCACCAATATAATAAATCCCATTACCACAACTTGCTTTACTCGGTGACCTTATTATCAGGTGTTAATCTCAGATCAATAGATCAAGTCTGCTCTTACTGCTGCACCTCTTAACATTTTTGAATTTAGGTCGCTCGACCTGGACTGGTGTCCTGAACTGTTATAAATTTGGCCTACAATTTCGAGGGAAGTTGTAAAAAAATACCAGGGATGAATGCCAAGTACGGCAGCGCGCACCACCGCTGTTTTATGAGCATCTGCGAAAAACCTTAGGGGTATCATTGTCCAACCCATTGTAGCAGCGCGTATTAGGGCCATTTTATACTTTCAGAGCCCATGTCTATGCTCCAGTTGGTGGAAGGTGACTGACTGCAGGTCAAATCCCCCAAACGAGGCGAGTTCACGGTCGGACATCGCTCAACCCGAGAGGAACCCTTTCTATTGCAATGTTTAACACGGCGGAAACATTAACTTTAACTTGTCAAAGCGGTGACCGACGAGACAACATCACATTTCCATTTTATTGGACGACAATGAGGGCACTAAAAACAGGAGAGCGCGAACTGGAGCAGCTGAACGCTGTATTTCTTTAATGTCGGGGTACTTCGGAGGGAACGGCGCACTAGCGGCAATGGCTCAAAATACAAAACGAACAAAATATATCGAAGCTTTGTGAACCATCCAATACTTATAACGACTGCATACTATCCGCGAGTAGGTATATATGTAAATAGCTAACGACTCATGTCCCAAACCCCGTGAACGTGAAAGATGACCATGTCTCACAGTTCTAATGGACGTGACACGGGAACTCTCCTCACAGTTTCCGTGGATGTGAGGCAAACACCTGTGCAATAGCTCCCGCTGAGGTGGCGTATGGCCTTTTCTCCCAATTTTACGTGAACGTGACAAATAACCCTGTCTCACAGGTCTCGTGGATATGACATGGGAACCTGTCTCATCATCACGTATTACTCACACTTCCACACCAATGAGGTGGCTTTTAAAGTGTTGTCGCGATGAGTATGAAGTGATGATAAACTATGGAAGGAGATGGCAAGGATGAGGAAAGGTGAGGATAAAGAGGATGGGATTCTACCTGGAGGTGTCCCTGCAGCCACAGGCGCATGCGCTCACAGCCTCCAGGTAGAGTAAGGATAAGAATTAGGTACCGGTAAAAACCACACACACAGACACAATCGCACACACACTTCGAACATTTAAACTATAGTAAAATAAGAGTGAAAATGTTCAATTCTTCGGCTTCGTGTTCATTTCGTCTTCGAGCTGATACATTTCGCTGTTTGTGCTCCATCTTGTCTGTGAAAGCGTTGACCTTGCTTCACTGATGTTCAATGGTTATTTTCTTTAATCTCCGGTGTTGATGTTCTGTTTCACAAAACTTGGTTTTTCTTGTTCTCTTAAATTAGCCATCCTGAAATATTTCGATGTTCCCGCCGCAGAAGCTTTTTTCTTGAAGGAGCTCACAAAAACACGTGAACCGCAACAAAAAATCAAGGACAAAGATTAGCGACGAAAAGAGGATAGTGGGCCAAAAATGATAACTTGCTTCTTATTCTTATCTTCTTCAGCTTGCACCAGAGACGGTCGAGGCGAAGGGAAATTAGCACATAATTTAGCCAAAAGAATGTATCTTTCACCAGTAAGGTATCATTGCTGATTTTGAATTAAAACAGGAGTATTTTTATATTTTCTAAGAGCACGGAAAACACGTCCATTCCCTGTCGCTGAAAGAACTGAACAGATTCAGTTCTTTCAGCGATTCAGTTCATTCACTCAGTTTGCGTGAATTGGAGATGAAACCCTGTCTCACAGTTCCGGCGAACATGCCATGAAACCCTGTCTCACAGTTCCCGCGGACATGACATAAACCCTTTCCCACAGTTCCAGCGGAAACGACATGAAACCCTGTCTCACAGTTCAGGCGAACATGCCATGAAACCCTGTCTCAGAGTTCCCGCGGACGTGGAATGGAACCCTGTCTCACAGTTCTCGTGGACGAGCGGCCGGGCGTTGTCGAGGCCCAGGAAGATGACATGCAGCATGAACGGGACGTGCAGGGGCCACACCAGCGACGGCGTCTCCAGGCCGTCCACCACCACATCCTGCACCAGCATCAGCGCCAGGTTGCACCTGCCGGAGGCGCGGAGGGCGTCACACCGCGGCCGGGCTCCACGGACCAGGAGGGGGAGGGAGGAGCAGGGGTCGCACAGCACCCAGCCCGAACCTGGCGATGGGTGTATGGCTCAGCGGTGAAGGCGCCAGTTCCTGAGCATCATGTTATGGGTGCAAGTGCTGGCGGCCGACAGATTCCCGGTGTGAGTGTAATTCGGTCTCGGCCGTCCACTGCCACAGATGGCAAGTTGGCAACGCGGCATGGCCGAGCTCTTCACGTGGTTCGTCGCCCACACACCGATAACGGCACCAGCCGCACCGGATCACTACGCTAGCAGCCAGCCTCACTCCTGAACAATGACGTATTCGACCAACACGTACAACAAAGTCGATGACTTCCCAGCAGTACGCATTTCCATATGCACCTACCCTTTTTCCTGTGCTCTGAACGACACATGAATTTTAAACAAAACGCAGGCGAATACAAATTCCACTGAAGTCGTAAATCTGTTCATCATGACAGCTTTGTGGAGATAATTGGATCCAGGTCGTCCCTACAGCGTTGATCTCCCATAAAACAACCAACCAGAACGGCACATTGAACATAAAGATGAGTCCCCATGACCTTTCCGGCCGGTGGACGCTCTACAGCTGTTGGCTGCCGGCATATTCCACAGACTCAGCCCGTCCGCCTGAGGTCTACTGACGATGTTCCCAACACATTCAACGGAAATCTGAAGATAAATTGGCTTTTTTTTTTTTCCCTCTCTTTCAACTTTTTTAAACCCCCTTTTTTTTTTTTTTTTTAAATAAATTTTTTTTTTTTAAAAAATTTTTTCTTTTTTTCCCCCCTTTTTTTTCCCCCCATTTCAAACCCCCCCTCTTAAACTGAAAAATGAGCTGATAATAGTACCATGTGAATAGTTATTCAACGATGTTGAACATGGTGGAAGTTTGCTGTCAACAGCAGCGCGCTTTGGTAATAAAAGGATAACTAACTAAAAGTAATAACTATTTGTTTCATAGGAAACCAAGAATAATAATGTAGCCTCGTTTTCTAATACAACAACCATAACTAATCATTCTCTATAAGGAAACCACAAATTCAATAGGAAACTGGATACAATTCCAAGGAGACAAATATGAGTTGTCTCAGGATCCGTATAACCTGAAATAAATTAATGTATAATACAATAAAATTACATAATACATTTTCGAGGCGATGTCGTCTAAATGGGTTATCCTGCTTCTGCTCCTGCTTCAAATGATGATTTTCTGAACCTTGACCCACATCAGCAAGGCTTGGTTATTTCAATTACAAAATTTCAAACGCAGGTTTATTCAGACGACTACTCAAACATCAAACACTTCCAACAAACGGACATTTTCCAGGACCAAACAGATTCCGAGAAACTCGATTCACCACATGTCATGCATCTCAAACTTGCATGATTACACCAGCCAACGAGCAGGCATTCATTCGTTTACGCTGCCCGTGTGAGACTGGCATTCGTGACAGACGTCACACATCAGCCGGACCTCAAAACCAGGCCACTCTGATCCCACTACTCCAGCTCTCCGGATCACTTGATACAGAACTGTTTGAACGCTCGTGGAAGACATCTCACTCACACTTGAACGAACTTTTCTAACCGGGAAAACTTGTTGAGTTTTGGACACGTGGCGAGAATCGAAAGCGACCTCGACCCGGGACCTGGAGCGTGAATGTGTCAACATACAGTCAATAAGTGTCCACCGATTCGTGGTTGGAAGTGAGTCTATCATCCAATGACAATTTTACCGATTGATGCTTACTGTTTGAGCGCAGTTGCAAGTCACGACCGTGAGTCCCCCATAACAGGGTACTACGACTAAGAGCGTCGTAACGTCACATTCTCAATACAATTCCGTGCGTGAATTTCCTAATCCAAGTAATATAAATAAGTTTGCAGTTTGCTCATCAAGTATTTGTGGTTAAAATCTCGATACAGTTACATTGATACATTCGGATACCTTTCATCTGTATATCTAGAGCTGACACAGATTTCCTACCTGTAAAAGAGGTACACCATGCCGGCCCCATCCCATTTGTAATCGGCGGATTCAAAAGAACACATCACTTACTTTTATTACTTGCAATAGGTAACAAAAAGCATCAAACTAACACTCATAGATGCATTAACTATTTTTTTGGGAGGGGGGGCGCGCAAGGGGTGTTGGTGTCGACAGGGCCAGGAGTGATTCGGCTACTTCTATTCGTTTAATTTTTTTATAATTTGGCCCAGCTTAGAACAAAACAAAGCTTTTATAAAGAGAGGGTAGAAGGGAACCAGGAGCCAAAACTGGAATCTATATCTTTTAGAATGCAGCTTCTGTCAAAGATACTTAAAAAACCGGGCAACTCCGTCCCCTCTACCACTCTTCAACCGACGCGAGCGATCTCGGGGTGGCAACGTCAGCGGCGTTAGCGAAGACATTCGTGTCGAGGGCTAGGGATGGAAAAGTACTCGCCAACCAAGGATCGCGACAGCCCTCGGGTACCGGAACAGTGAAGTGCGTCAAAAAACGTAAACGAAATCGGAATTCAGACAGCCGGAGAAAAACAGTAACCTCCCAAGCTGTCAGGCCCTTCTTCAGATCAAAGCCCCAATAGATAATCTGACACCCGCACACCTCGAAAGTAATATCTCCCATATAAAATAAAACGAATATACGTTTAAAATTGATTTCCCACAGTTTCAGTCATTTTTTTTATAAATTTGTAGTTTTAGTTGGTGTTGGAGTCGGAGTCCTAAAGTCATCAATGAACTTTCACGAGCCCCAACCCCCCCCGAATGAGCAACTCCCACAATGAAGGGTTTATTTAGAAGCCAAAGTTAACGTCCCACAAAGCGGGACGGCCGCCCCGCTCAGGTCACCCTCTCTCAGTCAGTTGCCAGCCGACCTGTTCGTCGGGTAAACTTTGAGCGCCGGTGCGTCCAGGGACCGATCCCAAGCCTGGACAGCCTGCCCTGCATGCTTGAGCAGCGGGCCGGAGCCCAACGCCTACCAACTGAGCTACCGGGGCGGCCCGCCCTCCCATCCCCAATTACGTTGAAGACGATCCGCCATTGCGCCATCACTACACCTTTCTGCTTTTAATGTTTCAATTTTCATCGCAATGTTCACATTAGGATCAGCAGTCACCAATTGCTTTTATCAAACCACAATGCCGGAAAATTATCATTTTGTCTTCTGATTACCTACCTCTTATTTTGGCACGGGAAAATTCCGGCATCGGATCGAAGTTGGGTACGGGAGGGGATACAGCCTGCCAGGTCAGGAATTGGGAGGGAGGGGCATCACCCCCACTGTCCTGCAGTTCCTGTGCGTATGGTGACGCTTACCATAAAAAGCTGCAGTGACGGCAATGAAGAATAAAACAACAACTTATGTCGCATATCATGCGACAAAATGCATGTTGCTAAGAATCTAACGATTCGCTTGGAAAATACGACCGCTACAATTTTGACGGGTTCCATTTCCGGGTAAGCTCCGTTTCACAGGGAGGTTACAGGGAGTTTCGGATACACGGGACGAAGGTAGCGTCAACCCCCAGAGTGACCGCTGTAACGCCCGCTGTACCAGCTGAGTCTACCTCAACTCAAATGCATATTTAAGCAGGACCCGAGCCGCATGACCTCAGATGTCGGCGCGCCCTAAAACGCTCGCGCCAAGCAGGAGCCGACGGCTGCTGAAACGCCTGAGGTCGAACGACACCACCGTCAGAAATATTGGTCGCTTTCGACGCCGGTTTCGACGTGACTCCCGCCACAAATTCCATGGCCGCCGCCCTTAATCTCAATCCATAACCCCCTCTACGAGCGCCATCAAGCTGGTGGATCCACCCAATATCTTCTCCTGAGGGCTGATGTCACGCCGACAAACCGACAGAGGTACAGCGTCCTGCGGCGGCAGTGTTTGGTATGCTTCCACCCCATCAGATCTGCCCCTGTTCCGTCTGCGCCACCGATGGAATCACGCCATTAGCATGGCAAGTAGTCGGCTTCGGCTCCCATCGCTCGGGCCAGCTGTCACAGCAGAGCTGGCCAGACGGTCGGGGGGCGACACAACTCCGGCCGCGTCCAGAGCTCTGAGAACAACGCCGCGGCGCAGACACACGGGGGTCGAGGGTATCATCAGGGTGGAGGTGTTACAGACTGAACCTGAGGCTGCTCACTATCAGCACCGATCGTTGAAATTGACGAGACGGAGATGGCACAGTTTCTTACCAACATGAGCCCTGTTTACATGGAGAAATCCACTTAGATGAGCTGGCTGATCCAACAGAGGCAAGCGAGCTGGGGTTTCGTGAAGCCGGGACACGCAGAACATGGCTTCGTCGTTTGAATAATTTCTGATTTCTTTCAGATATACTCTGTTTCTTATTGCAAAAATATGAAAGGTTTCCAATCCTCCAACAGCCCTCAGCCTCAATTCACGTAAGGTTATAAACGGTGGACGATTCTAATGCTGCAAAATCCGTACTGGTTTCTCCCTGTACTAGCGCCTGATATCGACGTGACTGCAATTGCGAGCAACCAATCGGCGCAAGCCACGTAACCCCAGAGGCGGATCAAGGCGAAAAATGTTGGGGGAAAACCAGGGAAAAACGCGAGACTTAGTGTTTTACAAAATAATCGGCCGAAATCGGCTAAAACTAGGCAACATTTCACCGCTTTGGGTGGCAGAACCGGATTGGACCCTGCTGGATCCGTCGCTGCGTGGCACGCACATCATTTAGCCAAAGCCGGCAGAAAACTGCCACTCGGGCCTTATGAAAGTGAAAGGCCGGACACCAGAGTCATTTCGGTAGGACGGAGAGCTTAGTGCACCGTTGTGTATCTTCGCCCCACAGCCGGGATAAACTAACACCCCAACTCAAACGTACATGTTTGGCCAACCGCTCATTTCTGCCCATGAGGGGTCATTCATAAACTATGTAACGCATAGTCTTGTGATTTTTTACTTCCCCTCTCCGATGTAACGCTGAATCGAGACCCCCAAAAGATGGCACAGGGAATTGTCGCAATAATATCGGGAATATTGACTCAGGCCTTCGCTTTATGGGTAGTACCTTTATTGTTAGGGTTTAACGACGCACAAACTGTAAAGCTTATACTGTGTCAATAACTCCCACCCTGTTGGGATGGATTTGGGGGATCATATCAAGTTATTCAGAGGCTCTGCCGGGACATGAAACGACCACTCTCATTCCCCTTATGGGTAGAAACTGCTTAATATGTGCGATTAAAATACTATTTCAAGCCATTACATTGCGGAGGAGGGGGGCAGTTCTTAAGGCTTAGATAACCCACGGGTGCCACATTGTACCGTGGAGGCGTCGATACTTGTGTGCTGGGAGGGAAGGGCAGGGAGTGGGAGTGGAAAGCGATGTCTCAGGGCGCGCCGGGGTGGATGACACTGGTAGGCACCGTAGGGGCGGGGGGCCGGCCATGTTGATGTGGGGAGGTGGCACCTGTCATCTGGATCTGCTTATTATGGATACACAATTATCTAAGTTTCGCTAGCGAAAGTTTCTTAGCCCCGCCTTTCCTCCTTTTTTACTGGTGGTAATGTTCTTGCTTCTGGGCACCTAATATCTGTTTGTGTTAGCTATTGTTTCCACCCCGTCCCTTCCCTCTGCGCAGACATCGTCAGTATTCTCGAACGCAATCAGCACCTAGGGTGTTTGTCGGCGCCGCGTCGCATCCGAAAGAAATGCATTACGCGTCAAGCCTTTGCGGACTTACGCCAGACTGGCGAGACATAGCAGTAAGGGCCAGAGGCCAGCACAAAACAATATTTAGCATTAACACCATTATTCAGGCCCATTTAAGTCGGTCTCGTCCAAGGGCAGGCTAACACAACTCCCTTTGGGAGAGACCGACGTCAAAAATATTTCAGGGTATTTGGGCAAAACCACATATTTGCGGAAAGCTTTGAGGCGTCATGGTACGGATGGCTCTCCTTTGGGATCGGCAAAACATTCGTCCTCTTCCGTGCCGAAAGATGTGATCCCGGAACACGCTCAAATCATTTCCACAATACGGCTGAAAACAGAATTGTTATCATGGAAAGCGGTAAGACGCGATCCCCCGTCTGTCCTCTTCGACGTCCATGCAGCCCTATACTAAGCCAATATTTGTCAATTTCTTTCTTCCCAAATTCCACAGCCGCGGGCGTTACGTAACGACCAGGGTGACGTAGCGATCCTCCTCGTAACCTTTGATACGCTGTTGGTGATGCCATTCCACCACTGCCCCTCCCCTCCTCCAATCCGTTACGTAACTTAGGGACGGCCCCGGAACGGTGAAATGAAGAAGGGCTGGGCCTGATATCACTTCGATTTTGCAAATGAACACGGGCGTCCAATTCCGTATCCTCGCGCTACCGGTCTCGGCTCTGAACTTTGCTGCGGGCTGAGGCTGCGGGCGGAAGCTGCGGGTGGAATTACATGCCGCTGTAACGGCGACGGGCGCAGAAGATATGAGACATTATGAATAAATTATTATAATCGAAACCTAGGAGATTTGGATGGATGTAGCTTTGGTGGTCTAGAATAGCTCCTTAAATCATCACCTTTAACGACGCTTTCTGTTGTCAGCTGCTGGGGACGAAGATAATTGGAGCGGGGAAGCCACAACACACTGCTTCGGCTAATGCATATACGATTAGGAGACACCAACCTGGGCTATTCTTGTTTCTAATATAGTTCCATTTGTAGATTATAACTATGCAATAAGCGAAATCCCAGTCCGGGGTCTATTTTCAATAATCTTAAATTTTCCGTACTGTAGTTTTTTGCATCATAGCAGGCATCTCACGTACACGCTTTAAGTTTTCCCCGCATGAAGTCGAATATATTTGAATACACTTTCACCGACAAAACAATCATTTCATTTGTTTGGCTTTGCAGGAGTTGCAATGCGTCCAAATTGGACGTTAAAGATCGTACAAATCCACGATTTCAGTCGATCGGTTGGCCCCCTGGCCAAGCTTCAGCCGGAACAAAAAGGTCCCGTGGCCAACCCGTAAACGCTACATGGTACTTTAATTGGATTCTTAACACAAAAGTAGCTTTGACGTCATGTTTTAAACTTTTCTTACAAAATGTCTGTATGTAAAATTTCAGGCAAATCATCTAGTTACCAATTCTGTTCAGCGATCGACTAATGACAGGGCCGGATATCGGTGCCAGAGACTGTACTTTGTACTTGCCCGACTCGCCCCTCGGAGGAGGCCCCGAATCAAACTGCCGTCCAGAGGTGGGAAAAAGTGTCTCAGCGTCACCAACGGAATTTCAAACCAAACATGGAAGCCAAGAACATCGAGCTCTGGTACCAAAACACTTTTATTTTCCCCACTCTCTGCAATCTTGCCTATTTGGTCGCCGACTTGATCTTGATCTATTTGGCGCACTGACATATTTTCCGACCCCTGCCGCCGTCTTAAATGGAATGTGGCACCTTGGTCGAATCCTGGAATTTAGTGTAATTAGGCGTACTTTTAGTAAAAAATAATGAAACCACTCATGATTTCTCTGAAAAATGTACAATGAGCTCAATATTTGGTTTTTAAAAATACTCCTCTAGAAAAAGAAATACATATCAGACTGTGGATGATGTCACGATCTGGCAACCACTACCATACTTGAAACGCTTCAAGGGCTTCGATTGGCTGATGCTCATCGTGACGTCAGCATATGTCGTCGCACCAGTAGCTCACAACAATGGCCGCCGGCGACGGGGGCTGAGGGGGCTGGTGTCAGGTAGGTTTTAGCTTTTTTCTACGGAAATATCGAGTTCCAAGACAAATGAAGTATGGAGTACCGGGTTTTCCGACCTGCTTTACAACTTGGCTATCTCAGTTAAAATCACGTTGTGAAGGTGCCATATTCCCTTTAAACCATGGATGAGTCATCCTATTGCAGATCAGGGATTGGTAAGCGTGGTCGCCAGTCGAGCGATGCAGTCTCTGACAGCGTGTCTTCTCAAAACCAGGTTAGATATCTAGTTTCCAGAGCTGAGCTCGAGGGAATTTCCAAACGCCTTTTGAAAAACGGCATCGTTTACTACATCGTAATAAATACAGCGTGTGAATTTTATATCTGAACAAAAATATTTTACAAGAAAATGTCTCGCTGCCGCCGTATTTTCTTGCAAGCTTTGCTTTTGTCAGCAGAGATACGAGCATCTGTAATGACTTCTGTGTTAATACTATTGCACCTTTCTCCCAAAATTACAGTTGTTGCGACAAGAACAGATATATTTCCTCCAAATATTTGGATTTTCAGGACGTTGACTCTTTAACAAATATCAAACACCATGAATTTTCATTCCATACTTTCGACGCTGTTGGGGTAAAAATCTGGTTCTATAACGACTTATGAGTACAAAAACAGGCGCCAAATTCTGATTATGTAGATCACACATTCGGGGTGTACGCAATACGCAAGAAAGTGCGCCAGAACCATGAAAAACCCACACCGGTTGTCTGTTGAACCGCTCTATACGCCAGCTGAAACCGTGTGTGTGGCAACAGCGGGTTTTGGCTTCCGCACAACCATTCAGCGCGCTGAACGACCCACTTTACAAGCCGCGTGACATTGCCGTAGCTGAACCTCCCGCCTGCGCAGGGCCTGGAATCGGCTCCTCAGCAGTTTGTGACTGGTGTTTAGTGGTGCCTCGATACTGCCGAGCGGGCCACAGATCACCAGCGCAGCACTGAACGCACCATTCCAGCGGCCACGCGCGGTAGGGACAGCTGGCGGCTGGGGAGGGGGGTCGCCACTAGCGTCCCAACTACCCATCTCAGCGCCAGCTCAACGGTCGGCGGACTCCAGGACGATATCCGTACACACCTCTGCAGCGGCGCCGTGGTCCGACCACCAACAGCAGCGACCACAATTAACATCGGATGCGACTCCTCAGAGCTCGGATAACCCGACCTGGGAAATATCACCCACATATGTAAGCTGGAAAGCCGCTCTGGCTACGCCACTGCTCCCCAGGGGATGTGATAATGCACAGCGTCGGAGCACGGTACGGTGGCGCTGATGCAAACCGACAAGCATGAGGGGCATATAGACCGGATTATTACCGCCACCCGGCCCAGTAAAGCGAATATTACTCACACCAGCCGGGGATGACAATGAACCAACATGTTGGCAGTCCATACGAGACGGCGGCGACGAGCCAAAGTTCTCACCCGTGGAGCGTACAAAAAAAACAGTCCATAATGCCTTACATCAGGGACAGATTCGCACGGGTTGGGGGGAGGGGCAGTAACCTCCCTTGGGCCCAGGGAGCCTTCTTGTGGTCTTCGGGCCCCATGTCAAGGGCAGAACGCGCCCTGAACGCCCTAAAATGCAAGAACTGAATGTCACAGGCACCTTAAAATTGGCTTCACAACGTGGCCCGGCAGAGAAAGACTGTTTTCCTGCTTTTCCATTTTAGCTGCCCGACCACTGCCAGCTGCACGTCTCGGTTCGACTATATGACCTCCCCTCTACACACAGCGGCACTCCTACACTGCCAGCTGTACATCTCGGTACAACTGTATGACCTCCCCTCCCCACACACTGCCAGCCGTACATCTCGGTTCGACTATATGACCTCCCCTCCCCACACTGCCAGCTGTACATCTCGGTTCGACTATATGACCTCCCCTCCCCACACTGCTAGCTGTACATCTCGGTTCGACTATATGACCTCCCCTCCCCACAAAGCGGCACTCCTTCACTGCCAGCTGTACATCTCGGTTCGACTATATGACCTCCCCTCCACACACTGCCAGATGTACATCTCGGTTCCAGTATATGACCACCCCTCCACACACAGCGGCACTCCTACACTGCCAGATGTACATCTCGGTTCAAGTATATGACCTCCCCTCCACACACAGCGGCACTCCTACACTGCCAGCTGTACATCTCGGTTCAAGTATATGACCTCCCCTCCACACACAGCGGCACTCCTACACTGCCAGCTGTACATCTCGGTTCGACTATATGACCTCCCCTCCACACACTGCCAGATGTACATCTCGGTTCCAGTATATGACCACCCCTCCACACACAGCCACTCCTACACTGCCAGCTGTACATCTCGGTTCAAGTATATGACCTCCCCTCCACACACAGCGGCACTCCTACACTGCCAGCTGTACATCTCGGTTCAAGTATATGACCTCCCCTCCACACACTGCCAGATGTACATCTCGGTTCCAGTATATGACCACCCCTCCACACACAGCGGCACTCCTACACTGCCAGATGTACATCTCGGTTCAAGTATATGACCTCCCCTCCACACACAGCGGCACTCCTACACTGCCAGCTGTACATCTCGGTTCAAGTATATGACCTCCCCTCCACACACAGCGGCACTCCTACACTGCCAGATGTACATCTCGGTTCAAGTATATGACCTCCCCTCCACACACAGCGGCACTCCTACACTGCCAGCTGTACATCTCGGTTCAAGTATATGACCTCCCTCCACACACAGCGGCACTCCTACACTGCCAGCTGTACATCTCGGTTCAAGTATATGACCTCCCCTCCACACACAGCGGCACTCCTACACTGCCAGCTGTACATCTCGGTTCGACTATATGACCTCCCCTCCACACACAGCGGCACTCCTACACTGCCAGCTGTACATCTCGGTTCGACTATATGACCTCCCCTCCACACACTGCCAGATGTACATCTCGGTTCAAGTATATGACCTCCCCTCCACACACAGCGGCACTCCTACACTGCCAGCTGTACATCTCGGTTCAAGTATATGACCTCCCCTCCACACACAGCGGCACTCCTACACTGCCAGCTGTACATCTCGGTTCAAGGATATGACCTCCCCTCCACACACTGCCAGATGTACATCTCGGTTCCAGTATATGACCACCCCTCCACACACAGCGGCACTCCTACACTGCCAGATGTACATCTCGGTTCAAGTATATGACCTCCCCTCCACACACAGCGGCACTCCTACACTGCCAGCTGTACATCTCGGTTCAAGTATATGACCTCCCCTCCACACACAGCGGCACTCCTACACTGCCAGCTGTACATCTCGGTTCGACTATATGACCTCCCCTCCACACACTGCCAGATGTACATCTCGGTTCCAGTATATGACCACCCCTCCACACACAGCGGCACTCCTACACTGCCAGCTGTACATCTCGGTTCAAGTATATGACCTCCCCTCCACACACAGCGGCACTCCTACACTGCCAGCTGTACATCTCGGTTCAAGTATATGACCTCCCCTCCACACACAGCGGCACTCCTACACTGCCAGCTGTACATCTCGGTTCGACTATAGACCTCCCCTCCACACACTGCCAGATGTACATCTCGGTTCCAGTATATGACCACCCCTCCACACACAGCGGCACTCCTACACTGCCAGCTGTACATCTCGGTTCAAGTATATGACCTCCCCTCCACACACAGCGGCACTCCTACACTGCCAGCTGTACATCTCGGTTCAAGTATATGACCTCCCCTCCACACACAGCGGCACTCCTACACTGCCAGCTGTACATCTCGGTTCGACTATATGACCTCCCCTCCACACACAGCGGCACTCCTACACTGCCAGCTGTACATCTCGGTTCAAGTATATGACCTCCCCTCCACACACAGCGGCACTCCTACACTGCCAGATGTACATCTCGGTTCAAGTATATGACCTCCCCTCCACACACAGCGGCACTCCTACACTGCCAGCTGTACATCTCGGTTCAAGTATATGACCTCCCCTCCACACACAGCGGCACTCCTACACTGCCAGCTGTACATCTCGGTTCGACTATATGACCTCCCCTCCACACATGCCAGATGTACATCTCGGTTCCAGTATATGACCACCCCTCCACACACAGCGGCACTCCTACACTGCCAGCTGTACATCTCGGTTCAAGTATATGACCTCCCTCCACACACAGCGGCACTCCTACACTGCCAGCTGTACATCTCGGTTCAAGTATATGACCTCCCCTCCACACACAGCGGCACTCCTACACTGCCAGCTGTACATCTCGGTTCGACTATATGACCTCCCCTCCACACACTGCCAGATGTACATCTCGGTTCAAGTATATGACCTCCCTCCACACACAGCGGCACTCCTACACTGCCAGCTGTACATCTCGGTTCAAGTATATGACCTCCCCTCCACACACAGCGGCACTCCTACACTGCCAGCTGTACATCTCGGTTCGACTATATGACCTCCCCTCCCCACACTGCTAGCTGTACATCTCGGTTCGACTATATGACCTCCCCTCCCCACAAAGCGGCACTCCTTCACTGCCAGCTGTACATCTCGGTTCGACTATATGACCTCCCCTCCACACACTGCCAGATGTACATCTCGGTTCCAGTATATGACCACCCCTCCACACACAGCGGCACTCCTACACTGCCAGATGTACATCTCGGTTCAAGTATATGACCTCCCCTCCACACACAGCGGCACTCCTACACTGCCAGCTGTACATCTCGGTTCAAGTATATGACCTCCCCTCCACACACAGCGGCACTCCTACACTGCCAGCTGTACATCTCGGTTCGACTATATGACCTCCCCTCCACACACTGCCAGATGTACATCTCGGTTCCAGTATATGACCACCCCCCACACACAGCGGCACTCCTACACTGCCAGCTGTACATCTCGGTTCAAGTATATGACCTCCCCTCCACACACAGCGGCACTCCTACACTGCCAGCTGTACATCTCGGTTCAAGTATATGACCTCCCCTCCACACACTGCCAGATGTACATCTCGGTTCCAGTATATGACCACCCCTCCACACACAGCGGCACTCCTACACTGCCAGATGTACATCTCGGTTCAAGTATATGACCTCCCCTCCACACACAGCGGCACTCCTACACTGCCAGCTGTACATCTCGGTTCAAGTATATGACCTCCCCTCCACACACAGCGGCACTCCTACACTGCCAGCTGTACATCTCGGTTCGACTATATGACCTCCCCTCCACACACTGCCAGATGTACATCTCGGTTCCAGTATATGACCACCCCTCCACACACAGCGGCACTCCTACACTGCCAGCTGTACATCTCGGTTCAAGTATATGACCTCCCCTCCACACACAGCGGCACTCCTACACTGCCAGCTGTACATCTCGGTTCAAGTATATGACCTCCCCTCCACACACAGCGGCACTCCTACACTGCCAGCTGTACATCTCGGTTCGACTATATGACCTCCCTCCACACACTGCCAGATGTACATCTCGGTTCAAGTATATGACCTCCCCTCCACACACAGCGGCACTCCTACACTGCCAGCTGTACATCTCGGTTCAAGTATATGACCTCCCCTCCACACACAGCGGCACTCCTACACTGCCAGCTGTACATCTCGGTTCAAGTATATGACCTCCCCTCCACACACTGCCAGATGTACATCTCGGTTCCAGTATATGACCACCCCTCCACACACAGCGGCACTCCTACACTGCCAGATGTACATCTCGGTTCAAGTATATGACCTCCCCTCCACACACAGCGGCACTCCTACACTGCCAGCTGTACATCTCGGTTCAAGTATATGACCTCCCCTCCACACACAGCGGCACTCCTACACTGCCAGCTGTACATCTCGGTTCGACTATATGACCTCCCCTCCACACACTGCCAGATGTACATCTCGGTTCCAGTATATGACCACCCCTCCACACACAGCGGCACTCCTACACTGCCAGCTGTACATCTCGGTTCAAGTATATGACCTCCCCTCCACACACAGCGGCACTCCTACACTGCCAGCTGTACATCTCGGTTCAAGTATATGACCTCCCCTCCACACACAGCGGCACTCCTACACTGCCAGCTGTACATCTCAGTTCGACTATATGACCTCCCCTCCACACACTGCCAGATGTACATCTCGGTTCCAGTATATGACCACCCCTCCACACACAGCGGCACTCCTACACTGCCAGCTGTACATCTCGGTTCAAGTATATGACCTCCCCTCCACACACAGCGGCACTCCTACACTGCCAGCTGTACATCTCGGTTCAAGTATATGACCTCCCCTCCACACACAGCGGCACTCCTACACTGCCAGCTGTACATCTCGGTTCGACTATATGACCTCCCCTCCACACACAGCGGCACTCCTACACTGCCAGCTGTACATCTCGGTTCAAGTATATGACCTCCCCTCCACACACAGCGGCACTCCTACATTGCCAGCTGTACATCTCGGTTCAAGTATATGACCTCCCCTCCACACACAGCGGTACTCCTACACTGCCAGCTGTACATCTCGGTTCAAGTATATGACCTCCCCTCCACACACAGCGGCACTCCTACACTGCCAGCTGTACATCTCGGTTCGACATAGACCTCCCCACAATCAGATATACATCTCGGTTCCAGTATATGACCACCCCTCCACACACAGCGGCACTCCTACACTGCCAGCTGTACATCTCAGTTCAAGTATATGACCTCCCCTCCACACACAGCGGCACTCCTACACTGCCAGCTGTACATCTCAGTTCAAGTATATGACCTCCCCTCCACACACAGCGGCACTCCTACACTGCCAGCTGTACATCTCGGTTCAACTATATGACCTCCCCTCCACACACAGCGGCACTCCTACACTGCCAGCTGTACATCTCGGTTCAAGTATATGACCTCCCCTCCACACACAGCGGCACTCCTACACTGCCAGCTGTACATCTCGGTTCGACTATTTGCATGATGAGAATGCATGGGGAATATCAGAAATATCCGAAAAAGTCAAACGAAACGTAAAAAAACGAAACAAAACGATTTACGAAAAGTGCTTCCGAAAAATGCAAATACTACAGGCATGGCCTCAATACTGACCTGGGCCAAAAAGTGAACCCTACAGTTTCACAATTATTTATCATGATCTATGTTCCACCGTTCATGTCTTTTTTTCGTGATCTCGCAAGGATAAGAGCAAGATCAAGGGAGTGGTCGAAATCCCTCTCCACACTGAGGCAAATATGAACGGAAGGCACACTGGGGAGGCCTGGGGAGGACACCATTTGCCGAATATAGCTCTTTCCACACGAACCTTCAGGGTTTTTCTTAGGGTGGGCCGGTCGTAAATGCATGCCAAGTGGTCGTAAATGCCATGCCAATGTTAATATCATTTTGTCGTGGTGAAATAAGTTTTTAAACACAAAAATACTTGAAACAGAAAAAACGGCCTTAAAGAGAGTGCCCCACCTGTATAATGGGTTTTGAACTAAGATAACAGTTTTGAAGGCCGTGACGAGAACCAACAGGCTCTCTGTATTAATTTTCCGCACAGTTTGAGGTTCAACATAAATGGCCTAAGGCTGCAATGCAAACCAGGAGGGAATCACTTTCCGTCAGGCCGCAACATTTTGATCGGTTTAAAATCTACTGTCACGCAGGTCATGAGATAAACGTTGACAATGGTAACGCTCAGCACAATGTTACACACCGCAAGCGGCACAATAGCGACCAGCCTCGTGATTACACGCGATACTATGCTCAAACCAGTAAGTAAAAAGCGAAATTTTTGTTCTGAGCAATTGCAGATGGATACAAAATGTGGTTTCTAGATTTCCAGACTGTAAGTATTCCTTTTTGAAATTCCAACAAAGTAATTCATTCCATTTTAAGTGTACAATTCCGTTCTGGGAGGACTTTTCCACATACATCTAGTTAACCAAAGAAAAATACTGTGGGTAGGGATAACAAAAGCTGGCGGATAAAGAATGAAGGACGAGGTTGACGAGGGAAAGGTGTATGGTTCGTTGCCAGACGCATGATATACAGATGGGGCCGGGGTGGCCTAGTGGCTTCGTTGCCAGTCTACGGATTGGATAGCATGGATTAACGTGGGTTCAATCCCCACGGCGGGAAACCACCTTCCGTGTCCGATCTGACCCGGTGGAGAAGATCCTTAAACACCCACGCCAATACTCCCTGTAATTGGACAAGTGTGCCTGTTGGGAGTGGCCCTAATAAGAAACAAATATATGAGCTTGCCCTACCAGCCCTGTCGTACAAGAGAGCATTGGGAGATCCAGGGGGAGTGGCAAGGGGTACTTCCCCATCGATTCCTGTCACCCCTTGAAATGGCCAGGATGCCCTCCCCCCTGAAATGCCACTCCCCAGGAAGCGAGTATCGACGGCCAGACGATAGGATTTAGCGTCAATCTGATAGGTTTTGCAATCCAAAAGTGGCACCCCCACTCCCTAGTTCGGATGGCGCCTCTCGACTATATGCCCCACGATACAACTGCAGCCACCTACACTAGGGAGCGACACGCAGTGAGCAGGGGAGGCATTTCGGGGGGGTAAAGCTAAATATTGTCGAGCCAGAGGAGGCACACCATGTGCCAGGACTGTGACTTTGGGTGAAAGGGCGGCACACTAGGTGTAGGGGTCGCATCTTTACTTGGTGGGGGGGTGCCCAGTTCTTTAAGCCAGGGGTAGTTGTGCAAGGGGGGGCACAGTAGGCATATGGGGTGGCATACCATACGCAGTGGCCGGTTAATTTTTACATTGACGGCGACACACAGCCACGAGTTTGTCTAACGTTCGGTGCTTGCTGCACTTGGGGATACTCAGTCATAGTGCAGAACTCCCATCGTACGGGTAAGGTACATAAATCACCGGCGGCAACAAAGGAGTACATAACCGAGCCCCGCCCCCCACACTAGAAGCCGTCGTCTGTCTGTCTGTCTGTCTGTCTGTCTGTCTGTCTGTCTGTCTGTCTGTCTGTCTGTCTGTCTGTCTGTCTGTCTGTCTGTCTGTCTGTCTGTCTGTCTGTCTGTCTGTCTGTCTGTCTGTCTGTCTGTCTGTCTGTCTGTCTGTCTGTCTGTCTGTCTGTCTGTCTGTCTGTCTGTCTGGCTGTCTGTCTGTCTGTCTGTCTGTCTGTCTGTCTGTCTGTCTGTCTCTCTCTCTCTCTCTCTCTCTCTCTCTCTCTCTCTCTCTCTCTCTCTCTCTCTCTCTCTCTCTCTCTCTCTCTCTCTACGTAATCGGCCTACCTGGCCAACAACGGTATTCAGCAATAATATCCAGAAGCATATAGGAAGACGATGCACTGAAGCATGATGAATGATGCAGTCGAATGCTACAGTAAAGCTGACTAGCCTGGTAGTTTCTCACGGTGTTCTCTACCATGCTGAACCATGAAGGTGAGAGTCAAAGTCTCGAATACGCTAATAATGAACAGAAACGCCACTCCAAAGAAAAGACAACTGTCTCATCACCGATTCCAAAGTTGTTTTCACATTTGTTAACGGTTTCAAGAGTTAAACGGAAGGTGTCTGTACTGTGTTCCAGACTGGAGCTTGTTTACGGACATTTTTTATTGAGCATTATTAATTCAGCCTTATTCCGCTGCAATATGGCCATTAACATTCCGCATTTTTCAATTTTCTTTTGCTGGAGGTAAATAGTCCACGTATTTACGTGTCGTCGCGATCTGGTAATGTCTTGTTCCACATTGAACTTCCTTAGTTTGTGCTACAAATGAATACGAATACAAATGAAGCATTTTGGGCTAAACTGTACTGCTACTTTATTCGAAGTGACACTTTAATGCTTTTTTAACACGCGCATTGACGGGGGAGCGGGTACCCGCCCCCCCTCGGGTTTTTCGGAGACAGTAGAAAAATGGCGGCGCGTAGCGCCGCCGTACTTGGTATACCTTTTCCCTCATCATTTTTACAACTTCTGTGAAAATTTTAAGGTTAGGTCATTCTAGGTCAGGTCACCAGTACAGGTCAAGTGACCCGACCTCAAAAAAAGTTTAAGATAGCATAAGTCGGAGCAGGGTGAACTTATCCGATTGAAACTCATATCACATAATGGCCCCACCGAGTTCTCTAAAATATGTTCCGGTATTTTTGATATCGATGACTTAAGGTCAGGTACCAGGCATGACCTCCCCATTGGAAATACATGGGAAAAACGGTTTTTACGGAATAACACAGTAACGGATGGTGATAGAGAATTTATTTTAGCTACATTAGATTCGCCTGGGCTTTGCGGTTCTAATGATATGCATTTTATATAATTTGACCCTGACCTGACCTCAGGTCAGGTCAAATCCTTGATTTGACCTAGCAAGGTCAAATTATATATCATTCCATTCGGCTTGCTAAGAGGATTCATATAGTCCAAGCAGTTTTGCTCTATCTTTACTTGTTCAGATGAAATGGCCGAAAAACTGAATTTACATGTTATCCCTATGACGGGCATGTTTTGACCTCTCGTGACCTTAAATGTGACCTGACAAAAAATGGACCAAATGTTTTCGATGGAGAAGTAGATGAGCAGCCTAACGCCGTTTACCGTTTTTCGTTACCTACCGTGGTTCTCGAGATCTTAGGGGCGGGTACCCGCCCCCGTCAATGCGAAGGTGGCTCAGACCCCCGTCAATGCGCGTGTTCAATAATCTAAACATGATTCACGCTTCAAAGAAGTCATTGAAGAGATGCATGCACGATCACAGTCACCCGCATAAATTTCATGTTTATAATATGGTTTAAAAAAGGTATTAGTAATAACATAAACCAAATCAGATCGTTCCCGCGACGGGATTTGAGAATTACGTCACTTTCCTAAGGTGACCTCATTCCACTACCAGCCCGGGGGGACCAGGTCAACAGGGAACCAATTCTCACATTTCTATCCGCGAACGGTAAGTGCTGGGACAAATGAAATGTCAATCACTTTCTCGCCATGCCCTGTCAAATGAACATATCAGCTATAGTCCCATTATATAGGTTCAACATTCCTCTTCATTCTCTGATGACACAGATGTCCGCAGGAAAAATTAAGTTGTGGCAACAACGAGGAAGTTTACGATAAACCAGGTTGAAAAGTAAGTTAGTGGCTTTCACATACCCAGAAGGTGCAGTGGCCGAAGAACATGCAGCTAGAGATGCCACAAATATGGATTAAATAAATACATAAACACATGTAGAGATACCACAAGAAAAAGGTGTCACTGTTTCACACTTTCCTTATTTTCAGAGTTAATTTTTGGGTCAGACAGGTATTTATGAGCATGTGGTCATAAAAGCTGTCCGCCATATGGGATCACTCATTGTAGAGCGTATACGAGGGAAAATTTTTACTTCCGACTTTGTGTTTCCACACTTGCATTGCTGTGAGACTGTGTGGGAAGGTTACCATATCACACATAAGTATCGCATCCACAAACGTTCACACATTTGGCGCACACGTCATGAAGGTGCTGAGCGTAAGTGCACATATAAGGGGGCTTCGCAGGGCCGTCTGAAGAGCGCAGAGTGGTGTCTTTGCTTGTTTATCTAAGGTCTCGCACTGAAAACTCGTATATTTATGATTCCTCGGTTTTATCCTGTTTAATGACTCGAATATTTCATGGAACTTGTCTGTATTCTAGTGTATTCCAGTCTTGGTCTTGGTTCTATCTCACCTGTGGAAGCTGGCTATGGGCTGGCTACAGTTGGGCTCCTCACCTGTGGAAGCTGGCTATGGGCTGGCTACAGTTGGGCTCCTCACCTGTGGAAGCTGGCTATGGGCTGGCTACAGTTGGGCTCTTCACCTGTGGAAGCTGGCTATGGGCTGGCTACAGTTGGGCTCCTCACCTGTGGAAGCTGGCTATGGGCTGGCTACAGTTGGGCCCCTCACCTGTGGAAGCTGGCTATGGGCTGGCTACAGTTGGGCTCCTCACCTGTGGAAGCTGGCTATGGGCTGGCTACAGTTGGGAAGGTAGCTGGAGAGCGGTGCGAAGTAGCCGCCGTACTCCGGCATGGGTAGCGGGTGTGGCTGTGGCGTGTTCTCCTGCTGCTGCTGCTGCTGCTGCTGCTGCGTTGCTGCTGCTGCTGCTGTTGCTGCTGCTGTTGCTGCTGCTGTTGTTGCTGTTGTTGCTGTTGCTGCTGTTGTTGCTGCTGCTGCTGTTGGTCCTCTGTCTGCGCTCGCAGCAGGGTGAAGTTGTCCTCGGCAGACGCCTGGGGGACACACGAGGAGCGGGTCAAGGATCTGGGAAGGGCTGCCACACACAGACCAAACGCGGGCGCCATTTTGGGCAGCGTCAGTACCGGTGCAACTGTGGTTAGCTAGATTTGAGGCATAGCCTGTGAAAACCATGTGTAGTTTAGTTTATTGTTCATTGTGGTTTAATGAGCAGCATGTTTGCATACTTAACGACAGATACAGTCATTCTAGATAAGACAGTGGAGGGACAAGTTGCATAATTACACAATGAAATAAAACAAAACAAAAAATGTAGGGAAGTACTAGAGCAACAAAAATATGCGGAAAAGGCACGTTTAAAAACAGCAGTCATTACTCAGTACAAAGGCAGCTGCATAATGTATTTACGAGTCTGTGACTTTAAGTGCTCAAAAGAGCACCTAAAAGGGGTCAGACTCGGGGCACGCTGCCACATAAGAATTAAAACGAGTAGCCGAACGGCAGAAGATCCCTTGTTTCACAGTATCTCCGCGGCCGAAGGGCACCTGTAGTAGGCTGCGCGACATTGCCCGCGTGCAGAAGAACGGGACATGTAGTGGGAAGGTTCCGAGCAGGAGGGCGGAGTCCGTCTTACCTCAAAAATGTTGCGTGCGAATAGAATATCGTATTGGATTCTTCTGCTTCCAAAACTGGTAATTTTGAACAATGCCAGATCATGATACGCGAGTGACGCTGAATTTCTGGTCGAAACTGATGCGAGCCATATAAGAAACTTATGTTGAATTTTGTTACGCCTTTCTAATCGTGTCTTGGCACCCCCTCCCCAAATGACAGAACCAAACTCAACAATGGATCGAACGTTCCTGAAATAAGCTGCCAATATAGGTTCCGGATTCAGCTTCCGTCTAGCTCCCCCCGCCGTGTGACCTACTTGAAGGGATCGAATCATCATCCCAAGCGTCCTGCTTGCCTTGCTGTATTATTACTATTATCATTACATAGCACCATCACAATATTATTTATGAGCACTATTACCATATTACTATATTATTGACGTGCTCAGCAAATCTTACTTTGGAACCTAGCCGAACTCCGAGATCCCGAATTGTTTCTGTTTTATCTAGGGCTAAATTTTGAACTTTGTACGTGACTGTGAAGGGGTTCCGTTCTCGAGTCATGGTAAATTATTTTAATTTTGCGGGGTTGGGTTTAAGTTTCCAAGTTTCAGACTAGTCGGCCAAATATGTCATGCCTGCCCGCAGCAGCTGCGAATCAAGCTCAGAACAAATTTTGTGATGTAATTTTAAATCGTCAGCAAAAAGAAGACAATTTATATTGATTTTGTCTGAAAAATCATTGACAAACAAGACGAACAGAAGCGGCGAGATAATTCCATCCAAAAATCGCAAGGAAGTCTGGGCACTGGGCAGGATAAGAGTTCATTAAGATACGAGGGAAGAAATATATTTCCGTCTTACATCTTTTTATGCAAGTAAGACAGATGATGTGCGGCTTCCTTCAAATTATCACTGTACCAATCATATTCGTGTTTTTGTGTTTGATAATGTGACCTGGGTGCTAGAATAAGATCACATTTTCCCATCCGTTACTGAATTTATCCCGTAGTCTAGCCAGACACTGGACGAATCTTGGAATCCCAATTCCAATAGCAGGACGAGGCAAATATAAAAAGAACATAGGGAACGAATCGTTAACTTCAAGCTTCTCGCCTCCTCACGTTTCTTTTCGGTTGTTTTTTTCCTAGATTGCTTCGATAGGACATTATGTGCAGAATTTCTAATGGTTTCGTCCCCAAAAATACTCGTTAGAACGATGTGAGGCTTATACTTGCTGTCCTATTAATCCCAAGCATTAAATGACACGAACTGCTCAGCACGCAAGCTTCCTTCGATGAAATGGTAATGTTTGCGTTGGAAGATACAAACACTTTCTTCGTCACGAACACGTACCTTCTTTGTCAGCGGCCCAGATTCACCTAATTCAGCAGAAAACAACCAGGGGTATACACTAATCACGTGGCAGCGCTTCCCCTTATTGCTCATCAAACAGCGAGGACGTATGGTTTTCAGCGCCGTGACAAGGGCACGCATCATCTCCCGTGACTTGAGATTGCGTTACATTTGGCGCCGGCCCAATGATCGCGCGCCTGGTGCCACACCGACGATGGCCGCAGTGCTGAGCACGGCAGCAGCAACAGCTGAAGGACTGACGGCAGCCGACGTAACACCAGGCTCCTCCAAATTCCACCACAATGGCCTCCGTAAAAGTAGTCATTTAGCCTTCGCTAAACACACATTTATATAATTCTTATTGTGAGAAACAGTGCGGGATTCTGTAGCATAATTGTGATACCTAGTGCCGCACCGTTTCTCTTAATAAACGTTCCACAACGATGTTAACAATATATTTAACGAAAGCCAGGCATCAATACTTTTAAGAAGCACTTCCGATCAAAACAGTTAAGCATCTCCACTTCATCGTTAGTTGGCCTCACAGCGACATGCACAAATATCGGGCAGCTTTAAAGGAACTGAACGCAATGTATATGCCCAACAAACCTCAGTGCTGTAGATGCATCCAATCACATGTCAGGGCCCTCTGAAAATGACGGCGCCATCGGCTGTCCTCGCATGGAGCGTCCCAAACGATACCGGTAAACCTTATTGCATAGATTAACTCCAGACAGCAGAAACACAGTCACTAACCCGGTGTCCTAACTAAGACGCAACGCGTCGCAAGGCGTTGCACGCCGTCGATCTGCCGCAACGACCGGGATTTTCGGTCAGGACACAAAACGCACTGCCGCAACGCGTCGCACGGCGTTGCAACCCGTCGCAGCAAAAGTTGTACAATGTCCAACTTTTGACGCCGACGGTCTGCGTCAGAAGCCGATATCCGTGTTATTTGCTGTTGTTTTTAGTCATTAAATGTAATTAAGGTTTTGAAATAATAATTCAAATTGGAATTCATGCAGAAAAATCTATGGAAACTGGACATTCTCTGTATTCTCTGTATATGTATTTATCACCAACAGGCACATACCCAATTATAGGTGAAGTCAATGAAGATAAAAATGCATAGTCACCAACAGCCTATTCCTAAAACGCGCAAAACATTTCTAACACAACAAACACAAATAATCAATCTGGTCACTGGCCTATGAAACTGTTTGTATAGTCGTAAAAGAGGCGATACACTTTTAAGTCGTCCAATGGGATCCGTCAAAATATCGCAGGTTGGTGAGAAAGCTAAAAAGTTATTAACAACGCGAGGAGCCCGCACAAACACACATGATTGTATCGTGTTCACTCGACCAAAAGGCACATTTAAGAAAGTTGCACTAGCATTCCTGGTAGTCTAGATGGTACATGAAGCGAGAAACATTCCAAAAGATGAGATGATGCAATGAGACCTCTAAAAACCTTGCTTGAATAAGATGTCATGTTGTACACGCCTTGCCAATAAAGTACGAACATCATAAAACTTCGTCAATTCCTCGTAACCTAATGATGGACAGGCTGGGTCAACATGGTTCGCAAGCCACATCAAAAACTTGTGTTGGATTCTTCTACACGATCCAGATGACATCTTGCGGCTCCAGCCCAAACCACTGAACAATACTCTAAAACTGACCGAACATTTGCATTAAAAGCCGCCAAAGCGGCCTTCTTATCCAGCTTACATCTAGGGAGGCTGTCTGGAAGGTTCTGATTAATAAACCGAGTGATCTGTTTGCTTTGGAAACCATCGAGTTTATATGGTCGGAAAAGGTAAGCTTTTGGTCAAGAATGATTCCCAAATCTTTATGGAAGAAACGTTCTCCAAAATTGTTCCGTTGATTTTATAAGCCGAATCAATGAGATTGCGTTTTAAAGAGATTTTGAAAGACTTGCATTTTGAGGCGTTTAGATTCAGCTCCAGGCAGCAGCCCAACTTGTTACTGCGTCCAGGTCTTTCTGTAATGTGTTAACGTCATTTTGGGATTTCACTTGATGGAATATTTTCAGATCGTCCGCGAAAAGCAAACACTTGGTAGAAACTATGTGTGGCAGGTCGTTTACGAAAACTGAAAACAACAACGGTGAGATGAGCCCTCCCTCTGGTGTGCCTGAGGTCACACGAGCCCAATCCGAAACTTTTCCGTTCAGCACCACTCTCTGTTTACGTCTGCCAAGATAAGAACTCAACCATTTCAACGCTAAGTTGTCAATGCCATACATTCGCTGCAGTTTGTACAATAAAAGACGATGGTTAACACTTTGGAACGCGCTCGAGAAATCTGTGTACACTGCGTCTAGCTGACTGCTGTCAGAAATGGCTTTCCACCCGTGTGCCAGAAAAGATGCCAGATTAGATTGACATGATCTATTTGGCAAGAATCCATGCTGACATGGAAAAGATGAGGCCGGACGTGCTGGTAAATCTGGTTATTACCTTTTTCTCCTAAACCGTTCTTTTAATAGTTCTTGATGCCAGCCAACTTTTGATTGTTGGTAACCAACAGTTCGTCGCAACTTGAGCTACCAGATTGCTACCAAAGCTGAACCTTTCCTCTGTCGGCCAAACCTCCAAAATTACCGCTCTGCAACTGACGCCGACGGTCGCCGACGGTTGGCGACCGTCGGCGACCGTCGACCGTTTGGTTAGGACACCGGGTAACTCTGGCTTTTGCAGTTATTCGGAGTGTTCACGAAATCGAGCAGGCGCCAGTGCTTTCTACTGCTTCGTCCCGAAGTCGTGGAACCTTTACAGGGGAACACTTCAGCTGACTGCTTAAACTTTTACGATGGGGATATAATTTTCTTTGCATATTTTTGCGTTCCCTTTACTTGGGAGCATTGATTACTCGTCACATGCGATTCGCGGGCGAGAGACCGGATCGGTGGACCACTTCAAAGGCGGATCAGACCCGTGCACCCACAAACAGAGACGCCGGCTGGCACGGCGTTGATTCCACTGCTGCGGCGCGCACTCCCAAATGTACCACCATCTCCTGGGTAGGAGGCGGCCACGGAAAGGGCTGACACAGCTCAGTCTCAGGAGCTTTCCACACCCAGGCATGACATCCCTGCCAACTGCACCACGGGGGTGACAATGATCAGGATTCGATAAAAATGGTCGTGCTGATGCCGAGTAGATCTCTGCTGTGATCTTGCATTTTCCTTGAGCCAGATGTGAATCTGACCAATTATTCTATAACAGTGGAGTACAAATGAACCGATGGGGGTACGTAATGGGGACGGGAAGAAGTAAACGTAAAAAAGTAAATCACGTGCGTTTCCGGTTACGTATAATGAACTCAGTCTTCGAGATATCTATTGCTACAAGTCCGGGTCGATCCCTAGCCCAGGGAGTTACCCATCGACCGAATTCGAGGCATCGAACCAGGCTTTACGGGACGGCCAGCGCCGATGCCAGGGGACGGCTGCAGCGCATGGACGACAACGATAATTCACTAGATGGCGTGACGGTCGACGGTAATGCCCGGCACATCTCATTTCTTAGCTGAGTGGTACGCCACAAACACTTCACAATGAAAGTGATGGACCTCAGCCTTGTAAATGAACAGCTCAAAGAACATCAGCCGGGGCAGAGCTCGCGCGTCACGCGAATAATGCACCCCAATTGTATTCGGGCAGAGCATTTAGCACTAGCCAACACAGTCGAGTGTAAAAATTCAGTGGAACTGAGCAGTATCCGACAGAATGAATGACCAAACCTCACGCACGCCCCTACATGCATCCACAACCGTTTAAAGGGAATGTGGCACCTTGGTCGAATCCTGGAATTTAGTGTAATTGGGCGTACTTTTAGCCAAAAATAATGAAACCACTCATGATTTCCCTGAAAAATGTACCATAAGCTCAATATTTTGATTTTCAAAATACTCCTCTAGGAAAAGAAATACATATCTGTCTGTGGATGATGTCACGATCTGGCAACCACTACCATACTCGAAGCGCTTCAAGAGCTTCGATTGGCTTATGCTCATCGTGACGTCAGCATATGTCGTCACACCAGCAGCTCACAACAATGGCCGCCTGGCGAAAGGTACATGAGAGGTACATTTCAGGTAAGTTTTAGCTTTTTTTTCTAGGGAAATATCGAGTTCCAAGACAAATGATATATGGAGTACCGGATTTTCCGACTTGCTTTACAACTTGGCTATCTCAGTTAAAACCACGTTATAAAGGTGACACATTCTCTTTAAAGCACACAACTCGTCCGAGCGTCGACCCGTGACTGAAGGCAGATGACAAGTGGCGCAATGAAATTAAAATTACGTCCGCACCAATTTCATCGCGCTAACCGTTGCAGGCGATAAGACGCAGCGCACGGCGACGAACCCTCAGTAGATGGGTCCGCACCACACGCAATTACAATTTTCAAGACGAAGTCGAACGATAGATTTTTGAAAGCCACTACGAGCTAGCGTGACCTGGACACCATTGGCGGACGCCGAGGGGGGCATTCTGGTCACGCCCCCTCCCAAAGCACTGGAAGGGGGCTATCACTGCCCCTCCCCCAAAGACAGTGGATATAATGCACAAATTGTAGCTCCAAGCTACGCTTTTATATACATGACCTTACGATTGAAAACATGATTTTGAAGTGGTTGACATGAGTATTTCAAAATCCCCTCGTATTAGAGGATACCTACGAAATGTGGGAGAAAACAGTGCAGTGGCACCCATCCTCGGCTGTACCGCTCTCATCATTTGTGAAACCATAGACCTATTGGTCCGTCTACAGAAATCAGTACCCGGCGGCAGAAAGCTGTGCACAGCTGCATTTGAATAACACCTAGGTGGGCGGGCTTTTTGCAAAACCGCACCGATGAAATTGTAAAAAAAAATAATATCGGTGAAAATGGATGCTTGGGCCAAGATTATTCAAATTTTGTTTTCACATCGTTTATATACAGCCGAAGAACAGAGATCTGGCCACGAATACGCCAAAGGTTACTAATAATTACCTACATACCATACTGGGCACACAATATCAGAAAATACGCTAACGCTTGGCCTGTCAAAGCCTTCACCTCTGAAATAACCAGTTTTCAGTTATTTCAACAGTGCAACCCGACTCGTCTCTGACATCCTGATGCCTTCCGGCGGCCGGACACGGGCACAGCTCCGTTTCTGAATGTCGAATTGTTGACCCGATACTGGAATCAGCGCTAAAAAGGGCAGTTAGCCAGCCTTGAGAGCAAACCATTCTCACTTCGTGTGCAAAACAAACCGGTCCAGTACAAATGAGTAAGAGACAGTTCTACAAACATTTGAAGAGGACGCATGATAGCGCAGCACCGTTGGGGCGAAGGGGGAGCGGCTCCCCCATTAGGTCCGTGGAATCACCCCCTATGGACTTCGGGTGACGGTGGCACCCTGGACGCCCTTCAGATGTGAGAACTGAGCGACAAGGGCACCTTAAATTTGACTTTATGTGACACCGGCAGAGGCGCCGTGTTTTCCAGGGCCTTCCAGTTTGCCGCCAGTCCACTCTGCCAGCAGCAGACCTTCGTTTAACGTTTCGGCCGCTCATATCTGGACAGGGGAACTCCTTTGGTCAAATTCACTCCGCTTCTTCGCGGGAAGATTTTGAAACAGCCGCCCCTTAACGTAAACCAATCTCGGATTGCACCCCTCGAAGTGCTAAAAGGTACCTACCAGGTGGTCTGTACCCCCCTTGAGACTTTTCCTCTCCTCTAAACGAAATTTCCCATACGTCATAGACCCGGTACTCTTGAACGACCTTCTGTAATACCATATTATCGGGGTTCATTTGAAAGAAAATATACGCATCTGTCGACAAAAAATTAAATAATCTAACTGACGCAAGTCCTTAAGAGCCGGTCCCATACATTGGCACAGCTGTAAGCATGGCAAACATGATACCTTCGTCATGCGTCCAATGCGGTTGGTGCGCCAGTTTTTGCCGTCACACGGTTACACAGCAGTAGGCGGAGTCCTATTGCACTGACAGAGGCAGTGGGGGCGTCCGGCCCTCCGCTGAGGTCGCAACATTCAGGAAGGCTCATGGCTAGTGACGAGCTCTAATACGAGACGCAGGCTTCATGGCCCCCGTCTGTGTTCAACTACTTCGACATTGAACTAGAGCGTACGAGCATTACTTGTCTGAACTTTTGTCAGCTGATATTCAGGGCGTAACATATATTTAACAAGAGATTCAATATGCCGACGAAAATGGCCAAGCAGAAGACTAGTGTTCTGAATAATCATGGAAATACCGACTCACGAGTCACCAAATACCTCTTTCCTACACAACGAAGAGCAGGAAACCGTGCATGACTGCTAGCCACAGCTTGCCCATAGCCCTGTTGATGCAGGGCGGGGCCGAGTCGACTGACCTGCGGCCGGGAGGAGGCCGGCTCGTCGTGCAGGTGCCGGCCGCGGTCCTGGGACCTGCTGCTGGACACGGTGGAGCTGCTACGGACGGAGCTGGCCAGGCTGCGCGCCGGCGCCGCAACGCTGCCGACGCGTCCGGACAGGTCACACCCAGCTGGTGCCACAGTGCCGCGTTCTACATGGTTCGCAGCATTGTACATACGAGTCGGACCGCAGTGTCATTCGGAGCGCAGCATACGGACCGGGGAGCAGTAGCCGGATCTCAACCAAACTGAACAAACATCACGAGCCGAAGCACGCCGGACAGGGGTACTTAGACCGGACACAATTAAGATACGGCTTTAGAACTAAAACCAGCGGGTTAGTATTGGGATTTTTATAGCGCTTTCAGCGGCGAGGCTATATCGACGTGTTTCTTCCAACTGGAACTTTCTTTTAGTGGCATTTTGTGACTCCGGATCTTTTCAGGTCATCCAGATCATCACAGTTGCTCGCAGGACATGTGCGGCAAATCAGTAACAGCCGCGGGAAGTTACACATAAATTATGGCATAATGAGCCCACCTTAACGTCTTTTATAAGTTGAAGAGTCCCATACATTTTTTCGCAACCTTTATCGATTCCAAATCAAGCACTCAGGTCACGAGTCTAAGCTAAGAAGCCCAACTCCACAACACGTTTAAGCTTGCATTGATTTTATAAAAAAAAATGATCGGAAACCCAGTGTATAACAAGGGGAATATGGTCCTCGATTCTGCCATCTAGGATATTTCATATCCATGACCCGAGGTCACGTCAGATCCGTGGCCTTCCAATTGCAAGGTTGGTAAATATTTTGAAATATCTTTATCGCACTTCCTATGACTCAGATCAACTTGAAAACATTTGATCATGATTTCCGAGGTTCTAGTTAAAACTGGCCGGCCACCTCAGGCAAGCCACCTGATGTCAGATCAGCGATTTGCGATACCGCTGCCTTATTTCCGAGTGAATGAAAATACAGTTTTCACTTCACTGTCACAGCCTCGGTCTTATCGCTGCGAGTCTACTGATGTATGTGCATCGTTCAATATAAATGACATCAAAAGTACGCTACTTCGGTGACCTGAAACCTTTAAATTTGAGCGAACCCGGTAAAATCATACATCATTCGATTGGTAATGACGAGATGGTCCCCGTGGTGTATACATAATTATCCATCTCCTCTAATTTCAAGCATTCGCCAGCCTTGAGGTTTTACGAGGCAAAAACTTCCGAGACCATATGACGTCGCCAACTCTCACCTGTTGAAAGGGTGTATTTGGGATACAGAAGTCTTTATTCTGTATTCTCGCCCGGGATTTGAACCCGGGTCAGCGAGGTGGAAGCTTAACGCGTTAACACTGCGCCACTGCATACCTATTTACCCCAATCACATAATCATTTACCCCCGTCAATTCGCTGCGACAATTAATGTAAACACAATCAGGCCGATCCAGCGGCAGATCTAAGACTTTATTCAGGGTGGGGCTTCGTTTAGCTCCAGCCACCCCATCACTGCCTCAGTCTGGCTACCCCGTAACTATATGCACCAACATTTCTGGGGGGGGCCTGGGTTTAATAGCCCCTCCCCTGGATCCGCCACTGGCAGCTCCCTTCATCGACTTGGTGATTAATCCACATCGGCTTCGGGCACGACTCTTGCTCAGGGTTATGCTCAAAATGACTGGGGGTTTTCATGTGTTTTATTTGCTAAGGGAGGAAATATGATACAGGTACAACAAATATGTTTGACACGGCTGTGCACGTTCTAGTAAGACCACCTTGCCCCTGTACGTAAAATAAGTGTGACAGGTACCGAGCCTGCAGTTTTTTGTTAGTGCATACCCTCCAATTAGTTCACAGATCAACAGGACATTCACTTAATTCCTATAAAGTTGGAATCAAGAGTAAGACCAGGGAAATACTTAATTCAAATATGCATCGGTCAATGCATAAAATATGCATATATATTAAACCACCGACTGAAATGAGGCAACGGCACTAACTTGCATGAATGAACAGTGGTACGACAAGAATCGGCAAACGTGGTACTGAAGCAGAAACTACGTGGAGTAAAAAAGGAGATAACTAATGAAATATTGTAGGTGCATGTCACTTTTTCGTGCATAAAATTTACCTCATATCAGCCCGAATCCCTGTATTACAAGGTGCAATTTTGCACAATGAGGATTCCCAAAGGCGGTCCTCATCTGCCTGATGTCTTGAGCCACAACTGCAGCTGTTTGACACTTTTCGGCCGAATCGAGCCAGGCATATCCCAATACGGCAGAGGAACTACTTATAGAAAACATTGGAGCAGCCGAGAGAAATAATACAAGGATCCAAAATGAGGTATATGATTATTATGAGATATACTATAAACCATAAATAAAATATATAAACCAAAGATATAAACTATAAAAGATATAAAACAAAATAACATGAGAACTCAACTAATGAGTTATCGTCTCCCACAACGTCAAAAATGCTAGTAGTAGTTTTTGCCCTCAGGACACTGTACTCAACGGACAACCGCCAAATTTACAGAGACCTGAAACCATCACCATTATTTCCGAGACCATTCATTATTCAGCAATCAATCATTATTCAAAAGATTCCTGAGAGATAGCATGGCTGCCGTAAATCCTGCAATGCTTATTTCCGGTAGCATTTATTGAACACGCGCCCCGCTGGGGTCCCTGGCATGACGCGCCCCGCTCGGGGGCCTTTTTCGCCCCCCTCCCCTTCGTATCTCATTCCCCACGAAAGCTAAAGGAAAATTACGGGTGACGTTCGAAAGCTTTTGACAAGACGAAAATATTTTATACCAATAATTTTTATGTGAGGTCAATATTGAGGTCAGCATAGGTCAAAGAAGCTTCCATAGGCTTACAACAGAGCAGTGTACGTTTCTCTCTCTCGATCTGCCCTCAGGAGAGCCAGAGCAAATCTTTTTGCGTCATTGGATTCCTCAAATCGCGGCAAATCGAATGATGTATAATATGACCTTGCTAGGTCAAATTGTGAAAATGACCTGACCTCGAGCTAGGTCAGGGTCACAGAGTGACCTGGTATGGTCATGTTGCATATCAATCGACTCCCCGTGAAAATATAAGCACAATGCAAGCAAAATGAGAGCTTTATCTCAATCCAATGAGAAGTTAATGGCAAAACAATCATTCTATGCTCCCGTGACCTGACATGACCTTTGAGAGGTCAGATGCTCAAAAACTCAACTTAATGGTCAAGATCGTGGTAAGAATAGACGGTTTCAGGATTTTCAGCTTAATCTATCCAGTATTTACTGAAAACAAGCCCATTCTATTTTTCACCATAGACATAATGGGGTGACCAAAAAATTGACCCCACCTTAGGTCAACAATATTAAAATTCCGAGATAGCATATTTGTAGACCCTAATGACCTTATCATATTGTGGAAGTTTCAAACTGATCGGTTCGCTGATGTTCCCTGATCGGCGCCGCTTCAAATTCGTGATTTTAGGTTTTGAGGTCGGGTCACTTGACCTTGAATAGCTCCTTGACCTGACATGACCTTGACTAAAAAATTTGGTCATATGTGTAAAATTGATCAGGGATAAGGTACTGTGAGTTTCATTGTTCTGCGTCTCTTCATTTTTTAGCTATCTGGGGAAAACCAGGAGGGGCGAATTTCGCCCCCAGAGGGGCGCGTGTTAACATACATAATTAATGTTTTCTTGGCTGCCTCAGCAGCAGAAGCACTTCAATGTCACACTTTTCTGGACCGCTTGAAGGACCAGAATGCTACTGTCGACTTTTTTGGAACATGACACATTTGGCAACGAGACCTGTTGGATTTTCCAGTGACTTGACACCATTGTTGCATTTTTCGACTGCTTCAGATGCACCCTTGAGGAAAATCACCGGTCTCCAACACCAAGGGACCAAGGAACCAATGAAAGATTCCATGGATCAAGCCACCCTTGAGGAAAATTGTGGGCCCCTCAGTAAATCAAAGTCAGTTTACTGCTATTTTTGGCTGATAAACGTTCTTGACGTTTTCGATAGAACAGTCCAAACACCGGATCAATGCAAATTCCTTGAGGCAAAACAAATTTATAATCAAAATCACTCCCCTAAATTAGTCAAGGTGTGTAGCTAAAAATAAGCAATGCGGGCCACAAAGGTCACGCAAATTAATATTACCTCATACTCCCCGACGTCTAGCCTGAAAAAAGCAATAGCTGGCAATTAAACGCAGTCTCCTCTGAACACAGCGGCAGCGCGTCCAAAAATACGGGTCACCCCCAGCCAGAGAGCGTCTAATCAGGAGCGTAGGCGAGTGTTGAGATCACAGACAGGTGGCCGGATATGAGGTGGGACCGAAAATATCTCCTGGCGAAGCTCTGTGATGACGTCCTAACGCTCACAACTGGAAACAGCCTCATTGTATTGGTAGTCCGGGAAAGATCACCCCCGTCACCTCTCACGTTTCCTTGGAAGTGGTGCACGCCACTTCTCTCTCTCTCCTCTTACAGCTTTGCCGTACAAAGGAAGATTGGGTTCCTACAGTATTAGCAAGAGACATCCTTGCTCGTTTGCCCGGCAGTTCTGGCGCTGGTTCGCGTGTCTGATGAGTGCGCGGTCGCTTCTTATGCCGGCAAAGGCCTGAAGTACACAGCCTTCGAACCGGGCCAGTTATGTACATATTAGGAGGGTAAATCGTGCCCATGACATCTGGCTAATAATTTGTGGCCAGTGAAAACAATTCCAGAAATGTTGTCCAAGTTGTTGCAAGTTCGGTTTTTGGAGCCAGAGTCTCACTAAAGTCATCAAGAGGCTGCCACGGAGATCCCGCACAAACCACCCGAACGAGCGACTCCCGCAATAAATAGTTAAACCTCGCCCCGGTGGGGGTGTTCGGACACCCCGTCGAGTTTTCCGGCGTGCCGCCGGAAAACCCTAAGGGTCATCTCAGGTCAGGTCACTAGTGCAGGTCAAGTGACTTCACCTCCAAAGATGTTTAAGGTGGCATAAATAAGAAATGGGTGAATCTATCGTATCGTAAGAATCTGTCGTATTGAAACTTATACCAAATAATGGGCCCACCGAGTACTACAAAAAGTATTCCGGGATTTTTCATAACGATGACCTAAGGTCAAGTACGAATCATGACCTCTCCATTGGAAATACATGGAAAAGCCGGGTTGTCTTTATGTGATACAGCTGAGAATGCCTACATATTATCCAAACCGTCGTATTCTGGACCCATTTCCAGGTTAATATTACAATTTTTGACCTGTAACCTCTGAAAGGTCATCTGGGGATACTGAAGCACTTTTCAGACTTAAGTCAATAACTGTGCATGAAATCATGATACAGCGTTTATTTTGATATAATCACGTTTGGACTGCTGTTCCGAGTTGATTGATCTGCATATTGGCTATCTTATGCTAAAAGTGATCTTGACCCAACCTGAGGTCAGGCCATTTTCGTGTTTTGACCTAGTATGGTCATATCACACATCGCTGGAATATCTGTGACGAGCGGAAGCGAATGGTGCCTAACAATGAAGCTGACTTAACTCTGTCATATGCTAGAGCCCAAAAACTACTCAAGATGCCACCTTCTTTGACAAGGTCCTGTCATGACCTCAATATTGACCTGAGCCAAGAAGTGACTGATATAGTTTCTTCATGAATTTGTATGACGTATCCACCAGCGTTCGCGTTTTTTCGCTATCCCGCATAGGAGCCGAGTTCAAGGGGGGTGTTCAAACACCCCCCACTACGGGGTGAAGGTGGCTCGGAGGCCCACCGGGGCGCGAGTTAATATAGAAGTCACAAATTTTAATGTCCTACAAAGCAAAGGGACGGCCGCCCGCTCATGTCACCCTTTCACTAGTCAGTTGCAGACGAACTTACGTCGAGTACATCTCGAACGCCGGAGTGTCTCAGGAGAACCGATCTCAACCCTGCGCAATGCGTACATGCACTGGCACTGCATGTTCCTGAACAGCAGACCGCAGCCCAACACCCTACCAACTGAGCTTCCAATAAATCTGGAAGCAACAGTGGCCACGCTGGAAGCATTGGGGCAGAAACTCGGGAGGGGGATAATCATATAGCAGTGAAATCAAAACCGAAATTCCGTGGTTCGATCGACCACAGTCCGAGATCGTGAGATCGAGCCCAACCGTAAACGCATATCGACGTCGCACTCATAGATTTGCACCAATCCCTTCAACACTGCCGTCTTGGGAGGTTGCATCATGACCTGTATATAAACTTGGTGCCGCCAAAACACGTAGTGAAAACTACAAAAAAAAACGAGAAACGAATAACTCTTCAATGCCCAACACCATGAAAGCGCCGGCCGGAAGAATAAAAAAGAGCTGAAAATGCTCTACCAAAATCCTAATTCAACACTGTAACGACAGAGCTTCACGACCCAACTTTAAATAACAGGTCGGTGCCCGGGACAACACCTTAAATGAGCCACACAGTGTTCTCGCACAAACGATACCAGCCCAAGTAGGGTTTCAGCTGCGGCAGTGGGGGAGGCGTGGCGCAGCGGTAGGACGCTGGGATTCCACGCCGCTGACCCCGGTTCAAACCCCGGGCGGGAATGCTGCATTAGGACTTCCAAATCCCCAAAATACCCTTCCAACAGGGTGAGAGTTGCAACCCCCTGTGGCCTATCAGTTGGTGCATCATAAAGTCCCAGGGCACACACAGCAGGGGAATGTGGAGACCCGGCTGGGCCCACCTTCATTCCCGTCGGATCAACGGCTATCGCCACTTCCGTAAACGGAATAGGGTGCATATATTTCACGTCACGTCGCCCTGTCCTTATATAATAGTCATGGAACTTCCCAGCCCCTTAAAGTGTTATAAAAATTGTTCTCATTTAGTTATGAATTATCAGCACTAGCATGTTGGCATATAATCACTGGCTTGTGTTTTGATTGAGATTATTTCGGATACATTTAAGACTTCACCACTTGGTTGTCCCATACCTTTTACCATGACTCCCTGAATCGATTAAAGCCTGGAAACTTAGCTGAGCGGCATTGTGCGAATACCTACACACCCTAAAATGCCCGATTCCAGAAGGCTCGTGCCGTATGAATGCACACCTATATGGGCAATGTCTACCTTCCTTCAACAACAAGCAACAGGCATATGTTCCAGTCAAGTTGTAAACCGTTCAAATAAATCCCAACTTCGCATGCTGTTGGGCCGTTGGCGGTCAAATCGTGCTGTCCGATTCTTCCCATTAGAAGCCATCCAAGCAGGAGGGTCAACAGTACACCAGGGGAGCTACTAACGACAGGGAAATGCCAACGTAAAATTTTGCATTGTTATACTCTAATATCTGAAAAAATATCAAGACGTATGACAACATTATCTGTGCAATATATTAGTTATTTTATTCTTCCAACGTTTATTCGTAAAATGCGTAGAATAACACGGCAGCGTAAGTCTGCTCCTGCACGATTTTGTCCAGGGATTTGGCGTTGACTTCCTCGATCTGGTCTGGAAGCACCGAGGTGTCTAAATTGGTGAGAAATTCCAGTATAGCATCCTAGCCCATCAAGTCACCGCACTGAGTGACAGTTGCCCCGTCTTGCCCACCCTGGACCATGTAGGGAGGCCATCCACTGGGCCTTTCTTTCGCTTCGCATCTGTCGCTCCAGCCGCATAGCCATCTGTCGGCGCCCTGCGGCGTCCCTCGCAGAGGAGGAGATGAGGCCTACCCTGGCCAGGAGGCACATAGCCTGAGCCCTGACAATGGTGGTGGATATCAGGCGCCGGTACTGTCCAACGGTAGTGCCGAGCAGACTCCCATTTTCCAGGCGGCCTGAGGAGCGAGCGAGGTGTTGCACTCTGGCCTCGGCACAGCTCTGGATGAAGGCGTGTAGGTCGGTGCTTCCCTCACCCCAGTTGCCTGCAACGTAGCACTGCAGGTTTCCAAAACTCTGCAGTCGTTGCACAAGCCTCCCTGTCTCCCCTGGCTGGGTACCGTTGAATTGGCGGTCCAGTCTCTCCAGGGGGCGCCTATAGGAGCTCGGCAGTTCCCTGGCCCTCCTGTCCACCTGCTTCTCCCTCCTGCCGACAGGGTAACGCGTGGCTCCGGCGGAAATGAACTTAAGTTCACCCAGGCAGTCACGCGGCCCATCAGCAGTAGGGAGACGGAGTTTGAAATCTGGACATAGGCCGAGGCGCTGGCGACCACGCTCCAACTCCCCTCCCTCCTCCAGCAGCTCCGTCGGTATCAAGTCTCTGAAGACCCCGAAGACCTCGCAGTCTATCGGGATCCTCGCTTCGTTTGCGATATTAACCATGATAACTTTCAAGGAGTCGTGTCGAGTTCGCCAGGTATCATGAGGAAGCTGGACAGTCATCACCTCGTCGCCAAACAAGCCAACCACAGCACCCCTGGTACCGACTGCCTGACCGAGGATGGAAGAGCAGGCGGGGCTCGGGAGGCAGAGGTGCTGGGCCATCATTAGTTATTTCGAGTTCTATAATGTTATGTTTAAGAAAACTGTCAGATTGCTGCCGGCAGTTTGCAAAGCACTCAGCGCATCACTTCCAAAGTCATGTCACGTACGCCGAAGTTATCATAAAGACTGGGAGCTGTGCTCTTACAAGCTACGAAGTAAATGCAAAACAAACACAACGTGGATGGTCGACCATTTCGGACGGCGGCTTCTGAAGAACGTCCAGAAATATCGAATTAAAAGCTTTCTATCTATAGTTAAAACGATCAAACTATTTTTGTGTGGAAAACATCATCACCGGTTAGAGCACGAGAAACGCTTGGAGGTACAAATGTGAGATACTGTTCTTGACATTTCATCTTCTGATGCCTACATACATTTCAAAAGATGAAGATAAGCTCAACGTCATTACAAAACACGTGTCCACCTTCGATGCACAAGTTCACAGGGTCACGTGAGGTAGACTGGCCTCATCTTCCCAGTGAGAGGCAGCAGCCGTGGACGATATTTAGAGGGGAGACTGCAGACTCTGCTGCGGGAAACTGGTGGACCTCCAGCTGGGAGGCTGGGACCGAAGTCGGAGAGCTGGTGGGACCCTCATTCAGGAAACTGACGGGGCCACAGCGGGAACATTGGTGGCGTCTTTCATATGAAAGATGATGGGCTGCCCAGCCGGGAATCTTGTGGGGGCCCCTAATTGACAAGCAGATGGGCTCCAGCCGGAAAACTGGTGGGCCCCCTCCACAAGAGCTGGTGGACCTTCAGACGGGAGCTGATGAGCCCCAGCCAGGAGCTTGGGGGGCCAACCGAGAAGATGGCGGGAACCCAACAGTGAGCTAGGCCCATTCGACAGACCGTCCAGCCGTCCGGACTACCAGCCAGCCAGTGATACGAGCACCAGTTTACAGGGTCTCTGCCGGAGGGACCTGATGCTGCTCCGTATGCTGCGCCCATGAGGCCCCCTCGCCTAAACCGCCGCCAAGGAACACACCACAGACTGCCGCGGTCTGGCATAACAGTGTAACGTTAAAGCTCGGACTGCTGCAGGCAAGGAAAGCCGAAAGAGGCCCCTCTCTTCTCCTCTCTCCTCCTCTTTCCTCTCTCTCTCTCTCTCTCTCTCTCTCTCTCTCTCTCTCTCTCTCTCCCCTCTCTCTCTCCTTCTCCGTACCTGTCGCGGAGGATCTCCTCGCCGCTGTGCCGCTTGGTATGCAGCGTTCCCTTCTCGGCGGCCGGCGCCGCCACCGTTTCCAGCTGACTTCCTCCTCCACACTCCGTCACTGCCACCAACAAACCCCGGGGTAACGCCACATCCAACGCCAGCGTAAAGCAATCCACGCACTCGTCAGATCCGACCTTTGGATCCGACACTGACCTATCCCCAGCAACCAACCCACGCAATCATTCGGCTGTAATGAAATCTTGACTAATATGATATAAGATACCAAAGGCTCGTGCCCTATCAGCGTTTGAGCAAACCACATTTCATAAAAAACTTTCAAGGTTTAGGTAATCCATTTTTTTGTGTGTCGCCCATAAAGGAGTTAATATATTTTCCCACTCGCCCTCAATGCTTCAGCCGTCCAAAGGCGAAGCAACGTACGCTTTAACAGGGCCCGACGCGCGCGGGGGCGTTTTGCCTCCCCATCCGTATCTCATTCCCCACGAAGGCTAAAGGAAATACGGGCGGCGTTGAAAGCTTGACAAGACGAAATATTTATACAAAACATTTTAATTCAGGTCAATATTAGGTAGCATAGGTCAAAGAAGGTTCCATAAGCACAACAGAGCAGTGTACATTTCTCTCCAGATGCCTCAGGGGCAGACAAATATTTATTATCATTGATTTCCTCATCGGGCGATCGATGATGTATATTACCTAACCAAAATAAAAGACCGACCCACAGGTCAGGGCCAGGTGACCTCATGGTCATGTGCACATCAATCGACCCCCGGACAATACAAGCACAATGCAACACAATGGTAGCTTTATCTCAATTCAGTGATAAGTTATTGGCAAAACAATCACTCATCCTCCGGACCGGTAGACCTTAGAGGTCAGATACTCAAAAACTCGACTTATGGTCAAAATCTTAAGAATAGACGGTTGACTATTTCAGCTTATCCATCCAGTATTTACGAAAACGAGCCCATTCTATTTTCACCATAGACTATAATGGGGGACCAAAAATAACCCACCTAGGTCAAAAATATTAAAATTCCTGATGGCAGATTAGACCCAATGACCACATATGTGAGTTTCAAACGATCGGTTCGCTGGTCCCGGGCCCCTCAAAATCGTGATTTTAGGTTTGAGGTAGGTCACTGACCTGAATAGCCCACCGGCATGACCTTAATTAAAAATTTGGTTAGATGTAAAATATCAGGAAGGATGCAAGCTTCATTGTTTGCGTCTCTCGTTTTGAGCTATCTGGGAAAAACAGGAGAGGGGGGGAAATTCGCCCCCCCAGCGGGGCGCGATAAGTCAGCGGCTGTTCTTGCCCTTGCTATATCATCAATATAATGTTGCAGAAATCTGTTCTTAGATGCTTTTCGGTGTTTTAATGCACTTCAGTAGTACGAAAAGAGCCCCCAGAAAATATTTCTCTCATCTCTCTCTCTCTCTCATCTCATCTCTCTCTCTCTCTCTCTCTCTCTCTCTCTCTCTCTCTAAACAAAAATCCCCCTCAATCTCTCTCTCCCTCTCTCTCTCTCTCTCTCTCTCTCTCTCTCTCTCTCAAAATATTAAAAAAAAAAAATATAAAAAAAAAATTTTTTACAATTGACTACAAAAATGACACCTCAGAAGCATCAGGCACTGCTTCGTACTGCGACAAACTAGATCGGTAGTTACACTTATCGCTTGGCTCGACCGTTCGCTATCATAGACTTGTGCCAGGAAACTGCTGGGACAAAGCTGGCCTCGAGTAGAGGAAGAGAAGGTGGGCACCACTCGCCGCAGTCAAAAGCGACTGCGTGCCCAAAAGTCAGACGTTGGATGACTCTGTATCGGCAGATGCTCAATGCAGGTGTGTTGTTACGACGTTGCTGGGTTTCGATGTTGTTATATACGACGCTAGTTGTTTTAAATGCTCGAGAGGCGATATGTCTCGTAACCGGGGGCTCTACAAGGAGCCAAATGAACATTTGCCTTCATAAGGCAGGCGACGTCTGATTGGGAAGTCCCCACAGAAGTTGATTGTAGGGTTTTACCAATCAGGAAGTCCCACGTACAATGATGAGGAGGGTGGGCGAGCGCGTGCGAGCTGCAGGTCAATATGGTGCTGATAGACCCCTCCACTAGTAACGATAAATTCCCCAGACAGTGGACAGGTGTACTAACAACGCGTGACCAATTAATGTACTGCGGCCAAATATACATCTGCAGTCGCACGGAGGGAAAGCGTAAATATATGTTCTTTTATTTTGAGGTTTTTTATCATCTGATGTATTGTAGAAAGATAAGCTGCACCTACTTATCGGATGAATTGACACAATTCGCTGATACTCGTACTTCGGGCTGTATCATCTTCCTCGTATCAGTCACAGAGTTCTATTGACGTAAAGCAAAATGAAAAAAAAAAACGCTGTGCTATGACACATTCAACACGTGACTTGCGCCTTTCACTCGTTGGAAGACAGACACAATATATTGCTGTTTTACTTTTGTCCCAAAGCTAAGTGCTCACCTCTAAGGGACGTGAGACTACAACGCCAATGGCCAATCTCGTACGTAAAACACGGAGTGCTACACCACTTCGAAAATATTTCCCTTTGTCATAAACACTTCTTATTTGACTCATTCGAATCAGAATTGAATGTTTCACCATAAAAGTTGGGTTTAAGTCTGACAGAACAAGGGTATATTTGGACGACCCTACTGGGTGACTCAAAAGCACTAATATAAATTTCACCTGCCCTCTCGAAATAAAAACATCCAAAGGTTTATCGTCAATAATAAAATTTTTGTGGTCTATCAAACGCAGAGGGCGTTTAAATGAGTCTGGTGCTGCCCTTTCTCGTTGGTCCCTCTCTCTCAAAGACAGAGCACATCAGCGAAATCGATGATCGCGCGTAGGTGTCGAAATCATCGCACCGAATGTGCACATCAAAGCGGCGGGGTCGACGGTGGAGCCGGTCGGGCCGCAGATGATCAGGGCTGGCCAGCACCCGCGAGAACCGTCTCTCCACCACACCCCAGTCTCTGGCGGGCCGACAGATCTCGGTGGTGTCACAGCGAGCGACATGAGCCGGCGGGTGGACAGACCTCGGTGGTGTCGCAGCGAGCGACAGGGGCCGGCGGGTCGACAGATAATTTCGGTATACGAGTTCCAAATCAACTTATATTTCTGGTCGCAAATAAAAGGGCTTTCGCGCTATTATCCCAAGCTTAAAGAAACGTGCACTAAACTGACAATTGTTATTGAAGTCACGCATTGCACCGGGGAAAATAAACGTATGACCGGGGCAAATACTGTTAAGCTTTACTTTGCGTTTTAATACCAGTGGCGGCGCTTCCATAGAGGCACTGCCTAGCCACTTTTAAATGTCGAAGTCAGTATGTATTTTATGTGGCAGAAACCTAACTTGACTCCATGTTTAAGTGGCAGAGAATATTCCTTTTTCGGATCACTGGGTCAAAGAGCCGATAATTTGCATCCCTGACAATCCAAGTTCGCAGTTTTTACCGTCAACAAATGTGATATCAGGTACTTCGCGAATCCGCTGAATCTGCCTAACACCGTGGCAAAACTAACGTGTGCTTTTTGATTGACATCTCAAATACCTCCTTCATTCGGACGCGAGTACTGGCTCGTAAAATCAGCAACCTAGGCTTGCCTGAAGTGCTAGCACGTGCGATGCCGCGTCTTAGGAACTTCATTAAAGCGGATTCATTTATTGACTTTCTTGTATTCGCGGATGTCTAGCCTTCTCTAGTGCGGTACAGTTGTTTGGCAATTATGAGCAAGATCCGCAAGAATTTGGGAAACCCTTATGAAGAACGTGAGTCATGGCACAAAATCTGGTGGATGAAATTTTAAAAAATTCGTTCGATCGTACAGCGAGACATTGGATGTCATAAAAAATGAAGTGCCGAAGCCGTCTTTGAAATGGGAAGCTCTCGTGAGTACATTGTCCTTCCCAGCTTACTTAACTACCTACCGATCCTTCTTGAATATTGCCTTATATATATCTTCGACAGACTATTGAATAGATGCGATTCGCAGGATAATTCTTGTTGTTTAATTATATTAGATGGTTTGTTTGGTTGCAGTGAAATCTTTAGTCAAATCAGTAAAGTTCATTAAAAATATTACAAATAAGTTCGAGCTGAATGTATTGGACATTCATTATCAAGATAAAAGAGCGGCTCACGTTTTCCTAAATATAGTTTTGAAAAATATATCACCGAGTGATGAGCTCAAATCAGTTGAAAGACCTTCCATGTAAAGAAATATCATTACATTTTGCAGACTACTTGCTATGAAATTATCTCATTAGTACAAAACTACAATTCTTATATCATCTTGTCACAGTTTCATAGTCACACTACATTAATACATAGTTAGTCACAAGGCATTACAATACAATATAGAAACATTCACATTGTCAACACATGGTATGTTATACATTACATATATCACACATATTCGTTTTTCTATTATTTAACCCATCCATAGTGACTCGCCAAGTTGTCACTATGGGGATGGGTTAAATAATAGACAAAACGAATATGTGTGATATATGTAATGTATAACATACCATGTGTTGACAATGTGAATGTTTCTATATTGTATTGTAATGCCTTGTGACTAACTATGTATTAATGTAGTGTGACTATGAAACTGTGACAAGATGATATAAGAATTGCAGTTTTGTACTCATGAGATAATTTCATAGCAAGTAGTCTGCAAAAATGTAATAATATTTCTTGACATGGAAGGTCTTTCAACTGATTTGAGCTCATTACTCGGTGATATATTTTTCAAACAACTATATTTAGGAAAACGTGAGCCGCTCTGTCTCTTATCTTGATAATGAATGTCCAATACATTCGAAAGCTCGAACTTATATTTGTAATATTTTAATGAACTTTACTGATTTGACTAAAGACATTTCAACTGCAACCAAACAAACCATCAATAATATAATTAAACAACAAAAGAAATTATCCAAGTGCGAATCAGCAATACTATTCAATAGTCGCTGCATCGAAGAGATATATTGCCCAACTACTCAAATATATATATATATGATATTCAACATTTTAACATAAATATTCTTTTTGCTCATCGACTTGAGCTTGCCCCCCTCTCCAACCAGCCTGCTGCATCCGCCCCTGTCCACTATCAGGTAAAAAGCCTGGGCGACGTCCCCACCCCTAAACCAATCGTGCCTAGGCTGGCATAACTTTCAAGCGCCGCCACTGTTTAACACTGTTTTCTCTCGTAAAAAAGCCGGACCTGATCCGAGGCCTCTCGTAGATGGAGTAATACAGCCTATGAAGACAGCATCTAAGAAAACTTACTGAACACAACCCGTTTTACAGCGACGTTTAAATACTTACTATTTAGGTTATTATTATTTAATTTAGGTTATGCATTTATTTATGTTATTATTTAATACTTACTTATTTTAGGTTACACAAAAAGTAAAGGAAAACGACATAACAGAGGTCTCAACAAAGGCATTTCCCGTGCACGTATCGTACCCACACAGAGATAATTCAGCCATTTTAGCATAGCCCAATCCAAGAACAGGAGCACACAGTGCCGGCAGCCTCACCGGAATGGTTGGACGTTTTGCGGAGTGAGGTGAGTCGGAAGAAGGGGAGGCGTCTCGGTCCGTTCTATCGTGCAGTTCATCGACTCCACCGTCTGCAGCTCCAGCATCATCTCCTCCACCAGCTGGTCAGGCCGCGCGCGCGCCATGTATACCACCACACGACGACCCTGCCGGGGTCAGTGCAGGGAATCACTGCGGGGGGGCAATCTGGCTGGGGGTCGGGGTCAGCACAGGTCAGACTCCGCCCACCATCACTGCCGGGATCAGTGCAGGTCAGACTCCGCCCACCATCACTGCCAGGGTCAGCACAGGTCAGACTCCGCCCACCATCATTTCCGGGGTCAGTGCAGGTCAGACCCCATCCACCATCATTTCCGGGGTCAGCACAGGTCAGACCCCGCCCACCAGCACTTCCAGGGTCAGTGCAGGTCAGAATCCAACCACCATAACTAACGTCTTATCTCAATTTCTCGTTTCTATTTGTATTTGCACTGCGGCTTAAGATACCGCGCAGACAAATTCACACAGCACTGCCATGAGATTCTTGGATGAAATTCAGGTTATTGGTGTTTCATCGACCATCCGTCCTAAAAAAACAGTTAATTACTCAAATCTAGCCCAGTAAATTTGATTTCTTATCAATCTCATCATATCGTTGATTAATTTATACGAGATATCATATTAGAACACATTTATTACCGGTTTATATATAAGGCTCCCACACTTTGCCCGGCATCTATTCATATATTCATAGGGGCGAACGCAGACCCGAGTTTTGAGGGGGGGCAAACATATGTCTGCCTCTCCTCCTGGGGGGAGGGCGGGTGAATATTTAATAATTACTCGACAGACCTAGTGTAAAGCCCTTTTTCCAAAAAAAAATTATCCGGCCTTTGGGGGAGAAAAAGATAGTTTGGCCCCCCTTCCAGCGCTTTGGGAATGGGCATGGCCGGAGTGCCTCCCCCCTGCGTCCGCCAATGTAGATTCAATACAAGTCAGTGATGGCGGAACGTCCGAATTTAAGGACGGGGGCGTCATGGGCTTTTCAACCCATTTCTTTCCAGTCAACACCATAGGGTTAGAGTTGAAATTTATGATGTAAGGGGGGGCACCGTACCCCGGTGCCCTTCTCCCAGTTCCGCCGCCAGTGGTACAAGTTCATTTCTGGTAAAGCTGCGCAAAACCTATCAAAACTGACGCTGACCGAGTCTACAACAAAGTATCCAGCCTGCCTCCCAACAAAACTATCGCTAGATTCTGTCGCAGATTTGCCCAGGAGATTCGGAAAAAAAAACTGGTATACAACTATTTCGGAAGAAGCTGAAGGGAGAAAGATGAAACTGGAAATCAAGGCGGCACGTGCGTTCCCCTTAATTCGGTCCTACATCAACAGGTTGTTTCTGACAGGACGCAACCTGCGGATAACCAAGGAAGACTGCAAAATCGACATTATACCTTAATGTCAGGGAATGTGACACCTTGGTCGAATCAAGGAGTTTAGTGTAATTAGGGATATTTTTAGCCGAAAATAATGAAAACGTTCGTGATTTCTCTGAAAAATGTACAATGAGCTCAATATTATCTTTGAAATACTCCTCTAAGGTGAAAAAACATCTGCCTGTGGATAACGTCATGATTAAGCAACTTCTACCATATTCAACAGGCTCCATGGGCTTCAATTGGCTGATTACTCACCGTGACGTCAGCATATGTCGTCACACCAACAGCTGACAACTGTGGACTGCTACTTAGGGTACATGTGGGATCCCTTTCAGGTAGGTTTTTAGCTTTTCCCCACGGAAATTTTGAGTTTCAAGACACATGATATATTGAGTACCGGGTTTTCCGGCATGCTTTACAACTTGGCTCTCTCAATTAAAATCACGTTATAAAGGTGCCACATTCCCTTTAACCGTATCTAGGACCCACGGCAGCATCCACATGCTTACAATATGACCAAGAACTTCACTTTATATGGACAGACAATCTTCCCGACCAATGACGCTGCGCCCCGAGCCTCTTATCTATGCCCTGGGGGTGTTTTCATTAGAGCCGTTTCATTATGCGGCGCCAACACCGTCAGCCAGGCGTAATGCCCTCTGCTATAACCCACGCACGCCACGCCCCGCCGCCTAATTCGGCCGTATTCCTTCGATGGGGATGTGGGTACGGTTACAGAATTCCAACACCATAGCTCGTCAGCCGGAAGTGATGGACGCAACGCTGCAAGTGGTACACAAATACACCGTGAGTGCCGAAAGGGGCCGGGTGGCCTGCTGGCTTCATTTCCCGCATCCCGATTTTGACGTGGATTAACGAGGGTTCAATCCCGACGGCAGGAGACCGCCTTCCGTTTTCCATCTGGCGCAGTGAAAAAGTTCGTTAAACACCCACGCCAGTTTTTTTCCCTGAATTGGGCGTATGCTTGTTGGGAGGTGCTCCAGTAAAATAAAATGAAAAAAGTATGAACTGTAAGCCATGACGTCAAACGGCATCTTTGGGATAGGGTAAGTAATTCAAACCAGATTAAAAGCGAAATGAATTGCTCCAAGCGCTTCTGAAGGCGGCGTGCGCATTTCGCAGGACACGCAACGTCTGTACAGCCATAACAAGTACATACCGATGAACGGCGTAGCCTGGGTGTTCCGCCTACAAGTGGTGGTTGGTTGGACATAAAGTCCGAATACTATATCGTGCAGCGACATTCATACAACAGAGCAGTATTATGAAGCTACATTAAGCAGTCTATCTAAGATGACTATAAGACGATAAAATTTCGATAAACGCCTCATGCAGACATATAACGTGCAGTAAACGTGCTCTTCAGTACACATACCAACCATTGCATTCGAATCTTCCCTCTGATCCGAATGGTCGGTGCGCCTCCGAAGGCAAGCCAAATAAAGAGCAAAAAGCCAATTGTTCCTGCAAAAAAGTCAAGTCAATGGAAGAAAGAAGGAACATCACAAGGAGACCAGACAAAATCAGGCGCGTCAACAGAAACTCACGTAAGGCAGCAATTCGTTGGGCGCCATGCCGCACAGAATGAAGAGTGTGCGGAGTATGATCTTGAGGTTGTTGGGCCAGCAGCTACAGAGCGCCGCCCACAGGTCCTCCAGCTCCTTCGGATGGTCGTCACCGATCTGAAAACGGCACTGCTGGGTTAGAAACCATACACACCGATCTGAAAACGACTTCGCTGTGTTAAAGAACCATACACACCTATCTGAAAACGACTTCGCTGGGTTAAAACCATACATACCTACCTGAAAACGACTTTGCTGTGTTGAAAAAACATACACACCTATCTGAAAACGACTTTGCTGTGTTGAAAAACACACCTATCTGAAAACGAGTTTGCTGTGTTAAAAACCATACACACCTATCTGAAAATGACTTCGCTGGGTTAAAAAAACATACACACCCATCTGAAAACGACTTTGCTGTGTTAAAAACCATACACACCTATCTGAAAACGACTTCGCTGGGTTAAAAACATACACACCTATCTGAAAACGACTTTGCTGTGTTAAAAACACACACCTATCTGAAAACGACTTTGCTGTGTTAAAAACCATACACACCTATCTGAAAACGACTTCGCTGGGTTAAAAAAACATACATACGTATCTGTTGTAAAACTGCCAACTAGCATTATTCAATAGTCATGAGCGAGATACGTGGGTATCAAAACCAGTTTATGGAAAGAACCTGCTGTCTCCTATCGAGTTTTCAATGTGCTTTCTCGGATCAAAATAGTTTCTCGCGGGGCAGCCTACCAGGCGTTACGTTAGTTACTACCGCTGTAGGGATTCCTTTGAGCCTGTCAGACATTTTAAGAAGCTGCTAATAAATAATTACGGGATGGGAGGATTTTAGGCGTGCAGATCATTTGCGTGAATACAACATATGGTACCGAACTTGGCATTGAAAATACTTTGAGTGAATACATTTATGTACTAACTCGATTCCCCCCTGAACCGCGCACGGGTACCAACATGGACGTGAACCACTTTCACCTGTAAATAACAGACAGCCCAGACAGCATTACGCAGGGAAACCTCGCAACAGTACACTAAATTATTCACGGTACAGTTTACGCAGCCAACTGGCATTAACATTATATATATATATATATATATATATATATATATATATATATATATATATATATATATATATATATATATATATATATATCGACAAATCTGTCTAATCTGACCTTCTTGAGGGAAATCAAGTCAGCATTCATCATGATAAGGCTTTGCTGCCAAAAATGCATGTGCTAAGCAATCCGACCCACACACAAGCACAACTATGTGATGAGTTGTCGCTATGCAAGGCACAAGAAGTCGAGATGATTAGCTTTGCGAGAGACATACATGTTTGCATAACCTTGCTCCGCTTTAATTTGCATACAAGAACCCCGATATTAGTTCGCTCTGAGTAATCCAGACTTGCCAGTTCCATATAACTTCCAAGAAGCAGCCAACGGAAGATTTTATTCATCAGTGTTCAAGCCTCAGGGCAAAAACAAAGCGCCGGGAATGAGAATCATTAGTGAAGGCAATGCAAATATGTCAAATAAGGGCTGCATTCATCGCATTTTATTAATTTCGGTGCCAGTCCATTTTGCGGCGAACATTTTTCACATCCTAATAAGTGACACACAAACACTGGTCAGTCTTAACATCAGCTATCCTAAAAAAGACACACACAAAACCTGTAAAAAGTGACAGGGTGGCACTGGAAGTGTGTTTGGTTTCATCTTTAATCAATCATGTATGCATGAATGTAGGGGATATACACATTTCCTTTTTCCACGCCAGACTGAACGAGACGGAGCCAATTTCAGCCCCACGTCAGGAAATTTCCCCGCAAAATCTCAACAGGTGCGGATCAATAATACCAAAGTCGGATCGATGCAATTCCCCATGGTTGTAGCTCACCTGCGCACAGGCTAGGTAAAAAAATGTTCCAAAATTGTTATAAATTATCAACTCACAATGCCTCAAATGAAACGCGCAGTATAGGACAAACCAATAATCAACGATCCAAGTTTTCATTTCCATGGAATTTGTTAGTTTTTCTAGCACGAATTTGGCACAATTACCCCAAACACATAAGCCGTTTTAGCAAGCTTATTGAAGTACCGACCGCGGGAACGGACTTATCGACTCATATAACTGCGAGACCTGAACACAGACTCCCGATTACATGAGCCGATAATTCCGTTCTTGCGATTGGTACGAAAACCGAGCGTACTGAAACTGCTCATGTATCTGGGGTAAATAGAACGACAGAGATGGAGCTGAATAGTGCCATTACAAAACCGAGCTAACAAAGGCGTGCTGACTGGCGAATAGTCACACAGTATCATATGCAACTAGATACAGAACTTCTAACGTTTCTTTCTTCTTCTGATGTTGTCACCATCACTAGTAATACATATTACCGGAGTCAGACCCGTCATTTCCCGGAAATTTAGCTCTTTCAGAAAGATGACATTTTCCCGTATCATATATCACGGGGACATACGAAACGTGACTATGCGGACAGTACAAGAGTCATTTATAACATATGCTTCCAACTTTGCACGAAAAATCACAATAGCGGGGATGACGTGTTTTTCTTATTGGCAAAGGGAACTTTTGTTCAAGATAATCAAACAACCCGCCCCTTAGAAATGTGAGGATGCTCATGGCCTGCGGTTTACTATATACTTTCTTGTGAATTCCAAACTTTGACTTATAGAGACAGCCCGTTGAAGCTCACATAAGATGACCCGGTAGCCCTCAAAACACTGTACAGCTCTTCGACATCATGTGTCCGATTGCCTTGACGACAAGTTGACAGATTCTTTCAGTGAGCTCCATGGTCAGGCTTGCTCCAAAACATTAGCAGCTGATTTCCTGTCCGTGACTGTGAGCCCCCACTTTCCTGTCCGTGACTGTGAGCCCCCGCTTTACTGTCCGTGACTGTGAGCCTCCGCTTTACTGCCCGTGAGGCCCCTTGCTTCACTGTCCGTGACTGTGAGCCCCCGCTTTACTATCCGTGACTGTGAGCCCCCGCTTTACTGTCCGTGACTGTGAGCCCGCTTATGTCCGTGACGGAGCCTCGCTTACGCCCGTGAGTCCCTGCTTTACGTCCGTACGGAGCCCCGCTTACTATCCGTGATTGGAGCCCCGCTTCTCCGTGACGGAGCTGCTTGCCCGTGAGTCCCTTGCTTTACGTCCGTCGGAGCCCCGCTTACTGTCCGTGACTGGAGCCCCCGCTACTGTCCGTGACGAGCCCCCCTTCGTCCGTGACTGTAAGCTCCGTTTCTGCCCGTGACGGAGCCCCGCTTTACTGTCCGTGAATGTGAGCCCCCGCTTAACTGCCCGTGACTGTGAGCCCCCGTTTTACTGCCTGTGACTGTGAGCCCCCGCTTTATGTCCATACTGTGAGCCCCCGCTTTACTGTCGGTGACTGTGAGTGCCCCTGTCTAAGACATGCTGTGGGACTCGACCTTCGTGGGCGCGGGTCTGCTGAGTGATGCCACCAGCGCCCTATCGTGAGCCGGCGACAGCCAGCAAGGTCCCAAAACGAGCTTCAAATAGATCCAGTCGCCGAACAGGGCGGCATAGCCCTGATGAAGCATGGCTTTCGCCACACATGGTCTCCCAAATAATTTTGGAAAAAAACGAAGAAGCAATCGAACGATTTGGAGCCGGACAACGTATAATTATTTCTGAAACTTTAGAACTGAGGACAACTCAAACTGGCAGTTCTACTTAACATCGCAGAGCAAGAGAGCAAGAGAGCGAGAGAACGAGAGAACGAGAGAACGAGAGAGCCAGAGAGCCAGAGAGCAGAGAGCCAGAGAGCCAGAGAGCCAGAGAGCGAGAGAGAGAGAGAGAGAGAGAGAGAGAGAGAGAGAGAGAGAGAGAGAGAGAGAGAGAGAGAGAGAGAGAGAGAGAGAGAGAGAGAGAGAGAGAGAGAGAGAGAGAGAGAGAGAGAGAGAGAGAGAGAGAGAGAGAGAGAGAGAGAGAGAGAGAGAGAGAGAGAGAGAGAGAGAGAGAGAGAGAGAGAGAGAGAGAGAGAGAGAGAGAGAGAGAGAGAGAGAGAGAGATGGAGCTCAGCAGCGGATCCAGCTGTCGTGCCGTTGTTTCGTCATTCGGAGGGGGAGGCTTCTGTCTAAACGAACGGGGACGGGCCTACCTTGGCGGTGATGTAGAACAAGTTGTTAAGCACCATCTCGGTGGCCTCAGCGGACCCCCAGCCTTCGCGGCGGCCCTGCGCCGCACTGGCTGGCTGGTTCTGCGAGAAGTACTGCAACACACGACCGCGAGTGATAAATGCACGGCCGAACGCTACACACACACCCACACCCCCACACCCCCACCCCCACACACCCCCACCCACACACCCCCCACACACACACAGCAACGATGGCGGCGGAAGGTCCGGATTTCAAGTGGGGTGGGGGGAGGGGAGGGGCGACGGGAAAATGAACTTATATTTTTCCAGCAACGACATCGGGTTAATGTTAACATTTCTTATTTCAGTAGAAGGTGAGCAATTTCTTCTGCCATGTCGCCACCCCAGCGCTGAACTGACAGAAGCACAGGACTGAATATTGAGACATTTGGCGACATATTATCAGCGTATAAACCAAAACAATACTCTTGTATATTCAACTGGAACAAATCGAAACAAATACAGCACTGACACCCTGAAATACAGGCTAAATCATTGTCATCGTATACACCAATCAAAATAAGGAAGTATGCTCCACCGAAGGTAGCTAGGGCGTAGGAACCGGGTGAAAAGTGGGGAGGGGGGGTATAACTCACGAGGGCCCCATCAAGGGGCGCAACGCAAGGGGCACCGTCTATGGGAGTAGTTTTAAAACCACTCATATGGCGTCAATACGGCGCGAACGCACAGAGGCTGAACTGCTATCTCTGGGGGAGGGGGGCATTGCAGAAGTGGAGGGGGGGGCAAGTGACCCCTGCCTCCCCCGTTGCTACGCCTACGTGGGTAGCTACTACCAAGCATACCACCGGTTAGGGTACTGCATGTCCATAAGCGAGGCGCGAAGGCTAGCCCCATAACAAATCACGTGACAGCCTTCACGGCTCAGTTTGGAAACATTCGCGAGTCACCTTATATATTTTATCTCGTTTCGAAACGACGAACCGTTGCCGTCATTTGAAAAATTACCCAAAATCGGCTCCATGTCATGCCTCTGTCAGCAGGCTCCGTGTTTAGGTCGTTGCGTGGCTTAAAAACAACCGCACTAATGAAGTGAGTTATTAATCATCGACCTTCCTCATATTTTTCAATGTGCACACACAACGCTAATTAAGCCTGTTCAGAATATTAGTCAACACGGGTCACTAAACAGCTCCAACGTATCACTTACACGGCATAAAAGAGCAGTCCAGGTATAAAGGCCCTCGGTACGCACTGTGACGTCATAACACGGGCCAGACAAAATCTAGCGCGGCCTAGAAAAAATATGGGGACGCAGAGCATACTATTGTATGAAGACAAACAATTATATTTGAACGAAACATTCACATAAGCTGATAAACTCCTTTTGTCATGTCTAGAATAAATTATACGAGGTGTGACCAAAAGAAACGGGACATTGGCTGCTGGCGTTACGACTCAGCAGCCACATGCCGATAAACTAGGTCATAGTGATGCACAACATTTCAACACAATATAAGCAAAGTCCCGCTTTAGCTAACCCATTATCTTTCTTTCCACAGCCGTGTCTTTAACTCCCATGCAGTGCCCCGTGTCACAATATGAGCTTTGAACAAAGGATCAACATCAAGCTTTTGGTTAAACTGGGGCATCTAGAGGCAAACCCCGAGTTCCTGGACGATGTCATCACTGCAGCCGAGACCTGGGTCCTCCAGTATGGCCCTGAGATAAAAGGGCAGAGCCTCCAATGGAAGACGGCGGGGTCTTCCAGACCAAGGAAGGCCCGCATGACAAAGTCCAAAATCAAGTTGATGCTCATTGCCTTCTTTAGCCATCAAGGATTGGTTCATCCCGAATTCGTGCCACAAGGGTAAACGGTGAACAAAAATTTTCCACAAATAAGTGCTCAGACACTTGATTGCACGAATTCGACGATCGAGCCGTGACATGTGGGGGATCAAGCGGTGGTTCCTGCACCACGACAGAGCTCCAGCGCACAGTGCCCCCAGCATCCAACAGTTCCTGGCCGACAGACAGGTCGCAGCCCTGGAACATCCCCCGTCCTCACTAGATTTAACACTGTGCGGCTACTGGTTATACCCAAAGATCGAGGACATCCTCAAGTGATCACATTTCGAAGGGGTTGAGCACATCAAAGAGCACGTGACAAGGGCCCTGAGAAGCATCGACAAAGAGGAGTTTCAGGGGTGTTTCAAGGCGTGGAAGAGGAAATTCTAGAAGTGCATCGACTTCGAGGGGCAAAACTTCGAGAGGGAGAACAATTACTTTCCTGTAATCTCGTAAAATAAAGCTGTATTGGCTGAGTCCCGTTTCTTTTTGGCCACACCTCGCAGTCAAAGCACTGATAGCCAATGCAAATATTGTACCCTAATCAGCGCTTTTTTCAAATGGTACGGACTAGCATCATGGTGCTTCTTCTAGAGATGGACCAGGACCGATTGAAACAACCGTACCAGACACCCGGATACATGGGTCGATTGGTCCATTCCCGCGGTCGGTACCGTACTGATCCTGTCATGTATTCGCGGAAATTCAACAACGCGAGGATTTGCCAAAAATCAAAGCAGTGTGTATGTAGGGAAAATACAGGCTTGCAACACAGGCAAAGGTATGGGAACGGCACGTCACACTGTAGTGACATGAAACATGGCATCACCCTCCTAACCTAAACGACGCAAGGAACTGTCATCTGACGAACATTCTGATTGATTTCTACATTTACAAAACTTAACTTTGCCCACTCCCCATAGTGAGATCTAGGTTACAGATCTGGGGTGGGGTGCCCTTTAAATATAAATGCTATTAGTTTGTGAGAAGGCAACTTGACGGCATCAGATGAAGACCAACACAAATAAACAGCTGAGCCCACAACTGCACGCTGGTTCACTGGGCGCAGACCGCAGTCTCAGCACAGAATTGGAGCCGGATCGATGGGGCCCGCCGACCGAGTTTTATCACCAGACCGTGACGTAGCGTTCCACCTGAAGCCTCGTGGGCTCACTGTGTCACGTGACACGGGTCACGAGGCACGAGGGTCCAAGCCACCAACTTTGACGCAACGCTGACAGTATTGCGTCAACTTCATCACGGCTGCCGACCTAGAGTCGAGTCTGCTAGTAGAGTCTCAACATCAACAGCGGCGCCAGAAGCCTACTGGACACGGCCTTCATTTCACAAAGTGCCGCCCACAGCAGCCAGTCTATTTCAGCTAAATGAGAAGAATTATCAATGTACTAAAAATCGGACAAACACAAAAATACCTGTTTATCCTAGCTTTCAATTCACTGAATAGACAGAAAAAAATCGATTGATTTTCTGGCACCGTACACCGTTGTCGTACAGAGGAAAACATGTAACTCCAACGTACTAGCCATAAGAATTACCCTTTTTTCCTTTGCATGGCAGAACGCAACCAATAGCAAGCCCCCAACCACCAATGAGGAGCTGCCTTTACTATGACGTCACGCTGGTGCTGAGATTTTACTTTGCCCATGGCCATTGAGTCCCATACTAAAATTGGTCAACTTGAAACGTTTCCAACAAGTGAAGTATGTCTTAGAGTGACGCAATTTTAATTTCATAAAAACTTACTAGCATTCAGTTTCATTCCAAAATATGAACTCAAGAGAATTTAAATCAACTAAAAATATGCGCGTCTAAACATAGCCGTGCAGCCAAAATAACGGTCATGCCTTAGTACTGCAGCCATATAGCTGCCATATCGCTGAGTGACGTCACCGTCGGGACGTGAGTCCTTTAACACGCGCATTGACGGGGGCGGGTACCCGCCCCCATTTTAAGGAAGGCGGCGCGTAGCGCAGGAACCTTTCCCTCATCATTTTACAACTTCGAAAATTTAAGGTTAGGTCATCTCAGGTCAGGTCACCAGTACAGGTCAAACCACCTCAAAAAAGTTTAAGATAGCATAAGTCGGAGCAGTAACTATCCGATGAAACTCATACAATAATGGCCCCACCGAGTCCCAAAATATGTTCCGGTATTTTGATATCGATGACCAAGGTCAGGACGACCAACCAAATACTTAAAAATGTTTTACGGAAAACCAGTAACGGGTGGTGATAGAGCATTTATTTAGCTCATAGACTCGCCGGGCTTGCGGTTCTAATTATATGCATGTATATAATTGACCCACCGACCTCAGGTCAGGTCAAATCCATTGACCAGCAAGGTCAAATTATATATCATTCGATTCGGCTTCAAGAGGATCATATAGTTCAAGTCGTTTTGCCATCTACTGTTCAGATGTAATGCCCGAAAACAAGTTACATGTTATCCCTATGACGGGCATGTTTACCTCGTGACCTAAATACCGACAAAAAATGGTTCAAATGTTTTCGATGGAGAAGTGGATGGGCAGCCCAACGCCGTTTACCGTTTTCGCACCTACCGGTTCGAGATCTTAGGGGGGCGGGTACCCGCCCCCGTCAATGCGAAGGTGGCTCAGACCCCCGTCAATGCGCGTGTTAATGGCTCAACCTTAACTTGGTCAATAGCATATTAAACCAATACACTTCGTTCCGGGCGTCCATTCCAAATTTAGTCCGTGCGGAACTCTGAAATGGGTCACGTGACTGAACGTGTTTTTGATGACTGATATCAGTCACGTGACCCATTTCATATATATATAAGAGAGAACAGTTAAAGCCAAATCAATGAGGAGGATAAGACAACACAACTAAACTCTATTAGAAGAGCATGATAAGACAGAACAGCTGCCATTTTTATCTCTCTTGAGCAAAAACAGCGCTTCATCGGCGGCGGAGTGAGCGCACAAGGACGTCTGTCTTCAGCACTCAATCAGACCCCAAACCACGTACGCATATTGTTATACTGCTGTTTGAGGGCAATGGAGATCAGTATTTGCGTTTTGGGCGCTTGAATGTTTCGTGTCACTTAGCGTTCACGACAGGTGTTTCCAGGGAATTAGAAACACAACAGATAACGCTCAGTCCACACAAGCACTTCATCATCGATTGATTTATTCAATTTAAGAAGTCTCATCAAAAACAATAATCTGGTTCGCTATAGGTCATTTGAACGATTCAATGTGGCAGGTGGTATCGAATACAATGAAACAAATACTAAAGGAGAGAAGGTCAGCTGCCTTTCGGAGAAAAGTGATGACCCATTCAATGTATCGAAGTTTCTGGGAAACAACATTCGCCTTCTGGCTGAGATCAGTGCACTTTGGAGACATGTGATGGCCAACTCAATCCACACGAAGTTTTCTCGGAAACAATGATTAGATAGCGTTGAGGTCACTGCAGTGGGGACAAACGTGGTCCTTTCCGACGCCAAAAGAATGCGGCAGCACAGCACGCCCGGCCATCCAGAACATGGAAGCAAAACGCGTCCGTCTGGTCTGAAGGTGTGCTAATGCCATAAAGTTTGCCGTAAACGTTTTTTTTGCCAGTGGTATCATAGCACAATATAATATGAACTCTAAGCGAAACGAAATATGAGACCAGGGGCTTTGTGGTATGCTCCAAGCGGCTCCTAGCTCAGCCAAAGGCCGATGAAGATGCTGGCGCCATGGAACAGGGTTTCTAACTACTGAGCTTGCACACCCCTGTGATACTGTTACTAATTGATAGCTATCCGAGGCTTTGGCGGACATTTCCCGCCGAGGGCCATACTTTCAACCCCCGACAGACGTATGAACCCCCAGCTGACCGCAATCCGGAGCTCTGATGACAGGAGCCTGCAGGCGTCCCCAGTGAGTCCCCTTTTAGTCGCGGTAAAGGTCATCACGCCGCCAATGAGGTTCCCCAATAGACGCTGGTTATTGCGCAGCGTGCAATCTGAGCTGCGACACTTGTCAACACCATCGCTCCACGTGCGTATTGGCATCTCATTTACATTTTTTCCATCAGAGCCATAGGCGGATCCAGGGGGCAAGAGGGGGACGTGCCCCCCATCGACCCTCGGCGCCCCCTGAAAAGGTCACGGCACCGCTCTGAAAGGTCGATGGCGCCCCCTGAAATGTCGCTTACACCCCCACCCCCAGGATGGGAAAATGCCCACCGATAGGATTTTGCGCCCATTTGATAAGTTTTGCCGGTCAAAAAATGGCGCCCCCCGGACCGAATGCCCCCTCCCGTGAAGGTGCCCTCCCCGATCGGCAATCCTGGATCCGCCTATGATCAGAGCTATTCCTGGGAATGCCTTTGCAGGTTTCGGTGGCACCGTATTCTTCTTATATATCAATTAAACATATTTTTATAATTTTCCGTGACTATTTTTGTTGAGATACTTTTTTTATGCGTGAATTTCTAAAAAAAACTTTCCCCGCGCGCTGGTGGAATTCCACTCAGCTTTGAGCTTGGGGCTCCCGAACCAAGCAGCAATCTCTTAAAATGATGAATGGATCATGGTACTGACCCCGGAGAAAGCAATCACGGGATGGGCTCAACAGTTGGAGCTCTACATTGTTTCTGAACGGCTGAATATTCACCGAATCATCCTGAGGTGCCACTCCGAACCAGACCTCGCTCACGTTGCCTGGCAACGTGCGACGCTAACGTCAGCGTCGTAAAGCCGGAGGCGTTTTACAACTTAGGCCTATGGGGAGTTTGGTGTTTTTGAGCGGCCCTAAAGCGACAACTATCGCACTGATTTGGTTGAAACACTAGCCTCTTATTCTAGAGCCTTGTTCCCAACCACACTTCTGGCAACTCATTTGGGAGGCCTATCAAATAAACCTACCAGGGAGATACCAGCTTGGTACTGTACGACACAAATTGGGCCATTTGGGAATGATATCAAATTTGCGATGTCGAGAAGAGACCAACTAGTGGTTTTGAGAAAACTGTGTGTATCTTAACTTAATAAAGTACATTTGGACTGCTGCCCAAGGAATGATAACAAAACTGTCAAATATTGGATGTGTTCAGCTGTAAATATGAATCTGAGCATTCGAGATCAGGACCGCCAAACTCAGCTCACATGTCTTTAAGTCGACCTGTACTCACCGAACACTCGGGAGTTATAGAACAGTTTGCATTCAAGTAAAATTTTGGAGAGCCAAATGTTATCCTGCCACAAATAGTTTAAGGAGGAAGAAGCTTATAAAATTGTATTTTACATATGGAAGTCACATGACCCACACAATTTACAACAGAAAACCAACTGAAGACCAATCCCAATTCCCAGCCCGTGGAATTCACATGGGGTGATTGCTCACATGATGAGTTCGAGGTGCAGCAAATAAATCAACAAACGCCAACTATTATGCCTTCATTATATCAGGTTCAGCTAGGGAACACGGTGCACAACGTAACTACTGTAGTCGGATTTATTTTATTCGGGTGCGTGCAGGCAAACTTCCGAACAAATGTTTACACATGCCAGAATTATTCAGAAGCAAAAATTGATACATATAATCACTTTAAAACGCGCTACACCTAATCTATTTGAGCTGAAAAATAGCACTTGACACAGTCTGGGCCACGCTCGTTTCCCAGTGCTGGGGGGTTTGTATCGTCGACCGTGACAGCACGCTCCTCACCAGGTTTAGCAGCCCAGCCAGATTAGTGCGCGGGCTCCTCACATCAGCAAGTCTCGTCAATCTCGCCAGTATAGTACACTCCCGGCCGATGACAGCTTTGTCAACTTCCCCAGTATCCATGAGTTATCCCGAGATCAGGTCAAAAGGTACAGATAATATAGCAGTCAAATAGACGTTTCGATTATTACACAAGTACAACGAGACGACGCTAAATAGTCCACGCGCTTCCCAGGTTAGACTTCACCCCGAAAATACAGAGAGTTGTGATTTGTCTCTGGCACTTTGTTCGGTCCCCAATAACGAACCACACCCGATGGGCATCCTCACAATCAGCTAAAGTAACAACGAACACCATTAACATGCTTCACGCTCATTTCACTGGTGCGAACATCCCACTGCGGCGCTGGACAGCGGCGGAGGCATTAAGCACTAAGCCGCACGCGCTGTCATGGCGGGCTCAGGCTGCGACATGCACGCATCAACCGACCGTCGACGTCTTCGGCGCACTCTATCTGCCGTGGAATCTACTGATGCCTAATCGAGCCCACTTAGTTACCTGGGGACAGGGGCGGACGCAGACCCAAGTCTGAGGGGCAAACCCATGTCTGCCTCTCCTCCTAGGGGGGAGGGGGAACGTGCGATTTGGGTGCTCGACAGACCTAGTATAAGCTTCCTCTCTAAGTACATGATTGCTCTCCTGGGCGAAGCGAAGAACTAATTGTTCGACAGACCTAGTGTAAACACCTTTTTCAAACATTTCTCCGGCTTTGGAGGGGCGGGGGGGAAAAATATAGTTTGTCCCCCCTTCCAGCGCTTTGGGGGCCATGACCGGAATGGGCCGCCCCCTGCGTTCGCCAATGCCTGGGGATCACTTAAACGGGATTTCGGAGAGGAGGGAGGCCTGATATATGCCAGCACAACATAACTCTGTTAGAAGATTCCGCCGTTGAAATGATGTCGGCCGGTAACTTCTACAATATACCGTCGGCTGAAGGTCAGGTCTGAGACGGACGGCGCAGATATGGCAGTATTCTCTAACATACGAGGCAGGTGTTACCTCTATCCTTCGCAGCATACCGGTAGACAGGGAACTTTTTGGATCCGTTTCCAATTCCGCATACCCAGAGGTAACTGTACTACAGTGAGGCTGTACTACAGGTACTTCGGTTCTGAAAGAACTCGAGCATCACTGAGCCAAAAGTATAGTGCCGCCAATAGAAGCTAGCGGTGGGTTACACAGTTTTTGCTGGATGTCGTCTACGTAAGTATAACACGAACAGTTGATCTCGTATAGGTCGGTAGAGTTCAGCAGCTTGAATGACCAAAATAAGTATTAAGCTGTCAGAGTCTCAGGTGACAATCACTCCTACATCCCTTAAACTCGTAAACTCGGCTAATTTACAATATGTATCAGGGCGCAACCATGGAGACGGGGGAAGTGTTGAGCGACTGACGGCACAACCCCCTCCCCTGGCGTCACTAAGAAACCACGCAGTCTAAGCGCATCCCCCCTCTAAAGAGCAGAACCGAGCGAGCCATCTGGCGGCCTCTGACCTGGAACTTTGCGAGGGGACTCATGGGCTGTATGTTGGGGTCCACCAGCTCCATGTTGTAGAGCCAGGGTAGCAGGTACTGCAGCAGCAGCTGTCTGATTCCGGGCCGGGCCGTCCGCAGCCGGCAGGTCACCTCTGCAGCAGACAGTACACACGCACACATAACACCTCTGCAGCAGACAGTACACACGCACACATAACACCTCTGCAGCAGACAGTACACACGCACACATAACACCTCTGCAGTAGACAGCACACACACATAACACTCCTGCAGCAGACAGCACACAAGCACACACACACACACACATCACCTCTGCAGCAGACAGCACACACGCACACATAACACATCTGTAGCAGACGTCACACATAACACCTCTGCAGCAGACAGTACACACACACACACTAACACTCCTGCAGCAGACAGAACACACACACACACACACACACACACACACACACACACACACACACACACACACACACACACACACACACACACACACACACACACACACACACACACACACACACACACACACACACACACACACACACACACACACACACACACACACACACACACACACACACACACACACACACACACACACACACACACACACACACACACACACACACACACACACACACACACACACACACACACACACACACACACACACACCCACACCCACACCCACACCCACACCCACGCACACGCACACGCACACGCACACGCACACGCACACGCACACGCACACGCACACGCACACGCACACACGCGCGCACGCACGCACACACACACACACACACACACACACACACACACACACACACACACACACACACACACACACACACACACACACACACACACACACACACACACACACACACACACACACACACACACACACACACACACACACACACACACACACACACACACACACACACACACACACACACACACACACACACACACACACACACACACACACACACACACACACACACACACACACACACACACACACACACACACACACACACACACACACATACACACACACACGCACACGCACACGCACACGCACACGCACACGCACACGCACACGCACACGCACACGCTCGCGCGCACGCACACACACACACACACACACACACACACACACACACACACACACACACACACACACACACACACACACACACACACACACACACACACACACACACACACACACACACACACACACACACACACACACACACACACACACACACACACACACACACACACACACACACACACACACACACACACACACACACACACAACACTTCTGCAGCAGACGTCACACACGCACACATAACCTATCTGTAGCAGACGTCACACATAACATATCTGCAGCAGACGTCACACATGCACACATAACACCTCTGCAGCAGGCGTCACACACGCATACACAACTCCTTTGCAGCAGACGCCACATAAGCACATATAACACTTCTGCAGCAGACGTCACACACGCACACATAACACATCTGTAGCAGACGTCACACATAACACCTCTGCAGCAGACAGCACATACACATAACACTCCTGCAGCAGACGTCACACACGCACACATAACTTATCTGTAGCAGACGTCACACATAACACCTCTGCAGCAGACGTCACACACGCATACATAACACATCCGTAGCAGACAACACACACACACAATAAAACTTCTGCAGCAGACGTCACACACGTGCACATAATGCATCTGTAGCAGATGTCACATATAACACCTCTGCAGCAGACGCCACACACGCACACATAACACATCTGTAGCAGACGTCACACATAATGCCTCTGCAGCAGACGTCACACACGCATATATAACATTTGCAACATCACCAAACCCACTCAACGGCAGGCGTCACCAAACCCACGTCACTTCAGCAACAGTCGTCACCAAGCCCATGACACTCTGCAGCAAACGTTATCAATCCACTCAACGGCAGGCGTCATCAAACACACGTCACATCAGCAACAGTCGTCACAAAACCCATGACACTTCTGCAGCAAACGTCATCTCTGCAATATACATAATCAGTCACGGCGTCTCATAGACAAACGTCACCTCTGCAACATACACAATCAGTCACACAGCGTCTCTAACATGACGTTACCACGAACACATCCGTAACATAAAACATAACTTAAACAGCACCAAACTGCGCACTGGTGGCCCCCAGGCCAGGCAGCCCCTGTCTCGGTAGGCTCGGTACTCCGGTAATGTACTCCGCGCACTTACCCGGGTTTCCGAGTAAGTTCTGCGGTACAACTGTTCGCATCACCTTCTGGTCGACATGCTCAGGGCGAAACCTTGACAACATGTCCAATCACAAAGTGGGGTCATTAGCCTGACTTCTGTGGGAAGCTGGAGAGAAAGATGGTACATTTGCGAAGGGCTGGAGTGAAAGACCCGGAGTATTTGATAAGCTGGATGTATAAGGGCACCTGCTCTCCCCCTCCCGTATACAGGGGCCAAGCCCCCCGTGAAAGCTGGGTGCCGAGTTTCGCACACGTACATCGGAAATGATTTTTTTATAAATTGTGTCCAAGTTGTTCTCAGTTCGACTGCTGGAGTCGGCGTGTCACTAAAGTCATCAATGGACTTGTCACGGAGACCCCAACCCCATCACCCGAACGAGCAACTCCCACAATGAAGGGTTGATTTAGAAGCCAAAGTTTAACGTCCCACAAAGCACAGGGACGGCCGCCCTTGTTGGGTCACAAAGCTTGTTGTTTATTTGTTTATTTGTTTATTAAACATAATCACCAACAGGCTGATGCCCACTAACAGGTGAAGTCAGGTATTAAAAGTCTCTCACCAAAAATTAACACATACACATAAACATGTCCGAAACACCCTAGTGCTAAAAACATACAAATGGGTAAAATGGGTGCTGTAAAAATAAAGTTATTAAAATAGTTTGAGCTCATTTCCTCTTCATATATTTGGTGCACATATACCTTGGTGACCTCACACTCTTAGGTCCCTTATATACTCCACAACGCGAGCTCTAAAAATGCTATAGGTATCAACAAAAAAATCGGAGTTGATCATGGTCAAAAACCTATTAGCAGATTTTGGTATCCGGCACAGAAACCTCGAGGCAACCGTGTTTACACGGCCGCGTGGCTCGGCGAAAAGTCGTTGTCAAGCTTTGTGACCCAAGCAGGCTTACCGTAAAATAACTTGCAAAATATTACATGTATATGGCCTCACATTACTTATCCCCAGTAATCATAATGGTTATTACCTAACACGCAGATGTACACTGACCTGTATAGTGCAGTACATTACACTGTACTACGCAGTGTATTGAATGTATGTTTATTACACTATGCCCACTATGTATATGCATACATACACTACACTATGCTGCACAGCAACCATTATGATTACTGATTACTCTCCTAAGTAAGGTGAGGCCCATGCTCAATTAATATTTTGTCTTAGTTATTTTTGCCGTGCGCAGCGCCTCAGAATTCCACAGCAAATCATGTGCGGGACGAGTTACCCAGCTTTTGTGTCACTTAGATGCCTCACACAAGGCACACACAATAGGATGCTCCAATACACAATATCGTCAATATAATATTCATGTCGCCAACATCGCCAATATCGCCAGCTCATATTACAGTGATTAAACTTTTCCACACAGAAGCGTCAGCAAACTTTCAAAAGCGCCTTGAAGTGTCGTCCCGCTTAAAATCACTGACATCTACGGACTCTTTGAAATTGAAACAGCATGTCGAAGAGCTGTGGACTGGATGAATGCGACACCCCACCAGGCCCATGAATCTAAATGGCGCGCTCGCCCTCCGAGCGGCTATTCCTGGCAGAGTGGCCGCGCGCGTGTGTGTCTGGCACTGGACCCTGGGCCTGGGGCCACACAGAGTAAACCAGGCCAGCGCGGCCGGGCGTCGCTGTCACGTATCAATCGGCACCACCGGATGCTACAGAATACTATGCACATACCGCGGCCCAGCATCGAGCGGGCTGCTTCAATTAGCGCCGCCGGCCCGCCAGCCCTCCACCGTCGCCCAAGCAAATTAATACCAGCCACGGCCCGTCAATGCCCACCGCGCAGCCGCCTCCTAAATGAAGTTCTCCTCTCTCTCTCTCTCTCTCTCTCTCTCTCTCTCTCTCTCTCTCTCTCTCTCTCTCTCTCTCTCTCTCTCTCTCTCTCTCTCTCTCTCTCTCTCTCTCTCTCTCTCTCTCTCTCTCTCTCTCTCTCTCTCTCTCTCTCTCTCTCTCTCTCTCTCTCTCTCTCTCTCTCTCTCTCTCTCTCTCTCTCTCTCTCTCTCTCTCTCTCTCTCTCTCTCTCTCTCTCTCTCTCTCTCTCTCTCTCTCTCTCTCTCTCTCTCTCTCTCTCTCTCTCTCTCTCTCTCTCTCTCTCTCTCTCTCTCTCTCTCTCTCTCTCTCTCTCTCTCTCTCTCTCTCTCTCTCTCTCTCTCTCTCTCTCTCTCTCTCTCTCTCTCTCTCTCTCTCTCTCTCTCTCTCTCTCTCTCTCTCTCTCTCTCTCTCTCTCTCTCTCTCTCTCTCTCTCTCTCTCTCTCTCTCTCTCTCTCTCTCTCTCTCTCTCTCTCTCTCTCTCTCTCTCTCTCTCTCTCTCTCTCTCTCTCTCTCTCTCTCTCTCTCTCTCTCTCTCTCTCTCTCTCTCTCTCTCTCTCTCTCTCTCTCTCTCTCTCTCTCTCTCTCTCTCTCTCTCTCTCTCTCTCTCTCTCTCTCTCTCTCTCTCTCTCTCTCTCTCTCTCTCTCTCTCTTACGGGTCTTGGGGCCCGCGCAGAACTGTGCGTTGGTAAATGTGGCCGGCGCAGAGCCGGTGGAGACGGAATCTGCCCCCAGCACACACTGTTTACCCGCAAACAATGAACTCCAGGGTAAATGAAATGCTGAACAGGGGTTTCAGTACAGTATCCCTCCCCTCTCTCATCTCAAATCCGATTAAAAGATGTCACATTCCCTTTAATGTATTATCATCTTACACAAAATATAAACCATTGGACAAAAAAGTCAAACAAATTAAGTAAAGCTCAGCTTTTGTCCGATCTAAAACTCAACAGCCTACATTTAAAACCCTCCAAAGTCCCAGAATCTATTGGGTCACATGGTGAACAGGGGCCTTTACTACATCACAGCCTTTCCTCTGGGTTCGATACATCAACTTGGTTCGAACAATCTACTTTGCAATGATACCACCGTTTACAACAGGGGCGGACGCAGACCCGAGTTTTGGGGGGGCAAACCCATGTCTGCCTCTCCTCCTGGGGGGGGTGGAAGCGAAGATTTTTTTTGCTCTACAGACCTAGTGTAAACATCCTTTTTCAGTGCTTGACAGACCTAGTATAAGCTACTTCTCCTAGTGCATGATCGCTCTCGGGGGGTGGGAGCGAAGATTTTTGCTCTACAGACCTAGTGTAAACACCTTTAAAAAATTCCGGCGTTGGGGGGCAAAGATAATTTGGCCCCCTCCAGCGCTTTGGGGGGGGTCATGGCCGGAATGCCCCCCTGCGTCCGCCAATGGTTTAAAAAATAATCCACCGATCCGGAGTGGACCCGCAGATCGACCGAATCGCAGCCACCGGCGCCAGACACGGGAACGACCATTTGACAGCGGATTACATGTGCTGTAAGACCGGAAGCCCACTCTCTCAACAGTGCAATCAATAGATCACAATGACTACAGACCGCTTCCTTTGTGTTCACCCCACAGCTCCGACAGGAGAGCCCTCCACTCCTGCTCTGCCGCATTACCAGGCCAAAGAGCTGTAACGACGCGCTAGTGATGCAACTCTACCAAGAGCACAACATTTCCAGGAACACAGGGATCCACCCTAGCGGCGAGTTGTTCAGATAATGCTGCGCCTGGCACTAATGCCGACGCGGCTCGTCATAGCCACCCGTCATTAGTTACCCGGAGACAATGCGACGGTGTCGGAAGGGCGCCGGGCGTACCAAGCTCCTTTCACGCAGCCCCACACCTGGCGCTGCACGGATATAATCACACGGCGGCGAAATACTAACAATGGTAAGCAGACAGCAAAGAGAGCCTGTGCCATTCGTGTCTGGAAATGTTGTGAAGAGCGTATACAATCAGGATTCTCTCAACATGTTGCAAAAATTGAAGTTCGATTACAAAATGCTAACGATACACTAGACGGTAGACCTGGTGGGAACCAAGGAAAGTCTCAAAGGTCACCTTCGGTCCAGACTTGACGCATTCTGTCAAGCAGACACGTTTTATGTGAAATCCCGACGGGGAAATCCCCTCTCCGTATTTTTTTCTAGTTTTTCCAGGAAAAGCTAGAACAAAATTACGGGCGCCGTTCGAAAGCTAATGACAAGAAAAAAGAAACTATAGTTATATTTTATATCAGGTCAATATTGAGGTCCCCAGAGGTCAAGGAGAGTTCCATAAGCTAATGAAAGGGCATATACAAATTTAGGCCACACATATTTGGTTTTAAAGCAGAGCTAGACAAATAATTAGGCGTCACTGAACACGTCTCATCATATGCATCGAATAACGTATATGACCATGCTAGGTCAAAATGGCGATCATCACCTGACATCAAGCTAGGTCATGTTGCATATCAATCGACTCCCCGTTGCAAGATAAGCACAACGAAAGCAAAACGGAAACTCTATCTCAGTTTAATGTGAATTTATTTTGAAAACAATCACTGCAAGCCCATGTGACCTTAAATGACCTTTGAGAGGTAATATGCTTAAAAACTCGACTTTAAGGTCAAGATCGTTGGAAAAATACATGACATGATAACTTCCCAGCTAATCTAATATGTACTGAAAAAGAGCCCTTTCTATTTTTCACCACAGACTGATATTGTAATATCATACCTATATAAATTTTATAATATTATATATATATATATATATATATATATATATATATATATATAAAAATTGACCCCACCTTAGGTCAACAATATAAAAATTCCGATATAGCAGATTTGAAGACGCTAATGTCGTGATAGTATTGTGGTTTGGAACTGGTCGGTTGGTATGGATGTTCCTTTGGCCCCGCTTCGAACTCGTGACTTTGGGTTTGGTGGTCGGGTCGCCTGACCTTGAATATTCCTTGACTTGATATGACCTGACCTAAAAATTTAGTCGGATGCGTGAAATTTATCAGGGATAAGGTACTTTTAGTTGTATTGCCTTGCATCTCTTCGCTTCTGCGTTGTTATAAGGAAAATCAGGAGGGGGAAGCGAATTTAGCCCCCCGCGAGGCGCATGTTAATGCACCCGTCATGGGCGCCGAAAGCGGGGGGGACGGGGGGACGCTTCTCCCTGTTGGCCAACCAGGGGGACGTCCCCCAAACATTTTTGGGTAAATCGTCATAAATGCTGTCAGGCACCGAATATGCTAAAAATTCGCCTCCCCCGGTCAGCGCCAGCCCGGGTCCGTCCCCCCTGCAAAAATTTCGTGGCGGCGCCCCTGGCACCCGTACAGAACAATTCTGACATTCTAAGGGCGTTCAGGGAGTTACCGACACCCAACAAGAGCGTCCAGCGTCCACGACCAAGCGGCTTCACGGACTTAATGCTGAGCGTGCGCCCTCTGACCCCTCTGCCCCTGGATCCATCCTTGTCAAGCGTTCGTGCTTATTGCTGAAAAACATTCATTGTAACCTCGCATTGAAAGAAATGAAACTTAGGGAATAACATCTGTGACTGGCTAGGTTGGAGATTTGTTAAACTGCACCTGGTTCGTTATTAGCTGTACACCACAGTTCAGTTTTGCAGTTCAGCAGAATGTCTAGATTCATCCTCGTCTCCACAACACTACGGCACTGGTATATTTCATCTATATAGTTTTTTTTACTCTGTACTGAATCTATGAAGCGGTATTAGTGAAGCCAGAAACGCAATCGATTTGACTTGGCCATCAATTAGAAAAGAGGCCCAGCCATAGGCCGTGTACTGACAACAGCTACACTACAATAAACCCCTAAGATGAGGGCATGGGGACACACATAAAAGCGTCTGGACCAATTCTCGGTTCCAACTTGTCAAAAGGTGAGACGTCTTATGCAAGAACACTGGCACGATGATCTGCCTTGCCGACAGCATTGGAAAGGTGAGCCACCTTGCCCGAGAACATGATTACTATCAGGGTACGCACCTTCACCGGAGAACATGGGCATGACGCATTACCGCGGAACACGGTTCTGGTGAGCCGTTTTACCGGAGAACATGGGCAGGGCGAGCCTTCTTACCGGAGAACATGGGCATGACGAGCCTTCTTACCGGAGAACATGGACAGGGCGAGCCTTCTTACCGGAGAACATGGGCATGACGAGCCTTCTTACCGGAGAACATGGGCATGACGAGCCTTCTTACCGGAGAACATGGACAGGGCGAGCCTTCTTACCCGAGAACATGGGCAGGGCGAGCCTTCTTACCGGAGAACATGGACATGCCGAGCCTTCTTACCGTAGAACATGGGCAGGGCGAGCTGCCTTACCGGAGAACATGGACACGACGAGCCTTCTTACCGGAGAACATGGGTATGGTGAGTCTCTTACCGGAGAACATGGGTATGGTGAGCCTCTTACCGGAGAACATGGCCAGGGCGAGCCCTCTTACCGGAGAACATGGGCATGGTGAGCTCCGGGTGAAGTTTGGCCAGCTGCCGCGAGAGGAACATCTGCGACCGCGAGTAGGTGGTCGCCAGCTGAGCGTCCAGGGTGCACTGTTCACGCCGCTCTTTCTCTGCGTCTGCCAGCCGAAACACACCGGGCACATTAGTCACGTGGTGTCGGCATGCACGCTTCCAAAAACGCGAATACACACAGCATAGTTATTATTAGCACTGATACAACAACTTATTTGCGCAATCAAATGAGAAGTAGGAAGTAGATGACGAGTAACAAATTTCCGTTTCAAATTTGACACAATATTACATTTGACTACCAGCCCCTAGCGACTTCTGGCGAACAAATCAGCCGCTTACAAAGACCATCTGATCCGCTAAGATGGCATGTAAGTAAATGAATGAGACATATTCAATCTCTCTTGACGGATGGACGAAAGGAAATAAAATGATTATACTACTTGATTCTGTTAGAAATGATATCATTTAAAGTAAGATATCACAAAACAGATAGTTTTCACCAGGTGAGTCGTCACGAATTTTTTTTCTGGGGGAGGGGGACCTTCGGCCTAGCGGTGACAGGGGAAGGGGGGAGTGTGCGGGAAGGCCGAAACTCGGTAACAGTCCGGGTGCGCGCTATCGAGGTCGTTCACCCGAATATAATTCGGGAATATTTGTGGACAATACCACCTCTGCCCGAACTTAAATTTAGCCAGTCGTTAATTGCCATGGCGTGTGCTATCGAGCTCGTTCACCCGAATCGAAATCGGGATATTCGTGGAGCTTCGCGTCAGTTCAGTATATTGGAAAACATCCACACAAGTTAAAAGCAATGGGGTGGCTTTTCGTGCTCCAGTCAGTCAGTTAAAAGAAGGCAATGCTTAAAATAAGATAACAACGTGGGATAAAGGCAATATAAAATTATGCATACATAGTAAAATCACACCTAAAACAATTACGATCCCTGCCACTCTCTCAGCCGATACGCGTAAAAGGGCAGAAATTATCGATCGAGAGCCGACATTTTCCGGAGTCGTCCTCTCCGATAGGACATTTGGGGGACGCAACCCCCTCCACTCCCCCCGCTTTCGACGCCCGTGGTTCTCACCGAATAACATCGCCAGTCATGCGACTTTGCCTTTCCTGGGTTAATGCTTAAACTCAATCACTGTAGTCAGACGGAACTGATTCAGACCCCAATAATATTTGGCAAGACCGCCGTGAAGTTGCAGGTATAATGAAGGCACAACCAAAGTTTGTTTGAAAGGCTTCAATGGGCATGCAAAGGCGAAAAAGTTTCCATGAAAGGTTTGAAAGCTAAAGACCTTCTATGAAGTCTGATTTTGTGCACTAACAGAGCATGATGGCATGTCATCCGCATGTATCACATACGTTGCGTGTCTCCCATCACTGCCAGCTGATCCACAATTTCCCGACAATCATCGTCAACACTGCAGTCTAACTATTACCAACCTGTTCACGAGAGGTACTACCGCACTATTACCACGCCGTATTGTACTACTCGTACCACAGCTGGTCGGGAACAGCGTGGTATTTGATTTTAATTCTCTGCCTAGCAGCGGTAACCATTATTGGCCGAGGATGTGACAACGCACCTGAATATCAAGATACATTTACTTAAAGGTACGTTCAAGAGGGATTCCTCCACGCCCGAGTGACGTCACACGGGCGTGGAGGAATTCCTTTACCATTGAGCCGTGTGTTTAACTGCTGCTAATGGTAATTCCCGCTTACGAATTTGTGAGAATACACGGTAATGAAGTTTATCCCAAATGTAATGGATAATCATTTTATTCTCAATTCTGGGCCTGTTTGCAAAAATTTGGATATTTGATAATTTAATTTTCACATGTTATAAGCTACGAGGTGTGACGTCACATCCGATGGTCTGCGCTTGCTGTTGGAGGGGGCTGCCTGAATATCACCGAACCTGGCGCAGCGAAGCGAACCCTTCACTTCTTTTGTCGTCAACGACACGCACATGAAGTATAGCAAACTCAACTAGTGCAAGCTTTAACAGTCATTCGACAGCCGCTCCGGGACACCGGCCTCCATTCAACACCGAGACAGGCGTTCCAGCGTCCCCAGCGTAGGGTGAAGTACCGCGCTGAGGCGGCGTCAGTGCCAATTAGTTGTTCTCCAGAAGTTAAAATGGCCCTCGAGTGTCACGCACACTATCCATCTTGCAGGCATCCGGGCTCCGGCCAGGAATAGGACCACGCGGGGCAAGCTTCCCGTTAGTGGCCTCGTTGTCGCGCATGATTGCATTCCTGACTTTCCCCAACTGACGTGCAGCCGTGGGCATGGGGGCTTCACAACGAAGAGGTGGCGTCCGGTGAGCCAATAATCCCTCGACAGCTGGTACGTCATTAAACCCCCAGGAGCTAGGAAGTCGTATCAATAACAGACAAACAAATCTCAGAGAATGTATGCCTCTGTGTTCTAGCATGACTTTATTTCAGCTCAGTAAGTCCCTAGGTTCACCAGTAGAACCGTGACGCGGTCATAGAGTCAGGGTTCCACCAGTTCAACTGTTGAGATTTAACGACGGACTAACTGCAAAGGTCATATGGTAATCCATCCTATCATTTCACAGATTAAACCAGGACATTCAAACATTCAGAGCAATTATAGCAAATTAAAATGTCACAATGAGACATGGAAGCAATCTTCTCCTCATAGTAGTGTGCTGTATTTCAGCCACCCCCGTGGCACAGTTGGCAAAGGCGCCTTGAATGGGTATGGAAGGCCGACCTGTCGCGGCCACCTCCTACCCAGGAGATGGCGGTACACTGGAGAGTATTATGGGTGCAGTGATCCGATCAGCCCTTAAGTGATCTACCAGTTCAGTCTGACGCCTGCGGTGATCACGTGAGGACTCGGCTCCTGCCCAGCACCACAGCATGGAGACTGGAGCACCCTCTGTGCCACAAAATGCGGCACCGCCGTCCCCTAACAGCTCAGTCCCGTACAATCGTGCAACGATTTTCGCAAGACGAAAGTTTACAGGAAAAAAACGAAGGCGCTCCGACACGAACTTTTTACCGAATGGAGAAAGTCCCGCATTTTCATTGAACAGGAATAATAGATCGTGCTCGACTTGAAAATGTTTCAATCGGCAACATCTCCAATGTGTGTGACTGGTGGAGGGCAGACCCATTATGCAATCTGGCATTTCCAATCCCCACAATTTGTTTCTAGATTGCAGCATTGAACACATCGGCATCTACAAATCTAGCACGGCTCTGGTTCCCGAATTCACACAGCACGATACACAAAAGCAAGCGAAGCGAACTTGATTTGATTGCTGTCTGTTGCTCCAGATTTTCGTTTTATTTGCTGGGACATATTTGTGTCGTGTTTGCTATCGGCGCCTCGCTGGCCCCCCTGGCCGCCACCACCTCAAAACGCCAGTACCAGCTAATGCTTCTCTTCGAACGGGATTAATGGCCCCTTGACTATCTGACTGAACACCTATCCATTCCTGAATTATAACCTCGGCACCATACTAGACTGGAACTGTAATTTAGATATTGCGTGTACAAGGAGCGTCAGTATCGCGACAGGTCTCGAATGGCCTTGCCTCTAGTGGTGCCGAGCGGCAGCGGTTATTGACAACGAGACTCCAGGGCGAGACAGCAGCCGCTACCTGCATTGACTACCGCACACGAGCACCGACGCTGAAAATAGCAACGCTAATTGAAACTACCTGAAACTATTCCGGCTCACGACCACCGGCTGGCGGATGGAAACATCATCAGCCATTACTGGAACCCACGAGTTCCGAACCTGATATCCGACTGTTGTCAACATGATGATGTAAAGATCGAAATCGAAAGGTAAAGCTAGTCGCATTACGTAACACCCCTGTAACATCCCCGACAGAACGCACGTGGGGCCGCTGACAGCCTAGCCAGCCTTCCAGCCTTCAAGGTTCTGCGACACAAACCCTGTTAGCTGCTAATGACAGCAATTATTATTTTTGTTCTGCATGAGTCTATCGATCATCTAGCGCGTTGTATGCCTGCCCAACTCTTCTTGCGTAAATATCATCTCCCTTAAATGCCATTAACGTCAAGCGTTTTCAATTGCTTGTTTGTTTATAATTACAAGGCCCTACTAATTACTAATTACCCCTCTACTGTGGTTCGAGTGCTTCGCAACAGAAAACACTTCTATATCATTATATTGTATTCAACAAAGGACTTGCAAGGAGCAGGGCAGCAAGAGGTTCAAATTCCTGTAAACGGCTAACCATACATGTTATAGATATATTGGCATATTATATTCGATTTATCTTGTCATCAAGATCATTAAAAAATTCATATTACATATATATATATATATATATATATATATATATATATATATATATATATATATATATATGTTCATTAAATACAATTGCTTGTTTAGCCGCAGAAAGTTTTTTAGATTTAGATTCAAAAATACGAATAAGTTTAATTTTATTTTCGGTATGTTTGTGCAAAGTCGTAGCAAAGGACATGAAATAGGCTTAAGTTTCACATAGGAATATTTCACCAAGCTTATGGCATGATCACACACAAAATCGACGCTCTTTAAAAGTATTAATCAGTTTGAATTTTTGAATCCTAATATGAAAGCGCACAGCATATCGACAAATGATCCTTCATCACAAAAATACCAAGCAAACGCCTCAATCACGTCTAACACATCACATATCACAAATAACAGGAATAAAACACGCTTACAATGTTTCCTAAATATTCACCGAATATTCCTATCATATAGGGGAAGGTGTGTGAGTTTTTTGGTGTGGATGTTGATGATGGGTGACGTGTCTCGGATGTACAGTGTTTCTAGTGTCGTGAGTCTGCGATGATCAGTGCACTGTGCTAGGACTGTGGTGTTTTCTGTCAATATGTTTCGTGTGATATCTGTGTTGTGGTACTCCTGCATGTGTCGTTTAGGTGATCCTTCCTGTAGGTGCATGGTGAGTCGTCTGTTGAGAGATGTGGTAGTCATACCAATGTAACATACCTTTCGGGTTGCGCATTCCCCGGCCTTACAATGGAACTGGTATATTACATTGGTCTGCTTGAGTGTCGTGCTATTCTTTGTAGTCAAGAATATGCTTCAGAAACATGCTGAGCACCCATCCACCCCAACAGAAACATGCATCAACCTCTACTACAAAAACTTTCTAACACCATCCTGGAAACAAGATGAAAAGGCCATCACGAAGATCATATCACAAAACACAACAACAACAGATCCAAACACCAAACTCAGACTCAACATCTACTACAGCAGCCCTAAGACATCCAATCTCATTATGCAAAACAACATCTCAAAGAAGAGCACGACACTCAAGCAGACCAATGTAATATACCAGTTCCAATGTAAGGCCGGGGACTGCGCAACCCGAAAGGTATGTTACATTGGTATGACTACCACATCTCTCAGCAGACGACTCACCATGCACATACAGGAAGGATCACCTAAACGACACATGCAGGAGTACCACAACACAGATATCACACGAAACATATTGACAGAAAACACCACAGTCCTAGCACAGTGCACTGATCATCGCAGACTCACGACACTAGAAACAGTGTACATCCGAGACACGTCACCCATCATCAACATCCACACCAAACAACTCACACACCTTCCCCTATATGATAGGAATATTCGGTGAATATTTAGGAAACATTGTAAGCGTGTTTTATTCCTGTTATTTGTGATATGTGATGTGTTAGACGTGATTGAGGTGTTTGCTTGGTATTTTTGTGATGAAGGATCATTTGTCGATATGCTGTGCGCTTTCATATTAGGATTCAAAAATTCAAACTGATTAATACTTTTAAAGAGCGTCGATTTTGTGTGTGATCATGCCATAAGCTTGGTGAAATATTACTATGTGAAATTTAAACCTATTTTATGTCCTTTGTTACGACTTTGCACAAACATACCGAAAATAGCATTAAACTTATTCGTATTATTGAATCTAAATCTAAAAAACTTTCTGCGGCTAAACAAGCAATTGTATTTAATGAACAATGCATTAAAGAGAATCTGCTCCCCAACTATATGAATATATATATATATATATATATATATATATATATATATATATATATATATATATATATAAAAGGGGTGTGTGTGTGGTGGTGTGTGTGTGTGTGTGTGTGTGTGTGTGTGTGTGTGTGTGTGTGTGTGTGTGTGTGTGTGTGTGTGTGTGTGTGTGTGTGTGTGTGTGTGTGTGTGTGTGTGTGTGTGTGTGTGTGTGTGTGGTGTGTGTGTGTGTGTGTGTGTGTGTGTGTGTGTGTGTGTGTGTGTGTGTGTGTGTGTGTGTGTGTGGTGTGTGTGTGTGTGTGGGTGTGTGTGTGTGTGTGGGTGTGGTGTGTGTGTGTGTGTGTGTGTGTGTGTGTGTGTGTGTGTGTGTGTGTGTGTGTGTGTGTGTGTGTGTGTGTGTGTGTGTGTGTGTGTGTGTGTGTGTGTGTGTGTGTGTGTGTGTGTGTGTGTGTGTGTGTGTCCGTGTGGGATTTTTTAATTGGTGCATCACATGTGAAAGGCTCTAAAATTAGGGTTGCATAAAACGAGAACAACCTATGAAGACAAATTTTGCGACAATTCTCAGTAAAATTTTCGTATTCAGCAAAGTGTAATGCACTTGAAGATTAATAAACAAGAGAGAACGTCAAAATGTTCGCATTTTCATCCGAAAACAACTGTATGATCATTAAACTCAGTTTATTACTTAGAGCTGTAATAGTTTAGCCTGCGTTTTATACGCGAACGGAAACGTAAGCCTATCAATTATTAAAAACAAACTGTGTTCTTAATATCTGGATGATTTTATGGTGGGGGAAGGGGTAACCAAACACCCTAGCGCTGGAGGCGAAGTGTATTAAACTAGGCCTGAGCTAGGACAGAGCGCCAAATCCTACCTCCGGGAGCGCTCGAACCCGCAACACTCGTCGCATACAGAATACCACGAGCTAAGCCGAGCGCGGGCTAACCGACAACACCACCCAGACCCAGTCTGGCTGATTCAAAACATCCGATAGAGCCGTGCATTATGAAACCACCAATACGCAATGTCACTGCCTGGTGTTACACAACCACATATGTCCGAGCGCACCCTTCAATTCGCCGATCTATGTGATGTTGTTCAGTGAGCCCCTTCCGTTCTGTTACGTGCCCTCTAGTCCCAGGGCATAACCTAGCCGGCACGGCGAACGTGACGTATAATTCATTAAACAAAAGTTGGCCACCCGGTGCGCGTCGCCTGAGTGGCTCTGGAACAGTCGGGAAACTCTGGGACTGTCGCCGGGCGCCTCCCGCGACGTCAGCGGCTGACGCTGAGCACGTCGGCATACGTCAGAGACTGCCACCGGCGACGCTGGCGCTGATGGCCAGTCGACGGCCCAGAGCCGCCATTCAGCCGCGGCAGTGCCATCCAGCTGTCCGACCAGCCTCGTTAACAACAGTGGATGCTGATTGCCGGAGTTAAGTGGAGGCCAGGCATTGATTGAATACAGCTGGTTGGTGAATTCATTTCCAAATATGGCTAGATTCGTGTGTCCTCTCTAGCACCCGCCCAGTGTCCGCCATCTCAAAGCAGGCATTAACCCTATTCCTGTAATACTTCTGACTATCCCTATTTCTGTCAGGTGGAGAGGTGAGGGGGGCGATTAGGCCCATAAGATCTCAAAATGCACCGGTCCCAATTTAAAAGAGCGTAACAACATTTCTGGAATTGCGGGAAGAGGCGGGTGAAATGTACAAATTTTGCTGCTTTTTCTGTATTCTGGCAAACCCTTGACCCAATTATTGCATTTTCACAAAACTAGTGCGTTTTAACAGATAATTGGGAGAAATAGGTTCATATTTTGGCGATGTGAAAGCCGAAAATGCAATAGGGGTTCTACGGCAGGGCTAAATGGCGGAATAAATACCTTTCACCGGTTTTCTGTTACATAGATTAGAAAACAAAAGATGAAATCGAAATAAATGGTATAATGCAAAAAATCGTTACAGACGGATGCAGGGAAGTACAACAGTGGGACAAAATACATATTGTCAATATCTGTGAGCTATGTAGATATATTCCTCAGCTACTGATACTTTTACATTGTTCAGCCTTTATCTGCCCATGCGAAAGCCGGGGCCGTGGGTGCCTTCTAAATGTGTTCAATATCGTCACAGACGGCTCTGTTGTAAGAACGCACCGTACATAAGCAAAACTGTTTGCAAATAGACCCTCCCTAAATTCCAAGCCATAGCTTCACCCGTGGGAGATACAATATCGCAATTTTCAGTCATGTGTCCAATTGAGCTTTAGGTAAAGTCAAACAGTCTTAGAAGTCTGTCAAGGGCCGTTTCGGAGATATGCCCGGAAAAAATGAGGGATGATGGAATCCCCCGGACGAAAATATGATTAACTCGGCTGCACTACAAAGCCGAGATAAGATAGGCGATTCCACGAATACCAAAGCAGGTAATCCACCTGCTACGTTGATATCTCAGTTGAGTAATCCACTTTATCTTATTTCGGGTTTGTAGTGCAGCCGAGTATATCCTATTTTCGTACACAGACAAGATAACATACCAGACTTATAACACAGACCAGACGGCACGGCGGTCGAAATACACAGACCAGATAACAAACATGCATATTGCACAGACAAGGTAACACAGCAGGCGGATTGCACAGACGAACGTACCAGGCAGATTGCATGGACGAGATCACACCACAGGAGGGCTGCACAGACAAGCCACCAAAGCATGTGGATTAAACAGACAAAAGAAAACAGCACGTTGATTACACAGACAAGATGACACAACAGGTGGATTAATATAGCAGGTCCATTTCAGAGACGAGATAACGCAGCACTTGAACTGCACCGGCGGGATAACACGGCGGGTGGATTACACAGAGGAGGGAGCTGTTGCGGGTACCTCAGTTACCAATAGTAGCAGCATTCCCCAGTTTCGGAGTATCAAGCTGACATAATGATCATTTGCTACACATTCCCAGCGACCCATCAGGCCGAGTATGAACATCAGAGTTCGGGGAGAGTCGGACCCGATCAATAACCGACAGGCCACCGTCTCTTGGCACGGCACAAAAAAAAGCTGAGGCGTTCGCTTCACCGGCCGTGCAGCGGGCCGCCGGTGCCGAGGGCAGCGACTATCCGTCACACGGTGCTGAAGAGGCTGCTACTGACGTGGACACGCTAAACACGCTGACCGGGCCGTCAGACAGAGCTGAGGAGGCTGCTACTGACGTGGACACGCTAAACACACGTCAACGGTGCTGAAGAGGCTGCTACTGACGTGGACACGCTAAACACGCTGACCAGGCCGTCAGACAGAGCTGAAGAGGCTGCTACTGACGTGGACACGCTAAACACACCGTCACGCGGTGCTGAAGAGGCTGCTACTGACGTTGGACACGCTAAACACGCTGACCGGGCCGTCAGACGGTGCTGAGGAAGGCTGCTACTAGCGTGGACACGCTAAACACGCTGACCACGCCGTCAGACGGTACTGAAGAGGCTGCTACTGACGTGGACACGCTAACCACGCCGTCAGACGGTGCTAAAGAGGCTGCTACTGACGTGGACACGCTAAACACGCTGACCGGGCCGTCAGACGGTGCTGAGGAGGCTGCTACTAGCGTGGACACGCTAAACACGCTGACCACGCCGTCAGACGTTCAGGTTAATCCATTTAACTGGAGCTCATATAAATGACCTAGGGTCAGCAACGGATCATGACCTCTCGATTGGAAATGCATGGAAAAACGGGAATTGGGGGAAAATGGCTATATTTGTGTAGATACAGCTTAGAATACCTTCATATTCCCCCAGATCATAGCATCCTAGATCCATTTTCATGTTCCTGTTGCAAACTTGGAGTTGTGACCTCTGAAAAGTCATCTGGGGCTACACAAGCAGATTTTCAGATTTGGGTCAATAACTGCAGGAAATAATGATAACATTTTATTTTGATACTGTTACGTTTGGATTATTATTGCACGCCGATTGCTATGCATATTGACTATGTCAGGTTAAATGGTGGCCTTGACCTGACCTTACGTCAGGAAATTTTTATGTTTTGGCCTAGTATAGTCATATCAAACATCATTCGGTTCGCCGTAACGACCGGAAGCAAATGGTGTCTAAAAATGATTCTAACTCAGCTGTTACAAATACTTCTAACTCAACTCTGTCCCCCCTGAAGGTGTGGAAAGGTCCCCATCTTCTCTATTCATGGCCGATAAAGTTATCAAAACCAGTTTTCATTCGAATGCGTAAAAATAAAAATAAAATTCAGGATAAAATGAAAAACGATGGTCAACATGACCCGGTGATGTTTTCGGGAGGCTGCACCTTCCTTTTGGAATGACAAACCCTTTGCACTATCACCTAGGCCCAACAGTACGTACGGAAATGCAAGCACAGGTTTCCTTACATGCGTGTGACTGAGCACTCAACCATTCACAATCCAATGGTGACGCACTGACCTTGCATACGGTGCATTTTAACTTCCCGTGCGTGATTGTGCCCGCCACAAACCACATGTAAGGTAATCAACCGAAAGGAATACCTCCACCTTTTCCCTATCACCTGGTGCAATATGTATGTGTTAGTCATTTCCCGGTGCTGCTGGGCGCCGCCGGGCAGCACGGGTGCGCGTCAGTGACGCCTGCGCGCCGCCGCCTCAGCCGCACCGTCGACGTCGACAGGGCGACCCCGGCAAACGTCGGGGGCCGTGCAATCGGCTCACACCACTGGCGGACACGCCGCTGGTGGCAACAGGTGCGAGGCGGGGCCGCGCGTCTGACGGCAGCTGAGCTCCAGCCTCTTCACCACCACCACCTCAGGTGGTATCGAGCTCACGACAGGATGACCTGCCGCGCACGATAAACAGACATCTCATAGCGAGTTTCCGGACCAACATAGCGCCGTGATGAACGCGACGGCGCTGAACAATGGCAGCGATCCGGCAGCCTACGATCCCCGCCTGCAGACCAGCGCGCCGAACGTGTCGAACGTCTCGGAGGACGTGTACGACCGTCAGCTGGAGACGGAGCTGGACACTGTTGAGGAGGCGTGGAACGCGCTGCAGCTGTACTACACGCCGCTGATCGTCGTGCTGGGCTGCTGCGGCAACACCGCCTCCATGCTGGTGCTGCTGCTGACCAAGCTGCGCAGCCAGTCCTCGTCCTGCTACCTGCTGGCGCTGTCCGCCTCCGACACCGGCTACCTCCTGACTAACTTCATCGGCTGGCTGGAGACGGTGCAGGTGCCGCTGTTCGTGCAGCCGGTGGTCTGCCAGCTGATGCAGTACGTCGCCAACTGCTGCAGCTTCACCAGCGCCTGGTTCGTCGTGGCTTTCACCGTGGAGCGCTTCGTGGCCGTGTGCTACCCGCTGCACCGGCCCAGCTTCTGCACGGTGCACCGCGCCAAACTGCTGGTGGCGGGTCTGACCCTGTTGGCAGCCATCATCAACTGCTACACCCTCATTATCACGCGGCCCATCCCACATGGGCCGGGTGGGGTGACGTGTGACATCGACCACGAACAGTACCCGACCTTCGGCCTCTGGATGGTCGGACTGGACGTGGTGGTGACGCTGGTGTTGCCGCTGCTGCTGATCGTGCTGTTTAACATTCAAATAGCGCGCGCCATTTGCCGCGTGGAAATGGTGCGACGGACAATGCACGTGTCCTGTCAGGCTGAGCATGGCGCCCCGCGCAGCAACAGCCAGCAGAAGATCACCAAGATGCTGCTGGTGGTTTCGACAATCTTTCTGATCCTCAACCTGCCTTTCTACGTGATGCGAGTCTGGGCTTTCTTGATGGTAAGTAGTGGATATACAGGCGAAGCGCGCGACAAAGCAGAAGTGCTGTGCAAGCAACGAATTTCAGACATAACATACATAACTTTCTGTTTAATACACATCCGGAGGTCAATGCTATGTATGATAAGGACTCAGCATTAAATGATGAAATACCACAAAACACGATTTGTATTTATCAGTCCTCTCGTCATCAAGCACACACATTGAATCACAAAAAGGTCATTCGATAGGAACAGACACTTGCACCCAGGTTTCAGACCTATCACCTGATGCAAATATTTGAAATTCACTGGGCTAGATTATCATTTGAGGACAAAACAAGTTTTGAATGCATGCTCCGGGACATAGCCCATGAACTTATAGAAACTTCCCCGACTCACAAACAAAGTCATGGCTATGCATTGAATAAAAATGCGATGGGTTTTCAGCTTACAAGTTTATGACCAGAACACATACAGATATGTCAATACCTCAATATCTTTAAAGAATGCTAAGCCACACAACCGCTTCTTATATATTATCAGTTGCAGTTACTAAATTCTGCAAAAAAAGTTCAAATTGTTTGCGCATCTGAAAGAATTGGGTGCAGAATGTTAACAATGACATTCTATTTTGATATGGTATATTCGTTTAACTCTCGACACCAAAAATTTAAATGAGAACTTTCGGCCAGATGGAAACCGTCTGTCCATTAAAAACATACCATAACACGGTTTCAGCGATCTCAGATATGGTACAGGCTTTTGACACAATTACGATATTAGACCTGTCACAAAGTCCATGTTGTAAAAATCGTATTCCTGATCTGCGTCCATCTCCACGGACGCATACTTCGGTCGAGGCTGGTGATGACGCAGCGTAAGCCGAACATTAACAAGGAGTGGTCTAAGGTCCTGGGGGAGGCACCTTCGCACGACCTATATCACCTTCAGACCCACCATCCACTCAGGCATCACAGGAGAGAGGTGCCACACAATTACTAGCAGGGCGCGCAAACAGCCTCCCGTCACAGCAATCGCGCTAAGTGTGGAAACATGGGCTATATCCACAAGCACTGAGCATCTGCGAGAGACGCCGCGGCCGGCAAAACGGGCAGTCAGCCCAGCATTGCAGACAATCGCATGCCACGGCTCTCTGCACTTCAATAAGCATCGGGAAGGGAACACGGATTTCTAAAGGTAATAATCGGCAAATTGGGGAGCATTTCTTTGCAATCGCAGTAATACCAGGCGGCGCGTTTATTGGAACAATGCGCCGCTGTACAATTAAGGACCTATGTTCAAAATAGTTATGTAATTAAACCTTGCTAAAGACAGCAGCACAACGAGAGCCTTACAAACAGATAAGGAAAACGTTGTTTCGCAAGACTGTGGCTGTTGTCCCTCCAAACGGTTTCAATACTCACTCGATACCAGTTTGAAAGAGAAATACCAGGTAACCCGGGGTATTCCATCCCACTAATCCAATGAACCCATTATAGCCCCAGCTGCCAGTAATTACTCCGGCAAGCATCAGCCGGTCTGGCCTTATGGGTGGCGGCCGAACCGGCGTCACAGAGGACGCAGTGGTGCAAGCGGGCGAAACGTGCTCCAATTGCGAGCCATAGACTGTGAATAGGGCTTGTACTGCCGTGCCAGCGCCAACCCATCCATAGTCCCCCGGACCGAGAAGGGATCTGCAGCTCAGCCGAGCAGTAGTGTGTCCAGTAATTGAGCAGGCAGCATTGGATGCGGTCATACGAAAATAGTTTCAGCATCAGATAAGTACACCGCAATTCGGGTCTTGAAAATACCAAGAGCACAGAATTACAAATGATTAAACCAAATGACTTGACCTCGGCAGGCATCCTTCCTGTCCTAAAAAAAAGCCATCTGTCCAGTGGATTCCACTAAAATGCACGGCAGTAGATTTCCAGAAGCATAAACTCATTGAAAAAATGGTTGAGGCACCTTCCATAAAAACCCGTTAACCGTGCAAAAACATGACTAAGGAAGCCAACCATAGTAGTCGATCCTAGTATTTCACTAGGCTTATGCGATTTTGACGCAGTAAAGTGATGTAAAAAAGGTTGTCTAAAAAGCAAACATATTTTTGGTCCACGATTCCCTTTGAGCCCGATATGCCAAATAGCTTGCCAGCAGCCTCAATTCTTTGTTATGTAGGTTAAAACTCATTAAGTCAGGTACCATTATGCAAAAATAATATCATCCCAAGTTGGGTGGATATATTCGTTAATGGTGGGTTTCGGGGCCAACTGCTGCATTCGAAAGCACCCCAGCAGTCTTACCAGTTTATTCAGTGAGAAGTTATTAGCCTTCGGCGCCACAATAGCTCCAATATCTCAACGCAGATAAAATAAATTTGCATAACGTAACATATGAGTGAGCTATCAAAATGAAAGGAAGTGAATGAACGTGCATTTCAACATGAATATTCAGAGCAGGGGTGTGGATTTATATTACAGATACAAACTACTTTTCTGCAGGCAAAATTAAATTTTAAAATTTAGCGAAAAATACATCCGACTGTTTCGCTTTATAAAAAACTGTCAACAGCAGAGGGGAAGGTAGAATTGACGGGATTCAAGGGCAGCGACACTATGCGGGCCATTAGCGTCATGTCCACCAATAATTTTTTGGAGGCCCTCCACCTAACTCAGGAGGCCCCCTTTGACAGTTAAGAGTCTGAAATAGCCCCTTGAGTATCAAAGAGTCTAGCCTCCCTGCTTATAAAAAAGCCTCCTAATCAGCCTATGCAGGAGGCCCCAGCAGCTATAAAGGAGACCCCATAACGCTCTCCACAGGATACCCCTTTTCTTAACAAGGAGGGTCCCTCTACTTATTAGGCAAGTCCCCTTAAAGCGGATGTCCTTACTCATAAGGAAAGCTCCTAAATTACCTACAAAATGGAGGCCCCTAAAAGCTAGTAACGTTGTGTAATGTTAGAAGAAATAATGTTATGAGGGTCATTGGTTAGCTTATTCAGCTACCTGTCTGTGTAAACTGTCCTTCTGAAATTGAATTGACATATTCTGAGCTTTCACTCCCACACAATGGAATTTTGTCAGCATTTTCATAACTGGGATGTACAGACTGGGATCTCCTGTAGTTGGATATATGTGTTAAAAATCCATTGCATTATTTTAGGCGTTTCCAGCTGGTGGTGGGGTGGTGGATTTCGAGCTATTTTTCGGCACAAAGTCAATAAAAAATGACAACTAAGATAATTTCTCAACTGACACCAATCATTGAGCATTGATTTCAGAAACCAGTAGTATGACTCCATCCAAGCAAAACTATATATTTCGGGCCACTTTGACTCTCAGCTATCTGCAGCCCCGCCTCTGACCATACGTTCTGACCAGCAGCAGTCAGAGCGACGACATTGGTTGTCTGAGGCGAACCTCAAGTACCTATTTGAACTTAAAAGTGATCTGATGATATAATGCGATAACGATTGGCATCAATCGCCATCTCCCGGCCCGGACGCCATGTTGGTCCTCGCCTCTAAGCGCTGCGTAAATAATTGGTCAAACGCGTCAATCATTCAAACACGATAGGGGGAGGGGAGAGGATTGGCAGTAGCGTCGGTAGGGTAGAGGTGAGCTAAATTCCAAAGTGTTAGGGCTGAAGTTAAATGAAAACGTTGTCGCAGATATCATACTTAAACCAATCAAAGAAATGCTTGGAAAATCTGAAAGAGGAAATGGTCGGCCTTCAAGCCAGATGGAACAGCATGGCATCCCCATACTTGCGAACTAACTCGGCTGATAAAGTGGTAAAATGTAGAATTTCAGCATTCGAATACAATATACAAATACAAAATAATATTGTGACGCAAAATAGAGCATTCATTGATAAAAAACCACCTTGCGCGTAAGACTCCACAGCACAAGTATATTGCGCCGAAGGACTTCTAGCATATGAATTGGAAACTTGCGTGGCCCTTTGTCACATACCTTGGAGTTTTAGGGCACGTCAGCGGCTAAGGCTATATGTGCTGTGTCAGTGACAACAAGCGTTTCTATTCAAATAAGATATAAAACAAATTGTGCAGGGCGCTAGCGGTCGACGCAGCAATCGGCTTGACGTACATACATATGCCGTGTATTCAACAAGTCTTAACACCCGACACGAGGAGTTCTACATGTTAATAAATGCAACGCCGCTAGGCATTAGAGTCCGCGTGTCAGTGACTATCTAGGCCCTTGTGAGCCATTGCTTTCATCGCAGTTGTACAGATCGCGGCCTGATTAAAGGAGGCCTGCCTGTGAGCACTAACCGGCACGAGCCACTGGAGCCGAGTGGGAGCCGCCCATTAAGGCTGTGACAGCTGCGACGGAGCGTCGGCTTCGGCAGCGGCAGGCCGCAGGCGACAGCGCAACGCACCCAACCGCAGGCCCAAACACCATTGACAATATAGGGAGTTTATTGTTAATCCTGTAGTGTTTCACCATGTGCATATGTCACAGCTTTCAACAGATATCAAATGGAAGCAATACAACTCGCTGCTAATCCGTTCTCTTTCTCATTTCCCCTCTCTTTCTCACACAACCGCAAGGGTTTAAAACTAATTGATGGGGTTTAAAGATGCACCATCTGCCAAAGCCTAAGGCAACTTCACCCTAACTCTACCCTATTGGGTTTTTGGGGATCAAGATGTACTTTTTTCAGAAAACCCACCGGGCTGAAGAGAAGTATCAATATATGGAAAGACATCATACATTTTTGAGCGCAAACACTTGGAAATTCCCAGGTTCACGGGTTTGGTAGCTTTGCAAATCAGCGTTAACAACACAAACTCGGAATATGAATGTTGCTATATTTTTCAACTCATTTTGGAATTTCGCATTATGTCCACTAACCTGAAACGATGATTATGTACATTTGTATAACATGAAACAATGATTATGTCGCCAATAGAACATATCATTTCAAAGAAAGCAGAAGACTATATTTTCGCGTTTCTCATGAATTCCTAGTGTACCGTGAGTGCTGGAATGGCCGGCCTTCAGTGACTAACGCTTCACCTCTGCGTCCGGCAGGCTCTGACTGACTCAGGCGCTCCGGAGTTGACTGTCCTGCTGCTCAACGTCCAACAAGTCGCCTCAAACATGTTCCAGCTCAACTTCGCCATCAACTTCCTGCTCTACTGCGTCTCCGGTCAGAACTTCCGGCGCGCGGTACGGTCTCTGCTCTGCGGCCGCCGGCGCGCCGTCAGCACCCGCAGCAGTCACACGATGGCAGAGAGTGTACCGCTGACCTCGCTCTGTCGCCGCTCCGTGCACGCCGTGCGCGTCGCCGGTCAGACCAAGCGGGCCAAACCGGTGGCCAGCACGGTGATACTGGACGCAGGCAGCCCCACCAAACGGCCGATCGCGCACGTCTCCCCGATCCAGGGGGACCGTGGTCACCTGCCAGCGCGGTTGTGTCGCTCCCTGAGAAACTAGCCGGCGATGAGTGACCCGAAGAAACAGAATCTGAGAGGCTTGCGCGGTGGAGGTGTCGAACGTGAGGACCGCCGGCAGGATGACACTGTTCCCGAGAGAATGTATATGTGAACGATCGATGGCATATTCCGCTGTAGCTACCTTACATGTCCAGTTTGGTTGAGCATGTTTCTGACGTGTTTACAATGTGCTCTGAATCGATATGTGTTAGGTGTCAATACTATCATGGAAATTGTCGGTGGCTTTGTGATTCTTGCGCTTCTAAGGGCCGCACAGATGTGTTCCTTTTTCGATGGCTTGCATTTTCTGAACGAACATAAAAGTATCGAGACATGACACACGTGCTAAAAATGAAACAGAGACATTGCTTTGCGTTCAAAGTCTAGCTCCTGTCCCTTCACAATACAGAATTGTGGTGAATTATGTTCGCCATTTGTGTTCTCCAATCGCTATAACGTGTGTTCGTTTCGTATGGAAAACATCTATAAATGCATTTTCAAGCACGCTTCTCTGTTTATAAACTTTTTGCTGTTGATTGAAACGACTGGGAAATACCGGAGGAGGTCCATTTACGCAGGCGGTCAAGACATTTGTCAAATATCGTACGTCACTAACACTGGAATGACACCATGCACCACCGATGCGTAGTTACCAATCCGAAAAACGTCACATGCGAGAATACAACGAAAAAAGGCCGAGGATAACGTGGCTATATACGACAATAAACGGATACACCACGTCGGCGCAACTACCGTACAAGGTCCTTGCAAAAGAATGCCAATTTGGAAAATTAGATGACAGCGAAAAACGCAATCGTTGGACCTTTACAGTTACCTGCCTTGTTGCTGTAAAATTCCCTCTCCCTTGGCAATGCACCCAGCAGTGGCAGACTCGATGATGGTACACGGCCGTGGGCGTTTCTGCGCCGTGAATCACCAATCCGGACCGTGTAAGGACATTGGGGGAATTGGGGGGGGGGGGTGAAATGGTGCCTCACCACCATATCACCGTTGTGTTGAATGTTCATCAATAAATGACACAATACAACATGTGCAGTGTTTCAATAGGTCAGAAAAATAGATTAGGTAGAAGCATTGGCGTTTTCGCTACATCGTTGAAAAAGTTAAATGACATTCAGTTGCAACGACCATGTAGATGAGGACAGGCTCTAAAACACCAACCCCGACGGCGTACGTACGTACGTACATGCATGCTTACATACATACATACATATGTACATACATACATACATACATACATACATACATACATACATACATGCATGCATACATACATATATTTTTCTCGAAATTTCACCAGATATTATTACAGAAATGGAATATTATATAAACAGACAATAATCAATATCGATGAAGGCAGCGCAATTTTTATCACATTTACAATGGGGGACCAAAGAAGGAAAATGACACTAATAAGCTCAAACGGATACATTACAATAGTCCATAGCGCAATCTCGTTTTCCTTATTATGCACTCAGTTTTTGCATCGAACAATTAGCCTCGCTAGTGGTCCATAACGGCCTTCAGCGAAAGGGACAGAAACTCTTGCCGAAGGGGAACAGATCTTCGGGTATTGAAGACAATAATTGATCAATGGAACGCAGTGGTGGAAAGTCCAAAGGGCTTGGGACCATTGGCCGAGGCTGGGGAGCAGATTGGTCCCCGGTTTGTATGCACGACGACGCCATGGACAAATGGGAGATATCAAGCTTAAAGTAATCACCACATATCCACTAACGAGCAGTTTCCCGCGAAACATTATGCACGGCGCGCCATTTTCGCTGCCCTGCACATCGAGTGCTGTGGAAAGCACCAGATGCTCCCTGCTACGTCCCAATGGGGCCTCGAGTATAGTAGATCACGGCCAAGAGAATAGAAATTCCACATCCGGAGCTGTCCGGAAAAATCCAGCCAAATCTGCCTACATGCCCTGATCACAATCCCAGCCCCGACTCATGCTTCGAAAATACGACCTATCACCAAACATTTGAACCCAAACACGTAGACAGATCCACAAATACCTGAGTTATCTGATCAATCCAACCAAGTATGATCCATAGATTGGATTATATTAGACGTCCAATGAAATATCCAATCCACGAAATACTCTAGTCCCGTGTTGGGAATACACGTGCGAGGGTCGGACAACCGCCAGGAATACATCACTGACCTACCTGCCCTCCACACACCTTGCAACACACCCATCTACTCCAATTAAGCGCTGCGAGTACGTACGCCAGCTCCATTCCTGGGAATCCGCTCTCCGTCGCCTTATTGGCTCGCTAATGCATCCTCGGGTCGCAAGTGCTACAAAAACAATTTGCTGTTGGCTAGCTATCTGTAACGTCGATCCAATATCTGCGGTGGAGCAGCCAACGAAACGACCAGGAAATCGCTGCTGCTATTCTGATAGACTGCAGCTGTCAGTAGCCATGCTCAGAATGAATAATGTTCCGACATCCGCCCGTTCATTTTTAACGGTACACTTACATAGGCTCGATGCGCAGACTGGCTAATGAGTGTATTTCCTGCCCGCGGGTATCCAGCTGTGCGGTCTGAGACGCTAAAGATACCTCACCCAATCAATCATCATAATCACCATCACCCTCGCACCTTAACTTACCAATAACAATGATTAGGGCTGACTCTTTTACATAAATATGTTTTCTGGACCCCTCAGCACCACATGATGGAAAGATACTAATTAAACAGTCTGTGCGCCCCCCAGACAGCGTCAGGCTCGACGGCTGAGGCTGTTCATCTCCTCTCAATTATTTACAGTGGTGGAAACAACAGCACCTGCAAGACAATTCTTAAATTAGATTCGAGACGTCAATCTGGCGGCTACCGTGTCCATCGTCTTATATCGCTAAACAATGCGATCGATACCAACCGTTCAGAACTGAAAAGCCCAACTAAAATATCATGCGGACGGGTAACTGCGCCAGGGAAGACTCCCCCCTCCTGTCTGCCAACTTTTAAATCTAAGCCAATTTGGCTGAAGCTCTCAGCTTGTTGGAGGTACAGTGCACTGCCGGAGAATAGCTTTGACTTTAGATGTATATATTGGTCAGAAGAAAGAATAAGGTTCAACATAAGGTTCAATAAGGTTCCCCCTCTCACAGACGCTGACAACCAAACACGCAAAAGCCGCTATCTGTGCATACGCCTTCGAAATCCCCTGCTCTAACACGGCGATAAATATTCAGCTGCCGATTCAGTGGCCCGATTCTTTTATTCTTACAAATGTACCTTCTAGCGTATCCAATTAGTTAACAGATTGGGGCATTTGTGGTAAATACCATGGCTTCCTCCAAAGCCGTGCCGCTCTCCTGGTTGATCGCTGGGAACGAGATAATTCCAGCAGCGCAAGACAAAAACGTGCCGACAGACACGGTAAAATATCAGCGGGCCGGACAGCGACGGTCATCGGTTCTCCGGCCCGCCGCCTGTCACCGATACGTTACTGAAGCGAGACCGAAAAACAGTATCCGATACTCAAAAGAACACGTCAAGCACTGATGGGCTTGGGAACGAACGGGAACGGGACATATGTCAGTGAGTTGGATCTAGGGATATTTTAGACGATACAGCTATAGACCGCGGGAGCGTGAACAATACCGGGGGCAGTGTTAGCCGGCAGTGTTCACTTAAATAGCTTTGAAGCTCAGCAGAATACATTTCAGGTAGAACAAGCCTGCGATAGTTTTGCGTTGAGGTTTACAACCTGCAAACGTTTGACCTGTCTATGGGGAAATGTGATGCACAGAAAGCGTTAGGAATCGTTTTGGTACACGTCAACGTTTCGTACAAATTCAGCGGTGCTTTTCTCGTGAAAGAAAAAAATTGCAGGTTTAACACACGTCTTCTCCACCTAGCACATCATCGGAAGTTCTGCGCGTGTTACAATTGGAACACGTTAGTTCAGTCGCAAGGACTAAAAAATGCAAACAGACATGTCCCAAAAACCGTATTGTCAGTAACTTAGATTAGAGCCACGTTATGATGGCAATATCCATGGCAGTTTGAGCCAGCATCACCGTTCGTGTCTGAGCTCCGCTGATCGAGTCAATCTCCGCTAAGGAGCCGATTACTCGGAGACGACGCCGACTGCTCCCAAATGACTCCTTCAGACACCCTCATCCAGATATTTCCGCGAGATTACTTAAAAAGCACGCCAAATTGAGAGTCACACATACTCAGAGCCCTTTGGCGAACATTGGCAGAATTCTGAAAGAACAAAGTGGAGCTGCCACAAAATTTGGCCATGACAAGCGACAGTCACAAAAAGCGAGAGACAGGCTCGAAAGGCCAAGCAGCCGCGCCAAAGTGGCCATCAGCCACACTATTCACCATTCTGGAGGGAGGGGGGAGGGGTGGGCTTGACGACGTAGAATCTGTCAAGGTTATCTGGCGTCCCTACTGTCAGGGAATCCGGGGGATCAAATTACAGACTGCCCTAAGTATCAACCGGATCGTACACCCATGTTAGCTGCTTGGGCAAGAGAGGCACTTAACACTAAACCACCGCATCCCGTTACCACTACACCACCGCATCCCGTTACCACTAAACCACCGCACCCCGTTACCACTACACCACCGCACCCCGTTACCACTACACCACCGAATCCCGTTACCACTACACCACCGCACCCCGTTACCACTACACCACCGCACCCCGTTACCACTAAACCACCGCACCCCGTTACCACTACACCACCGCATCCCGTTACCACTAAACCACCGCACCCCGTTACCACTACACCACCGCACCCCGTTACCACTACACCACCGAATCCCGTTACCACTACACCACCGCACCCCGTTACCACTACACCACCGCACCCCGTTACCACTACACCACCGAATCCCGTTACCACTACACCGCATCCCGTTACCACTACACCACCGCATCCCGTTACCACTACACCACCGCACCCCGTTACCACTACACCACCGCACCCGTTACCACTACACCACCGCACCCCGCAGACAGCTGAAATATCGACGTCCTGAGGCAATACCATCCCTCTTAGTCTGTACGCTAGCGAAACCGTAAGGCGGAGATAACATTTGCATCAATGCACACTGATGCAGCAAGAGCGTAATCACCGACACAATAATAAAACAATGAGGGGACCAGTGAATATTCAACTTCCCGTTCACAAAAAAACAAGCCACTTAGCGTCAAAAGCTTATTCGGGTTTGGGCTTACTAGAACTTCCGATTTACGAGTAAGATTGTTTTGATTGGGGTGACATTGGAAAAAATTGGAACGAAAAGTGGGGGAGGATGGGAGGACCGGAAGCAGAGGGGGTGGAGGTGGCTGTCCTTCATTCCGGCGTTTAAGCGGTGAGGAAAAACATTTCCACAAGCGTTGTGCGCCACAGTCTGCTCCAGGAATTGATATGGGGCATCCAGGGCTGCTAGAAGCGTCGTCGGCACAGCATTCTTCCAGAAAGTGTTATGCGGCACAGTACATGCTTTCAGAAGCGGTATGCGGCACAGTCTATGCTTTCAGAAGCGTTGCGCGGCACAGCATACTTCCAGAAAGCGTTATGCGGCACAGCATAAGTTGCATAAGTGTTGTGCGGCACATATGCTTGTGCACACAGTATATGCTTCCAGAAGTGGTGTGCTGAAACAGTCTGCTCCAGTGATCGATGTATGGAACCGTGAGTGTTTCCACAAGCGTTAAGCGACACAGTACGCTTCCTGTGGTGATGCACGGCATAGTACTGCCCAGGATGTGCTGTACTTGGCAGCGGAAGTACACAGCGTGGCGCGCGATAGTTACTGGGGCTCAGATGTGCCAATCGTTTCGGCAATTAACGCCAACCTAGCGTAAGTATGTGCTCCAGAGTCTGCAATACAAATACACTGCGAGAACAGAGTGCCGGGTAGAACTCAGGGCATTCCATACATACAAACTGAGAATCATCTCTGGTCCACCGACTCTGACACTTAGCCCCCAGCCCTTTGGATTTTCACTCGCTGGGGCCCAGTGGCGCCCTGGTCATCAATGACTACCGACAGACTAGTTTCGCGTTCGACAATTGCTGTTGGGCCCTTTACTGAGGAATGGTCCGCCCCTGACTACATTTTATGGGCGAAATAGCAAAAAGTATGATAAGGAAAAAAGGAGCCCGTTCGGGTGTTTGAATGTGTCCTCTTGAGCAATAATAGTGTTAATTCACGTATTTGATAGCCCGTCGTAACTCGAGAAAAATGCGCGAAAAGCTTTCCATGTGGCAGCAATGGCACGTCATGTCAACCTCAAAGGTCGAGTGGCACGCCATTCAGAATTTCAGTTAGTGTTAGCCACAAAATTATTGTTTAAAGCATAGGCGGATCCAGGATTGCCGATCAGGGGGCACCTCCCCGGGCGGGGGACCCCGGGGAGGCGCCACTTCTGACCGGAAACCCTATCAGATGGAGACAATTATAATGAGGAGAAGTAAGCAATAATATGCAGCACTCTGGAAATTGTAGACCGATCAAGTTTGAGCCACAAAATAGGAAACAGGCATTCATATGACCCTTCTGACAATAAACTGCAACGAACTGGGTACGGGAGCAGGAACGGAACAATTGAGCAATTGATCAGCTACGTACACGTCACCTAAAACACTCTGGCATCGCAGAGGGGCTTTAGCATGACACGAATTCAGCCCAGTCCCTGCCCTAGACCCAGTTCATGAGCAGCATTATCCTTTTGCTACAGTGCCATTTTAATTTGTGCTCTGCAATACTATTCGTTCGGGGATCCTACCCGGCCCCCGAATAACGACCCTACTCCATGTTCTGTAAAAGCGGCTTTGAATACCAAGTGAATTACTGACGCCTGTTGACAAGGGCGTCGAAAGCGGGAGCAGACGGGGGGACGCGCCCCTCTACTCGCAAATCAGGGGACATATTCGTGCCTCCCCCAATTTTGGACGTCAACTTTTTAGTTTTTCCATGTTCTGCGTGAATGTACATAAATGTGTAGGTGAAGTGCCTCGAAAATGTTTCGTATGCACGCCAAAATTCTCGGAATTGGCCTCCTTACAATCATCGCCAGTCGGGGGCACCCTCTCTCCCCAGTGAAACTTACGTGGCGACGCCCCTGCCTGTTTATTAATATAATACGATGGGCTACAAGCTAATATAACGATACAAGATAATGCCGTATGTAGCTAATAAGCCAACAGTATACACATGTACGGCGCTTGGACGGTACACGGTCTGCATATTGAATTTGGCTGGGTTTCCTGGTACATAAGTCGGTGTTGTGGCCGGGTGCACCTGTACCTCGCTGGGGCAGGGCAGTACACGCATGGACAATGCCAATGTAATAATACAGCAATTATTGTGCATCTTATTTCCTTCAAAATTCATCCAAGGGGAAGTTGTGGATACAACGACGAATTCTGAAAACAACTTCAGTTAATAATTCATTCCGGAAAATATATCCATCGACATAAGTCTACAGTGTCCAACAACTCAGCTTAGAAATTGTGTCCAATTCGTTGGCGGTATGCAATCGAAAAATTCCGCAAAGTACACCACTCGTTTCACAACCCATGTCTAACAGAAAAAACAGGCATCTGAGGGTACCGAAAAACAAAACTGGGAAACATTTCCAAAAATATGGTTTCACTTGCAATTAAAGTAATGCCAGACCTGGGGCAGAATACAAGATTAAGTAATTTCACTGACACAAATGCCGGGCTGTGTAAAACGTCAAATTGTAGAATACATTTCCTTGCAGGTTCCGCATTTCCGAAAGCATGTGAACATTCCGAAAACATTGTTTATCGTGTGCTTTTTCAGAAGATACGAGTCGGTCACCCAAAATATCGACAAATTGAACAGTGCAAATCCATACCACGTAAAATTCAGGTTCAGGACTTTGCAACTGGTCTGCTTTGGGTGTTGCTTTCTGCGCAAAATACTGAATTTCTGAGCACTGGTCCTACATCAGAGATTTAACCAGGGACACATTGTGTCCAACCACCATCGGATACATGTTATCTATGTAGTACCGAGCATGACACCAATGGAGGGCAGATATGAACACAGCGGCAAGTTCGTCTCTCCGCCAAAGTACCATTAAAGAGCAGCGGAGGATGAAAATTTTCCAGGGATAACTAGCACCTTCGCACAAACACCACGAACAAGCTCGTTGTGTTCGTAAATATATGTAAAGGTGATGTGGCCCAATATCGCACAGATGATCAATAGCCTAGTGGTGGTTCTTAATTGAGTCATTGCTAATCCATCAATGGCGTACGATACGCTGACAGGGAATGTGGCCCATGGCGCGCTTCCAGAATGGAGAGGGTTTAGGCAATGGCGGCGCTTGAACATTATGACAGCCTACACACGATCAGCTTAGAGGTAAGGACATTGCCCAGGCTTTTGACCTGATAGAGGACAGGGCTGGATCCAGCAGGTCGGCTGGATAGGGGGGGGCAAACTCCTCACTTCTCGTCCGATAACTTTCTGATCTCGGCCCTATTAGGAGGAAACCGGAAAACTTTAAACAAGCAGTTCGGAAGGCAACGTGGAGCTCAACTACGAAGAGGTTTTGGTCCTAGAATAGCAATTTTTTTGGCCAACAGCCAGTTGAAGATTGGCTGCCTCCCCTCCCCCGTCCCGAATGTTTTGCCGGTGGATTGTGGAAACTGTTATGCGGCCGTGTATGTAGGTACGAGGAAAGATTCAAGAAGGATAGGTAGATAAGAAGGCCAGACAAGGTACTCAGGAGACCTTCCCATTTCAAGGACGGCCTCGGTACTTTATTTTTACGACGTCCAATTTCCCGTGATACGATCGATTCGAGAACATATTTTTTTATAATTTCATCCACCAGATTTGGTGCCACTCACGTCCTTCATAGGGGTTTCGCAAATCAAATATATTGTCAATAAATGCCTAACCACTGTCCTGCACTCGAGAAAGCTACAATTCCGCGAGTACAAGAATGTCAATAAACGAATCAGCTGTTGACAAGGCCGTAATATGCGACAGCGCCGTGCTACAAAAGCTGGGTTAAAGAGCCGCTTAGGCATGCATAATTTGCTGGTTTAACGTGTCAGTACTCGCGTCCGAATGAATGAGGTATTGAAGATGCCAATCAAAAAAGCACTCGTTAGATTCGTCATGGGGCTAGGCAGATTCAGCTGAATTGCGAAGAGCCTCACCTCGCATTTGTTTATGGTAGGCGCTGGGAACGTGGATTGTCAGTGATGCAAGCATTCTCTGTAACTTTAACGTCAAGTCAAATTTGGTTTCTTCCACATGAAATGCATACCTACTTCGACATTTGCAAGTGGCTAGGCAGTGCCTAATGGGCCTCTATGGAAGTACCGCGCCTGGGTTAACGGGCGTCGTTAATCGAGACATAATTCATTTCGGATTATTTTTGCTGAAAAAAACAGCTAACAAGCTCAATATTTCGCACAACAGGGTGTCTTAGAAAGAACTCGATTTTTGGCACAGTCGGAAAAAGAAAAGGTCCATTTCTCGACAGACAGGTCTACTCTTTTAAACATACGCTGAGGAAGAATCGAAATGTGTCCGTATGTTTGATTTGTTTTAACCTATTAAATATCCAATTTTTCAGTGTGTAACTTTATCATTAATCGGAAAAGGACTGAGAATATATCACATTCATCAAAAACGATCACTTTGGTGATCAACCATGATACATTTTTGGGAAAAACATGTTTTATAAACACTAAATAGTTTTTTCTCGTCTTAAACACACTCTGAAAAATGGCACAACAAACATTATACATTTCGGCTCACATACGAGAAAAAGGCACTGAAAACACCTTAAAAATACTTTAGCACGAACATATCACAAGCGAGCATGCATATCATAAACAACATTTTCAGTGACAGTACAATTTGTGTAGTTTTTGCACCTAAGCTATGATCCAATGTTCCTTATGAATGACTCCATTCAACGGATACAGCGCAAAAAAACAGTTCACCATAGAACAAGAGACGCGGATTAATTTGGGACTGCTTGCTTGTGGGCCCCAGCTTGCCTGAGCGTGATACGTACGCTTTTAGAGTATTAATTGGAAAGGGCAGTGTAAGTGTGTACGGGCTGTGATTTACAGCAGTGATGAGGTAGCGTTTGCAGTGCCTTCTGCGTGATGATTTCCACGTATCACGCTCGTGATTTTCTACGGGCCTTTTGGATGAACGCAAAATAAACAACATTTTAACTCATTTACAAACCTATTTTGGGGTAGTGAAAATAATAAATACCTATCAAAATTTGCATAATCGCAAATTTCCCAAATTTTCTTTTCGACTTATATATTATTCGAACCATAAAAGCATACTTTGTGGCTTAATCATGAACAATTGAAAAATGACATTATTTTTTAAGCACCCTGTACATCAATATTCCTTTGCTAGAGGCAATGATTCTCCATATCCACCCTTCGTCACATCTGGTAACGCATTGTGACAGATTGAACATCTCCATTTGCGCCAAAAACAAAAAACAAATACAAATCACTGACTTCTATACCAGCCTAGACATATAACTACTCTTCAGAATGTTCCCAACGACGGCGCCGCTGAGTCGCAAACCATTCGTGAGCCGGTGTCATCACCAGTGTGTTTTGCTTGGTTCGGACGTGAGCTGAAATGGTGAAATTGTGTGCTGCGTGTGCGTGTTGCACTAACAAGATACATCGCCCACGTACACTATGATTTCGATGCCCTCGTGCTTGTGGTGGAAAACAGCACTGGATGGATAGGCGGATCCAGGGGGAGAAATTGAAGAGGGAACTTGCTCCCCCGATCGACTACCGAGCACCCCTTGAAAGGTAAATGACACCTCCTGAAATAGTTTCCCCAGATTGCGAGTATTGATGCCCCTTGCGATTGGATTTGGCACCTGGTCACAGATCCAGGTCTTAATTTGTGGGCTAAGGCGCTCGAGCCTGCCCACCATTACCCAGAAGAGATTCCGGTTCTGCAGTTACTATAGGCCATAGCCGGTTCCAGGTTGTTAAGAGGGGAGGGGGGCACATGGCCGGAGGGGGCACCATCGGGATCAGATGGCGCCAAAACCTATCAGGGGAGCGCCAAATCCTATCGTGGTCGCCACCGATAACGCACCCTGGGAGAGGGGCGATGTGAGAAGCGAAAACTCAGGGGGCTCCATCGACCTTTCAGGGAGGGGGGGCGAGGTGAGATCGGGAGGCAAAAGCCCCTTTGCCCTTGGTCCTGATCCACCTATGTTATAGGCACTCTGACATTTCGGGGCTAGACTGGAGCCTCCCTTAGCCCCCAAAGGTCCTTGACCCTACAAAGGTCTGTTGGGGAGACGGTTCACTGCAAAGACGCCTGAAATTCCACCGTTTCTTGTGAAAATTATGGGCATACACCCAATATTAGTTTGATTTAGCCGTAAGTAGGCTCAGTGAAACAAACAGACATCACTGAACAAGACACTGCCCGTCAAATTTTGTCATAATTTAATATACACAGGTCAAAGGCACGCCGTCTCTGTTTGCTTTTGCCTCTCAGCTCAGCTGATGCTAGTGGTTCAATTGGGCACGGTCGACGATCCAGCGGCTTGCTGGGAGTTCGTTGTTTTACTAAAAGAGGTTGCTATTAAAATTCAAAACGGAACTTCTATACTTCTGCTATTTTCACTGACATATTAAAGTGCAGTTCACGTTTTAAGTTAGTCATTTAAAGCAGGTTATACGCATCTATAGTAGCCAGTACAAAGAGACACGTTTAACACATAGGTTTTAAAGAGATCCAAGCAACTAAATTGTGTCCGTGTAGCGGAGCTTATGCACTACTTCCCGTCTTCAAGTCACCTTATACCACATGACCACCCGGGGAGGAGGGGGTCAACAGAGAGCGAATGTTTACTTTTTGCTTCACGAACGTTAGTTCTGGGAAAAATGAATATCAGACAAGTGGTTTCTCGGCAGGCTTTATCACATGGTTATCTGAGCTAAAATTGCATTATGAAGGCATCACATTCCCTTTAAGAATGAAGACAGTTTTCGCTTTAAGATCCGAAAATTTCAGATTCATGTATCGAGATGGAACAACCTATGTCCCAAAATGAGTAAGCCCCCTTTTAAGGTATTGCATGAGCAAGCAGTCCCAAACCGTTCGCCCCCCCTTCACCCGATTGGCGGCATATTCAGCTAACTAAACCTTATGGTCAGGCTAGTGTGGCGCTAATCTATTTAAAAGCGTCATTTTAAGTCAGGACCACCTTTCACATTGCCAGGGCTATGCCGGGCTTACCAAGACAATGGAACCAACAGTTTGGAAAAGTCACACCTTTGCCTCTCATCTAGTGCATCTAGATACATGATGTGTGGGATTACACAAATGGGACACCAGTAAGCTTATAACCGGACTGCAATCGGATCACTGGTTAACCACAACAGCACGTCGCCGACGTCCAACGCCCCAGAAAAACATCATTGATTCTGCGATAGCGTCTAAAACCGACGTAAAGCGGAGGCTATTACTTCGGGGCCGGATACTTACAATTACGACTCTGTTGTCCGGGTACGGGACAAGTGCTTGAAGCAAACAGCTCGGGTTTTTCAGAAATCACCCCTTTCTATTTAGGGCAGCAGCCTCAGGCTAACGCCAACAGGCACCGGGGAGCCTCACGGCAACATGTGTACAGCACACCACTTGGTTCCTAAACACATTCAGTGACGTGTGTTTAGGGGGTTTTAGGGCACTTCAACGTCTTGGCTCTATCACGCTGACCCGGTGAATGTCAGGCCACAATCACGAGACTGTGTTTGGAGCTACTTGTGCTGATGTTGGCCTCACCAGGGACTGTGTTTGGGGCTACTTGTGCTGATGTTGGCCTCACCAGGGACTGTGTTTGGGGCTACTTGCCGTACTGGCGTTGGCCATCACCAGGGACTGTGTTTGGGGCTACTTGTGCTGATGTTGGCCTCACCAGGACTGTGTTTGGGCTACTTCGTACTGGCGTTGGCCATCACCAGGACTGTTTTTGGGGCTACTTGTGCTGATGTTGGCCTCACCAGGGACTGTGTTTGGGGCTACTTGCCGTACTGGCGTTGGCCATCACCAGGGACTGTGTTTGGGGCTACTTGTGCTGATGTTGGCCTCACCAGGGACTGTGTTTGGGGCTACTTGCCGTACTGGCGTTAGCCTCACCAGGGACTGTGTTTGGGGCTACTTGCCGTACTGGCGTTAGCCTCACCAGGGACTGTGTTTGGGGCTACTTGCCGTACTGGCGTTGGTTATCATTAGCGGGCTGCCACAAGGCATGGGTTCTCCCAAATCATTGCGAGTACCAAGACTTGAATCAGTATCAATAATCACCTCATAAAAATATATATATGGTGATAATATTTTTGTTTTAGCCCTCGCAAGGGCATTATGAACTAGGTAAGCTAATTTCAAGCCCACAATAAAGAAAAAAGCAATAAAATTTCAGAAGTATTTCAACAATAATTTGTCCTTTCATTTGCGCAGCCCAGGCACTCCCAAAGATATATCAATCCACACCACTGGGCTGTGCGTAATGAGGAGAGCCGCTATTTGGCCATTCAAGGGAATGTGGCACCCTGGTCGAATCCTGGAATGTATTATAGTTAGGGGTATTTTTATCTGAAAAGCATGGAAGCATCCATTATTTCTCTAAAATATGTACAATAAGCTCAATATTTTGATTTTTTAATGTTCCTCTAGGGAAAGAAATAAATATCTGCCTGTGGATGATGTCATGATCTGGCAACCACTACTATATTCAACAGGCTTAAAGGGATTCGATTGGCTGATGCTCACCATAACTTCAGCGTATGTCGTCACACCAACAGCTATCAACTGTGACCTGCTGCTAAGGGTACATGTAGGGTACATTTCAGGTAGGATTTTAGCTTTTCTCTACGGTAATTTTGAGTTTAAAGACAAATATATTGAGTACCGGGTTTTCCGGCACGCTTTACAACTTGGCTACCTCAGTTAAAACATGCTATAAAGGTGCCACATTCCCTTTAAACGATGCACTCCAGCCGTTTCGAATCATCACAGTCTACACTGGAATAAAATACTGCCCGGAATTCTGGCCCCATTGAATGAGCACTGTAGTTGCACGCGCTCTAGTGCCTTCATTCCGCACTTGTTGCGCTGCCCCGACTGTGCCCTGGACATTAGAGCAAGTCGTCAGAAAATAATTTCCAATTTCGGATTACGAGTAGTGATTTTATTATGTCATGATATGTTGCAAACCTGATGCAAGCAAAACAAATCCAATGAATCTACGTTTAATGGGCGCGGAACGGCCTTTTCTGAAGGCATGTTTTCAGTAGGACGGCGTTGAAGTCTCCATCGACTTCACAATGCATTGTTGTCAGTATCCTTGCAGCACGGTAACTTTTAGACTAACATCAAAACATCGGATCTATTTGCACCCGACCCGTAGCCAGGCGGATGCACTGGATACCCGGGCAGCTGCTGAGAGGCCAAGGCACTCTCTGGTCCGTTCCTGGTCACCCCCTTGTATTGAAGATAGGAGGATTTCTCGAGTTTAGAACTTTAACAAATTTGAAAATTGTTGACCTTTAAAGGAAATGTGTCATTTTGGTCGAATACTGGAATTTAGTGTGATTATGGGTGTTTTTAGCCGAAAATCATGGAACCGTCCATGATTTCTCCGAAAAAATGTACAATAAGCTCAATATTTTAATTTTAAAATGCACCTCTAGGGGAAAAATGAATATCTGCCTGTGGACGATGCCATGGTCTGGTAACCACTACCATATTCAATAGGCTTCAAGGGCGTCGATTGACGGATACTCACCGTGACGTCAGCATGTAGCCTGCTGCTCAGGGTACATGAGGAGTACATTTCAGGTAGGTTTTAGCTTTTATCTACGGAAGCTTGGAGTTTCAAGACAAATGAGATATTGAGTACTGGGTTTTCCGGCATGCTTTACAACTTGGCTATCTCAGTCAAAATCACGTTATAAAGGTGCCAAATTCCCTTTAACGAGACACCAGCCTCTTGGATTATACGGTGTCGCCAACTCTCATCCTGTTGGGAGGGATAGTCAGGTTGTTCTTATTCACTGTCACTGCCGGGGATTTGAGCCCCAGAACCTATTGAGCAGGATAGAAATGTGCTGCCTACTGCAACACAGCACCCCCTCCCCGCCACCCTTAATAACTTTGGCTGGTCAGCTGGTTGAGTTTTTTCTCTAGTTGAGCAACTACTCAGATTTGGGTCTGACTACGAGCGTGGTTTGTATGGGAGACCTTGGAGTAAGACAGTGTAGTAATGTAATAATCAAATGATCAGACTGGAGGCTGTAGGTATGCTATCCTGTGCTCACTCTGAGCCTTCCTCCCGAGGAGATGAAGATGTTCCAGACTACTTCCATGGAAGTTGTCGACTTACTCGTTCACGGTTAGGGCGTGGAACTGTGCGTGAGGAGGTAACGGCCGACTCCGAGGCTGTGTTCGGATACGACAGAAGGGACGGCTTCATCAAGGCTAGGCTTACTCACAGGCAGATGACCGGGAAAGTGAGGCTCAAGAAAGGCCGTGCAATGGTCTGCTTATAGAAAGGATGGATAACAAGTAAAACTCATGTCTAATGTACTACAAAATTGATGTGTATTTTGTGATGTGTGTAGGATATTCGAGTTGCCAGGCCATCTGCAAATATATGATGGTGATTAAGACATACTCGGCAGCATTAAGTATGCGTCAGACAAATAAATACGACAAACAAATAGAATTAGTCGTCAATCTGGATTGTTTCAGAACTGTGTGTCTCAAAATGCCCATGACGCAGGATGGCATACCTACAGCCTTCAGTCTGATTATTTGGTTATTACATTACTACACTGTCTTACTCAAAGGTCTCACATACAAACCACGCTCGTAGTCAGACCCAAATCTGAGTAGTTGCTCAACTAGAGAAAATGCTCAATCAGCTGACCAGCTAAAGTTATTAAGGGTGGAGGGGAGGGGGTGCTGTGTTGCAGTAGGCAGCACATTTGTATCCTGCACAATAGGTTCTGGGTTCAAATCCCCGGCAGTGACAGTGAATAAGAACAACCTTACTATCCCTCCCAACAGGATGAGAGTTGGCGACACCGTATAATCCAACAGGTTGGTGCGTCGTTAAAGGGAATGTGGCACCTTTATAACGTGATTTTGACTGAGATAGCCAAGTTTTAAGGCATGCCGGAAAACCTGGTACTCAATATCTCATTTGTCTTGAAACTCCAAGCTTCCTTAGATAAAAGTTAAAACCTACCTGAAGTGTACCCCTCATGTACCCCGAGCAGCACGCCACAGTTGTCAGTTGTTGTTGTGACGACATATGCTGACATCACGTGAGTATCCGTCAATCGAAGCCCTTGAAGCCTATTGAATATGGTAGTTGTTACCAGACCATGATATCATCCACAGGCAGATATTTATTTTTCCCCTAGAGGCGCATTTTAAAAATCAAAATATTGGGCTTATTGTACATTTTCGGAGAAATCATGGACGGTTCCATGATTTTCGGCTAAAGGTACCTCTAATTACACTAAATTCCAGGATTCGACCGAGATGCCACATTTCCTTTAAAGGTCAACAATTTCCAAAGTTGTTAAGGTTCAAAACTCGAGAAATCCACCTATCTTCAATACAAGGGGGTGACCAGGAAAGGACCAGAGGGTGCCTTGGCCTCTCAGCAGCTCCTCGGGTATCCAGTGCATCCGCCTGGCTACGGGAAGGGTGCAAACAGATCCGATGTTTTGATGTTAGTCTAAAAGTTATCGTGCTGCAAGGATACTGACAACAATGCATTGTGAAGTCCATGGAGACTTCAACGCCGTCCTACTGAAAACATGCCTTCAGAAAAGGCCGTTCCGCGCCCATTAAACGTAGATTTATCGGATTTGTTTTACTTGCATCATGTTTGCAACATATCACGACATAATAAAATCACTACTCGTTATCCGAGATCGGAAATTATTTTCTGACGACTTGCTCTACTGGACATGACGTCGGAAAGCCGCAGTCTTTCCGGGCCAACGCTGTAAGAGGGCGCCTCAGCTCGCTGTGCGAGTAAAATCCGTCGAGAAAGTCTACACCGGCAGGATGGTGTACGCGCTCGCAGACAGCAGTATGGCCGGCAGCACCGATAGAACATACAAGTGTGTGTTGGGGTTTCAGGGCACATTAGCTACTATAGGCTATATAGCGTCAATAGGAAGCACAATAGGCATCATCCCTGGTCTGACGGGTGCGCCGTGGTTTCCACGTGTTGGTGGCGGCATGTTAATGGCATTGATAGGTTTGAAGAAATACGCGTCACCCATGTACAGTTGTACACAATACCAAGGCGATCGCCCAGCGCACTGTGTAGAAAACTGGGTACATTCGAACGTGCCGGTTTTTGTGTTAACAAAATGTTACAGTTTACTCGTTTTTACCACGGTCATCAATACTAAATTGTGTTATATTTTATCAACTTCCCATGCTCGAAAGATTGCAGCTATCATGATACTATACAGGCTCAACAGCGTTCTGTGATGTGCTGTTCTAGAACGCCTTTCCGATACCCCGGGACGGAGGGGGATGCCAGGTAGGGGGCGTGGTCATCGCACACTTGGCAGAGGTCAGCGCACATGTGAGTGAGCTATAAGTGACCGCAAGAGGTCACCTGATGTGTGACCGGGCGACGGCGTGGTGAGCGGACAGCAGCACTGCAGGCTCCACCACGGCAGGATGTTTCAGTGGTGCCCCGAGTGATGGTCAGGTCAGATGATTCGAAATCGCCGTCATACTGGCAGATCGATGGCAGTTTCGGATGAGGAATCACCCTACTCACGGTTGGATCGACCCAATCGCTTGAATGCGCTTCTGCAGAGATAGACGCTACACAGAGGAGACACTTTCAGAAATGGGTTGCACGTGTGGTGTGTGGGGCATTCCATGGCATTTCAGCACAGGCCTTACAACCTCACATCTCCGATTTTCATCAAACTTTGTCCGTGGGGTTATCGGCAGCTCAGAGCACGCCTGTGACATTTTTAGCTCACTAGGTGCAACGGTTCAGGATTTGTAGCCTCCGGCAATGTTACCCTTTGCCAGGGCAGCAGTTTTTTCCACAGCTATTTAATCCAATTAGAATAATGATACAAGGGTAAAATTATATATCACAATGTTTTGAATAAGCCAATGAACACAACGGTGGCAATTTCAAAATCTTTTATTTTCATTGAAAAAAGTTGTAATTTTTACAACAATATTACGTAGTTTTAAGAATGTGTTATCCAGCGTCGATTTCAAAACTGGCCATAGCACGTAAAAGAGCACGTCTTAAAGTAATAATATCACATCTAAAACCGTGGGTGTTTGCTTCTAGATATGAAAAAAAACTACCAAAATATACCATGGGTACGCGCCGTTAGCGTACCCCGCGCAGTGCACATGGCACGTTTACTTCCTCCTATACCCTACACGCTGTGACATTGACCTGAAGATAATTGTCGATGGAGCAAGGGATTGTGCATTGACAGAAGACCTTTATTTTCAATCATTTCAGTCACTTTTTACTCTTTGTTTCACAGATTGATATTACTGTCTTAGAGCTTTAGGCATAGAGAAGAGTTCAACCAGTAATTTCGTTAAAAATGTGTTCTTGCCCTATGACCCTGGCAGTTGGTGCGTCGAAAAGCCCCCCCAAAAAATGTGTTTTTCAGCGTGTATCTGAAAACTGACACTAGCAGCTGAACAAAGACGTCTCAAAATAATTAGATCAAAGCCTAAAACTGTGGAAATGTGTTTGCAGGCGCATAATAACTCACGTACGATACCTGTCCATAACACATGTTACAGCACTCTCTCGCCAGTTACCCACATGTTTCGTGAAGCACTTCAACACGTTTCGTAAGGCAGTGTTTATAATGATTCAAGTGATTTTATTTTATTGAATTTTTGTCGTTAGCTGATAGAGGCTGGGTAACTTTCATTCCGCATGCCCTCGTGGGAAAGAAACATTTGTACGAATCCCCAAATCTAAAACATTTGCCGCTGTGTCTCACCGTTCCCATGATGGCGGACTGCGACGTCAAATTCTTAATTCTAAAACGATGGTACAATGGTTACAACCTCCAAAATCTAGGTCTAATTTCACTTTGGGTTCGTTCCCAGCACGCCTCAGGACACAAAGTTAGGTTTGGCCGTACTTGCAACTGTGCCCTTGGGCGTTGAGGTGGGAGGGAATAAAGCAAGATGCCTATTTGGCGTGATATTTGAAACTATTAAGTACTAACAGTTCAGTCCGCACCATTCTTCAGCATCTCCAAAACAAGCTGTATACTGCCACCAGGTCTTGGAAAAATGCAATACACTTGGGAAGATGCGACAGCCCAACATAAAAGTACATATCTGATAGTTTTTCCTATTTGTGACGGGGGTTGTTAAGTGTATTTTAATATCAAATAGGATGAGCATCATTTGCCGCTTCACGTGGCAAAAATTCGTCAGAAAATGGTGGGAGCGCATTAAAAATAATCGCAGCCAGTGTGAATCTGACCTGCCCCGGTAGCGGAAAATTAGCTCAGCGGAGAAGCTTTGCCATTGTAGGCAATGCAAAACGTTCTTTAAACCACATGACTAATTGCTCCTACATAATACGTTTTTAAACCAGATTGCAGACTCAAGGAGATATTCGGAAAGTTGAAAGGAGTGTTGTGGGAGTGACCTAGGACCCTAAAAGGACGATGAAACAGATGACAGTAAAAGCGCTGAAAGACTTGCCAGCCTAAAAGCCAAAGTCCAGAAACTAAAACGTCTAAACCCTAAAAAGCCCAAAAAGGCTACGTCAACTCATCCCGACGCTTTTTTCTTTATATTTACCTTGCCGTAGCCTTTTTTGGGCTTTTTAGGGTTTAAACGTTTTAGTTTCTGGACTTTGGCGTTTTAGGCTGCCAGTCTTTTAGCACTTTTACTGTCATCTGTTTCATCATATTTTTAGGGTCCTAGGCCATTCCCACAACACTGCGGTTTATGGCACCCTATCTCCAGCAAGCCTTCCGAGAACTTATGATAGTTGAAAAGGCACGATAAACACGAATGGAATATGTGGCTATTTCCCGTCGTCCTTTTTTCGTATTTTTCAATTAATCAGAATGGGAGAAAGGGCTCTTGTGCGTCCAATTTCGAGAGGGGATTAGAGAATTGTGGTGGCCATGTGATCAAATGCTGAAATAGATCATGGTAGGTGTAGTTTGACACATAAATGGGACCAATTGGAATAAAAAATAAAACAGTTTCAACGTGCACAAGTACGCTCTTGATAGCTTGATAAGTTGTTTTCGTTTATTGGCAAATATTTGCGCGTTTAATGATCACAAGTCATTACCCTATGAAGCGTACTGCATTTCTCACGAGCAACAATAATTAAAAATCACTTAGTTTATGGTTTCACGTAATAGTTCCATATGATTGAAGAACGTTGCAAGTAATAATTTCGATAGTTCCTTGGCTAATCCCGAATGTAGTCATTTTATCACTCTGCCAACGACCAAGCATTTCAATATCCGTTTTATGTCATCATCTAATACCTAACGCTTTTGAAACGGTTAGTCATGTGCTGTGTTCAAACAGAAGTGAAAAGACCATTTAGATTGATACAAAGATAATATTTTGTCACTGACCTTTCAATTATTCCATCAACCATCCGTCTTCAGGTCAAGTTCAGGGCGCATCATGCAAGGGAAGAGGTGAGTGTGCGCTGGACATTGCGCAGCGTTCGCCAACGGCGCTTACCCATATTATATGCCGCCGGTTTTTCATAATTTAAAGTGAATACCCGCAGTTTCTATTTTTGATCTCAACACTCTGAGATATTTTGTTTCCCACTCTTGTGACGATTTTCAAATACACGCTGAAGAACTCGTGTTTTAAATAGCTTACTGGTTGAACTCTTCATACCTCAACCGGCATGTCTCGAGCTTTAAGATCGTAATTCCAATCGCTGAAACAAAGACCAAAACTACACAAATGATTGGAAACAAAGGTATTCTGTCAAAGTACAACCCATTGCTCCATTGGCAATTTATATTCAGGTCAATGTCACGGCATCTAAGGTATAGGAGGAAGCAAACGTGCCATGCGCACTGCGCGGGGTGCGCTAACGGCACGTACCCATGGTATATTTTGGTAGTTTTTTTCATGTCTGGAAGCAAATACCCACGGTTTTTAGGTGTGATATTATTACTTTGAGACGTGCTCTTTTACGTGCTATGGTCAGTTTTGAAAATCGACGCTGAAGAACATATTTTTAAAACTACTTAAAATTTTTGAATAATTACAACTTCTTTCAAAGAAAATAAAATATTTTGAAATTGCCGCCGTTGTGTTCATTGGCTTATTCAAAACATTTTGATATATGATTTCACCCTTTTATCATTATTCTAATTGGACAAAAAAGCTGTAGAAAAAACTGCTGCGCCGGCACAGGGTAACATTGCCGGAGGCTATAAATCCTGAACCGTTGCACCCAGTGAGCTAAAAATGTCACAGGCCTGTTCTGAGCTGCCGATAACCCCACGGACAAAGTTTGATGAAAATCAAAGGCATGAGGGTGTAAAGTCGACCATCGAGTGTGCTAAAATGTCGTGGAATGGCCCGTGCAGGCACTTCCATCCATTTTTCTCTAGCTAATTTCGAATTTCAGACCAATGCCGCGAGGTAACAGGCCACGTACCAGAAACATATAGGGTATTGGAGCGTGTTCAGTACCTGTTAGGCCTAAAATAGGACCCTCTCATCCGTCTAGTTTCCTCTCCAAGCCGAGTCCCTTTATCCTGGGACAGCTGAAATCCTAACACAGTGTGATCGCCTGAAACTGTCAGAGCAATCCGCTGCAGCTGACACTCTGCGATCTTTCCTGCACGTCGACAATGAGCCTTTTCAGACTGCTCAGCACAACGTGTATCAGTCTCTGACGATTTCTGCCGGCAAACAAGCGGCTGACTCTGAACGCAGCCCCGAAGAACTCTGAAAGCGCCTTGAACTATTTTCCACGTCGTCGCTCAATCGATTCGCCTCAAGCAGCGGCAAAAGGAAATCGGTGTCCAGCGTCTAACTTCGGAGAGCTGTGCCAGCCTCAGATACGCTCGAGGAAGAACTCCTATACGTGTCCCGGGTCACAACCTTCACTCACTTCTGAAGGTGGAAGTATAAATCAGGGAAAGTGGTGTAAATCAGGGTGATTGCGCTGATTTCACTAGCAAAAACACTAAAGTTTACGGAAGATTTAAAGGTGAGAAAAAGAAAATTCCTAAAAAGGTTCTCCCGCGATTTTCACACCAAAAGTCGGAAGCTCCGTGTAACCAACTTCAAATTCCGTTCACTCGAGGAACTTAGCAAGTTTCCGGAGGGCTTACAGTAGACTAGCATTAGGTACTGTAAGAAGTATGAACGTAATTATCTTTAGCCAACACAACCTGAAGGAATGGAATGAAAACCCTTTTAAAGTGCCTCCTAAAAGAGAACTTCAGCAGAACTTAGTTCTAGAACTAGAACTAATAACTCACTTTAGAAGTGAGGACAATTATGTTGAAACAAGATGGAAATGAAAATACAACGCAAATACAACTGTTCGCGCAGCGTCTAAAAACACAAACTTTTAAAAACATTTCTAGAACATTAATAACCAAACTGTAAGCACCCTGGTACATATGTCACGTCACACCGACTTCAACATTAGCCACGCAAGTTCTTACGAGCAAGCCTGTCCCTAGAATATCGGACAGATTATACGAGTATTAGCGACGCACGTTAAATACAGTTCACGACAGCAGCGATGCCGTCCGGATAGACAGAACAAACTGCGAGGGGGACCGGAGCCAGGCCGAGCAGTTTACACGGGACGTTTACACAGGACCGACTCGACCCCAGAGGCTGCCTTGCCTACCCGACAGTCGGGAGATGACCCTGACGGCGGCAACAACAGGGGGTCGAGCGTCAGACGCCAGCGCAGCTACAACAGCAGTGCGGCCACAAGGGGTAGAGGGTGGGCAAATTACCACTTGAGCATTGACGGATCGAGTGCTAATCCAGTAGTAAGCCCCAAACAATTCGGGGGGGCGCTAGGGGGCTTGAGTCCCGCCGTCATCGCCTCAGAACAGCCTCCACCTATGCATCAACTATAGGCACTCTGACATCTCCGGGGGAGTTGAGACTCAAGCCCTCCTTGAATCTGCCACTGCACCTGAGGCAGTTTCCGGTATCATGGGCGGCGCCTTTGCGACACTAATGTTGGCTCTTTGCGATGTTGCTCTAAACGGCGGCGACCAAAATAATAATGATAAAATGGCTGCCAGGGAAAGAGAACACTTATCAAAGCGTCTCTGGTGAAACACTAATATCTGTAAACGGAGCACCTCTACCCAAAATACTTTCTAAGGTTGACTTCATGGAGTAGGAATCTTTTTTGCGGTATAGAGACAACTCTGCTTTAGTGACACGCCAGAACAATCATGCACTAGGGGCTTCCAGAAGTGGATAAGAGCAGTCCATGTTGTAGCGAGCCGATCTAGAGAAGGGCGATCAATCGTAAAACCGGGGCACCCAACCAAAACGTTGAGGGTAGTATACTTTGAAGTCGGGTGCCTTTAGACTGCGAAGAACAGCCAGCGTTGGAGAAGGGGCACGGAATCATGCACTCGACGGCAGCAAGAAGTGGTGAGGGCGGTCCGTGTTGCAATAGGTCACACTAGGGCTGGGAAGGCGCGGCCAATCGTAAAATAGAGGCCCCCAACCATAAAATAGAGGGTGCTCGGAGGAGAACGCGGGTGGTCCAAATCAAAGTGGGACGCCCTAAGCCTGCAAAAGAGAGTCAAGTTTGGAAAAGGGGTGCACAACTATGCAGAAGAGGGCGGTTAAAAGTGGATGAAGGCGGTCCATGCTGCAGTGGGGCGCCTTATGGTTGAAAGAAGGCGGTAAATCGTAAAATAGAGGAGCAACACCAATAGAGGGCGGCTTCAGGGGGCTTATCGATTGCGTTTAGGTTCAGAATTTGTTATTTGTAATTCCGAAATTGGCAAGGGCGGCCTCTGGGTCCTAAGGAGGAGGGGGTGACCACCCTCTTCGCCCCCCCTTGGGTCCGTCTCCGTTCCACCACCACAGCGACCCAAGAGATGGGGAAAGTTCTAATGATATCCCAGAAGGGTTGATTCTCAGTAATCTGACCAGATAAGAGGAATAAATGAGCGACTACCATGCTGACTTAGCAAGGTCATCGGTCACGGTGTATCCCAGTCCTTTGTCAGTGTTCCCAGTGCTCGGTTGTACCGAGTCATCGCAAGATGTGGCAAATTAAATTCTCCATTGATTTAGAGAACAAGTGGAAGGCCAATATATTCTCATTTCGGAGATATTGATCAATTGCAGGCTAAATCGCAATAACCGCCACTGTGGACTTCTCGTTTTTTTCGTCCGCGCAAATGTATTCTCGATTACCATCGTTTCCTTTCCACAGCTGGTGTTCTCACGCCATAAATAAATCAACCGCAGTTCGTTAGTTCCGACTCTCTCTCTCTCTCTCTCTCTCTCTCTCTCTCTCTTTCTCTCTTTCTCTCTTTCTCTCTTTCTCTCTTTCTCTCTTTCTCTCTTTCTCTCTTTCTCTCTTTCTCTCTTTCTCTCTTTCTCTCTTTCTCTCTTTCTCTCTCTCTCTCTCTCTCTCTCTCTCTCTCTCTCTCTCTCTCTCTCTCTCTCTCTCTCTCTCTCTCTCTCTCTCTCTCTCTCTCTCTCTCTCTCTCTCTCTCTCTCTCTCTCTCTCTCTCTCTCTCTCTCTCTCTCTCTCTCTCTCTCTCTCTCTCTCTCTCTCTCTCTCTCTCTCTCTCTCTCTCTCTCTCTCTCTCTCTCTCTCTCTCTCTCTCTCTCTCTCTCTCTCTCTCTCTCTCTCTCTCTCTCTCTCTCTCTCTCTCTCTCTCTCTCTCTCTCTCTCTCTCTCTCTCTCTCTCTCTCTCGACTGACCTGTCTCGTTCTCGGTGGCCAGGTGTCTGCCGTCTCTCCCGAAGAAGCGTTTGTCCAGAAGCTGCAGCAGCTGCAGCGCCGTCTCGTGCACCTCAGTTCGCGGACACCCCGTGCTCAGCAAGGTGACGTTGATGATGGCCGTGTAGTGATCGCATGGGTACTCCCTATCCACAAGAGATGAATTAGTCAATGGTGTTTAAGATAGTTTGTCATCAGTGGCTAAAGCCTTGATGACAGATATCATGTGTTCTGATACATACATACATACATACATACATACATACATACATGCATGCTGCATGCATACATACATACATACATATATATATATATATATATATATATATATATATATATATATATATATATATATATTCATACATATTTTCAAGTGTGCTTATCCATCCTGATATTCAAAGGAGGGAAATCAGCGTATAAAACTATACATCATAATGCATAAATGGCAAGCAAACTGGGAAGTTCCTGCCAATAATAAAATATTCCTGCTGTGACCAATCAAGCAAGAAAATCGGTGGTGATTATACAAAACTTCACATGCAAACTGACAAGTTTTAGGACGGATGAACAGCGGAAGCACCTTTTGATTCTTCCAAATTTTCTGGTAAACGCATTTCTAAACAGATTACCAGCCTTTACGCACACAAGTCAAATTCAAATGGCAATCAGGCTGAAAATCACCAAGTTCTGGCGCATTATATACAAGTGGGCGATGGCGTTCCCAATTTATTTGGCCACACTTGAGAAATAAATTTCATGTAAATAAACCCTGCTAAGCTCATCCGCGGGAAGCACATCGGTTAAAAATCAAAACAACGAAATAACTTAACACATAGAGCACTAGGCGGCAATATTTCCCGACAGCAGTCCAGCACGAACCCAATGGACTTCCACAGACAACGTTCAGGGCTGAGCAGAGCCTTCTAATGACTAGACATGGAGCGTTCAGAGATCGCCAGCCGATGGATATGAACAGGCTGCAGGACTCATTGACTCAATGCAATAGTGCGACGCTCCATCGCTTGGGAAGTTGCTGCGGTCTTCGAAAGGTCCGGGGGCAGGTGAAGCAGAGGACGCGGCAGCATAAAACGTGTCGGCGAAACGCACTCTGGGATTCGCTTAAAATTCAGCCCGCTTCCAGTACAATCCCATCTAAAAGCTCTTCAAAGCACCCAGTGTGCTCCACGATTCCAGGTGGGGGGGTCCGACAAGCCCTAAAGAAAGACTCTCAAACAATGGTGTGACCTTACGCAACGCGCTTGTTTGCGCGAAGGTCAAAGCTATCGGCATTTGCACCGTATTTCGATTAAATAGACAAATTTGGTTCCTTCAGTCGGCAGCAAATTTCGCATCATTTATCCCACATTTCCCAGATATTGGCAGCAAGGGCATCACCACGGATTTTCGAGTGGGGGAGGCGGAACTTAAGTGGGGAGGGACAGTGGTAAAACCATTGAATTCGAAAATGATAAAGTCCGCTTAAGTCCGACACTTTCAAAGGCATTTTCGGTAAAAAGTGGCGAGCGCCCCCCCCTTCCTTTTAAAAAAGGGAGCCTGGCCCCTCAGGTCCCCGGTGGCGACGGCCATGATTAACAGTATTCGGTACTATTTCCCCATATGGTATTCGCCACTATTTTCTCATCGCATGTGGTGTGTGGAATCCATGCGTGTTTTGAATAATCATTGTTGGGGTTGAACGATGCACCAACTGCCAGGGTCATACGGCGTCGCCCAACTCTCACCCTGTTGGAAGGGATTTTGGGGATCAGGTCGACTTATTCAGAGGTTCCGCCGGGGCTTGAACGCGGGACCGGTGGCTTAGAAGACAAGGGTGCTATCCACTAAGCCTCCTCATTCCATGCGTGTTTTAAAATCATCCCCCTTTCTTGCTGCTAAAAAAGCGTTCCGATTAATAATAACCAGTGATGATGATGACCGCCTGAAACGGATTTTAAGAAGCCATCTAAAAAGCTGGCTGGCGGGGAGCTGCCTTAACTTCTTGATCTTGAGTTTGAAATTATCAACATATTTTGTTATATTTAAGAAATAAGGTTCTTCATTTATCATTAAGTCCTTTAGTCATATGCGCTTACTTCCGATTATGTACTGAATACCAAATCAGTTATTTGCACACATAAAATGAAATTAAACGATGCCATAGCGACACATTTTCCAGGCAAAGTGGATTAATTAGACGCCACGCTTCCGTGATAAAATAATGTCTTTCAGTTTAAACTCTCAAGAGACGTGGGCTGAAATAACGGCTTCATTTGACCGAAAGCTAAAATCAAATGCCAGGACAGACTGACACAAATGGTGGGTATTCAAGAGGAAATTGCGAACAATAGTCGCATAAATCAAGGGATAGACACCTTCAGTGATATTCCATGAATACATGGATATTTACGCCTGAGTTAACGTTTCCCTAATTTCCCTCAGTGATATGAACACTGCACAGTGATATACATTACGGTGAGATAACATAATAATATATTTTGCCGGATCTGAGTGTGTGCTAGGCATAGATCGCGCCTCACTCTGCCTGCCTCACTCTCAATTCGTTTTATAGAAACGACCATTTTCCCTAACTAGCGCTATTCACAACACGACCGAAGCACAAAAGCGCATCCTCTCGTCTACAGTAGACGAGTCACCTCTTCATTTCAGGCATCGAGCCATGTCCGTAGTTTACCGGCAATCTCTCCCATTCGCCCCCAGCTGCTGCGGCGCGGGCCTCACTTGGCACTGAAGACGGTGGCGATGGCGTGGAAGCAGGCGTCCCTGACCCTGCTGGAGCCGGTGTAGCAGCGGTCCACGGTCCAGTCCAGCAGGGCGCTCTGGTCCGGGTTAAAGTCCAGAAGCAGCACCAGCGTCTCACGAGCCAGCTGCTGAACCTGCCGACGCACGGTGACGGCGGTGAAAAGGGGAGAAACAGCGTCTCACGAGCCAGCTACTGTACCTGCCGACGTACGGTGGCGGCGGTAAAAGGGGAGAAACAGCGTCTCCCGAGCCAGCTGCTGAACCTGCCGACGCACGGTGACGGCGGTGAAAAGGGGTGGAAGAGTGCCGGACAGACCCAGATATGGTTGAAGAGGATCAGACACACCTGAACATATGGGCACTTCTGAACAGAAGCGGGACACCGGGACACTGCTTAACAGGAGCGGGACACCGGGACACTGCTAAACAGGAGCGGGACACCGGGACACTGCTAAACAGGAGCGGGACACCGGGACACTGCTAAACAGGAGCGGGACACCGGGACACTGCTAAACAGGAGCGGGACACCGGGACACTGCTAAACAGGAGCGGGAGATCGGGATACTGCTAAACAGGAGCGGGACACCGGGACACTGCTAAACAGGAGCGGGACACCGGGACACTGCTAAACAGGAGCGGGACACCGGGACACTGCTAAACAGGAGCGGGACACCGGGACACTGCTAAACAGGAGCGGGACACCGGGACACTGCTAAACAGGAGCGGGACACCGGGACACTGCTAAACAGGAGTGGAGATCGGGATACTGCTAAACAGGAGCGGACACCGGACACTGCTAAACAGGAGCGGACACCGACACTGCTAAACAGGAGCGGGACACCGGACACTGCTAAACAGGAGCGGACACCGGGACACTGCTAAACAGGAGCGGGACACCGGACACTGCTAAACAGGAGCGGGACACCAGGACACTGCAAACAGGAGCGGGACACCGGACACTGCTAAAAGAGCACACCACACCTAAACAGATGGACACAGGACACAAACAGGACAGGACACCGGGACACTGCTAAACAGGAGCGGGACACCGGGACACTGCTAAACAGGAGCGGGACACCGGGACACTGCTAAACAGGAGCGGGACACCGGGACACTGCTAAACAGGAGCGGGACACCGGGACACTGCTTAAACAGGAGCGGGACACTGGGACACTGCTAAACAGGAGCGGGACACCGGGACACTGCTAAACAGGAGCGGGACACCGGGACACTGCTAAACAGGAGCGGGACACCAGGACACTGCTAAACAGGAGCGGGACACCCGGACACTGCTAAACAGGATCGGGAGATCGGGACACTGCTAAACAGGAGCGGGACACCGGGACACTGGCAAACAAGAGAGGGCATTGCTGAACCTGCCAGCAGAGGCAAAACCTGTGAAGATACTTCTGAAGGACAGTAGCAGAAGCCAGATGGAATAATATAGTCAATTCAGGAAACCTGCTCAAACTGGAACCAATGATGAAAGTCAAATGGACCTTTTAACTGAGCGGTGCTTTCGTTGGGACTGGGTGAACTAGATGGCTGACTTACGCGCACAAGAGACAAATGACGGGGGGAGTGAAGAATGACGGCGGAGGGGAGCTGAAGAAAGACGGCGCCGGGCGTGCAGGTGATGATTGACTGTGATGAGGAAACTTCGACACTGATACTATAAAAAACGCGGGCGACGGCACTATTGTGACCGGAAGCTTTTTCGGGCAGGGCTGGCACCACCTATTTTTTCCCATGGGGGCCAGGATCCACGGGGACTCCGTTTTGTAGGTCATTTAGGGGCTTTATTTATAATTAAGGGGCCTCTATGTTGGCCGTTTAGGGACCTCCTTTATAAGTAAAGGCACCTCCATGTAGGTCATTTAGTGGGCCTCCCTTATAAGCAAGCGCGCCTGCTGGATACGCTGTTTGGGGGACTTGCTTCATAACCAGAGGCTACCTATGTGGGGCGTTTAGGGGCCTAATTTTAAGTACAGGGTATTCCTAGGTAGAAGGTAGACCATTATGGGTCATCCTTCATAGCCAATGGCACCTCCTGCATAAGTCAAGTAGGAGACCTCTTTTATAGAAGGGAGGCTAGGCTCTTTGATGCTCAAAGGGCTATTCAAGAGTCTTAGTATCAAAGGGGGCCTCCTGAGTCAAGTGGGGGTGTCCAAAAATGCATGGGGGCATGACCCTCGTGGCCTCCAGGGTGGCGATGCCCCTGATTTCGGCTAAGACCGGATTCAGATTCCTATTTTGAATCATAGAGGGTGAGCCGCCTAAGCGGCAGACCGAAAATTTCGCTATGAATCTGTCATTCCTAAACCAACGTGAAACAATCAGTCCCTCCAAAACTCACAGCATTCCAAAAAGCACATAAACAGTCCGACAAAATTAGCAGTCTGGACAGGACCATGGAGCCGGGGTGAGAAACATTCGCCAAACACCCACTACCTCGGTCCGGCTGCCGTCCGCAAACAACACCGACGCTGCTGAAGCCAGCGCCGTTACCCAGCGGCCACCAGCCTGCTTACACAGCAGAAGGCTGGGCGCGCCGGCGGACTCGGGGGAATGGGCACCGCCGGCGGCCGGCCGCCACAGACGGAGGCAGCGCCAGTGGCAGTCGGCAGGTCATCCAACACGCGACACGCGAGCCCACACCACACGCCACGGGCCAGACGATTTCCCAACGCACGAACAGTAGACAGAGAACGGCACAAAACAGGTTCGGCACACCAGGGCTGCGGCGCGGTCAGCGAAAGGTCGCGCTCAGCGCATAACGACAGTGCAGCGCGGGGAAAAATAGGCATTGAAAGGTGAAGTCAAGGGGAAAGTAGCCAGATAAGGCGGTGAATGGAGAACTACGGAGCGGGTGAAACGGTGTTTCTAGTTGATAAGAAACCGACTGTAGAAACACGTTGGAACAAGTGTAAAACAAAAACAAAATCATATATATATATATATATATATATATATATATATATATATATATATATATATATATATATATATATATATATATATATATTTATCTATTTATGTATCTGAACTTGGAAATTGAACACTTCAACGTGCGCCGTACCACTGTGTCGGGAAAAAGCACGAATAGATAAGTGAACTTCTCTCCTGATTCATTTGGATCCTGCGCGAAAAACGACGGAAAATGCTGGGAAGAAAATGAATCCCTGCGTTTTTTTTATCCTGCAACCTGAACTTCGTGCGACTAAAAGTGGCGACATGACCACGCACACTCACAAGGGCTGCTACCGAGCCAAATGGACATTATAGGACATGCGTGGACTTTGAACTAAGCTACCAGCCGCACATAGCATGCCGAGAAAAAACCTGGTCGCATATTTTATTTCATTTGCCTTGACTTTTATCGAGATACCAACGCTTCATAAGTGGATTTCCTTTTGGCGACAAAGCTCTTGTGCCAGTTCTACACCAGCGGCCGCCCGCAGCTGTTGGTTGGCAACTGCGGCCGGCGCGGGGCCGATGGGGACCTCCGCTCTCAACACATCCTAATTCTCCGGAAATGGAGCGTTCTGGGGCGAATCAAATGCTTTCGGGAGGTTGAATCACCTGGCTATTTCAGTTCAGGTCATTTCGCCGGTGTCAAATTTCCCTCACTGGTAGCAGACAAGTGCACAGACGGACCCGGAGTGGCGACAAACAGGTCAAGCGTGCTAAAAAGTCTGACGCGAGCCCACAACATGTATAGTAACGTAGGGCTTGTTCCAGCGTCTCCTCTAACCTCCTCCACGCTACTCCAGAAGAGCAGGAAGAGTCTTCTGAACTCTACCGCCCACCAGAAAGACAGATCATTAATCTCTTCTGAAGAAATTAAACAAGGCTAGAGGTGCTGAAACAGACCCAAAGGGTTCTAGGCAGAAAACCCGCCGCTTCGTCGACACCGGAACACTCACCCGCTCGTCGTCGCAGGAGAGCAGTGTGTCGAGCGCCCGGTAGATGTCAGCGTCGTCGGCGGCCAGTGCTGTGGGGTCGTACACCTGACCACAGCAGACCACGGTCCAGAGGGCGTGCACGGCGGCCACCCCCAGCTCTGAGACCTCAGCGGCCGGCTCCACCGTCTGATGGGCACACACCAGATGCTCTGCTCACCTCACTGTTTCACAGGACACGGCCCGCTTCTGTCTAGGCATTGCGGGTAGCTCTTCTGGTACTGATGATTAGTTCAGAGAAAAGTTTACATTTTCTAAAAGTGGACAATAAATATTTCCATGATCCTTTGTCCAAGGAAAGGAGCAAGCAAGTTCTGAACTTTTAGTTCACTTACAATATAACACTTAAATATATAACTTTAAATGTAACTATAAATAAAAATATACAAATACGACTACTATAATCATATATATATATATATATATATATATATATATATATATATATATATATATATATATATATATATAATGAACCGAAACGTTGAAATCTAAGTACAATGTTCAACATTGTAATCATTCTGATTCCGCGCAGCGTTCCGCCCCGAATTTTCAACCAGCCCTCGACGGGCTCAGTATCAGTCTTGGGATGGCATTTTGCCAAACTGTCCGTACCCAGAATACAAATTAGCCCACTGCGGCGGCGCCGAGATAGAAGACACCAGCCACATACCGGCGTCTCGTTTCAAATCCATCTTATCGGATTAGGGCTGATGCCTTGCCCTCGGCACAGAGCCGCAGGGTACGGTTCAAGCACACTGAACAGGGTAAGTGCAATCTGAAATCTGCGACAACACAGAAGAAATAGTGATCGTTAATTCAGACAGTGTTCCTGCTGATGCAAGCTGTACACAATCCAGCAGCTGATACAGTTGTACCCTCTTCTCTCAAAGGAGCCGTTTGCACACGGTCAGGCCTCCCTCTGATTAAAGCACCCTCTTAATGATTTACTTGAAATAAGCCAAATTCTGATCAGGCGATGTCGTCGCTTTCCAACTTCCGATTTTGAACAAGGCAAATTGATGTTTTCTATCATGGCATGTTAGAAACAAGCGCCTGTCAAACAAAAGTCGCAGCAATTTTCATTTTATGGGCGGGGACTAACAATTGTTGAAGGTATGCAATTATTCGCGAGGCCCTGAAGCATCCATCGCTTCAACTTAGTACTACCATCCATATTTAGGACGACTTATTGTTTCAACAGCCCTGATTTCGTATCTCTGTGCGCACACGCCTGGTTCCATGCATGAGTGAATGAAACCGCTAAAGATTGAGTCTCAAACTAGCATCTGAGCCCCCTTCGCATCTCTCTGGATTCGTTACCTTCTCCTTTCCTCTGAACCCACCCAGTTCTTCCAAATAAAGCGTTCCACCAATGCCCTAAGACGGCTAGCACGTGACACTGCTTCTGGGCAAACGACAAATATAAATCAATAAAACTCGGACCCACTAAAAGCTTAAGTCCTCAGTAGTTCATGCAGGCATGCATGTATTCAAATTATACGAACAGGGAAGGACCAAGCCTTTGCCCAAGCCTGGAACGTTGAAAGCAACAGGGCGCTGCGATATTGCAAGTGGTCTTTGGGGCATGAGAAAACCACTAGATTTAAGAGAAACTCGCGCGTCCATTGAAACAAAACAGAAAAGTAGCCCAAAGAACATGTATTTGGTTTTCAGATCGGTGCTGAATTTTCAGACACTGGTGGCTCTTGAGCTCAATGTTCAGGTATCACCAGCATACTTTATAGTGGCATTGCCTCGGGCCTCATTGATAACCTGTTGGCTATCACTTACAGTATGAAATAAACATGTATCAGTTTGCCTCAGAACCGTACCACGTGTCCATATTATATGACGTGAACAAACCTCACGCTGCTAGAATATGTATAAAAAAAAACATATAACATATCATTCAGGAAGATAATATCTCATTCGGGGGACTTCCATCAGGATTTGAAGTTTGAACTTGAGACACTTGGGTCCATGAATGAGCAATCTTTTCCCAGAATCGCATCTTGGGTATGATAAATGGCATGTTACATGTCATTGCTTTTAAATATCAGTAGCATGATGATGATGATTGTTTCGGCCGTCGAATAAGGATATCCATATGGGGGGGGGCGCCTCGTTAAAGTCACCCCAATCGCCGAAGAAAGATCCGACGATTCCGGTTTGGATGACAGCCGATTTGTGGCGAGGACCCGCGCCGTTGCGCCGTCCCCGCCGTCCAGGTCCCACCTGGCCCCCTCTCAGGACCGGAGGTGGCTGTCTTCGGGACCGTTTTCGTGATGATTCCCCGGGCTTGGATATCCGAATTGCAGCCTTGACCAGCTTGAGTGATCCAAGGCATAGGCGTTGGCCCAGTCTTCTCGGTACTCGGTTTGGTCGGCTGAGTGGAGATGCATTCGTGAGTCTGTTGGTCCTGTTCTTATACAAGTAACTAGATCTTGTGGGCATGAATTAACCAAGCTATTATTATCTTTTTATAATATTGTGGTCTGCCATTTTTCTACATATTGTGCAATAAATAAACTATCTCCACCCGGTATGCAGGAGATATGCACCAATACCAAAAATAAAGATATCGTTAGAAACCAGCTTCAGGGAGGTTCCATGACGGGAGTATCATAAAATGTTGCCAGTGGAGTCTTGCTAACGATGTCACGTTTTTCTTGCGATGAGAATTGAGGGACTGAGGTCAGTTTTGATTCAATTGTCGAGTTTGCTGCACCTTTTTAGATGTCTCTCTGAATAATTTTCTCCTTGGGTCTGCTAAGTAAGACTGTTAAGTCTTGGGTCTGACATAAGTAGCATCATCCTTGGCCTCCCTTTCACCCATTTGCGCGTACACTCAATCAGGAGCGCCCGGTCACACACGCACGGAAACACGCGCGTGCACACACGGTCCCGAAAACAACGCTGCTGGAATCAACAGCCGCCCGACCAGAGGTCGGAAAAAGCGACAGAGTGTCACCAACGGAATTTCACGTCAAACTTGTGCAGTCAACAGCATTGAGCTTTGGCACAAAAAAGGGATGATTTGCCAGACCTTCTGAGTGCTTTTAGATCTTAAATGGCGTATTGGCCGACTAAGCGTCAACTTCTTACCCCCCGTCCTAACCGGACGGTTACCGACCGTCGCCGACGGTCGGCGACCGTCGGCGTCAGTTGCAGAGTGGTAATTCTGGAGTTTTGGCCGGCAGAGGAAGGGTTCACCTTTGGTAGCAATCTGGTAGCTCAAGTTGCGACGAACTGCTGCTTACCAACAATCAAAACTTAGCTGGCATCAAGAACTATTAAAAGAATGATTTAGGAGAAAAAGGTAATAATGTTCAGTTTCCATAGATTTTTGCAGCATGAATTCCAATTTGAATTATTATTCTAAAACATGTATTAGATTTAATGACTAAAAACAACAGCAAATAACACGGATATCGGCATCTGACGCAAACCGTCGGCGTCAAAAGTTGGACATTGTTCAACTTGTTCAACTTTGCTGCGACGCGTTGCAGCAGTCCTGACCGAAAATCCCGGTCGTTGCGGCAGATCGACGGCGTTCAACGCCTTGCGACGCGTTGCGTCTTGGTTAGGACACCGGGTGAAAGTGAGGTGGGCACAATCTGGCTTATTTTGTCACCGACTTGAACTGCTTTTATCACCAGCATTGGTGCTGAGGTGACAGATCTTTCTGCCTCTGCGCCCCATGTACAGGAGGACGATAGCACCACGTCAAAAGAATGGAGACTTTCATCCCGGGAACAAGTGCATATCCTCCAAAAAACTGGCATTCCACGCTCATTAGAAAAATACTGGGACTTTTCATACGCATTTGGTTTCTAAGACACCAGGCAATAATATCACTTGGTCTAGTCAAAATCGCACATCAGAAAATGGCGTTAAGGACTAATGCAGCGAGAAAAGGCCAATTTCACAACGTACTGCGGACAATTGAGTTAAATAAAGCGCAGCCTTATACAACAAAGACACACTGCCGATGTGAGCAATGCATCCATTAGAGCAGCAAGCACTAGTGATTAATATCGCACGATCATTTGTGTTCACCCGTGTTAATTGACATTTAACGACACTGCAGCCGTCGCTCCCGACGGCTGCATCTCAACCTTCGCTCAGGTGGAGGTCAGAGTTCTCCGCATTGTTAAAGTGAGTCACTTAAAGCCTAGCCAACTCGAAAATTGGGAGCTTAAGACGATCTGGTAGAATTATCAAAATAGTTTTTTTTCTTATAAGGATGAAAACGATTTAAAGCTGAACAAACGGGGAAAATGCAAGTCATTTTGACAACATCACCATTCGTCTGAAACTAGGCGCACTTCTATATCGCTATGCTGGTACGTTCCTGGGGCTGTTCAGCTGGCGCCCGAAAGCTTAAAATACTGTAAATTTTATTACGTCAAGGCTGGGTCACTGCGAACCAATGAATACGAGAATTATTACAAAGCCCTAGGACAATAACGTTTCGAATCAAAATGTTTCCCTGATTTGGTTGCGACGACTTATAAAAAAAACACGAACACATAAACACGGGTACAGTCCGAAAGCTCTCCGAGAAACAGGTCGGTTTTGTGGCAAAGTTCTCAGGTTAAGTCAATATTCGAGCCCACCAGGGCGCAGATACTAGACTGAGCCAGCACGACACTGAATGGGTTCCAAATTATTAATTTGAAAATTTCGGAGGAACTTACACTTTTCACAGCCCAACCCGCGATGACGCACACCACGGTTTTGCACAATTCCAGGTCAGAACCCTATAGGGCAAAATATGACAACACACCAGAGCCAATGTTAACCATCGATTTCTAACGCTTCCCCCAAAGCTGCACCCATTACGCGACACTAATTGGAAAATTCATTGCCTAATAGGTCATTACACACTCTGCGCAAGCAGCACAGCACTCTTTCCGCAACCTAATTGGCACGGTGTTCCGTAATAGCTTGTGTCGCATTGCCTATGCATGTCGAGTAGGCCAGAGGCTTTGACGACGCTTGAAAGACTAAGAATATCATTCGGGCACCGACCAGGATTTTGACGGAGCAACAAGGACCGGGACGTGACCTTGCCGGCACCATAGAAGATCAATCGGTGTAGTCGATGCGTTTCGCATATCCAAAATAGCTACAATTGCGGCATTATAGTGTGCGATTAGAATCAAGGAGAAAATAATAAATGTGTTATTTGACAACTTTTAACAATGATGACAGAATATTTCTCAACCCAGAAATTGTGACTTTTATATCGTTAAATCGGTTTTCATGTCGGGACTAGTGTCGGGAACAGTACTGAGTTTGCTAAAACCTTGCCGGGAATAGGCTGAGATTGCCGACACCAGGACTAGCACCCACGTAAAAAACACAATCTCTATACCCAACGCACGGTATTTTAATGACTCTGTAGAGCCACCCGACTTAGCGTGAGCTAGGCTTTAGGGGAAGATCACCTGCACACAACTGTATAGCGCCCGATATTATCCAGTCAGAATATTGTGCTGTTATGATTAGATAAATAATTCTGCAGCAGCGAGTGTCATATCTTCAAGCTCCGTTGGGACTGTATACTAAGCTAAACCTGATTTGCACTCGACATTCCACTAAACTCGCGAAATATGACAAAAAACCAGACCATATCCGACTAAATATACCACTACATCACTGAAGCACTGATCTCTGTGACGACGTTTCTAGCCGAGGCCTCCAGAAGCGGATGGGCGAATGGGGACAATGTCTCTCAGATTTCCTCTCCCGCGTTCTAATTACAGACTGTCGGATGCTTTGGAACAACTTCTGTCAATTACAGCAGCCTCCAGTCACCCTTACATAAGCTAATGTGTTCAGGGGTTTCCCAGACATTTGAAACTATACTATTCGAAAGGAAATGAGAGCAAGCTGCTGGAATCAGCGACAGAAGACGGAGTTTTCGCAGATGTGAATGTATCGTCAGCAGCTCTCGCGCCAGCTCTACTCCGCGCCTCAATCGTGTAGTTTCACCAATGTCCTAAATATGTTTAGACTTGCCCAAGTCACGACCTTTCCAGAACATGCAAGAGTTGACTGTGCTTCAGGGGGGGTGACAAATGAAGAGGAGTGTGATCTTTTTGCGAAGAAATCGAACCACATCAGGGAAAAGCTGCACCAGTTTTGGACATATTGAACAAACTTAGCTTCCCAACTTACCCTCAAGACCCGTTACGGCGAGGCGTTAAACTATGATGTTTAAAGACATCAGGCAGCATCCGCAATGCCACGTGTTGAGTGCCAGGCCGTAACTTATGCTACGGAAGAGCACTCACTAGTTTTCGGCCATGCCGAAGTTGGCAGTCTCCTTGGGGTAAGAGGGTCTCAGAAACTTTGCTCGTGCAGCGCCGCTTTAGAGTTGAGGTTTTAGCAGTTTTGCATGTTTTCTGGCATGATCATGCGTGTGCGAAACGCACATAGAAATGTTTTAACTGACTAGATCGGTCGGTGGGCATAAGATATTGGTATTGAATCGCCATGACTAATCAATAAACAAGATACCGTATTTTCAAAACACACATTATCAAGATTTTCTTGAAATATCACGGTAAGATAAACCACTGTTAATGCTCATTGTTAACCCTGATTATTTTGATTGGCCACAGTCGCTTCCAACGTCAGCTACCCGATGTCTGGACCTACCGTTTCCAGCAAAGTGAACGGTGACTTCAGAACAGGCTAACTCCAACTCAGATCCCCGTGGTCCCGAAACACAGGTCCACCTCAACATGTTCAACAAAGTAAAATACCGTACCGTTCCCTCTGTCTCGTTTCCTCTGCCAGATTTACATATCTTACGTGTGGCTCTCGACAAAGGGGCCCCATCATTGCCGACACAATGCCATACCCGCATCCGCTCACATCGACGTGGGGCGCTGTGGTTCGTCGTTCCCTCAGTCGACCCATTCCGCGGTTAACTGACTCTCCGCTTAACGCCTTTAGAGCCATTGGAATCAGCACACGGCAGTTTTATGTTTCGATTTACGTAATCACGCACTTGACAGCATTCTACTATCGAAAGTTTGTCAAAATGCCGATTTGAATGCCCTTGTCATTCGTTCTGGAATAACCATTGCTGAAGCATTGCTGAAGCTTTAACACGCGCATTGACGGGGTCTGAGCCAAGGCAGCGGTCAAGGCAGGTTTTACGCGGATCAAAAAGCCTTTTCATAATACCCACCCGGGATTTGAACCTGAGTGAGCGGCGTGGAAGTCGAGTGCACTTCCTGGGATGCCACTGCATCCCCCTGTCATTCTGACATGTATCCTCTTCAAAGAACCAAGAGACTGAGCGGCCCATTCTGCAGGTAGCGGTAGAGCTGTGGAATTAGCTGTTCCAAAAATGTTCGGCCACATCCTCACTTTTTGACACTACAGATCTGCTTGTACGATATCAAATGCCACAGCATGAACCATGGTAATGTTGTAATATTATATAAATGTGTTCCCCAATGTTTCGCTGGTGGTTGGATCATTTCCACTCAGCTAAACAAGTGAGAAACTCTGCACCTTAAGCTTGCAGAGCGGGTGTCTACCTTTCTAGCCTGAATAGCCTGAATGGTCATCCACCTCTGCCGCAACCCCACACAGCGCGGGTGCATCGCCCTCACCTCCACCGTATCGCCGGGCCGGGCCAGGAACGGTCGTCCGAAGGTGCCGCTCCAGGGTGCCAGCAGATACACCAGGTTCCGGCGCAGGTCACGCTTCAGCAGGGTCACCCGCAGGTCAACTGCAACAGCGGCCGGGTCAAGGTCACGCAGGGAACCAGGAACAGGGCGACGGTAAACAGGTTGAACGGGCACACAGCAGGCATCGCACCTCATTAGCGGGCACCGACAGCCAGCTGAAGCTACAGGATGACACTGGGGGGGGGGTTGAACCAAGAGACCAGCGATCAGAGAAAGCTCAATTCTGGAGCCGACCACCGCGGGGGTGCAGCCTGAGATGTGTTGAGAGATCCGCACGCGCGGCGGGGGGGAAGCTGCTGACCGAGAGCTTACAGCGAAATCGAGAGCTCTGAAACGAAGATCAATGTCCCGAAATGCTTACCGTATGGTAAACACACACTGACGTGATTCTGCGTGTACAAAGAATGGCAATAAGTCGATCCCGTGCAAACACGTCTCACTGCTTTAACATATCAAACCAATAAATCGGCGCGGAGACCAGGCTTCGCCGGCACCACTCCCAGTCTGGGCTATTCAGCGAACGGAGGCCGGTTCGGGGCAAGCGCATTAGCAGTCGAACCATTTGATAAATGTATCTTCCGTGGCCTACGGTGTGTCGGGTGAAAGGAGCCCGAACAAACGAATAGTGTTCTGGGAATAGGTGTCGAGGATATTGGACGTTGAGTGCGGTATTCTTCCTGGTCCCATGAGAACCCTGTGTTAAGCCCGTATCTAGCAAGCCGGCTGAGCACAAAGGCGGCTGCCAATTTCGGAGACTGTAGAGGAGGCTGTGATTTGTTTAGCCAGGGTGCAACTCATACCCCAGGACCAGGCTGTAACATTTTCCCAATTCCAGCAGCAGACTGGCGGCCGTTGCATTATTAACTGTTATTGAGCCGGCTCCAGGCCAGGACGAAAGCGAAGTCATCGGTAGCTGGGGCCAGTATTTTGAGGAACGGCTAGATCAGTGAAACTGGCAATGTCAGTAACGTCAGCAAACATACTAAGTGTACGGCATGAGTAATTTGCATCATTGCTTAGCTTTACCTTCTTTTCCCAGACTCCCTCTTACTGTCCGAGAGAAAATCCCGGCTGCCGCTGCAGACCCGGATTGAGCCCGTTTGAACTTGGGTCTGTGGGATGGCTGGCGTTTAGATCGCACCTGTGCCGGCAGCAGCGAATGATACCGAGGCCGCGGCACCAGCGCTGCTCGCTTCCACACGGCAGCAGCAGCGAATGATACCGAGGCCGCGGCACCAGCACTGTTCCGTTCCACACGGTAGCAGCAGCGAATGATACCGAGGCAGCGGCACCAGTACTGCTCCCTTCCACACGGCAGCAGCAGCGAATGATACCGAGGCCGCGGCACCAGCGCTGCTCTCAACCAAACAGCAGCAGCGAATGATACCAAGGCCGCGGCACCAGCGCTGCTCGCTTCCACAGGTAGCAGCAGCGAATGATACCGAGGCCGCGGCACCAGCGCTGCTCTCAACCAAACAGCAGCAGGAATGATACCAAGGCCGCGGCACAGCGCTGCTCGCTTCCACACGGTAGCAGCAGCGAATGATACCGAGGCAGCGGCACCAGTACTGCCCCTTCCACACGGCAGCAGCAGCGAATGATACCGAGGCCGCGGCACCAGCGCTGCTCTCAACCAAACAGCAGCAGCGAATGATACCAAGGCCGCGGCACCAGCGTTGCTCTTAACCACACAGCGGCAGCAGCGAATGATACCGAGGCCGCGGCACCAGTACTGCTGTCAACCACACTGCGGCAGCAGCGAATGATACCGAGGCCTACGCCTCCAGCAGCACTGCTGCTATAGTATAGACAGCGGAGCAGCCAGTGGCAGCGTTACGGGGGGGAGCTGCCCTTCTAAGATTCGGAAGGGGAGTAAATGTATGGCTTTGCCCCCTAAAAATTTCAGGACAAAGAAGAAAAAACTGCACCATACTTTAAGGGAAATTCCATCGAAAAATCATTTTTTATGTCATACAAATTCGTTTCTTTTATGTGTGGAAAATCCAATAGCATTCGTTGTAACCATTTTTTTAACTTTTTGTGCATAGAATCGAGCAATACAAGAAAAAGACGCTGCTCTGAGTTGTGTAGCAGCAGCAGGGGTGCTACACTGAGCTGTGCAGCAGCAGCGGCGGTGCTGCTCTGAGTTGTGTAGCAGCAGGCGGTGCTGCTCTGAGTTGTGTAGCAGCAGCGGCGGTGCTGCTCTGAGTTGTGTAGCAGCAGCGGCGGTGCTGCTCTGAGTTGTGTAGCAGCAGCAGGGGGTGCTGCTCTGAGCTGTGTAGCAGCAGCGGCGGTGCTGCTCTGAGTTGTGTAGCAGCAGCGGCGGTGCTGCACTGAGTTGTGTACCAGCAGCGGCTGCGCTGCTCTGAGCTTGTGCAGCAGCAGCGGCGGTGCTGCTCTGAGTTGTGTAGCAGCAGCGACGGTGCTGCTCTGAGTTGTGTAGCAGCAGCGGCTGTGCTGCTCTGACTTGTGTAGCAGCAGGGGGTGCTGCTCTGACTTGTGTAGCAGCAGCGGCTGCGCTGCTCTGAGTTGTGTAGCAGCAGCGGCTGCGCTGCTCTGAGTTGTGTAGCAGCAGTGGCTGCGCTGCTCTGAGTTGTGTAGCGGCGGTGCTGCTCTGAGTTGTGTAGCAGCAGCAGGGGGTGCTGCTCTGAGTTGTGTAGCGGCTGCGCTGCTCTGAGCTGTGTAGCAGCAGCAGCGGCTGCGCTGCTCTGAGTTGTGTAGCAGCAGCGGCTGCCCTGCTCTGAGTTGTGTAGCAGCAGCGGCTGCGCTGCTCTGAACGGCGCTGGGGTCGCCCCTCAGGTCCACTGTCTGTCTCCAATATCCCAGCGTCAGAGACGTCGACTCCAGATGAATATGCGGGCCGGGGCAGCTGACGTACCCTGGTCGATACACGACAACCACAGGAAATTGCCCCCGTATCTTCGATACCAATAACCTGGCCATCATTTCTCGATGTCCGCGCTGGCATCCGCCATCTTCCTGAAATTCATTTCATGAAATCCTGAAATGTCAAGTGTAAGTAATCAAATAAGGATACTACGCACCCATATCATCACTCTCACTCCAGAAGGTGTCACTCTTCATCCATCATCTTGTTCCAGTTCTGCAGCACCCTTAGGTCAAGGTCACTGACTTATTTCTGTTCTCCCCAAATAGACGTGTGACCAATTTGTCTCAGACAATCTGAAGCGCTGGCATCTTTTATCCTTGTCTGTGCCGCCAGTAGGTATACATGAACAATGTATGTGTAATTTGCGATGCCTTAACGGCTGTGAGCGGGCCGTCGTTGCGGAAGGACCGCGGAGCCGCTGTTCCCCCGCACCTACGGCGTGTGGTGCGTCGAGTTCTGCCCGCTTAAAAAAATTGATGGTGCTAAGTTTTCGATAAGAATAGAAAATATACAGCACATACTTGTTTTATCAAACATTGAACGCCGCCAAAAGCAGCAGAGCTCTATTGGTTGGCAGTCACAAAACATAAGTCCAGTGGCGGATCCAATGGGGAGGCTAGGGGACTCACACCCCTCTGAGATGTTCGAGCCCATATAGCTAAAACATAGGCGAGGGGCTGCTCGAGGTACTGGCGGGTGAGGTTCGAGCACCCTAGCCCCCACCCCAGAATAAATTCCTGGATCCGCCACTGCGTAACTCTGTACTTTATACCGAAATCTGGTAGGCAAAGGCAAGGAAAATTAAAATTGTTAGACTCTTGCCTGCAACTATGAGGCGTTCCAAAAGCATAGGACGCATTTGCATTGCTTGACTTCAGTAATAACTGGCAGACTAACAAAATAAAATTGGCTATACGATGCAGTTATCCCAGGAGGCAGCACAGCCGCTATGTAGGCAGCCAATGGTCTCGACCATGCAACATAACCACCACGTTTCCTCCACGATCTGATTAGCTTCATCCGGTTTCCCGCTTTCAGACTATCTCTGCGCGTCCTTTATCAGCGCGGCGTCGCACATAGGCCCTAAATTCCTCCGTCCGTGGCCAATATTACATTTCGTGGAAAACTTCTTCGCAATAGGGCAAATTCCCCCCGATTTTTGGACAAAGGAGCTCATTTGACAGATAATTGAACAGCGCATAAAACTTGCATTCGACATATAGGTTTTATATTACATGGGCGTAATCAGGACAGTGAAAAGAGGGGCATTTGGGGCAACTTAATCCAGCCCAAGGTGTCAGTAAAATATTTTGCAGATGTTGTTGTTGCGCCATGAATTGTGACCGAATTGTAGTTTGAAACACTGCAAACAATAAACATGTAATCCATGAACAACGATACAGCAATCATGGTGTGCCATAAATTCATAAGCGTCACCACGAACAAGAAAACGGGAGGCATCATAAATGTGTATTTGAGCTTGGTTTTTCTTTCTAAGTCAGCTTTTTGGTATAATTGTAACTCCTTTTCTGCATGGGAATGTTCTATTATAACTGGTATTCGAGTGATTATTAACAACCACACTGGAGAAGGGTCCGACATTAACAAGCACAGGATGGGGGCTGGTAAGCCCCCTGAGATATCGGAAACTTAGAGGCTTAAGAAATTCCGATTGGGGGTGGGTGGGGGCTATGGTGATCCACATCATAACTAATTTTCATTGACCTAGGTCTATATTGTCATGATCAAACGAGGTCATAAAGGTCAAATTTTGGCCATGCTTGGGACCTGTTGGGAAATGCCCTGATAATGCGTGGAAAAAGCCGGGAGTGAGCTAAAGCCGGACCACGGTCATAGAGGTTGTGCCGCAAAGAATCTTCCCTTCATTTTTGAGGTCTAGGTCATTCAAGGTCATCGACCTATGACGTCAAAACATGGTATATTCCCTATTATGCACACTTAAAGTAGCACTATAGCAAACCTTGTGCTGGAAAGGAGGATTGGCCTTTAACCATGATCTTTAACCTTGACCTTTGACCTTGAACTTACAACTGGGTTACCTTACTACGACGTCATAGCATAATATACGTCAGACTAGGACACGTAAAGCACCGGGGTCAATGACCTTGAAATTGCTGGTACGACTTTGAACTTTGACCTCGGCCTTCACGTGAGGTGACCTTGACATATTATCCCGTCTATATGACACTGTGACGTCACCACTTAGTCTCCAATGCAAGCAAACCGGTTCGACTGCGCGGTGGCGGCGATTTAAAAATGTAGGTCTGACTTTAGAAGCGTATAAATCAAACAATTTGCGAAAAATTTTCAAAATTATTTCACTATTCAACGCGCTGTTAAATTTTCTCAAATGCCACCGATTCCCGTGTTTTGGCTACGAGCGGTTCTCCGCTCATCCCGGAAAAAAGTAGTTGGGAGAGTATCCGAGGCCCCTCCAGTGCGCGTGTTAACACGCAGAGTAGAAGAAAGGGGTAGAATATATACCTACCTTGTGTTTCCTCAACAAGGCATATCAAAATATCAGTCCGTGAAGGTCAGTACGTTTCTCTCCGCCCCCCCGCCCACCCTCCGCTACATATGATATCGCGGTATCGCCAAATATGGGACGTAGGTCACCTGAGCAGCCCGAGCGTCATCTTGCGTCAGCTCGTGACAGTGGGAACGGCGAGGAAATTCGATTCCCGATTGAATCCCTAGGACACCTCGGGACTCCGATGGTTACGGCGACCGTTCATTTGGATGAAAAGGTATGACTGGTATTCACCATATGTGGTTTAACGTGTGATATGCAGCAAAACAGGATTCTTAGGTATCGTTTTTTGCTGTCCCGGCATTGCTTGAAGGTGTTATAATAAATGTCTGAATCGCGGGATCACGAGAGGCTTAATCCCGTTATTGGGGCTTTTTGAAAATAGCGGGATCCCAATCCTGATATTGACATACCTAGCAGGAACATTTCTCATGCAATAAAAGGTTCGTTGTCGGCAGTCCCTCCGGGTATTTGGATAACAGTCAACACAGCAGTCAATACACAAATTTAGGCGGTTATAGTGCTTTGAAATTGTATAAACTAATTTTAGCACTTCTCAGCATTTCTTATAGCATCGTTCTCTGATAGTTCACTCATATTGCTCATTCTTGGCCGGTCCATGCCTCTATTCGGTAACCCACGGCGTTGCGTTAGCACCGCAGCGGCCTGGTTGGAGCCACAACCTCAGTTATTATATGTCATCTGGAACGCGGGGCTGCAAGTGGACGCAAGATATTTTGACTTGCCCTTGTAGAGCACATCCTGGGGAATCGTTTGATGGTAGTCTTATGCTGGGCCGGTGCTGGCCAAGTTTTAAATCCCTCTCTTTGTATTTGTAAATCGAACAGTTTTTGAGATATGCAGTATACTGAGAGAATGGTCTATAAAATAGTTATCAAAACTATTTTTGCATTATTTTATACCAAAACTCATTGCAAAGGGCTCACAAAACAGTGGTATTGCCATACTTTGACCTGTTCTTGCTTTCATGGTCGATTTTAAGCATAATGAAATGTACGTAGTTTTCGCTGCAGATCTCTGGTCCGCGGGTGGCGCACCCGAGTGCTTACTTCAAGCAACTCTACAAAGACTTACAGAGCACGGTTTGTGTTTTCCATGCCTGTTTCAAGTGCAGTGAAGAATTGTCTATCAGTATATGTGCTCAGGAAATGATTTAGAAAAAGTTGCATTTTCGTAATATTGGCCACGGACGGAGGCGTTTAGGGCCTATGTGCGTCGGCGCTCTGGAGGGGCCGGAGCGGCAACATCATCCAGGTCCGCACCACACTGTCGGGCCGTCAGTGGGTACCCCGACTCCCCTGGGCGCCGCTGGAGGTGTCACTCAGTGTCGCCCAGAGTACGGCCCCCCGGTCACGGCCAACACAGGCCAGCCGCCGATAACGACGGCACGTGCCAGCCACGCGTCAGATCTGGCCGCGTAGCTGTTGAATGGCGCCCGGGCCATCATATCCAGACGGGAGCGGGCCGGGCCAGCGTCAAATCGCACACGCCGTACCCCCCCCAAGACCACGGGACGAAAACGGTGGACGGGCACGTGAACTTACCAAACACATCATGACATGATTGGTTCAAAATAAAACCCATAAATAACGAATGATAGAATGATGGTAAACATAGGAAAAGCAGCTGCAGGTACGTTTTAGCTTCAATAAAAACGCATAGCGCACTGGGCTCATACTAGAAGTGGGAGTTTCGGGTAATTTTGGAAGCCCGGGCCCAGTCTGATGCTGTTTTTAGAATCCCGCCACAAGTCCAGCCTTCGGAAAAATGGCTCAGTGAGCCCGTACAAGGCCCGTTAGCATGAAAAAGTATAAGACGAATAAATAAAGCAAATATAAAGTTATTGAGGCTCTAAGTATATTTTTCTGACAATTAGTCCTTTAATTTTTAACTTATACCCAATTATCATGTAAAAAATATGCAGGTAGCATAAAGCGGATTCACCCGTCATTAGCACGTCAGTAGACAATCATGCCCAAAGAAGCAAAAGCATAAGGCACAATGTAACGTTCATTTATAGCATAATGATTAGCATAATGTGAAACTGATTATAAGTCATGCAAATACAGATTGTTTATGACGCGTGCTGACTTCAATAATGTCTTGCACCACATTTAAAAATTATGGGCCCACTAAATTCAAATTTAGTATGCAACCACAGCCAAGACTAATATTGATAAAGCTCACTTTACTAAATTAGACATTCTCTCCAACATCGTGATTCTATAAATATCAATGTGCTGGCGCGAGCTAGACCGAAACATGTGTGTTCCAATGATTTTGATGAAAAGAGGAGATAGCAGAAACACATTTCAGAGTTAAAACTTGCTTCAGCATATTATCTATAATGACATGAAAACATGCCAGAAACCCGAAAAATTAGCGTTCAATTTTCACACATCAATGTATTCAATATAGCTCAGGTACCTACTGGACAGACCATTAAAAGAATGTTAGGCCAGATAATTGCACATAACATACAAAAATACAGAAACTGAGTCCCATTTTTAGCAGCAATATCAGAACTTGCTTCCAATTATGGAAAATTTACCCCAGCAGCAAAAGAAATATAATATTTCAAAGTCATTGTACAACTTGCTTGATAGTTCAGCACAGTTACGTAGTTAGGTAGTTATTGTCATGATAATTACTCCGGTGGTTGAGGGCAGATAAGTTGCGTCTTGCTTTTAATTCACAACGTAAATATCCATAAAGGTATTCCAAGATATAAAATGACACGACGCCGTTCAGTGCGTAAAATAGTGTGTGCCATGAGCTCAAAAGCCTTACACTTAGGCTAATTTTAGCTAGTATGTTGGACTGTCATATTAAAGTGGAGTTAAAAACGAGCAGTTGGTATATCTAATTGTCTTCCAATTTGTCTGGAATTCATGCCAGTCCGGAAAGATATGACCACAGCTAAACTGCAACAAAATAGTGCCCAACTATATTGATGTTCTGCCATTTGTAAGGACTTCAAGGCAGATTATAATTCCTGGACTCTCCCGTGCAATTGGCTTATATCAATGAAATTGTCAAGCTTATTTGGAAATACTTGAGTCAATAATATAATGTTTCATTGTAAACACAGGTTTTTCTTACTTTAAGGAAAGCTGCAAGAACGCAAGTATGCTACAAATGTCTTTCAGAACAAATATGAGAAAAAATATGCCAGGGTAGTCGCAATCTATCTTTAATCTACATGTTATCATACCAGGATTAAAAACACGACAGTACAGTGTGGCTGTGTGTGTCTTTGGGCATGATACAATTTCGATGCAGATTTTAGAAACTTGCCCAATTGAGCCTGGAATTAGTGACAGACACAATCCAGAACAACATGTTTTGAGTGTTTGATGCCTGCCTTAAAGCCCATGCGCGAAATTAAATCCTACATTCATTCTGCAAAACATTTTTGGTGAGAATAGGGAATTATATTGTTTTACAAGTATATGAAGAAAATTATAGGCATGGATTGTACACATTTTATGGATTGTACAGGAAATGTATGTTTGGTTCTCAACACTGATGAAGTCCAGGACCAACCTTAATGAAGTCCGGTATCAGACTGGCATAGCCTTATCAGTCAGGCCCGCTCAAAGTCCGCGGGCTTGGTCCGGGCTTTACCCCAGGCCCCGAAATTCTCACCTCTGGCTCATACGTAATTTATGAGTGAACACAACATCGATCATTCACAAATGACAACGGCGAGAACTGTGCTTACTGAGGCGGCTTTATCAAGTTTGTGCAGCAGGATCAATTTAACGATAGATGATGTTTCTAAGCTATTTTCTACAAATATTCTGCAAGAGAAATGCAGTCTCAATGAATGTTTGGAAAACATTCCATAGTTCACCAGACCAAACTATGTGTCACACAGAGGTATATCAAAGCACCTAAGTATTTGGTCGCTTCATCTCCCCGATAAAATTCAATGAACTTCTTTTTTCTGTCTTTTCTGGACGAACACAGCACCCGGCGCCACGATCACGGCATCGTTGAGTAAAACCGGCCAGTGACCTGACGGGTCCCAGGTGTAGGGCTAGTGGGAGTCGGAACAACGCGGCGCAGTGGTCTGGTGGTTAGAGGTCCTGTCTCGCAATGAGGGGTCCCCGGTTCAAAGCCGGGATTGGCCGAGAACTCTTTATTAGTTATTTCAAAGAAAAGAATGATAACACTGACCTACAGGCTAATGAAGAGATACATTGAGAAGGAAATATGGTTTGCCTTCAGCACATTGTCATGCAGCTCTCCTGCGCCGGTGGGGCGTTAGCCCAGGTCGCAGACCGGGGTTGTTTTTCTGTAACGGCTCATATATTTTTCCGTTCAATTCCTTTCTCAATGGTGCGATAAATAAGTTTGGCTGAAAACGCCTTGTTTACCACGCAGAAATAAAAGCGAAACTATATTTGGAAACAACCAGTATCTATGCATGTTTTTGTTCGACGATATATCGAAAGCGTTTATTGAAAGACACACTCGTGGACACCAGTGGAAGCCCGTCGAGACCCGTGCGTCCTGAAGGGGACGGAGAGACGCATTTTGAGTGTAGTGAGTGACTGGAATAGTTTACCACCTGACGGGTCAATGTCCCCCCGCTGAACGACTTCAAATCTAAACTAGACAACTATTGGACAACCGTTCAATGCCTGCTACCAGACCAAGATGGGTAGACTACCGTTATAGGACGGAGCAGCACGTCTTCTGGATGTTTGTATAGTTTTGGATCCAGAATGGCATGCGTGGATGCATGCGTAGACATTTCAGTTGTGCATATGAGTCTTTTAAATAGTTGGCGTTTGGGCTTGGTGGCAAAAGCAAACATTAAAAGCCATTGTGCCCCTTGTTCTGAACATTATTTGATAATTTAGCGAAACCAAAATGATACCACGCACAAGAATCATCGATAATACATTGTATTCTGTATTCTGTATTCTGTATTGGTAAAAAACATCAACAGGCATTGCCCAATTACTGATGCAGTCATGTGATTTAAAACAGTAAAGTCAGATAATAAATACATTCAGCAATGGAAGCATTCCACGAACATCCATAACGCTCAACATTTGCACAAATGCCTATCCTGAGAAAGTTCCTAAGGTTGCCGTGAATTTGATAGCATTAGTTTTAAATGTGTAGCCCGAGTCTGCGAAGAAATCAACATTACGAAATGCGTTGAAGAAACTGTTACATGTGACGGCCACGCGGATGAAGAGGCTGCGCTGCAGAGTACCAACACGCGCAAACCGAACTGCCCACAAAGAGGGAGAACGCGACGTTCGACGCGGCACAGACAAACCGAACTCGGAAACCAGATCGGAACAATCCAACTTTCCGTGATGAAGATTAAACAAAAACAAGAGGTCATGCTGAGCAAAACGAGCCTTAATACTAGCACTTTGTAGTGAGTCAAAAGAGATGGATAGTCAAGCCTCGCTGACGGACGGTCCGAAAATGAGGCCAACCAGATGAGAAGTTTATGCTGAACCCTTTCTAGGCGCTTCAGGTGGGATGCAGCAGACCCTGCCCATACAACGCAACCATACTCCAGGATGGATCTTACATGGGCATAATAAGCACAAAGAATAGAAGTGTGCTTGAGTCTGACTCGGCAGCACTGGCGCGAGGTCTGAAAATTTCGTATGAGGAGGCCAAGCATTCTATTGGCCTTGGCCACGGTGTGGTCTATGTGTGGAGCGAAAGTCAGCTTACTGTCGAGTATAACACCGAGATCCCTAGTATCTGTACGGCGCTCCAGCGGCGTACCATCCAGTACATAGGTGGTAAGGATCGGAGATTTTCGGAGAGAAAATGATATAACGTTACATTTATCTGGATTCAATTTTAAACGCCAAATTTTAGACCATTCTACTAAATTGTTGATGTCAGCCTGAAGGGCATCACTGTCTGTTTTTGTCGAAATTCGGTGGTACAACTTAAGATCGTCGGCGAAGCTTATACAGTTGGTTCGAATGATGAGGGGGATGTCTGCTGTGTAGCAGATAAACAAGAGCGGGCCACACACGCTGCCCTCAGGCACCCCGGACCTTACAGCGCACCATTCGGAAGATTGGCCCTCTATTATAACTCGTTGGCGACGACCAGTCAGGTAGGATTCAATCCAGGAGTGCGCGCGACCAGTAATTTTGAAAGATTTTAGTTTGTGAAGAAGCGTGTGGTTTACACTCGTAAAAGCCGAAGAATAATCAGTGTAGACAGAGTCAGTCTGCACGCCATCCCGGATCGAATCCCAGCTGTGTTTTAGAAAGTTGGCAAGATTTGAGACGCATGAACGATTTGGGAGAAATCCATGTTGACTGCTAGGAATAGATGGTAGACAATGGGCCAAAAGAGTCACAGACAGGGGCGCCGCCACGGAATTTTCGCAGGGGGGACGGACCCGGGCTGGTGCTGACCGGGGGAGGCGAATTTTTAGTATATTCGGTACTTGACAGCATTAATAACCTTTGACCCAAAAATTTGGGGGACGTCCCCCCCCTGGTCGGTCAACAGGGGGGACGCGCCCCCGTCCCCCCCACTTTCGGCGCCCATGGTCACAGACTACCTTTTCTAAAATTTTCGAACAAAGAGGAAGAAGCGAAATACCGCAGTAGTTGCCTGGGTTCTTTTTGTCTCCTTTTTTGTGAATGGGAATGACATTTGCATCCTTCCAAATATGTGGGAAAACACCTTGAGCGACTGACAATTTGCAAATGATTTCGAGAGGCACTGCCAATTCGGCAGCACACTCATGCAAAATTCTGGCGCTCAGATTGTCGGGCCCGCACGCTTTGTGCTTTCCAATGCTAGATAGCAGGGCCTGAACTTTGCCTGGGGAACTGTAAACTCTTGAAGAATGGAACAGTGAAAGTCCGGGGCGTTTGGCAGCGTGTCAACGTTGGGATCCGAAAATTTGGAGGTGAAGGTTTCGTTGAAAATATTTGCGCATTTGGTGGGATCTGAAAATTGTTGACTGTTTGCGACAAGAACGCGTGGACGTTGATGAGACGATTTCAATGAGTTTATAAAGGACCAGAAACGTTTTGGGTTCTCACGGAAGTCACCAACGATGCCCAGTAAGTAATTACGATATTTCGCGTTAGATAAAGCTTTAAAATTGTTTCTTGCTCTACTAAATACAAGATCGCTTTCTGGAGAAGGGTCGCGTTTTTTTTACACGGTGTGCATGGTCTTTGTCCCTAAGAGCACGCTGCACGTCCCGGTCAAACCAGGGAGGAAATCGTTTGGAACGTGAAACCGTTGGGACAAAATCGGCTATGGCAGCGTTCATAAGATCGTAAAAGATCGCAACAGCTTCGTTCACACCCAAGTCACGAAGCAGAAGCCAGGGCAAACAACGCAGAGAGGCACGCAGGCCATCGAAATCCGCTCTGCGGTAATCAAAACCCGTCGTTCTGGTGACTTTAGGCACTTTCACGGAGAACGCTCGGAACTGAGAAATGGTTTGATGATGATCAGAGTCAAACCATTTCTTCATTTCAGAGTATAGTGCTTGGGCATTATATCAGTGGACGCGACTCCTAGCGAGTGGGAGACGTGTAATCGACTTCCCAAAGGTCAACACCGGGTGGCACAGCCCCGTGCGTCCCTCCGCTGTATGTGACAGATTTTATCAATAAGTTCCGGCAAAGTGGCTGCATCTACACGCAAAATTTCACAGGCACATGGTACCAAGCAATCCCATTATCGCACCAAAACCTGGGGCTGGTGGTGTGATCAGCTTGGCTTCGGCAAGCACCAAAGTGCAATTGTGTCACAGCGAATGCTGGTGGCACAGTGCAAAGTTTATGGAATTAAAGTGTTTACATGGGCAGTGGTAAGGAGGGCCAGGGGTTCAAGCTCCCCCCCCAAAAAAACAAACTCCGAGTGTCTATGGTAAATGCAGAGCTGCAGGCTGTTCCGAGGCAATGGCAAGGGAGGTTCGAGCCCCTAGCCCCCCCATGAAATCCTGGATCCCGTCACTGTACATAGGAGAAAATGTCATTTTCCATGTTTTTTATAAGTGCAAAGAACTTAAAGAAAGTTATTCAGAACTTTGTTTTCCAGGGAAGAATGAATTTTATATGATTATAGTAAAAACTCTACAAGTTTAAACTTCCCCTTTTTAGCTTTACATTATCTTAAGAGTATGGGCGACAATGGCCATACTTATAGGCGTGGTCGTTGTGCTGCATTCGAATACTTCTAGCTTTGCCTCAAGGTATTGAAAGTACTAATAACACGTAATAAAGAACGCTTTCGATCAATGATGTGCCTGTGGATTTTCGAGTGGGGAGCCAGACGACCCAGTGGTGGAAACATATGTCCACATCTCCGTTTGCTGGAACGGCTAAGAGGGCGGTGCAAAATTTGTGCCGCACCAAAGCTGACTGCAGCTGCTTCAAATCCCAAAACGGCATATTCCTCCGTAAGTCATATTTCTATTGATTCTGGGCAAACAAAAAGGTTACATCCGGGAACTGGTCCGGGCAATAAGGATGGGAGAACGGGCCCCAGCTTTTCGAGCGCAGGTGACTCCAGTCCCCCACCCCGTGGCGACGTCCCTGTTCTCCATTGCCGAAGCACACTTACTTTCCGATTGATTGCTAATCAAAAGACAGTCTGCTTAGGTGTGCCCATTGTCTCTGTGATATCACGGAGGCGTCAATTCAGGCTGAGTTGAAGCGGTGGTCACTACAGAACAGTCCACTATTCATGGACTTATTTCGAAGCCTTCGCGCCGTCAGGTTCTTCCACTGATTCTTAATTGTGAAACGTCCAAGCGTAAGTATCACAGCGGTGCTGAGTTCCACAGACTGTCCACGCCTCTTCAGTCAGACATCCAAAAGTACAGTCGGCCCATTTCCAACAGAGTATTCCCAGTCGGGCAGGGGCAAAGTTGGCACCCGGCGGCGCCGGTAGGGAACGGTGCGGCGCCGCGGCGAAACGCTTCGGACGCCACCAATTTATGAAGTTTGATGAAGTTCGACTCGCTCTCAAGCCGTCACTGATCTGGTGATACAGCATTCCCGCCCATTATCTCTTGACGCGTCAAGTAGACCGCGCTACGTCACAATTGACCCCGGCCCCCCCTGAGAGCAATAGGCACGCTCGTCAAGCTAGTGTTGTGTTGGAGGCTCGAAACTAAGGGCGGCATTGGGTTCATTGTATGAGCAACTTCATCACAGTTCAGTACAATCGAATTACGGGCAAAGCTAGCTAATTTGAATGATGGACACAACAGCAGGGCTGGTGTGGCATTGTGAACGAGTGGCACGGGCGTTGTCTGGATTAGTTTGCAAATACGAAATTTGTTCGGCGGATTTGAAAATGATATGGAGGTAAAGCAGCACAAGTGTCCTAAAACTCAGCAAGCAATTCCTAAAACACACCAGAAAAAGCATGTAGGTCAGTAACTAAATAAATGTCACCGACTGCAAAGACCTACTAATGTATCAGGCACATGCTTTTTTCAATGAACAAATACAAAGGCTAGTGCTTTTTAGCCGAAGTTAGCAGCATTCGAGTTCTTTCAAAACAAAGGTGTTTGCCCCCAATATTTTCGTAATGACAAATTATAACTTCGAGCCCCGATCACGAAACAAATTTAATTTTAATGAATAGGAAACATTATCTGAACGGTGTCGTCTTACCAAAATGCTACAAGAAAAAATGTCGCAAAACAAACGGCTAAGAAAATCCGAGTTAGACGGAGGGCATCAGTTGCAATGTTGTCCTGCTCTACGTAGTCAAAACAAAGATATTGTAACATTATGGTAAACTTCAGTAAAAATGACACGGATGAGGAGAAGACGGCAACTCCGCGAATAGGAGTTTGTCATCGGCTGCCCCGAGAGGCGTGCTGATAGAAAGAGACATGTATCAGTAAATACTGCGACCTAAAAGCCGGCGGCACCTGAACGTTTATTGGCTCGAAGTGTCAGTGTCAGCTGAAGTTGCATCCAGAAGCTGCCGAGAGATGCAGTAGTGTCTCATGGTAATACTTCCATCTTTCATCGTATCAGCACTCCGCTTATGCAGACAAAGTCCAGAGGTCCGCCGTTCCCCTAACTCCCTGATCGTTGGCAGGTTTATTAGCCGTAGGTGAGGCGCAATATGGCTGTTGAACGCTCAAAAGGTCTTAGAAAATCAACAAACGGATATGCAAACACCAGCTAGCCCCGGGAAGTACCCCAATGTCACCCTTGTACCGTTGCTGTGGAATACTGAGTGATACAGACGTCACTCTTGGCACGCTTGCCTGCCATGAACTTTCCCACAGGGACAATTACTGAGGATAAATTACTGGAACAATTACTAAGGATAAAGGCTGCATAATTTCTCGCCCAAAACTAGCTTCTGGAAAATCCAAACCATGTCGGAAGTCTCCGAAGGTAAACACAGAAAAGGATGTATGGTAACTAAGCCTGACAGAATGAATTATGGTAAGAATATGGGGCAGATTTCACATTTCCTCTCTGAATGCTTTACAATTTAAAAATTGGGAGCCCAACTTTTATTGTTTTCGCCATGAAGCAGAATTAACAAATCACACGTGCACTTACTGACATAAACTCTATTTTGATACACTTTTACTCGGTAAATTACAATATTTGGAAGTGGAGGGAGTATACTGTTAACCCTTGCCCCCGTGGGTGGGGGGGTGTTTGAACACCCCCTCTCGGCTTCTCCGGTGACACAAAAAAGGCGGCGCGAACCGCCGCCGTACTTCGCATACTTTATATTTGATCTGACCTAGTTTAGTCATTTATCATTCGATTCACCGCAAAGAGAAGCGAATAGTGCCTAAAAATTGAGTCTAACCCAACTCTGTCAGACGCTGGAGCCCAGGAACTCTTCTCTAATATGTCACCTTATTTGACATGTCATGAACTCAATATTGACCTGAGCCAAAAGGTGACTGATGTAGTTCCCTCAAAACTTTGTATGAACTATCCAACAGTCTTAGCGTTCTTTCGCTATTCCGCATAGGAGCCGAGTTCGAGAGGGAAGGTGTTTGAATACCCCCTCCCCTCTCCCCACCAGGGCGAAGGTGGCTTGTAGGAGCACCGGGCCGGGTTCTAAAACAACTGTGGTGTGCAACTGTGTGATTCCCAAATGACCATTGCACTATGCACAGAAACTACGGTGGCCTTCACCTCCAGTGTCCCATAATCAACATACATTATTGCAGCATAAATCAAGTACTGTATTGTATTCGGACAAAGTTCGTTCGGACTTTATCCGAACGTCCCAACTCCGCAATATGTATTTTCATGTACGGTGTTTTTTTCAGACTCTCACAAAAGCCGTGACTTTTCAAGTACAGTAGTAAAAATATTAGCACTAAAAGTCAGAGCCTCCTAAAACTTGCAAAGCCTCCGAAACCAAGCCCCAGAGTAATTTCACTACCAGGCACATCATTCGGTAAGTACGTTTGTGATCACCATATCGGAAAATAAAACGAAAAGATCGGGTTCGATTTGCCGTGAAATCAAATCAACATCGCTGCCACCAGAGGGACCCTGTCAGTCTCAGACACGGAATACATTTGGCCAAACTCGTTTCATTTTAACGAGGGATCGTTCCACCCGAGACGTCTCCTTTCGATGGCCGCAGACTTCAGGATAAGACCCTTCGGTACGGATCGGAAAGAACATCGAGGAAAATGAAGCAAGTTCCTGACGATCCTATTCGCTTCAGGATTGGTCCAAAGAGTTCAAGTTTTATTGCAGCATTACGAACCGACATCTAGCACGTCGGAATAGGGCGGGCCAAACCCCCCCACCCTCCTCCACATTGCATTAAAAATTCACTGATTTCAGCCAAATTGTGAACACATAAAAAAACACTGTCACCAGTCAGTGTGGAAGGTAGCAGAGAACAGAAATCCGAGAATGTTTTTCTTCAAGAGCGGAAGGTTTCCTGTCGGCGGCAGGTTGAAAATATGCAGGCCTCCTCACCTTCTGCCGGCGACGAGGCTGGTCGCCACCCTAGACGAAACCTTTTTTACTTCTCTTGTTCTAACAAACGATCAAAGAAAATAATTGAGTTAAAAAGTTAAAGCAGAACGTGAAATGAATAAGAGATTGCTACAGTCATCCATGTTTCGAAAGTGGGCTTGTTGCAGCAAACATGCTAAGCCTGCAAAAGCCGCATTGAAACAACATCGACGCATTGCCCAGGCTATGACCACGGATAAGTCTAGGACGTATTGTGATGCTTTAATGCTCAGTATCAAACAAGCCAGAAAAAACTAGAATGTGGTTGTGCGGTTGGATTGCTGTGGCGACGAAATTGCAGACAGGTCAGTAATACGGTTTGAAGACCATGCTTTCCTGGCAGAAATGCATCGTGCTCGCAGAAGATGGGCTGTCCTTTTACGATAAACTTGGACTCGGTGAGTAGAGTTTAGCCGGTGTTCCCAGATGATCAAGCATTTGGTTGTTGGTGAAAGCCACAATCAGCAGTTTTGTTTTTAGTGTCTGAACTAGTTGTTTGGTTCCGGGGTCTGGGCCTGATGCCCGTCCGGGCCCAGCCTTGCTGGGGTCATATGAGCTGGCACTGGGAAGTCTCTGCCCCGACCACGGGATCGAACCGTGTAAGTTGACGCGTTCGCCGTAAAAGCATCAGCTATTGTTTTGGCCTTGGTTTTTAAGACAGTCGGGTGGCTCATCAAAACAGGCTAAATAGCATGGACAAATATTTGACACGAAACACTGATTAATTCCGACATCGCATACCAATTTGAACACGAAGAGCGCATGGTGATTCAGCAAAGCAATTTCATCCGCGACTATTCGGGAAAATCATAAACAACATTTAATCAGTGGATCAGCCAATGAAACCGCTTGTTCGCGCTGGGGATACCAATGACGAACACATGGCTGCAGGTAGTAAATTAGAGCACCGGGTCAATGACGAGGAGGCTTATTATCCTGAGCTGCCAGACAATGCCCGACATGACTCCAAATTTGGGCATGCAATTAACCCCGGGTTGTGGTACTGGGTGAGAAGCAGCAGCCACTGCAGCTTCCCCTCCCGTATTAGTCGCTGCCTGACAAATCCTGCTTCTCTATGGTATCTTCTGCTATTATGGATTTCCCAGTGGCATAAGTTAATCAGCTCACTGATTGGGAAAAGCATAGCAAGCAATTTCTCATCAGGGAATTGGCCAATAGGACGGCCAATTCGAGCTGGGGATAACACAGGCGAACACAAGTCTACAAAAGGTCGGGGATGCAGTGACACGGTGTTACTGTGCAACGCTCCCACGCCGGCCCGGGTTCAAAGCCCTGGCAGGGATACTGAGCAACGACATTCTGATCTCCAATAAACCCTTCCAGGGTGAGGGTTGGCGAGTCCAAATAACATCCGCAGCTGATGCACATCGTAAAGCCGCGAGGATCCCCTAGACTGTTCCTTCGTCCAGACGCAGCGGCAGGAGTTCAGCCTCTCGAGGACGTGTTCTGGGAGCGCGGGGCACCCGCGGAGATTTGGTGCAATCACGACAGTATCTTTCGTGGCCGGACATTTGGAGCGTTTGTAGCGCGCTGGAACGTGAGGCTATGTTTCAGGACAGTGCACCAACCCGGTGGTAAAGGTGTGATTGAGAGACCACATTGTAGCATTACAGTTATCGCTGCTAGAAGGTTACTCCACGTGTTGACAGCGTGGTGAACAGCTCACCTGCCAGTACCATGCAATGCATCCACCAGGCACGCGACTGCATGCGGCCGGGCGACGCTGAGCACACAGAGAGTACACAGTCTGGTGTGGGTTAGGAGACCCGGCGCGCGCTGCACTGAGTTTTTGTCACGCCGTGGAGTTGTGACAGACTGGTGTTATATCACCAGTCTGGGAAACGGGGAATATGGGTTTGGCCTTGACCCAAACTTTTGACTCTTATCTTTACCGTAATATTGAGTTACCTTAGCTATGGCATCATAACATAATATCTGTCACAATGAGTGATGCATCCGACCGCAAATGCTGAATGCAATGAACTTTAACATATGTAATGACCTTGACCTGTGACCTTTGACCCGGACCGTGACCTCCTTGTGAGGTGACCGTGACATATCGTCCGATCATATGACGTTGTGACGGCACCACTTGGTATACAATGAGCGGTGAACTAGTGCGGCACGCGATTGTGCCGATCTCAACCTACAGGTCCGACTTTGAAAGCCCGTAACTAACACAATTTAGGACAGACTGATTCTCAAAGCTCTCGCACCGATCAACGCACCCATTAATACCCTCAAATATGGTCAAGTCACGTTCTCCGGCTGAGAACAGTTCTCCAGCCACCTTGGAAAAATAGGTGGATGGGGGCACCTTAGGACCCCCCGACTACCTGTGTTGAGCCCTATCACTGTGTGTACCAGTGGTTCACGTGAGGTTACGCCTCTGCTGACAGCGACAGTCCCCGGCACGCACAGTCAGTCCCGGCCCACGCACAGGGGGCGTTTTCGCAGTCCTGGCCAGTGAACACCTCCACTGCAGACCACAGTGGAGATAGCATGCTCTGTGATACCGTGAAATCAGAAATTGTCACTTCTTTCGCTGGCCTTCTATCGCTCTGATGATGAATTCCAAGCTTCTAAATTCATGCATTTTGAGAATATCACGTTATTTGCTACGCTATCCACGAGATGGTCGATCTGTGGTCAATACATATGATTTTGACGCTATTTTCCCAGAATACATTATTTTCTTTTCTGGGCAATGGAATTAAGAAAGAAGATAGCCAAATATTTTCAATATATATTGAATTATTCAACGATTCTTTATCAACGATCGGATAGATCGAATGTAATGCGCATTGTTCAAAAGATAATATTAAAAGGACACACTCATCACCACTTGATATTGTGCACACGTCTTCCTCTCGTTTAAAGTTTTTTCTGCCAGCCTCAGCGTTTCTTTGCTAAATATATGTTCAGTTTTCCGTTTCACCGTTACTGCGCAGGTCGCTGGTAGAGTTCCTTAGGTGCCACCGCTTCATATCGGCAACGTTTTAGCAAGATGTGGTTCGATGTTTTGGAAAGTTTAATATTAACAGACTTGAGCAGTGATTTGATAAAGTATCAACATAGGTTCCAAACATTCGGTTATCTTATATTTCAATTTCAGTGGCCAACAGTCTTGCCGTTTTGACCTAGAGTAAAACTGTTATTTAAACATTCATTTTGGAAACGTTTAAGGAGGAACACGGCGCGGAAATGAGATAATGGTTTCCGAAACTGTTATCTATACATATATCCCTACATTTAGAGCTCAAAGAAAGTTGACATCTCTCCTCCGATCCATAGGGTGGCAGAGTAAATGCCCGAGCTTTCAGAGCTTTATAAGACATTTGAATTTTTGCGCTCAACGGCTTCAGTTTTACATTCGTAAGACAGAACATTATTTGGAGTTTTTTTCGCGCCAGGACCGTAAAACCGGTTACCGTGTTGACTGTCGACTCGCAGTGCCGGGTCTGCCGGCCGCAGGTGCCCTTCAGCTGCTGATGGCGCGCGTGAGTGGGCCTCCATCTCACTCCGTCGCCGCCGCGTCGTCCCAGGGACGCCGGCAGTTCGGAGACCACGCACCATAATCACCCTGATACATTTTCTGACCTCCATCGTGTTTGCGCTCCTGTCTCAAACGAAGAAAATGTGTCCCTGCTACTATTTGAGTGGCGTGGTATATGTGCCTGTCTGTCTGTCGCACTGCCCGTCGTCAGTTTGGTATAACGTTGATCGGAGCGCCGCGCAGTCCAAACCAATGACGTCCCAGAACTGGAATCTGTTGTAACGCGTTAGTGTATGTTTGAAAACGTGCATAGACCGTGTTTTGCTCCATGGATGCGAACCGTTTACGCGTGGCACGCGCTCAAAGTGAACCGCTTTCTTGTGTGAATTAACACGGGACCGGCGGTTGGTGCGTTCAGAATTATGAAAAGCAGATATAAATAATTGCGAAAATGCATGACTTGCACACGTAGTCTCAAGCAGAGCCTTCCTTGCAAACTTGAGCCCCAGACATAGGTAGTTGGGGGTTTCGCCTATGTTGTGGGTGCCGAACCAAGCCCACGCATGCCGTGTGGTGAGCAAGAACCTTTTCCGGAAGGCGGATTTGGGTTTATGACGTTTTTTTAATCACGTTTATAACGGTGTCGTAAAGGTACGAAAAACATTATCGATGGGCTCAGCGCAAAGATCTTCACGCTTTTATGAGCAATTTGCAAGAGCACAGTGTTATGTGCACTACGAACACAGTTAAAGACGAAATACACGATAACATTAGCGAAAAATAAAAATGGCGCCTCTATCGTGAAAACACAGCCGTTTTACTTAAAAGTATCTCTCAGAGCTTCAAAAACTATTTGAAATCATATGTTAGGCGGATTTTTTTAAGTCAAATTGATTCAGTTTTACGTTCTTAAGATAGCATTTTATTTGCAGTTTTTTTCTTGCGTCAGAACGGTAAAAAGAGCGCCTGTCTCGACTGCTGACTTCAAGTGCGGGGACTGCCGGCCGCAGGTGCCCTTTAAAGCTATTAATATGATATCCATGCGCCACACGGGGTAGTTGCGATGCAAAGTTGCGCTCATGTGCCGTTTGCACGATGTTAAGAAGAGCAGAGCTTGTAGGTCGCCCGTTCTGGTCATGAGACTGGTGCAAAGTGGCCAATACCGAATTTCGTATTTGACGGGTTTTCGGTCATAACTCGAGAACGGTGAGTGATAGGTACACTGACGAAATAAAGACTACGGTGTGCTGTAAGCTACTGAATACCAGCTTGTTTAATCATAACTTGGCGCTAAGAGCCATCTCAGGCTAAAAAGTGTGTATCCCTTCTATTCTGTACTCTCTAGATACCCAAGATCGAGTCACTAGCAGCTGAGGGAAACGTTATTAAAATTATTAAAACCCTGAGGGTTGATAGGCCTCCTCAAGAGATTAAAACTCGCTTTACCACTCGCAGCGAGGTGACATCTCGAGAAGCACGCGCTTCACCAAGAGGTGAGCGAGCACCAGCTGCTGACTTTTCGTTTCTCCACATCACAGCGGTCGTTTACTTACCCAGGTCTGGAAGGAGTTGCCGTGTTTGGAGACGCAGTGGCGCTGTGATAGTGCGTCAGGCTTTCACGCCGCTGCACCGGTCTCAGACTCCCGGCAGGAATAATGAATATGAACTTCCTAACACCAAAATACCCTGACAACAGGGTAGGATTTAGTGGCGCCATATGACCTGAGCAGTTGGTGCGTCGCAAAGTACCACTGTTGCCACCTGAGACTGTAGACTCCACACCGTTGACTGGTTTTAGGAAGCTTGTTAGTGCACCACAAGCTTGAGTCAGTAACGACCGGACTTAGGTTATTTCAAACTGTGCATAGGGTTTTTTGTTTGTGTGCTGATAAGTGTGTTGTGTGCAACGTGAATTGATGCCTAAAATACCGAATGATATTTTGATCAAATCAAATACGCGAGCAATGGAAATTGTTTCTTCTCTTCGAACCACTAACGACGATGTTAATGGCAGGCCGAATTCTGAGCTTCATTCCTAGGTCCAAAAATAGCCGTCCAGAAAACTCCCGGAATGACAAATAGTGTCGGAATATTTCCCGAGTACCGACAAAAGTCATCGGAACCTCCACTTGTCATGGGTGAAGAGTCTCAAGCAAATGTTTCACAGTTAAACACCCATCCTCGATTTCTCAAAAAGCCATCCCTGGAAAAGTTTGAGATGTTTAAATGGTCGCCGAGAGGAGATCAATTCTGCAGAGCGTAAAGAAACTAGTGGCAAATAGTGGCATGCTTTTGAAATTATTCTATTCGGCGAAGGACGCTTCAGCGAAGAAGACCCGCCCACGCCCACTCAGTTTAGCGGCGACAGAGCTGCGAGCCAGAGCTGTGAGCACGCCAGGGGCAGCCGTCCGAAAATGGCAGGCAGTGGCGTGTCCAGGACTTCATTTCGGGAGGGCTAGGGCTCGAGCCTGCCCCACCATTGTCTTGGCTCAGCATACGCTAATATACAAATTATAGGCACTCGGAAATTTCGGGGGCTTGAACCTCCCCTAGGCCCATTGTATCCACCACTGGTGACATGGAAATTGAAAATTACCACAGAGCTCAGAGATCGATGATCACAAAACTATGACAACCACTGCACGTTCCTTTATGCTTGAGTATTTGAACATGCGCTCCAGAAGGCGTATCCTCGGGCCTCCGACTAGAACCGTTGAGTATCCACAGGAATTAAACAACTTTGCTTCTTTTTGAATCGACTGAAATCCCATCGTGAAGTCTGAAGTGATTTGAAATAAAGAGAAAATTATTTGCCCCAGGATGGTTTTGATAGCGTCAGAAGCATTTGACGTGTTTTGATGTTAGATATACCCCCCCTCCAAAGCCCTAACATCAGACTCCCTCTTGCCTATATTATGGCAAACGCAGCAGGGCGTGTTAAAAACGAAGTGTACTGACATCTAAAGGCACATCAGAGCAACCTCCGCAATACCCAACGTGCCAGAACAGGTCGATTCAATCGAGGGGCAGTGTGGTGTACTTCGCTGGAAACTAGGCAGCCCAGCCAACGCAGCCACCTCCCCTGAAATTTCTGCAGAGTTTCTTATGTCTCTGATTTTCTTGAAAGTTTGTCAGTGCAATCATCAACAGCCCGGGCCACGTTTGTGTCGTTGATGGAAAAGTCCGTTTTGGAGCCCTGGATGCAACGGCTCAGAACTTGAAGCCCCCTGCGATATTACCTATTGCGCGCAGCCGTCCGTTATTCTGGCACCGGGCTATTTTCGTACACCACCGCCTAGGGGAGGGTCCAAACTGCCAAGTGCACTGAATGCATAAGGAGGTGGGTGCCATTTTGCGGAACTGAAAGACTTTGTGTGTTTGCAGATTTAAGGGTTCCAAATATTTTCTTTGGATGTCAGCATGACAGTTGTATTTGCATTTGTTCAGCATTTGTTCGTCCATACCATTTCACCTACCCAAGTATGTCGCGTTACATTTCGTTTCGGAGGATGTCTCAAGAGTTTTCGGAGCAAGAGGTTTCTGCATTCACCCCTAAAAAAGGTAATTCAAAGTTATTATAACGAGGCTATTTTGTCGATGGACTCCACCTCGCCCACCAACAACAGTCTTCTGCCAAAGGTTACAGCGTTTCAGGCATATATACAAACAAACCTGTTCAGCACGAAAATTAATTATACAAGTGTGCAAAATTCGCCATCGTGCATGCTGAAATATCGTGGGATGCCTCACGTACCAAAGTACTCATTGCGTTCAGAACCCACTATTTTCCAAGAGGCTTTCCGTATCACAGCCACTACAGCCAGACAGGCCCTGAGTCCGCAATCAGAATGAGAATCGACAAATAGGTCTCAGAGCATCATTGGACCCGAGGGCACCGACACGGGAAGAACGGTTTCAAGCGGACTGTCGGGTGCAGCCATTTGGCCGAGTGCGGCATCGGCGGCAGCTCTGTGGAGCGGCGTCGATGGCAGCTGCCTCACGTGTCGTTACTATTCAGAGCTGTGATACAACTCCGCTGCATTCTGTTTCAATTCAGACTGGGCGTTATACCTTTCCCGTTATTCAAAGATACCAGCTGAACACAAATGTTGCCTTGGTTGTTCATTATTGGGTGTCAAATGTGATTTTCAGGACCCTGGTATGATAAACATGACCTGCGTATGCAATCATGGATACTAACGGCCTTCGAAACAGTGCAATAAGGCAAGGAGCGAGCTCCATAAGCAAGCGAGCTCTTCCGCTTGATTTTACAAGGTCTACATGCAGATGGTATTATTTGCAATGCAAATCAACTCAGCGCCATATCAACAGTTTTATAGACGTCATAATTTCTACCCGTAAAACCGGGAGCTTACAAAGGCAATGACGTGCCCGAATGGTCGATTCTATACTAAAGACCTGACGATAAGCCCCTAAACAGCCTCATAGCAATGTATTGAACGTAAAGGTTGGAAAATAGTCAACAGACAATTCGCCTCACAACTATCAGCAATACTGTCCTGTGTACTGATTTGCTATCGTTACACAAAGTGGGCTTGAAATCGAACTCCTTTGTTCGGTGGCACGATCTGTCTGGGGGATTTGGCTTGCTGTATCCCGCAGTGCTGATATCGTGTTGCAAAGGCTCACAGGGAGCGAATCCGTGATCAGATCAGGCAATTTAAGAGGTCCACCCAGAGGGCAGGCAGTATTGCTTTGAACCCAAACCCCAGTCATGAACACCAAGTAGGAAAGGTGAACCTTAAAAGGAATGTGGCACTTGGGCGCAATGCCAGACTATGGTGGTTTTAAGGGCAATATGCACTAAAAATAATAGAGTTAGCCTTATTTCTGCTGAAAATGGTTATATATAGTTTTATTTCACTTTCCTCTGTTCGCTATAAAGTCTCCAAATTAGGGCGACGTAAAATGGGCGTTTTATATGGCAACGCCTTGTGCCATGTTGAACCTGTTTCAGTTGCACCAATAATGAAAACGAATACGATTTAAACGTTTTTAAATAAAAGAGGTTCCCATTAGAAACAAAAATTGATTTCTTGTTCAATATCTACTACTTTTCTTGATCTAATGCAACATCTTTCACGTTTCTAACTTATAGCCAATAAAGCAGGCCATAAGCGTTTGTTCGACGGTACCAGAGCTGTATTTAGCACGAGGCTTTTAAAGAATTCCACGCAGCACGAGCAGCGGAACTTGAACATGACGTGACTCTCCCGAGACATGACGACCATGATGTCAAATCTCGGGAGGAAGGGGTCGGTAGGGGGTGAATTTTACCTGTTTTCTCCGCGAACGGAAAGTTCTGGGACAAATGAAGTACAGATCAGGTGGTTTCTCAGAATGTTATGTCACATGGCTATCTCGGTTCAACTCCCAATACGAATGTGTCACATTCCCTTTAAGGGCACAGTGCTCCAGCACAGTAGAAACTAAAGGCCGACGGATGAAACCCGCAGCCCTCGCCTCAGCGTGGAACTGTGACACAGGCTGTCTTCTCAGACCTCAGACCCAGCGCCGCAGACGTCACTGGCAATGTCTGGTGACGAGGTAACGAGGCGAATAGTTCCGGCAGGCCAGGAGCCGGAGCTCAGCCGCCGTTCCGGCCGAGTTCCGCTCCGAGGCCGAAACCAGCGCGATGAGGGCCGCCCGTCAATTACGTAACGCAGGAGAAGGTGCGGAGACTCAGCCACATCGTTATCAAACGTTTCGAATGGGTGTCACAAAGTGTAACATGGGGTCAAAAAAGTGCGTTACTCACTTTATGAACGGCATACGGCCCGAGAACAGGGAGAACAAACTTATGGCCTTTCACGTGAATTTCTTATTCAGAGGAAAAATGCAAATCAAGAAAAGCACATATTTAGCCTGACGTCTCTAGTGCCACTCAGATGCAAATGAAGGGGACAAGCTCCTTCAAACATCAACTAAGGTAACAAACAAAAGTAGCCAGCCTTTTCAGGTTTTTAGTCAGCATTTTCCATTTCAAAGACCATTTCAGGTTTTTGCAAAGAGAGAGAACAAGTACCGCCCCACTCATTGGGACGAACAATTAACCATGAACGGCGTTTTTTCCTTCAAACATGGGTTCTATCCCAGCGACAGAGCAAACACAGATGACTTACCTTACGCCACGAAAGGGTTACTTGTCGCTAGGGCTGAGAACTGAAATTGTATCAAAACTCAGCACAACCTTAAAAGTACCATGGATATTATTTACAGATAGCTTACTACTCAGCGCAGTGTATATACAAGGGTTGGGAACAGATTAGTAGCTCTGGACCAGCAAAGAAGCGGTTGGTACTCACGCGGGAAGCTCTTGATGAGCTTGCGGATAAAGTTGCAAAAGAAGAGCTTGATCGACTGCACGGCAGCCGCATCTTTGTCGACCTCAGCTTCCAGGTACAGCCGGGCACCATCGATGTACTCGACAAACGTCGGGTACAGCGTCTGCGAGTCCGTGTCCAGGATGGACGGACTGCCACACACAACCGACGGGTCAGGCGACTACAGCGTCTGCGAGTCCGTGTCCAGGATGGACGGACTGCCACACACCCGACGGGTCAGGCGACTACAGCGTCTGCGAGTCCGTGTCCAGGATGGACGGACTGCCACACACAACCGACGGGTCAGGCGACTACAGCGTCTGCGAGTCCGTGTCCAGGATGGACGGACTGCCACACACAACCGACGGGTCAGGCGACTACAGCGTCTGCGAGTCCGTGTCCAGGATGGACGGACTGCCACACAACCGACGGGTCAGGCGACTACAGCGTCTGCGAGTCCGTGTCCAGGATGGACGGACTGCCACACACAACCGACGGGTCAGGCGACTACAGCGTCTGCGAGTCCGTGTCCAGGATGGACGGACTGCCACACACAACCGACGGGTCAGGCGACTACAGCGTCTGCGAGTCCGTGTCCAGGATGGACGGACTGCCACACACAACCGACGGGTCAGGCGACTACAGCGTCTGCGAGTCCGTGTCCAGGATGGACGGACTGCCACACACAACCGACGGGTCAGGCGACTACAGCGTCTGCGAGTCCGTGTCCAGGATGGACGGACTGCCACACACAACCGACGGGTCAGGCGACTACAGCGCCTGCGAGTCCGTGTCCAGGATGGACGGACTGCCACACACAACCGACGGGTCAGGCGACTACAGCGTCTGCGAGTCCGTGTCCAGGATGGACGGACTGCCACACACAACCGACGGGTCAGGCGACTACAGCGTCTGCGAGTCCGTGTCCAGGATGGACGGACTGCCACACACAACCGACGGGTCAGGCGACTACAGCGTCTGCGAGTCCGTGTCCAGGATGGACGGACTGCCACACAACCGACGGGTCAGGCGACTACAGCGTCTGCGAGTCCGTGTCCAGGATGGACGGACTGCCACACAAACCGACGGGTCAGGCGACTACAGCGTCTGCGAGTCCGTGTCCAGGATGGACGGACTGCCACACACAACCGACGGGTCAGGCGACTACAGCGTCTGCGAGTCCGTGTCCAGGATGGACGGACTGCCACACACAACCGACGGGTCAGGCGACTACAGCGTCTGCGAGTCCGTGTCCAGGATGGACGGACTGCCACACACAACCGACGGGTCAGGCGACTACAGCGTCTGCGAGTCCGTGTCCAGGATGGACGGACTGCCACACAAACCGACGGGTCAGGCGACTACAGCGTCTGCGAGTCCGTGTCCAGGATGGACGGACTGCCACACAACCGACGGGTCAGGCGACTACAGCGTCTGCGAGTCCGTGTCCAGGATGGACGGACTGCCACACAACCGACGGGTCAGGCGACTACAGCGTCTGCGAGTCCGTGTCCAGGATGGACGGACTGCCACACACAACCGACGGGTCAGGCGACTACAGCGTCTGCGAGTCCGTGTCCAGGATGGACGGACTGCCACACAACCGACGGGTCAGGCGACTACAGCGTCTGCGAGTCCGTGTCCAGGATGGACGGACTGCCACACACAACCGACGGGTCAGGCGACTACAGCGTCTGCGAGTCCGTGTCCAGGATGGACGGACTGCCACACAAACCGACGGGTCAGGCGACTACAGCGTCTGCGAGTCCGTGTCCAGGATGGACGGACTGCCACACACAACCGACGGGTCAGGCGACTACAGCGTCTGCGAGTCCGTGTCCAGGATGGACGGACTGCCACACAACCGACGGGTCAGGCGACTACAGCGTCTGCGAGTCCGTGTCCAGGATGGACGGACTGCCACACACAGTCGACGGGTCAGGCGACTACAGCGTCTGCGAGTCCGTGTCCAGGATGGACGGACTGCCACACAACCGACGGGTCAGGCGACTACAGCGTCTGCGAGTCCGTGTCCAGGATGGACGGACTGCCACACACAACCGACGGGTCAGGCGACTACAGCGTCTGCGAGTCCGTGTCCAGGATGGACGGACTGCCACACACAACCGACGGGTCAGGCGACTACAGCGTCTGCGAGTCCGTGTCCAGGATGGACGGACTGCCACACAACCGACGGGTCAGGCGACTACAGCGTCTGCGAGTCCGTGTCCAGGATGGACGGACTGCCACACAACCGACAGGTCAGGCGACTGCAGCGTCTGCGAGTCCGTGTCCAGGATGGACGGACTGCCACACACAACCGACGGGTCAGGCGACTACAGCGTCTGCGAGTCCGTGTCCAGGATGGACGGACTGCCACACAACCGACGGGTCAGGCGACTGCAGCGTCTGCGAGTCCGTGTCCAGGATGGACGGACTGCCACACACAACCGACGGGTCAGGCGACTACAGCGTCTGCGAGTCCGTGTCCAGGATGGACGGACTGCCACACAACCGACGGGTCAGGCGACTACAGCGTCTGCGAGTCCGTGTCCAGGATGGACGGACTGCCACACAACCGACGGGTCAGGCGACTACAGCGTCTGCGAGTCCGTGTCCAGGATGGACGGACTGCCACACACAACCGACGGGTCAGGCGACTACAGCGTCTGCGAGTCCGTGTCCAGGATGGACGGACTGCCACACAACCGACGGGTCAGGCGACTACAGCGTCTGCGAGTCCGTGTCCAGGATGGACGGACTGCCACACACAACCGACGGGTCAGGCGACTACAGCGTCTGCGAGTCCGTGTCCAGGATGGACGGACTGCCACACAACCGACGGGTCAGGCGACTACAGCGTCTGCGAGTCCGTGTCCAGGATGGACGGACTGCCACACACAACCGACGGGTCAGGCGACTACAGCGTCTGCGAGTCCGTGTCCAGGATGGACGGACTGCCACACAACCGACGGGTCAGGCGACTACAGCGTCTGCGAGTCCGTGTCCAGGATGGACGGACTGCCACACACAACCGACGGGTCAGGCGACTACAGCGTCTGCGAGTCCGTGTCCAGGATGGACGGACTGCCACACACAACCGACGGGTCAGGCGACTACAGCGTCTGCGAGTCCGTGTCCAGGATGGACGGACTGCCACACAACCGACGGGTCAGGCGACTACAGCGTCTGCGAGTCCGTGTCCAGGATGGACGGACTGCCACACACAACCGACGGGTCAGGCGACTACAGCGTCTGCGAGTCCGTGTCCAGGATGGACGGACTGCCACACACAACCGACGGGTCAGGCGACTACAGCGTCTGCGAGTCCGTGTCCAGGATGGACGGACTGCCACACACAACCGACGGGTCAGGCGACTACAGCGTCTGCGAGTCCGTGTCCAGGATGGACGGACTGCCACACAACCGACGGGTCAGGCGAATACAGCGTCTGCGAGTCCGTGTCCAGGATGGACGGACTGCCACAAAACCGACGGGTCAGGCGACTACAGCGTCTGCGAGTCCGTGTCCAGGATGGACGGACTGCCACACACTCAGGAAGACATTAACCTGGACAGGCGGAGAGACACCCGACTTTCCAGCCACTTGCAATCCCCCGTCGCAAAATGCGCAGGAATTGTGATAGTTCCACTCGTGTTTGACACGCGATGCCCACCTGTGTTTTTAAATGAGGAGTCAACATATCAGTGTTCCCATCTCTCCACTGCTGCATTTCTAAATACGGCACCGGTGGGTCGACGCTCCTTCGTCAAGTCAAAATTCGTACTGTAAGATAAAAGGAAGTTCGATCACGTTTCGAAGATGTAGAGCAGTCAGGTTTCCTCACAGTGCCGCAGCTCGATTTATATCACCAGTTGAATCTCGTAAGTAATGTGTTTTATATTGGCAAGCCCCATTATCTCAAGCATCCGTTGATATTCTCGGACTGCTGTCATTATACGCGTCAACATGTAATACTTATGCCATCTCATATCAGGAGTGCGGCTGGACAGGGGAGATGGAGACATGTCTCCGCTGCAGCGTGCAATGCATTATCGCCGGAACCACGCAGCGCCCCCAGTCTCGCCACTTCCAACAACGGTGTAAGGAAAGCCGTGATGAACACGGTGTGAAGGAAAGCTGCAAGAACAAAGGTGTGAAGGGAAGCTGCAAGAACAAAGGTGTGAAGGGAAGCTGCAAGAACAAAGGTGTGAAGGGAAGTTCAGACAGGTGATGTGTGACCTTCTCTCCGTTTTAACCTTCTTCTTCTGGACCTTTTCTTAATCTTATTGTGGACGATAGGATGTGAAAAGCTTTGCAATGTTGGGATGTACCTGAATAAAGTGAACGTGAGCCGGGGGAAGTAGGGACGGGGGGGGGCGAAAATTGCAACAACTTTATTTCCCCACAAGTACACGCTCACATTTCGGTCCTACCCAAACGGTATGACACCAGTATCAGTATGACATTAGTCTGACATCAGATTACACATGTCTTCCATGGATAGCAGGCTGACTGACTGAAGCGCAACAAACCGAACGATACCATTCGTCTCGCAGTAACCACGGCATGACGCGCCAATATGTGCACTAAGATTAGCCAACAGCGGCCATGAAAGCAAAAGTGACTGCAAGGCATGAGCACTGGTCGAGGCAGCCCGCAGCTGTCAGTGCGAGCCGTCCAGCACGAACCTGCCGTCAGACCCTGACCAATACGTGCCGCCGCCGCCGCCCGAGAGCCGGCCCGTGTTGACGCACTAAGTGGACGACAGGGTGGGTCATTGTGGAGGCTGGTGGGCGGGGGATGGCGAGAACGTGCGAGAATGAAATGTCTGGTAAACGAGAGAGAGAGAGAGAGAGAGAGGGAGAGAGAGGGAGAGAGAGGAGAGAGAGGAGAGAGGGGAGAGAGAGAGAGAGAGAGAGAGAGAGAGAGAGAGAGAAGAGAGAGAGAGAGGGAGAGAGAGAGAGAGAGAGAGAGAGAGAGAGAGAGAGAGAGAGAGTACTGGAATTATTCATTCAATACTAATGGAACCCAGAACTAGGCATTTCTACCTACCACGCATCAATGCCAGGGCTTCTTTCAAAATGGAGTGCATGCTCCAGCCGCATCTGAGCGAGTTACACTTTCCATAACATCACATGGAATCGACACGTCTCTGCCTGGCAACAGCAGTGTGAGCCGAGTTCAGCCGGAGACGTGGCCGGGGCCCGGCGAACCCGAGCCGGTACCGCCCGGATCGAAACCGCGGCCGACCCAATCCCCCTCCCCTTGTCACCATTCACCAGCATCCAGCCAGAAAACGCCAGCCCACTCTGCCAGCCCAGCACCCAGCATGTATCCAGTTGCAACGCATGAAAAAACTCGTCCCACCCAGCAACAAGGATATCCGAGAATTGGCTCATCAGGCTTCCTCCTGGGCCAAGATTCAGAAACCGGAGGAGTCCCCAGTACCCAGCTTGGCTTGGTCAAATAACACATTAAAACGACGGCTCAACTCCGTGCGATAGTTGTTTTCGGTAATTCGGTACATTGAAATGCTACACTGAGCTAACGGTGCACCTTGCTATTGCTAACTTGAATAATGTTGACCTTTTAAATTTAGGGGCGCGCCAACCACTTGGAGCATCTATGTAGCGCTGAAATCTGGCAAAAAGCACGTGGTATCCGTAGTAAGAAAGTGTAATATTTTCAGGCCACTAGACCAACCGGAGCCAAGAACAGGTCGGAACAGGAACGTATCACACACGGGAGGGGGAGGGACTTTTTGGCGTCCCCCCGCTCCCCTCCAACTCGAGAAAGATCTCAACGATATGCTTCATCTAAAGCATACTTGATAGCTCCACCCCACCTCACTTTACAAAAATAATTTTGATTATTCAAAATCAATAATGACATCACAATAATAATAATATATTGAAATTGTCATATCCCTGGTTTCTACAATCATGTTCAAATATTTGAGGCTGGATTCTGCTCCAAACGGGCTGGAAGAAAAGCCAGTGACCGTACAAGCGTTGTCATACGCGGATCCAGGGGGCAAGGGGGCACGTGCCCCCCGATCGACCCTCGGCGCCCCCTGCAAGGTCGATGGCGCCCCCCCGAAATGTCGCTTCCCACCCCCCAGGATACGAAAGTCGGCGCCCACCGACAGGATTTGGAGCCCACCTGAGAGGTTTTGCCGGTCATAAGTGGCGCCCCCTGGTCCGGATGGCGCCCCCGGGAAGGTGCCCTCCTCGATCGGCAATCCTGGATCCGCCTATGAGCGTTGTCATCTGGTTTTGAATAACGCCAGCATTGTTGCAGCTTTCCAGGAACATTTAACGATATTACTTACAAATGTCAGTCAAATGCTCTAAACTTGTATGGCTATGGACGTTCAAGGACTGAAGAAGTCAAAATAGCTGCGCCAGTCAACAATTTATTGTTCAGTATTTTATGACGTCATTCTGACGTAAATACGTCATTGTTGACGTTCTGTCCAGCGTTTTGTGGCTATAAATCGCATATTTCTTCAGCGAAATATACCTTATCATTACTGATTTAACACGCGCATTGCCGGGGGCCAGTACCCACCCTCTCGGGTTTTTCGGAAACAATAAAAACGGCGGCGCGTAGCGCCACCGTACTTCGTATACCTTTTCTATCATCATTTTTACAACTTCCATCAAATTTTTAAGGTTAGATCATCCCAGGTCAGGTCACCAGTACAGGTTAAGTGACCTGACCTAAAAAAAGTTTAAGATAGCATAAGTCGGAACAGGGTGAACTTATCGGATTGAAACTCATATCACATAATGGGCCCACCGAATTCTCTCAAATATGTTCCGGTATTCTTTATATCAATGACCTAAGGTCAGGTACGAGCCATGACCTCCCCATTGGAAATACAAGGGAAAATGGTTTTAACTGAATAACTTAGTAACAGATGGTGATAGAGCTTTTATTTCAATTACATTAGATTTGCATTGTCTTTGTCGTTCTAATGATATGCATTTTACCTAATTTGACCTTGACCTGGCCTCAGGTCAGGTTAAATCCTTGATTTGACCTAGCAAGGTCATATTATATATCATTTGATTCGGCTTGCTGCGAGGATTCATATAGTTTAAATCGTCTTTCTCTATCTTTACTTGTTCAGATGTAATGACCGAAAACCTTCATTTACATGTTATCCCTATGACGGCATGTTTTATCCTCTAGTGACCTTAAATGTGACCGAACAAAAAAATGGTTGATATATTTTTGATGGAGAAGTGGATGGGCTACCCAATGCCGTTTACCGTTTTTCGATACCTAGCATGGTTCTCGAGATTTGAGGGGGCGGGTATCCGCCACCCCCGTCAAAGCGGAAGTGGCTCAGACCCCCGTCAATGCGCGTGTTAACAGTGAAGCAAACGAAACCTTGATAAGTTTCCCAGATCTGAAAATGAAATCACAGTCCACAAAGGAAACGCAGAAATGTGTTTTTACTAAGGTGTTTTCCAACATTTCGTTTGAATTCATAGGGCACATATAAACACCATTTGCATATACCATTTCTGTAACATAGCAGGATCATATAGCAATTGCAGCTCATAATGATGTCATCAAGATGCATATTGTATAGGGTGCTCTCAACAAGTGAGTAGCAACGTTCTCAGGCCTGCTAAATTGAGCACTCGCCGTGTCTTTACAAATTACGCGGTCTCTCTAGCTTATTACAGTCCACAATGCATATGTAGAGAGTCTCTGGGGAATTTCCAGGATATACAAAATATTAACGTTACAGTGACGTCATTATGACGTCATTAGTATCATACGACACTGATGAGATATATGAGCCTGTAGTTTCCAGTTTGGGTATTTGCGGTTAACAGCTTTGTACCATGGTGCGTGCCCTTTTATGTACGTACTACATACCTACTTGTCAGTGGCGGATAAAAGAGGGGCTAGGAGGCTCAAGCACCCCGAAATGTCAAGGTGCCGATAGTTAATGCATAGCCGAAGGCTGTTCCGAGGCAATGGCGGGGGAGGCTCGAGTCCCTTACCCCCTCTCCCCCTCCCCGAAATGTTGTCCTGGACCCGCCAATGATGCCTATGCATGTACAAGCCTTCAATACTCAAAAATAGAATGAGCTAAGCTATTGGATAAAAACCCAAACAGCACAACGCAGTGGCGGATCCAGGATTTCATTCCGGCGAGGCTAGGGGACTCGAGGATCCCCTGCTATTGGCTCGAATCAGCCTCTGCTTATGTATTAACTATCAGGCATGCGGATATTTCAGGGGGAGCTTGAGCCCCCTAGACCCCCTTATATCCGCACTTGTCATGATGTCACATTGCCAGGTTTTCCCCTAACTAGACCAAATATAATAACAATTAATAGAGCCATCCATAGGCCTGACATATGGATCAGGGCAATAAAATAAGCCGTGTGTGAATTTTAGCAGTGTTGATTTAGTTACTATTTTTCGTTACATGATATCATACAAATTTAGCAACACTTTTGATCGGGATTCACAGCATGAAATTACTTATGCCCCTCTCCTAGGAATGGTCACCTAGCATTTAGTCACCTCATACTCATTGCTGCACTTCTTCAGTGTCTGTAATAAATAGCGGTGAAACATGAAGCAGCTTTCACTGTTCTTCAGTAATTCCTCCGAGGAGTGTGTGAAACTGGACATCAGGCCCCATACTGGCGAAACCCATGAGCCGGAGGATAGTCACAACGAATACCGGTAATACAACCAACTTGTTAGTTGTGAGCGCACCCCTGTGGTGCTATATAGTTTAGTTTCGGAAATGGCGCGACAGAGGAGGGAGGGGTAGGCTCGCGGGGATAGGCAGCAATTGACTGGAGTGCCGCAGCGAAGCACGTTGGGTCGCCAAATTTCCGCCCAGCTACTAACCATGCTTACGTGGTTAGCACCCAGCGCACAGTAATATGATTAGCCGCCGGCTACTGAAAAGCAGCGAGCATCAGTATTTTTTCAAACAGGACCGCGCCCTGAGCTCAGGGCCCAGATAGTAACCATATTGGTTACTAACTCCACAGATACCTGCATACTGCATGGCAAAACGATTTTCTATGATAATCCATTTGAAAATGAAAAAGGACGTAAGTGGTGGAGCAAAATTACAGTAACCATTACTCCAATGGCCAAGGAAATTCCTGCTACCCCATCCGTCTTCCGTGTGTGATGGCCCGTGTGTAAAAACGGTGGCAGGAACCGAATAATACATGCTGCGCTCCCGTGTTCCGATCGGACCGCCCTAGCCTTGGGTCTGTGAAATAAGGATGCATCCTACTTTGGTACGGCCGATTCCACCCGGTCGAACCTCTCACAATTCACAGCGCGCCAACGCCCCGCTGGATTCCACTCTCGGCCGCCTATTACTGGAGTAGGAGTGTCAGCCCTTTACGAGCTTATATGATAAGAGCAGCTTCTTGGCCGTGCTCCATCAATTTCCAGGGAGCAGGCAATAACACAGATCCCATTGTTTTCCGCGCCTGTTTACCTCGCTAAAATCCCACGGGACCGTACTCAGCCCGCCAGCGTCAAAACACAGCTCACATTCCACCACACTGGTGCAGAACTTTTCTGTTTCAGAACTAATTAGGCGTTTTTTAACGAGCGGTGTCAAACTGGCATCACTACAGCCGCAGATTTTCCACGTTTTGGCCAACACTGCTACACACGCAAACCAATACGCTGTTTTCGTTAACGAGCTTGAATTAATTAAGATAGTAGTTATCGCAGTTGTCTCCCATATCGCTCCGATTCCAGGAGACGAACTAAAACCGTCGGTGGTGGTCAGCAGCAGACGGGTTCCTGGTATCTATTTGTTGCTAGTTGCGTTGAGAGCAAATGCCGTAAGCTGCATCCTGCAGTTACTGGGGAGGGTGGGGGGGGAAGGCGCTGAGCCTGTACAAGGAACCTCAGTCCATGTTGAGACCCCACGGAACTGCTGAGTATCAGCATGCTTGACTGCGGCACAAAATTGGGCCAAAAATGCTGCAAGAAACACAATGTTTCCTCGCAGCATTCGAGATGATTTACGCTGTGCAAAATAACCTACTTGGCACCGTCTGGTGAGGGAGATAAGGGTCCATTGTATGTAGGGCAATAGCGAGTAAGATAGCGCAGTCTACACGCGTGCGCAGCAGCTGTTTTGATTGCTTAGCAGCCAACAAGGCCTTCTGTTGACCAAATAAAGCTAGCGTCAGTTGGCGCCTAACCCACGAAACGTGAGGACATCCGCCCGGTGTCACGGCTTTGACCTAATCTAAACGGTTTTTGACCACATTTTTTAAAAATTCAAGTAAGTGTCGGAAAAATTGTGTGGGGTGTAATTTCCCGGATTTGATAAGTTGTCATATGATTTCTGCATTTGCTGACGCAGTGACGGATCCAAGACTTCATTTGGGGAGGGGGGACTAGGGGCTCGTGTCTCCCCCGACATTGCCTCGGATAATTGCCTCGGATCATGTATTAGCTATAGGCACTCGGGACATTTCGGGGCGGGGGGAGGGGGCTTGAGGCCCTAGCACCTCCTTGTATCTGCCACTGCGCTTACTTATTTTGGGTTAGTCTATGCACGTTCTATTTGAATATGTTGTCCCACTTTGGAGTTATTGCTTTAATTTGTAATGAAAGCTTTTAGAGTTAAGAGTGCGCATGTGACGAGGGAAAAATGTATATGAAGATCCCGGACTGAAAAGTTATTTTGAGTGCAATTCATTTTCTAAAAGTGTGTATATATATATATATGTATATATATATATATATTATATATATATATATATATATAATGTATATATATATATATATGTATATATATATATATATATATATATATATATATATATTAACTATACTGTGTCAAGTGCCGTTGACTTTCGCGCTCTACGTTTCACGGAGAGTGAGCTACCTTCTGTCACCAGTTACGTCCCTTTAACACGCGCATTGACGGGGGGCGGGTACCCGCTCCCCCTCGGGTTATTCGGAGACAGCATAAAAACGGCGGCGCAAGCGCGCCTACTTGGAACCTTCTCTCATCATTATTACAGCTTTTGTCAAAAGTTAAAGGTAAGGTCATCTCAGGTCAGGTCACCAGTAAAGGTCAAGTGACTTGACATAAAAAAAAGTTTAGGATAACATAAGTCGGAACAGGGTGAACTTATCCGATTGAAACTCATACCACATAATGGGCCTACCGAGTTCTCTAAAACGTGTTTCGGTATTTCGTATATCGATGACCTAAGGACAGGTAGGAGCTATGACCTCTCCATTGAAATACATAGGAAAATGGTTTTAACTGAATAACTTAGTAACGAATGATGATAGAGCATTTATTTTGATTGCACTAGATTCGTCTTGTCCTTGGAGTTCTAATGATATGCATTTTACCTAATCTGACCTGACCTGACCTAAGGTCAAGTCAAATCCTTGATTTGACCTAGCAAGGTCATATTATATATCATTCGATTCGGCTTGCTGCGAGGATTCATATAGTTTAAATCGTTTTGCTCTATTTTTACTTGTTCAGATGTAATGACCGAAAATCTTCATTTACATTCTATCCCTATGACGGCATGTTTTGACCTCTAGTGACCTTAAATGTGACCTGACAAAAAATGGTTCAAATATTTTCGATGAAGAAGTGGATGGGATACACAACACCGTTTACCGTTTTCGCTACCTAGTATGGTTCTCGAAATTCTAGAGGGGCAGGTGGCGGGTACCCGCCACCCCCGTCAAAGCGAAGGTGGCTCAGACCCCCCGTCAATGCGCGTGTTAACACACCGAGGGGAGGGGCTGGTGCTTCCCCGTGCAGTGGATACACTGGCACCATCCATCACAGCCTTGTTTGGAAAATTGGAGCTTGGCAGCGCAGCCGCCAACTGAATTGAGCCAGCCAGGGATTCACTGGCGGACCGGCCGCATTAGCCAGCCGATCTCTGGCATTTGTTTTGGAACGGGCTTCTGCGGCGTTCTCTTGCTTAAGCATCCGTCAACAAATGTAAACAAATCCTCCAGTCCTAGCCAATGAATCCTTTGGCACACAATTAAAGGCAGGAAAATACACATTTAGTGATACGAATCACGTATCAAAATCAGAGATCATATTCCTTACATGAACACCATGAGAAGCTGCTAGCTGTTAGTTTCTCTCCATGGGTTTCCTTCACCGCAGGATTTGTAATCGTGATGCTTATTCAAGAGTTAGCCTCGGCGTATTAAGGGGAGGAGATAATATCTTTCGTAGTATTTCGTAGATAGTATTTTTCGTTCGAATGTCAGATGTGTGTTTATGGACTACTTTGCGTACCCACCCATTGCAGTAATCTTGATTTTGAATTCCCGAAATTGCTGTGCGTTCTATATCTTATTGTTGGTGTAATTAGTTCCACAAAAGGGAGGAAGACGTTGATATATGAAATGAACAGGCTGGTCAAAAGTGTATTCTGCAAATGTGGTCATGGCTGAAGCATATTTTTCGTTACAGCCTTAATGGAAACTCACTCTTCAGACCTGAAGATAATATATTAACAGAATCATGTTGTCGTATTTTGGCCAATGTTTAGGATATTAAAAAATAATGGAATCTTAAAGATCAGCAACATATCTCTTCCACTTAACATAACCATGCCAATTTGTATCCAAGCAATGACCAAAATACGCCCTCACATTACAAAGAGATATCTACGGTTAGCTTTCAAAAACCGTTCAGCCAATACCCAAAGCCAGGGGGCGGGTTTCGCTGGCTGTCGGGACGCGCTGCCGCAGTCATCCGACCAATATCTCAGCGCCATCACCAGTCCCAGGCTGGGGCTCTGACGAAACCCTATATACCGGCTATATTAGACCATCCCGGATATCAACTCCGTCCGAGGCCTAATAGCTTTCCCGGGAAGCTGGCACCGAAGATTATCCGCCGGTAAAACAGACGGATGAGTCTCGTGGTGTTACACTGAGACGGCCAGCGTTACGTATCCAGGGAAGGAGCTGAGTCAAACGCGCATGTCCGAGCCTGTTTCAGATGTAAAATGCCCACTCGCTCAATGTGTATGATCCGCAGGTTATGAACGAAACATATGACAGGCGATACTGATGAACATCAGATCTTCACCGAAACACCATTGGATTAACGATGCAACGAATCGCACGAATCACGTCTGCAGAGTCGTCCTGTATATATTCTATGTGCATGGTTGATACTATGGGGACCGATTCCAAGATACTTGCGCTGTTGTTGCGTATAAAATAAACGTACTGTGCAAGTGGCTTAAGCTTAAAATGCAAGATAATGGTAAGGTTTGCGGTGGTTTTGACATTAGGGAGGAATCAGTAAGCAGTATGTGTTCAAACATGGATCAGACAGAGGATATTTGAGACCTAGGCACTTCTAGACCCCAGTACATATATCCAGCGTATGGTGTGGCTGGTATGTGTGTACATAGGGTTGGGAAGCGGGGATGTTGGCGCCACACGTCCTGGAAGCCGTGCTGTTCGTTAACTCCGGACTCAGTCCAGCGCTGGCGGTGACAACAACATCAACAGCGGTGCTCTTTGAGACGCACACCATGGGTTGTTAATTATGGCCAAGGAAGGTATATTTCATGGGTATGGAGCGGTGAGTGAAGGGGGGCTGACGATAGGCCAAATGCTATGGCGTCTCCAACTTGCTTCAAGCTGTCATTAACATCTTTCTGGGTGAGGCCTACAGGGACCAGATCACGCCTGATGAGTGTCGGTGCACTCAAAAAGAAGTGCCCTTATGAAACGCATTTTTCTTCGTAACACTTGAGTTCTGAGAGAGAGGAGATGTGGAGCCAAGGGTTTATGCTGGGCACAACGCGACTGATAGCCCAGTTCAAATCCCGCTCAGGTTACATATTCCCTTTAAAGGAGACAGCGCACTCCAGTGAACAAAGAAGTGAAAAAGAGCGGGCAGATTCACAAAGTGTGTGCCTCGGTGGCGGATACAAGGGGGGCTAGGGGGGGTGGGCTCAACCCCCCAAATGTCCGAGTGCGTATAGCTAATGCACAGGCGGCGGCTGACCCGAGGTAGTGGCGGGGAGGCTCGAGCCACCTATCCCCCCCAAATGAGGCCCTCGATCCGACACTGGTGTCCCTATTGACATCAAACCAGCGGATACCAGGGCGCAGGCAAGTGTCTTGAGGCGGGCACACCGCATGAATATGTAGTGGGTATTAATACTAGCAGAAGCGGCAACTAAAGCCAGCGGTGGCAAGATTTCCGGTCCGATAGCTAAGCAAAGGGTTATAAAAGTACAGCAATCGCTTTCACCCCGAAATATGCAGTCCGTTTGCAGTGTTTGGCCAACAGCAGGGACAAGCGATCCCACCTCATTTCATATTATTGTTTCGGCAACGGCAAATGGCCCGCGGCCGGGCACTGACCTGAGTCCGAAGGTGCCCTGGTCGGCTATCAGCTCGAACACCTTGACCAGCTGCTGCCGCAGCGTATCGCGTCGCCGCCGCCGCCGCATGTTCTCCTGCTTCCTGTCGACGGCCTCGCGGATGTAGGGCGCCAGCTCACCCATCAGGTCCCTGAGGACAGGTGTCAGGTCAGATGTAGGGCACCAGCTCTCCCATCAGGTCCCTGGGGACAGGTGTCAGGTCAGATGTAGGGCACCAGCTCACCCATCAGGTCCCTGGGGACAGATGTCAGGTCAGATGTAGGGCGCCAGCTCACCCATCAGGTCCCTAAGGACAGGTATGAGGTCCCGTTCACTCATCTGGTTACTTGATTCAGGGTCAGGTCAGGTCATGCGCCAGGCCCACTGTCTGAAAAGGCATGGGCAAGGACCGGCTTTAATTCGTTACCGCTTCAGGGTTTAGAGTCATCGCGGTGAGACTCCGCGCCAGACACGAGTCACACAAAAAGTTTGCACGGCGTTCAGGCTTTTACAAAGATCTGTTTATAAAGGTGCTAATTTTGAGACCAATATTTCACAGAGGGTTCTACATTGTCATGTCTGAAAACTTAAAGTACTTTACTGCAGCAGACACAGAAACATTCAGTGACCGACCAGAAACAATATCAGCTGAGTGCACTTTGTTTAAGCGTGATGATTGGGCAATTTTGATGCGTGTTGGCGATTCCGTCATCTATTGTTTAGGTTATCAGACTTGTAGCGTTGGACATGGTCGGTGCCAGCGACAATGCAGCTAAATGCGCAGCAACAGCAAATAATTTGCGAAATACTACAACAACCAGCCCAACGAAATATTACAAGCAGCCTGCTACACTTGTAAGACTGATGTCAACCTTAGAGCACCATCAATTCAAATCATTTTGAAATGTCCGCCGTGGGCCTGTGATGAACGCTCGCTCCCTGCGGCCCTCCATTTATCAGCGCCCGCTTATTTCTGCAAGAAAGGCTGTGCAGACACAGCAGCGGGCGCGGGCGTCCAGCCGTCACGGCACGGTCCGGCTGCGCCGGCCGCTTCCGGCCAGTGAATCACTGCAGCACGCATGGCTGCTGCAGCTCGCGACAGTTTTGCAGCCGGCGAGGCTACGGCTCGAGCTGTTTTTACGCAGGAGCAGACGCTGGTGCCTGCGCGGTGCTGCCCGCAGACCCAGGGAGGGGGTGGAGCGACTAGTTTCGGTGGTAGACTGGCCGGCATTACCCGCAGCAAACTGTTGCCCGGTACTGGACCCGTAATTATAACGCAAACATCATGCTTTTAATATGGTATGCTTAGCACAATCGGCACACTTGTATTGATCGAATTCTTAATAGCGATCCGTTGCGACATCTGATATGGGTGATGGTCTCCAGGAAATCATGTAACCTCTTCTAGACGTCGATTTTAGTGTCTGTATAGTCTTAAAATGTATTGAAAAATCACAATTTACAATGCGTGCGCTTCTCAAAGACGTTTAACGACACGACGTCGTGCGCAGATCAATATATAGTTATCAAGCATCCGCATGACGGCAATTTCCAGACTTAAAAAAACACTGTTTTTCACACATCTCTTAGTCGGAGACAATAATCAGCATGAGCCAAACAAACAATTTGGGAAGAAAAATGGGAAATCACCTCTGCTAACATAGGACCTCGCGGGGAAATATCTGGTGGCGAATGCAGACACATTCCGTATTTTGCAGGCCACACCATTAGTTCTTCACCATCCACACTCATCTTCATTCATTTGTCACCCACTGGACATTAATGTTGTACGCGTAGACGATTCAGAAATAAACAGTGCAATTACCCGGGCACATGGACACAACTACCCACTCACTCATCATTATGCGCAACTTACGAATACAGGGAAATGCTTCTAAGGTCTCAACCAATCAGAGCCGCAGCTTAATCCGCGCGGCCGGCGGCGTCTCTTGCCTCAGGCGAGGCCGCGCCGCGACCACGGAGCGTTACCTTTCACCTTTGCTACTGAAATTTGAAGCCTCACTTCTCTGATTTGAACACACAGAAAGCCAAAGTATGGAAATATGTCCGTGCAGGTGTTTACCAGTTGGTATGGCATTGTATCGTTGAGACATTCCAGGACAAAACGACCAAAAATATTTCAATATGACACCACCATGTCTAGAAAAAACCTGAAACATGGTGCCCGGGGTAGTCTTGAGCTCTGAACACAGCTGTGAGATTCTTAGCCCCCCCCCCCCACCCCACCCACCAACAGTGACCGAGTTATAGTCCTAGGCATTTTCGGTAGGTCACCTTGTAGTCTCATCTTTGATGCTTCATAATTCCCAAAAACGCATAACCTGATTAGCAATATTTGCATATCATTCAACTGGTCTTGAACCATGGATTATTTTGATAAAATAAAATTTTAGAATTTTTTGAAATTTTTTAATCCGTTTGACCTTTCCTTTGTGACCTAGCTTGACCTCTTGGTAGTTGAATTTGACCTTCATACACCTCAAAAAACTTCCCTCAAATTAGCTTCCGATAAAAAAATTTAAAAAATGCGTTCCTGCTATAAACCAACTTGTTCGCACCTAAGATAGGTATGCAGACGGCCTGCGGACTCCTGCAGTAGCACAGTCGTATGTTTAACACAGCAAACAAAACGAATGCTTTTGGAATTGGTTGCTTGCAATGATATTGCATTGTCTTTACGAAATTTTAATAGTGAAAGTGTCGGAGTTTATAAAAATTAACACGCACCCACCCGAGGGGGCGGGTAACCCGCCTCTTCAGGTTTCCAAAAGTGGTAAAAAAAACAGCACTGCACAGCGCCACCAAACTTCATCTACCTCTTACCCGACATTTTTACAACTTCTGGCACAATTCTGGTCAACTGGCAGCTGGTAGGTACCGCGAATACCATAGGTCAGCTGGCAACTAACTGGTGAGAAAATGACCTGAGGTAGGCGGCCGTCCTTGTGCTTTGTGGGACGATTAAATTTAGCTTCTTAATTAAACCTTAATTGCCGGAGTTGCTCGTTTGGGTGGTGGGGTCGGGGTCTCCGTGACATGTCCCTTGATGACTTCAGTGAGACTCCGTCTCATAAAACCGGACTGGGAACAACTTGGACAATATTTATAAAAAAGAAAAATAGCAGCCATGGAAAGTGATAGGAAAAATATCCCTTGTTTCGTGGGGGACGAGGGCAAAGAAAACTATTGGTGATGGGTTATTCGTTCAAAGATGTGGCAAATTTATCAATAATTGAAATGATTATAACTTATCCTATAAGCACCACAACTCACAATTACGTCGTTCCCGGAGATGGAAAAATAGTATCGATACAAGGTGACTCAGTGCAACACAGAATAGATTTGAGAGGATTCATACAATGTCAAAAAAACGTATATCTAAAAGGCTTTTAATCCCAGGGGATAGTTTGAATATGCTCATAGATCGAAAAATATTGTCCTGAAATCATGACGTATACGAGTTGGTCACTTGAACAGGTCGTCTCACATAATATGTTTAAAAGATAAGCATTTCATAGCGGACACGGATCCCAGTCCAAACGCCGCTTTGAAAGACTTTTGATTGGTGTTGTTTTTAAGGATTAGGGGTGGGCGATTTTGAAAAATATCCAGAGCCACCACGTTAAGACAAATAGCATAATGTATCATGTGTTTTATCCCTCCCGCAAGCCGGCTGCTCTGCATTTAACCAAGAAGTAGTACTTGAAATGAAAGAAAGAGAACATTTAAAGGATATTTCACCACTTTTACTACTGTTTCGACGTTTCATTAGAGGTGGTCGGGCACCCACAAATAGATATAATTCCACACTCCTTGTGCCTTGTATACTCATTGATGAATAAGGGAATACACTGAGATGACTTCAACACTGGCACTGACTTTGTCCTGCATAAGCCCATTCATTCACCTCCAATGATGGCCGCCAAATCACTCACTACTTAAGCTAAATAATGTATAACAGTATGTTTACTATTACCTTTGCATTGGACATTCTCCTTGACTAAATTTGCGACCATTCACACAGCACCCATAAAAGATAGTCTGTTTGCACAGCTCGACACTGTTTGGTTCAAACATAGGCATAAGAAACCCGAACCTCTCGTCCTTTGTAGATATTTCATGAACAGTGATGGATGTCTTATTTACCGCTGGTATTCTAAGGAAATTATTATTCATTTTCCCAAAATCGCATTGGCGAACAGACTTTGGAGCTGTCTGGCAACATTGGCTGTGCTTGATTGTGGAATGTACAAGAACCCAATCGTGCTGGAAAAATGTATGCGTAAGAAAACCATGCGTACCTTTGACATTAAGTATACGATATTTCACTGGACTTTTTAAACCATCGTGATATGTTGCCAGTTTGGCCGTGGTCTCCATGAAGTCGCAGGCGCCCTTGTTATGAGAAGTAATGAAAATGCTTCATTCACATAATTGAATTTTGCTTCGAGATAATGTTTGCACTGGAATTACCCTTTGCATTGAATTAATATCGTAGGCGTGGCGGCACAATTTGATGAAGTTGAATATATATTTTTTAATGTGCAGCACAGCTCTCCGTCAGATGTACAGTCTTCAGTTATTTCTCTCGCTTTCATAATCCAGGCATAAGTTCTGAGAAAAAACACACACGAGCCATCGCAGTGCTGTGTTTGGAGCCATCTTATATCACACAGCTTCCGTGGCCTGAATGTTAGTCATCTCCGATGATCAGTTAACCATGTAAAATGAACAGTGCACTGAGAGCAACGGCGCTATATGACCCGTTTTAATCTCTACCGATAATGTTACATACAATCGTTTGGTCTGATCAGCCTTAAGGTCGCTCGAGGTCAAAGTATTCCTTATAGGAACACAGTGGAAACCTAAATTTTGCAGCATAATAGAGACAGAGCAGGCAAAGCAGAGCAGAGCCGTAGAAATATTTTGAGCACCATTGGAATGCTCTTATCGAGCCCGATCGGATTATATATCTTATAATCTTGTCTAGTCAAGTTTCAAAATTGACCTGATTTGACCTAGTCAGGCTTAGGTCTGTATGGTAAAACATAATATGAATTAAACTGCAGTGGCAAGCCAGACACAGTAACGTAAAAACAAAACCGCCATCGCAATTCTCAGAAATTCTCTATTCTCGCAAGTTATCGAAATTTACCCATTGCCCCATTCATTTCTAATGGAAAGATCGTGACCCTGACCTCCTCCCAGGTTATCTATATGGAAACCCTGCTACGAAAAATTACCTTGATCAGCGGCCTTACTACGTGATGTGAATCTAAGGTCGATAGGTTAAGGTTGATCTTACTGATGCACCTCCAAACATGTTTTCGAGGTTAGGTCTCTTGACCTGGACTGGCGATCTGACCTGATGACCCAGGCCTAAAATTTGCGAGAAGCTGCAAAAACGTCGGGTAAGAGGTAGATGAAGTATGGCCACGCTGCGCGATGGTGTATTCTTTTTACTAACTGTGGAAACCTGAGGAGGCCGTCTACCCCCCCTCGTGTGGGTGCGTGTTAATTTTCATAAGCTATGACACTTGTGCGATGAAAATTTCGCGAAGACAATGTAATACCATTGCAAGCAACCGATTCCAAAAGCAATCACTGTATTTGCGGTGTTGAACATAAGGCAGTACTACTGCAGTGGTCCGCAGGCCGTCGGCATCCCTGTCTTAGGTGCTAAAAATTTGGAATGAATAGCAAGAACGGTTTTTCGAAGGATAATTTATGAAGCAAAATTTTTGACATGTCTGAAAGGTCAATTTCAACTGTCAAAAGGTCAAGCTAGGTCACAAAAGAAAAGGTGAAAGGAATTAAGTCAAAATTTCACATTTAAAAAACTTCCTTTTTCAAAATAATATATGGTTCAAGACCAGTTGAATGATATACAAAAAAAAATTACCAGGCGAGGTGTTTTTATCAGGCGAGGCGTTGTTGAGTATGAAACATCAAAATGAGTCTACAAGGTGACCTCCCGAAAATTCCACGGGCTATAACTCGGTCGCCGTCGGTTGGAGGGGGCTAAGATTCTCACAGCCGTGTTCATGGCCCAAAACTACCCCGGAGACAAAGCTGCATATTTTTCTAGACCTGGTGGTGTCAAGTCTTGGTCGATGTGCCCGGGAATCCCCCCCCCCGTTACAATTCTCACCGTCTACGAGTTATTCGCTTATCTCATGGATTTCAAGACTATTCAATTCAAGAAGCACGCATCGATTTATACATTTATTTATACAGGGCCCTTTGGTCGTCAGAAAAAAATCAGGGACATAGATCCTAGGATCAGAGGGGGTACTTTAATTTATAGAGATGTTTCCTTCACTTTGGAAGCCGACCTCTTGTTTCAGGGCGTCTTCTATCCTAGAACGGCAGCTTGGCAGCCTATCTCATCGCCTGGTAACTAGCGTTCGCCTAAATTCGACACGTACTTCAGCCTTGAGACATATATAGCTAATTATGCGTCTCCACTTCGGAGAGGCACCTTTCGTGCTGCGAGCAGATAGACAGGTGCCCCGCGCCGCATCCCCCAGACCCGTGCCTGACGGGCCTCACCATGGTCTAAATCTACCTTTGCAAGTATTTCACTGTTGAATTTCTGAACGAGCCGACCAACGCCCATCCATTTCAGACACAATGCCAGACCAGCCAGCATAACGGGGTTGGGGCCGCCGAGTGGCAATTCCACACATTCATACGTAACGTATCACAGCCGATTGAAGGTCATAGAGCCACAGCCCCATTGCAATCCATCGGTACAATGATCCCGTAATCATTGGGGCGACTCGATTCTGGAAGCATTGGTGGCTATGCATTGAGAAGAGCGATATGGTTAAAGAAGGGATTTTCTCACGTAACTATTTAGCATGGCAGCCGCGCTTACTCTTATAATACAAGTGATGCAAGCCTAGTCAGGTCTAATACAAGTTATTAATGTCATACATTTTATCAACTAATGTTCTATTTTATCGCGAAAAGCATCAAAATTCAAACTGAAAAAACAAGCATTATTTAAAAACACTTGGAATTATACGCTGTAGACTTTATCTATACACATCAAACGGGCTATTTATAGGCAATAAACTTTTTCGAAATTCTAAAAGCGACAATTTACGGGTAAAATAGGACTGAAAATCAGGAAACCATATCTTATTTCAACCTCCAATCGCTCACTCGTATATTGTCTTACTACGCTATGTTGACTCAAGCAATCCAGACATCGCGTGTAATCACGAATCTGGTAGCTTGCGGCGGCTTGCGACATGTAAGCTCGCGCGTTCATACCATTTTTTAACTTTTATCACGCGGCATGCGACAAATACGTGACAAGGTCATATCAAGGACATATCAAATAGCAAGTTCAAGGTCATACTGCAGCCGCTGACAGCCGGGCCCGTCTGTTCAGCAGACTTGAGGCTTGAGCTATCCCACACCCAATTTTTCTTATCGATATCGACTGAAATACTCGGTGTTCGAGCTGCTCTGGATTAACTTAAACGCTTTTTACCAAGCACGTATTTTACCCCAAATCCAGGGCAAACGAAATATACAGGCGTCGCTGGGCTTCCAATTAGAATCTTGTGACTCGGTTTGTGAGCCATTTTCCCGATTTTATTTTACAGTTTTCCATTTGCCGGCGCTTTTATCTCCATCCCCACGCGAGTCGAAGGATTGTGAAAACAAGACAAAATGGAATGCATCCGAGTCATTAGCGATAGAGCACGACAAAAAGTCCATGTCGTAAAGTACCTGCACACACAGGTAACTTGACTCACTGCTTGCTCAGTTATTGGGCGATGTTCGTTCGCACGAAATGTATTTGTTTTTCATTTCAGAAGAAAAGAGCAGCGCAGCGTTACCCTCCTACCGGCTATTTCCTTCCGAGCGAAACACTGATATCAGAGATTACTCATGCTGTCAGTATATCGGGTTACAGGGTTCGCAGCGGCGGCAGGCACAGAGCGGAGGGCAGGGTCCGTGCGAGCTCTCCAGGCCCCGGCAGCGGCAATCGCATCGTTTCCACTTTATTGAGAAACGGCAGTTAGTACTGAACACGCGGCCCGCCCAGGGCTCATAACCCACTATTACAAGAGGTGTTGGGCGATAGAAGGGGATCAAGCAGCCGTTTGCCTCACATGAGTAACATTTAAAGAGAAAGTTCAGCAGTCGACGTAGATTCATGCATGTACGGGAACAGACTCAAAGCAGCTGGCACTATGCAGCTCCCAGTATAAAATATTCATTAAAACCCCTGCATCAACATCGTTAGCTCTCCAGGTCCAACCATCTGCCAGTCTACTGTAGCTTTCATATCAAAACTACACGATTTGTGCTAATTCATATTCATTTGGTCCCGGCATGGGATGCTTGCGAACGCTAATGCCGGGACCATTTCATACCTCTAATGCTATGGTCAACTATTGATATCCCATCAGAAACATGACAAGTTTAGGGCTCAGTTCTTATAATCCATACACCGATACTCGGGTATTTCCGTAGCCCTGCAGGAGCCAGGTTCGGAAGCCGGACGCAAGCGTTTAAGGGGTTCGCAAGATTTAAGAGTAAATAGCGCCCGGAAAGCTTATATCTTTATTAGCGATTAACACGCGCATTGACGGGGAGGGCGGGTACCCGCCCCCCTCGGGTTTTTCGGTGATAGCAGAAAAACGGCGGCGCGTAGCGCCACCGTGCTTGGCATACCTTTTCCTTCATCATTTTTACAACTTCTGTGAAAATTTTAAGGTTAGGTCATCTCAGGTCAGGTCACCAGTACAGGTCAAGTGACCCAACCTCAAAAAAGTTTAAGATAGCATAAGTCGGAGCAGGGTGAGCTTATCCGATTGAAACTCATATCACATAATGGCCCCACCGAGTTCTCTAAAATATTTTCCGGTATTTTCTATATCGATGACCTAAGGTCAGGTACGAGGCATGACCTCTCCATTGGAAATACATGGGAAAAATGTTTTTTACGGAATAACTCAGTAACGGATGGTGATAGAGCATTTATTTTAGCTGCATTAGACTCACTTGGGCTTTGCGGTTCTAATGATATGCATTTTTATATAATTTGACCCTTACCTGACCTCAGGTCAGGTCAAATCCTTGATTTGACCTAGCAAGGTCAAATTATATATCATTCGATTCAGCTTGCTGAGAGGATTCATAAAGTTCAAGTTGTTTTGCTCTATCTTTACTTGTTCAGATTAAATGACCGAAAAACTGAATTTACATGTTATCCCTATGACAGCATGTTTTGACCTCTCGTGACCTTAAATGTGACCTGACAAAAAATGGTTCAAATGTTTTCGATGGAAAAGTGGACGGGCAGCCCAACGCCGTTTACCGTTTTTCGCTACCTACCGTGGTTCTCGAGATCTTAGGGGGCGGGTACCCGCCCCCCGTCAATGCAAAGGTGGCTCAGACCCCCGTCAATGCGCGTGTTAAGGAACTGGCATCCCAATTGTACTCTGTTCAGACATGTGTGGATTGAGGATCTATTGGGGGTTACCCGTGCATCCTAAATGAACCATGGAAATGTTGAAATATCTTTTAAATTTCGTGTTTTTCATTTTAAAGACTTCACATTGGTTTTAGGCAGTTAAACAGGGCCACAAGAAAGCAAAAACACATTTTATACTATACCATCCCCTTGACATAGTGAGTTGATTGACACCGTTTCAAATTTAAGCACCTCCTATAATTTCCAAAACGTGCACCCCATATTTTGGTAGTGTGCTGCTACAAGGAGCTAGTACAGCTTTACAAGGTTGAATCAAGTGCCTAACAGGCCGGGGATCAGTCACATTTCCAGAAAAGGCGCGAACTCGACCCAGTCCGTATATGGGTGAGCTCCACAGGCCTGACGCAGTAATGCATCACAGAGTCAACACCACGGTAATAGAATCCGGCACCAGCGACTCCTTCTGGCCAAACATACGCACAGCCTAACGAGCCCACTGTCATAACACATCGCCTACGCACCAGACCATCGGAATTGAGTTTTCAATTCAGTGACGTTCGGGCCAGCCCACATCAAACACATGCAAGTGACGTCAACCTCTCCATTCTAGCGCGGCGGGTAGCCAAGCACATGTCAACGCGGTGGGAGAGTGACCCACGTGTCCGCCATCCACCGGGTCTTACGCAAGACATTGGATGTACGGGCATCAATGAAAAGCACTTCAACTGCAACTGCAATCATGTTTTACTCAAACCAGCGTGATGGCCATCAAAGCTCTCAGAACGTACCAAGCAGCGCGCCAAGGCCTCATAATATCTCATTAAAGGCCACGGAAACTGGTGCAAATGAATCAATATCTCAGATAACTGGTGCGACATACAGCACGGGTGCGGCTGGGAATTAACCCCTGTAGGATTGGAGTTTTAGGGCGCTTTCAGAGGGGTCCCCCTGAAACGAGCTAGGCAGGAGCGCCCCCTCCTCCCACTACGCCTGGCACGGCAGGACCGAGCCCACTAAGTACTGTAACCGAAGCTAGATTTCCGCTCATATAAAACTCACGGGGTTCCTGCGGGTGCTAGAACCCTATGCTCAAAGGTATCCCTCGAGTACCCAAAACATGTCACGGATATAGAAGCTAAGAAACTGGTCAAACAGCTGTCTATTCCATCATCGTATTGCTCTCAGGTGAAATGTTCCCAAACAGGCCAAGGCTGGACTTAGAAAGGTGTCATAAGCATATGCATAAGCATAAGCATAAGATGGTCTTCACTCGTCCGGGACGATCTGCATTTTGAAGCGTGGATTACTGAGAGGACATCTCAGGCCGCTACCACCATGAGGCGAAAAAAATGTCAAACCCTCCAAGAAATGCTGTCACAGTCCCCGATTTTGACGAAATTCAGTAGGAGGGTAGCACTCTTAGAAGTATTATCACCCACCCAATGTTAGCCATCTATGATCTCTTGGGTCAGACATAGATGTCATCTTAAGTTAATAAGAAAATAATTTGGACGACCTTGTCATCTTAAAACGATAACTCCAGTTCTAATCAAGACAAATACTTGGTTGGTGCGAAACATAAAAATTGATTATTTTACCAGACAAAGGCTAACCTTGGTCCGTGGGCTCCAGAAGACCTTTGACCTCTAGAAGTCTAATTCTAAAAACAATTTTGGCCAATTTTGACTGCAGCGATTTTTATCAAAATTCAAATCAAAACACAGCCTCGAATGTGTGTATTAACATTCAGGAAAAATAGCAGTGGGTACTTCTTAATTGCATGGCCAAATATAGCAAGTTTTGTATCCAGTTACAGTTGCCGGAGCATGCCCTAGGCTACAAATGGACAATTGCTTGCTGTGGGCCTGTAGCCGTCGGATTCGGATAAAATTTGATGTGGGTACGTTGAAAAACTGATTTTCTAATATTCGCGGTACGACCTTAACTGTAAGGTTAAACATAATCACTCTAATTTTACGCGTATGGATAGAAAAGAGTGTGCATGCTGGCTGCGGCCGGCTCATTAAGTACAGCAAACTTTTCCGAGCATGGCACATAAGCAAACTTCTAGCGGATTGAGATATTTCTCAACATTACTGGTGGGAGGTGCGGAACGAGCTCAAGGATATAAACAAATATTTCTTTGCTGGATGGGTTCTCGGGACTTAATTGTGCGCGTGCCGATGAAAATGTTTTGAGGGTATGTAACCATTCTTTAATTTGCCTCAAGGTCAGTGGTTAAAATAAGCCATATGTACCTGCTTATAACGAGACGTATTCGGAAACTAGAAACACTCCTCTACCGAAACATTCCAAGTGTAGATGAAACATAATGCACCAGTGTTGTATGTACTTCAAATCTGCAGTTCCCACAAATGCAATCACTGCAATATGTGGCATACAGTTATTCAATATTCATCCTAATATCCCTTGCATCACAACTCTGAAAATATTATACGAATACATTGCTGCCTTCACCGATGGGGCATAACATGCAGTTTTTCGGTTCCGGGAGAGCAACGGATGCTAGAAAATCGAGATGGCAGGATTTGCTTCTCCAGCCTACAGTTATCGAACTTTAAAGTTGTGCTTAACCTGGGATGAATTTCCCTTCAAAAGTTTAAATAAGTCACATGCTGTTTCACTCAAGGGCACCGTGTAGGGCACTGTCTTTGGGCCTGTCTTTGAAGACAGTGTACACGAACGCCGCTGCAAGTACTCCGCCGCGCCCATAGTAAAAGGTGTCCTACGAGGGCATACCAAAATCGCCTCGGGATTCAGCACTTCGGAAATATTTGTCTCTAACCACGACACCTTTCACTTGGTCTTTAACCGAAGTGTTACAAGACCTCACCCTTCGTAGTTCATAAATATCCTATCTTCTTTAAAAAATGACAGAACTTTATGAGCCGGCGGCACCGCATACACAATGTTTTAATAAAGTTATATATATATATATATATATATATATATATATATATATATAAATGCGCGTGAAAATGCAGCGATGACCTTTGATTTATCTCTCAGGTAAACAATTAAGATAACATCATGCCCCTGGCTATTAGACGACTACCTATCCCGCACCATACCACCACCCGCACCATACGACACACCAAATTCCATCCAAATCCAACCAAGGCCTTATATAGAATCCAACGACTCCAGGTAACACAGCAAGCAAACATCTGTTTACAGCCTTAGGGCATGTTCCAGCAACTACGGCGGGAGAAGTTGTTATGTTTTGAAGTTATACCGCCATTGGGTGTCCAAGCAGGGATGTGTGACCATGTTTTGATAGGCTTTTTTTAAAAAATGGGCTTAGGAAGAATTGGTCAAAATAGCATTTGTAGCGATTCACCTCCAGAGGTGAAACCTTAGAGGTCACATCCAAAAACGGACCCCTATTTGGTAATATTATCAATTATCTATATTCTGGCTCCAGCCGCACTGTTCTACCTGGATTATAACTAGAGTTATATTTGTTTACGATGGCAATGTCGGCAAAATTGTGTGATCTAAGATGGCTTCTTGGAGTTTTAAATCACTCTAGTTGCAAAATCGATATGTGGTAATATGACCTCTATGTCTGACCTCAGAGATAGACGACCCAAATTGGGTGGGTAATAATGTCTCTATGAATACTATCCCGCACCAAATTTCGTCAAAATTACAACACATCTATAATTCTAATTTTTGGAGGATTTAGTATGAAATGACGTCATCTATCACTCCATCCTGCTGTGGCCGACAACCACGCGGACCCGGCTTCCTTGAAACGCCACCACATGCCCCCGAGCCGTGCCTTCTAATATCACCGTCGGACGCGTCGCTGGCTAATTGCGCGGTGCCCCATGTATCACAACAGAATCCCTTCCACCCCAGCAGCCTCTCACTAATGCGATTATGGCGTAAACGCCGGCCGCTCGATCGGCGCCGCGGCCTGGGCGTCTTCGGAGTGCATCATTGGACCGGCACGATATTGGATACTGTCGGCACTGAACATCTCTGTCCTCAGACACCTCCCACCGCGCCGAGCCTCCCGGATCCGGACTGGCCGCGGCGGGAGCTGCCGGTCTGCTGGTGTTACCTGGGCAGGGGACAACGCCATGCCGACCTCCGTTTATTTAGTTTTTAGTTCCTGGTATGCAATATTAAAAGCAACTGCGGCCACCCCGCACAGCAGCAATAAGTAGCGTCCCATAGCCGTATGAGCTGGTTATTGATAGCTCCAGAACAATATATTGTCTAATATCACGGGTTTTAGTGGTCGGCGGATTCTGATATTGTAGACAGACACCAATTCGTCTTCATCTGGCGCACTCATTATAGATAGGACCTCTCCCGGCTTCTGCAATAACTGTCTATCAAATAAAGAGGCAGCGTGCCAAGAATGCACACAGGATTGTAAGTATTTCACAGCTGTATCAACGTATTCACTTTTAAATATAATACCCGTTGTTCATCGCACTCTGGATTTTATGACTGCAAAACGTGACGTCATGCCGCCTTACTATGGAAAACCCTAAAAGCAGGCTCTGATTGCATTTTGTCATGTCAACCTATCTAGTTATTCGCGTTAGTTTGTTTCTTATTCATTCAAACAATTTCGGTCGCTGGCCCACAAATAGCAGGGCTGCAGTCCAAATATGCGCAAGCGGACTGTTCCAGCTTGCATTCCCGCGCCATAAAGAGAACTCGCTGAAAGTCCAAGCGGTAGGGTCGAGAAGCCCGCCTGGTGCGTGTTGCAATAGTCTGTTGTCGCGTGCGGCAACTCTGACTCCAGCGCACTCTTTCCGGCGCTTTCTGCCCGAAGTCGCACAACAAAAACACGCATTGTTGAGAGCGAAGCACCGGTATTCCAGCAGAACTATACAAAGGTATCACCTCGGTTTGGACGGTAGCCCCATCATGAGCATAAGAAGAAACCGTTGCTGGAACGAAATTAAACTCCGTGCCTGCGAATTCGAGGCGCTTCAGCCTAAGGTTCAACCATTTCAGTGATGGGTGCCGGGTGCGCTTAGACGAGCCGAGCAGTTGCGGCGTATCTACAGATAACGCCGCTTCTGCAATGATCCCGCCCACTCCTGGAGCAGCCATCGTGACCTCGCGGCCTCGTGTACGCCACCGGGTCTCCGGGCACGGATCCATCGATATGGGTCCTGAGTAGCCCCGCTCAGCGACACGCCGGCGTCATCAACACAGGGCAACAAGGTCAGATGGAGCTCGAGAGGGAGACCCAAGTAATGGGCCTGCCTGCAGGTCTCAAGCCGTGATTTAGTCGCTACTTCGAAGAGTATAGCAGACAGGGGACTTGTTTCGACCCTAATAAAGTAATTGTTGAGCGGGCGCGTAGCTCCCGTGATGTCTATCTTCACAAATGGTTAAAATATCAAATGAGCGACATTTTCAGACCCTTATGCTAATGAAAATCCTATATCTCCACATGAATACATGATACACTGATGGGCTTTTCACCATCTTACAGTTAGATTGCTTCAATTAATGGATGAGCATAAGCAAGCTGGATGGGGTGTTGGCAAAGCTCGTGATAAGTGCAAAAGTAAAGGTACGTCAAACAATCAAATTTGTGTCACATATTACGCCATAACTTGGTCCAACTCATCTGAATAGACCCAAACATACACAGGGACCGCCGCTATAGTTAAGTGGAGAAGGTTGATGCAATCCCACAGGTTGAACCGCTCGGACGCAGGCGCAGGAGAAAGGGGCGAACAGATTTCACCCCCACACTGTACTTCAAAAGCTATGAATACCATCATGCTAAAATTGTGGGCATATATTCGGGATGACGTTAGAACACGATAGCATTGGTCACATTCAGACCCTACGTTACATACGCTCCCTTCTTCGGTACCTCGGAAACTGCCGGTCCTTACGTTAGTGGTAGCGACTTCTAACGAACCAGCACCAGCAGCGCCTGGTGAACGGAGAGTTGCGGTATCTGACAGCCTCTCTGAACTTGAAGAAACATGTTCAAAACTTGACGTCACATTCCCCAAATAATCTTATAAAAATCTAGCAGCATGAGAAACGATTGTCCTAAGCACACCTGCCGGAAACATGTCGACCGATGGAGAGTAAAATCCCATTTGGTGGGGCAAAGACCGAAAAACATCAAACCCAGGCTTAATGTGGTACGATTCCGAGGGGGTTATCAGGGTATCTGTCCTGCTGAATCTCAGTATACAGTGCTCAGCAAAAGTGATGGCGCGGCTTGCCTGAATAGCCAAAACTGCACCTTCTTTAACAGTCAAATCTGCAGCACACCAGCCGAAAGTGCTATTTTATGGCGCCTATTTGCCAAGAACATGATATAAAACAGCAGCGGGTCTGTGCAGTGTATATGTAGCCGTCTCAGAATGATAAAAAGTTTCTGCCGTCGAGCCGACGGCCACCATTACTTTTGCTGGGGACTATAAACGTTACCACTCGTGGGGCGAGATACCAGCTCGTTCACATTTCTGGGCGGGTGGGAGGGCTTCAGTCGTGTCTACAACGCCCCAAATTATCACCCCAAAGGCCGCCGGCATCAACACGTTGTGACGGCGAGAGGGGAGGAAAACCAGCCGTGACGGCGAGAGGGAAGGAAATCCAGTCGTAATAGCGAGAGGAGAAACCCCCCGTGACGGCGAGAGGGGAGGAAACCCTGCCGTGACGGCGAGAGGGGAGGAAAACCCTGCCGTGACGGCGAGAGGGGAAGAAAACCGGCGGTGACGGCGAGAGGGGAGGAAACCCTGCCGTGAACTGAAAATATGGGAGTCTCTCGTTAAGATTTCTGAAAATTAACCTCATCCATCTGCCAAGCATTACAAGCTTTGAACACCAAACAAAGCTCCCGGTGTAACGGTCAGTTTGTAGCGGTCACATGTGAGGAAGAGAGCTTGGAAAATTGAAACACGCGGCAACACGAATATCGGCCGAACCAGCCCACGGCAGGATCTACGCACCTGTCCCATTAACCCGCCCCACGGGGTCCGGCGCCACCTTGCCCCACGGGGGCCATCGATGGCCCCCCTCTAACCAAAATATGGGCGTTAGCGCAAATCTGCAAAGTGCAATAGAAAGCTCGCGTGAATTCAGTAAGAAATTACTTCGCATGTTTTAGTGCTCAGGTCAATGGTTTGACCTCCAGAGGTCAAATTAGGTCAAGATCGGCTATTTTCACTCAAATATGCAATGATTAAGCAAACTGGGCATAACTCTTATGTCATTAGAGCTATTGAGGCCTGGTAAAGTACATTTGATAGCAAATTGCCTGTACTTATTCCGCTATGTGGAACGTAAGGACCTCCCGCCAGTGGTTTGACCTCCAGAGGTCACCTCGTGACCTAATATGACCTGAGGTCACTAAAGGTCAAAAAGTGACCTTGCCGTATATCAAATGAAAGCCAGTGACAAGACAAACACGATGGTGTTTGTTTCATCGCTCTAGCTCAATTAGGTCAAAAGTTATTGTCAAAATACTGTTTTGACCTCCGGTGACCTGATGACCTTGGAAAAGTCAAAGGGCAAATATGACCCCTGGGATCCGTGAAAGGGTGTCCAAAAACGTTGTTCTGAGCAGTCTGAGTATTTGCAATCATTTTTGTGGCTTTTATATCATGAAATAGCTTTTCCCCATGCTTTTCCAATGGGAGAGGTCGCCTCGTGACCTGACCTCAGGGCACGAAATCGAAAAATCCCGGATATACACCTTGTAGACCCTGGAGGGGTCATGAAGTGTAGGAAGTTTCAAATCGATCGACTTTGAAATGTAGCTCTTACAGAGCTCTAAAGTGAAGCGAGGTGACCTTGGTTGACCTCGTCTGGTGACCTGACCTTGGGTGACCCGGGGTAAAAATTTCAGGGATGATGGGAAAATGATGCAGTGAGAGGTAGAGCCCTCAACCGCGGTGCTGCGCCTCGTCGTTTTTCTGCTATCCCGGAAAAACCTTAGGGGGGCCATCGATGGCCCCCGGTGGGGCGAGGGTTAAGGCGTAGCTGCACAAGCAAATTCTATAAGAGGTATAAAGGATGGAACAGATCCATAAACCGATGACCAAGAACGGTTAAACCCTGTTTCACTTAGGTTTGGTGCCTATAACAAAAATGTCGTTTTTCATGCATTAAAAAAAAGGACAGATGGTAACTCCAAGCTTCACCTAATGAATTTAGCAGCAAACTGGGATCAGCTGCGGCAGGGTGGTGCGAAGATGTTACTTAGCCTTTTAAGAACAAATTGAGATATCTCTGATGCTGCAAACAGCACGTCACTGACCAAATTCACAAACCGAACATATCACTTCCTTTCAGAACTTGTCACTTGAATATACATTAAAAAAAGCAACGCCTGCGTATTTTATGGAATGCATTCTGAAACAGGGTTGGAAAAAAGCTGGCTTAAATTCAATTTATGCCAGCCAGTGGCTTTTATTAATTTAAGCCGGTTTAAACCGGCTTAAATTAATAAAAGCCGGCTTAAATTCAGAATCAACGAAAGACGCATTTAATCCAAGAACACCCTTTCATATCAAAGAAAGATAGGTGAGAACTGCACAATACTATCAATTTGCATATTGTTTGAAGAATTTGAGTTGAGCATGTCATCCATCAAGTTGGCTGAGCACAAAGTCAATGTTGATTAATACTGGCAAGCTGGAGCATACTGTTACGAACAGGTGAATGTGATACTGTTTCAACAGTTCACGTAATCACAGCGTTTTACCTGGATGTGGAGATAGGTCACATATTCTTTCGCTTTTTATGGTTGGTTAGATATATGGACTTTACATAGTAATTAAAGCAATTCTAAAACAAGGCAAAATTGTATTGGTCTCACACAAAGCGTGACAAATTACTATACAAAAAAACATTCATTGGGCAGCAGCATATCACATTGCTCGACTGCATCATGTCGGCTTAATGACAGCCGCGCCGGGCCCTGTGCCAGAAAGACAGCTTTGCATTTGAAAGTTGGTGGTTAGAATTTTGGCCCTGTTCAAACTTAGGCCATTTACTCTATCGTGCTTTTTTGGTGGTCTTTTAGTGGATGTTGGCCAATATCATTTGGTGCATGATTTGAATGCAAAGGTATTTTTTTAAAATGTTAATGATAGGTTAGCTTGTGCTAGGGTTTTTGTTAGCGTTTGTGACACTCCAAAAATATATGTTTAAGATCAGTAAGCACTTGAACATGAATATGGTATTTATACTTTAAGTTTCATATTATTTTTGAAAATATGAAAAAACAGTTCTCGCGATAACTTAACGTGAGTGGCTTTTATTATTGTCATGATAAGTGGTTTAAACCAGGGTGGCATAAATTAATTTATGCCAGCCGGTTTAATCCATGGTTTAAACCGGTTTAAACCAGAACGTGGCTTAAATTTGCCAACCCTGTCCTGAAACATACAGAATGCAATCGGAATGACATGACAAGTGGAGTAATAGTGCTAACCCTTCATTTTCACTGTAAATACAGAAGGCTTGGCAGTACTTTACTGATAACTTTTCACCGAAAACCCAGCAATGTTCGGAATTTCACAACAACACAAAAACAGACTGTTTCCGATATGGAACTTTCTAAGGCATGGGTCTCATATGAAATATATTCTTAGTTGTTCCTAATTTTTCATAAATATTCCAACATAATATAAGTCTTCCTTCCAATGTTTTAAAACCATGTTAACTAACTCACATTTCCAGTGCCTTTAACAAGACAAAACGCCGCCGCACACTATGCTACCGCATTAGTGGCCACCTCGAACGTCCCGAGGGTCCCACATCAGCTACAGTTTAAGGCAATCTCTCCAATCTGAGGATCGGAATTCAATTAAGAGGCAACACTTGTTGCCGGGCTTAAACTTGGGCCGCTGGAGACCAATTCTCAACGCCCCAAATAGCCCTGAATCCACAAAGTTTGATTTCAGCTGGACAAAATGGGGCGAAAGGAACACGTTGCTAAGTTGATTTCAGGCCCAATTTCGAAGTTTTCTGTGCTGCGAAAATCGCTGGGGCTGGCCAGGTCCTGAGTGGCAACGGTCCGGCGAACCGCGGCCGAGTTGGGAGACCGGAGGAGCTGAGAGCTGAACACGCTGAATACTCCTGTGATGTCTTTGGAAATAACGATAACAAACTCCCCTACCACTGCAGCTAAAGGTCTAACAGTAGATGATATTCAGAAAAACACAACTGGTGACAACACAGCTGCAATCCAACAGGTTGCAGATCCTGTGGCAACAATCCTGCAGTCAGGAAATCGAAAACTCAAATTGTTATCACTGTCCTTAAAGGGAATGTGGTACCTTGGTCGAATCCTGGAATTTAGTGTAATTTGGCGTACTTTTAGCCCAAAATCATGGAAGCGTCCATCATTTCTCTGAAAAATGTATAATAAGCTCAATATTTTGATTTTTTAAATCCTCCTCTAGGAAAAGAAATAAATATCTGCCTGTGGATGATGTCATGCAGTGTCCCAAAACCTGGGGTGCTGGGTGCAGAACGACACCCAGTCAAGCAAATTTTCCACTCACTTTTATATATTTTTGCTGAATTTTCCTCTCACTTCCAACAATACTTACTACTATTTAATTTTACTCTCAACAATACTTACTACAAAGGCCAGTTCCATTGCCTCCTCTACCAACGTCCACTGGAAAAGAGATGCAGAATCGACTAAAAGATCGCCGAATTAACTCGGCTCTTATTCCTTCTTTGGCTTTTCTGCAAGAAAATCTGGCGATTTCTATTTTTCTAGCCAATTATACCTGGCATCCTTATATCCACCGATTTCAGTGGAACAACTGAATCGAAATTCCGCGCGGGCAAGACGCTCAGTGCCCCCCGCCCCACCGGAAAAGTTCCATTGGGTGAACACCGCCACTAAATTCCACCACTCACAAAATTGGTGAGTGGAAAATTAGACACCCTAGCCTTGTGCTGCCAAAAAAGTGAGCTGACCGCTTTGAAGATACATTTCTGGAAAGCATTTTATCTGTGCACACGACTTCTAGGCTTACGTCCTTGAAAAGTTGTTTTTGTATTTCTGGTACCGAGAATAGTGAAAAACCATTTTTGGTCATCTTGTTGTTAAAAGCAATTATCTTGAAATTTGTATGCTAAGCAGCATATTTTTCGACATTGTATGGTAGAAAATCGACCATTCATTTCAAAGAAAATACTTTTTATCCATATCAGCCCTTCATTGCTGCGTCCACGCCCTGTACACCCAAATCCACTCCGACACCCCTACGACACCCTAGGCATAAATACGCTCTATTTAAGTTCAACTGAAAGTGTCCGTACTTGAATACATTGAAACTCTACATTTTCATTAAATGATTTTTTGGGCAACAAGAATGCATCCAGTTACCCTTCAAACATCGACACTTTTTGTATTACTGGTCTACGGCGTGGACTTACCAAATCGCTGTCTTTACATCTAGTAAATAAAAGCGGCATCTTTAGGCTTTTGAAAGGCTGGTTTCGTATTCGTTATTGACAAAACATTGTTAGTCTTCCTCTTGGTGTGCTTTTAGTTGTATAATTTTCTAGTCTATAAGGATTTAGAAAATTAATTTAGAGCAATTTTTGAAATCAAATTATGTTGCTCATGCGACCGGCAAGCGGATTGCGATCAGAAATTTAAATTAGTAGTTGCTCCGACGCTGTCGCAACCCGCCGCGCCTGGCTGATTGTAGACGAAGGAAGAAACAACAGAAAGGAGGCCGTAGTAGCTTCGATATTGATAGAAAGCAGCATACTCATATGAAGGTGAGTATATATGTGAAGAGAAGTAGGGAATTGACAGATAAGAAAAAAACTTTGGCAAGAGTCTGGAAGAGTTTATTGCCATGATAGAAAGTTGTAGTTTCGTCTGGGTTAGTTAAGTGTAAACCAAGGCTCTGCTGGACCCTAGCATAGGTGTATACGAGGTGCAGTGATTGAGGCCAGGAGTGGCCTCCAAAATTCCGATAGCTATAGGTATAGGTATAGGAGGGCGTTGTCCCGGACAGGAAAACTATACAGTGTATGCGTAGATAATTAATTTTAGAACTAGGTATTGCATGAAAAAATCCCTTTTCATTTTCACCACCTGCCGATCTCGAGGCCCCTCTGCAGAGTTGGTCTAAGGGGCCCCGATATTTCGTCTCAGGGGCCCTTTAAAGCTGGTCGTGTGGGGAGGGAGGGGGGCACCAGAGTTGGTCTAGGGAAGCCCCGAACACTCTTGGTGGCTCCCAGGTTCTTTCCCCCGAAGGTTGGTCTCAGAGGCCCCTAAAAAGTTTTTATTTGTGGAAATTCACCAACTCCTTAAAAATTGGAGACTGCATCAGGGGTTTCAGCTGGTAAAGATTTACCTGCTTAACCCAAATTTTCACATGGGAATGGTCAAACAATGCTGTTTGGGGATGATTTAAAAATATTTACTTTGAAAAATAAAGGAAATATCCATCCTTCAGTTCAAACAAGGGCTCTGAGAGTTTACCACCTGAGTACCCAAATTGGAAATTTTTACTCCGCCATACATTTTGAGGGGAATTTTCTACTCACTCGCCATACATTCCGAGCTGAATTTTCCACTCGACACCCTAGCGCAAAACCTATTTTGGGTCACTGATGTCATGACCTGGCAACCACTACCATACTTAAAAGCTTCAAGGGCTTCGATTGGCTGATGCTCATCGTGACGTCAGCATATGTCGTCACACCAACAGCCATGACAACTGTGGCCTGCTGCTAGGGGTACATGAGGGGTACATTGCAGGTAAGTTTTAGCTTTTATCTACGGAAATTTCGAGTTCCAAAACAAATGATATATAGAGTACCGGGTTTTCCGACTTGCTTTACAACTTGGCTATCTCAGTTAAAATCATGTTATAAAGGTGCCACCTTCCCTTCAACAAGCCCAGACTCCCGCCGCCCCGTACTGAACCACCAAACCCGGCTCCCTGAGGGTGTCCACTGACTTGAGGGCGAGGTGGTTGATGCGCCCCAGCGCCTGGGTGACGGCGTCGCGTACGTCCTGAGCCTCACAACGCAGCAGAGGCACCAGCAGCTTGTGAAGCGAGGCCGGGTCCGGCCTCTCCCCGCCGGCACACTCCGGGGACGCACTGCCGAACCGGGCACACAGCTGGCTCAGGGACAAGGCAAGTCCAACACGGCCGCACAAGACAGGTCCAACACAGCAGCACAAGACGCACAGCTTTCACAGGGACAAAACAGGTCCAACACGGCCGCAAAAGACGTAGAGCTGTCTCAGAGACAAGACAGGCCCAACACAGCAGCACAAGGCACACAGCTGCCTCAGGGACAAGGAAGTCCAACACGGCCGCACAAGACAGGTCCAACACAGAAGCACAAGACGCACAGCTGTCTCAGGGACGAGACAGGTCCAACACGGCCGCACAAGACAGGTCCAACACAGAAGCACAAGACGCAGACCTGTATCAGGGACAAGACAAGTTCAACAGAGCAGCACAAGACGCAGAGCTGTATCATATACAAGACAAGTCCAACACAGCAGTGCAAGACGCAGACCTGTCTTATAGACAAGACAAGTCCAACACAGCAGCACACGGCATCGGCTGTATCAAAAACAAGACAGGTCCAACACAGCGGCGTGCGGCGCCCAGATGTCTCATATACAAGACAGGTCCAACACGGCCGAACAAGACACAGATCTGTCTGACAGACAAGACAGGTCAGGACAGGTTAGAGACAACACAGCAGCACACGGCAGAGAATTATATGAGATAGCGGACATTCACATGCTGCACAGACTGGGCACTGGACCAGTGACCGCAGACAGTAGAAATCCGCAAACAGTCCGTACTTACACGGAAGAAACATGCCGACCAGTGAGAATAGGATGCCTTCTCACCATCAACGTGGTCTAGCAGAGGCCAACAGGCCAGACAGGAAACAGGACGAACGGACTGCGGGCTTCTCCCATGCGAGATACACACCGGCCAGGCTGTACACCGCGAGCTCAGATACACCGCGCGGGGAGAACAGCTGAGCGTGTTACAGATCGTGGCACGGACTGCCCAAGCCGACAGGACGGCCGCAGAGGCTGAGGCACGGACTGCCCAAGCCGGACAGGACGGCCGCAGAGGCTGAGGCATGGACAAAGGCTGTCCGCGTCGGACAGGATGGCCGAAGAGGCTGAGACACGGACTGCCCAAGCCGGACAGAGACGGCTGCAGAGGCTGGAATACGGATAGGCTGGTCGAGCCGTGCCGACACGCCTTCACGCTAGACGGCGTAGCTTTGGAGCGGCAAACAATATCGTAGCATGGACCACGGCACAGTTAGCAATGGTTTCAGTATGGGGTGTCGCAGTACGCCTATGAAAGAGAAGAACGTGACGCGTTATAGAATATGATTTTCACTAGCACTTCCAGATGGTTCTTTCTAGTTTTTTCCGAGTTTCGGTGATAGAAAACTCATTTCATGAACGCAGCTTATTAGGAGTGACCTAAATTCCGAGCTAGTTCAGGTCATTCAATGTTGAAGCAAACACCATGGATACCCTGCAAGGGTGGTGAAACAGGATACTTAAGACAAGCCATGGCGAAATCTGATACGAAGTAATGCAACATGCGCTGACTCACAGGGGATTTGTTAAGAAAACTGGAACGTTACTTTTCCGCATTTAGAAAAATAGTTCCTCTTCTTCATTAGACAGGCGACGGAGCTGTCATGAACCGATTGTAAAATGACCGCTACATTGCATACAAAGAGAAGAGCACACTGATGTAGGAAACATCCTCACCGTAACAAATTTACGCTTAGAATCGGAGCAGTGTGATTGGTTAAATAAGTGGACGCACCAGCCGTTCTGTTTGTACAGTGTCAATCAAGTCATTTAAACCCTGCACCAGACAATCAGTGCCCTTAACCTCCATAGGTTGGGCCAGAGCTCAAGATCGAAAACACTTGCCAGTAAGCAGCAATCACTGCCAATGCCGTTCAACAAAGGGATGTTTTGGCGTAAAAACAGGCATACCTTCAAAGTGGGGGAAGAAGAGGTGCAGTGCTTGATCAAACTGTCTCAACAGTGTCTCCACAAACGGCAAGGTCGCTGTGGGGTTACGGTAGCGGGATATGTTCACAGGTATGGCCGAGACAGGTTCGGCGCGACAGAAAAACCATGTGGGACGCATATCCGCCTTCTAGGTACCGTTGGAGAGCAGATTAAATACGTGCAATAAGACTCACAGCTGAATTTTAAAAGTTACGTTAGTGGGACCTTCCGTAAGTTATTCGAAACAAAAACAATTAAACAAAGGAATAGACAGGCATGGCAGAGAGAGAGAGAGAGAGAGAGAGAGAGAGAGAGAGAGAGAGAGAGAGAGAGAGAGAGAGAGAGAGAGAGAGAGAGAGAGAGAGAGAGAGAGAGAGAGAGAGAGAGAGAGAGAGAGAGAGAGAGAGAGAGAGAGAGAGAGAGAGAGAGAGAGAGAGAGAGAGAGAGAGAGAGAGAGAGAGAGAGAGAGAGAGAGAGAGAGAGAGAGAGAGAGAGAGAGAGAGAGAGAGAGAGAGAGAGAGAGAGAGAGAGAGAGAGAGAGAGAGAGAGAGAGAGAGAGAGAGAGAGAGAGAGAGAGAGAGAGAGATCGGCTAAGATCATATGCATTGTTCGAAAAGACAATGGGAAGCTGCATTATGGTAATTGGACTAGCTTGAACCAACTGCTAGCCTAAGCTGGTGCAGTTTACGGCGGCTGGGGGACAGTGCATTGTTTCCGACTTCTGTTCAGATTGATTCCGTCCGCTTACCAGCGACTCGACTGACTCCAAATGCTACTCCTGAAAATGTTTCACGGTGATGAATCGGATTGTTCAGGAGCCCTTAGACCTCTTCAGGCATTCTGGAATCACAGCTATTAAACAAACACGAACAGTCTTATATATTGACACGAAAAGAAGTGAGCACGGGCAGGACAAGACCAGACCCCAAGGAAGTCCAAGAGGAAAGTGACAGTTAAAACGTTAAGATGAGAAGCTGATGAACACGTTCACTACAACCCCAGTTTGATGAGGCCGTGTCCAGGTGGAGGAGCACCCTCCAACTCCGTCCCTCTAGTTACCTGACAGTGAGCTCCGGCGACACGCAGCGGCTGGAGGGACGCGGCGTGCTGACCGCAGGCACCACGCGGCACGCGAACAGGGCGTAGTTGCGCCACAGGCCCATGTAGGTGTCGCGGTGGTCGGGCGGCTTCTTCACGGCGGCGGTACCCCTCAGCAGTGAGGCGCGATTGTCGCTCACCGGGCTGCCGATAGGAGGCCATGGTCACTGCACGGACTGCTGCGACGGACAAACAAACAGGTCATAGTCACTGCAGGACAGGGGGGGTCCAGGAGGTTCCGACGACAAACAAACAGGTCATAGTCACTGGAGGACAGGGCAGTCCAGAGGTGCAGCGACGGACAAACAGGTCATAGTCACTGGAGGACAGAGGCGGGCCCAGGAGGTGCTGCGATGGACAAACAGGCCATAGTCACTGGAGGACAGAGGCGGGCCCAGGAGGTGCAGCACAGGGCGGACAGAGGACGGATCTCTCACGCCCCCATCCCAGCCCGAAAGTCCGAATAAAGATCTGGAGATTTTGTATAAATTATGAAGAGGAAGCTTTGGCCGGATGAATACAGCTTCATCGTCAGCCATTTGTGCGTACTGCATCACCGGAGAGGGAAAATACCCGCCTGGACTTTTACTCAGGTGATATATTCCATACCATATTCTGATTTATTTCCACATTATTCAGTGTGATGTCGAAGGGCGATACTCTGCACAGCAGTTCGTGCTCGCCGCACACAGGCATTGCTCCGTGAGCTATCCGGCCATCCGGAGACGAGAAAGCATTATTACATTCTATGTCCGAGCATGGTTTCTTGGCAAAGACCGTTCCGTGAAGGGGATATCCCTCAAATCACCATAATGGGGGAATTCCATGTATATAAGAAAAGACTCAACATAACACGTCTGATTCATTAAAAATAATCAAAACTTATCATCGATATGAGACAGAGGATGTTATTACAGCGGTCCAGTGTCGTTATGCGCTTCCCCCAGGATCTCGCGCGCGTGGTTGTCCCCCGGTCGGGTAATTCACCTGCGGACGTGCGGGCCGGACCCCGCTCGCCAAATGCACTGGCACGCTCGGGTGTGTTGATGCTGCTCTGGCAGCAGCCATGTTTTCGCGTCATCATCAAGGACCTTGGAAATATTTTGGCGTCTTTTTCATGTATTTTCCCGGCAAAGGTGGACTTTTGAAAAATGTGTAACACAATTATCAATTATCAATTCAACCTTATTTTTACGAAGTAAATTCATATATGTCAAAAATAGCCCCCAGGCCTAGCTCCCTCGATGTTAGACACGGGACTTTCTAACAGCACTCGCAATTCGCGGCTCCACCAAAGCTACAGCGAGTGTAAATGTTTCCTTGTCAGGTAAATCACACACACAGGGGGTGCAGCAGTGCACTCCCCAGCCCAGCAGTCCAAAGCGGACTAAGTACCACTCCCTAGTCCGGCAGTCCAATGTGGACTCAGCACCACTCCCCAGCCCAGCAGTCCAGTGCGGACTCAGCATCACTACCCAGCCCGGCAGTCCAATGCGGACTCAGCACCACTCCCCAGCCCAGCAGTCCAATGCGGACTAAGCACCACTCCCCAGTCCGGCAGTCCAATGTGGACTCAGCACCACTCCCAGCCCAGCAGTCCAGTGCGGACTCAGCATCACTACCCAGCCCAGCAGTCCAATGTGGACTCAGCACCACTCCCCAGCCCAGCAGTCCAATGCGGACTAAGCACCACTCCCCAGTCCGGCAGTCCAAAGCGGACTAAGCACCACTCCCTAGTCCGGCAGTCCAAAGCGGACTAAGCACCACTCCCCAGCCCAGCAGTCCAATGCGGACTCAGCACCACTCCCTAGTCCGGCAGTCCAATGCGGACTCAGCACCACTCCCCAGTCCGGCAGTCCAGTGCGGACTCAGCACCACTCCCCAGTCCGGCAGTCCAAAGCGGACTAAGCACCATTCCCTAGTCCGGAAGTCCAAAGCGGACTAAGCACCACTCCCTAGTCCGGCAGTCCAATGCGGACTAAGCACAACTCCCTAGTCCGGCAGTCCAATGCGGACTAAGCACCACTCCCTAGTCCGGAAGTCCAGCGCGGGCTCAGCACCACTTAGCGAGTGAATAACTGTCTGGACGCTACGCCACAGGTCTACACTTGGTAATTTAGTCGATGAGCTATTTGGTCATAACTCAATAATTGGCAATCCAGCAAAAGACCAGGATTTGGGCGCTTCACGTCTCCGCTCACGGCGATGATTTCCCTGGAAACTCGGTCTAATTGGCTGGTCCATTGTACCAAATGACCGCTAACGAGCATTGAATAATCCGCCCGGAGGCTTGTCCGAGCGTCAGCAGCGTGCGACGCCACTCCGCAACAGTGCATTTGCAGATAAAGTTGGGAGTCGCGGCCTCCGAGTGACGACCATTATGACAACCAGCTAATTAAACTGGCACACCAACTGAATGGCTCTCTTGGCGTAAGACAGCGCCAGGACATGAACTGTCCGCTGGGCCATCATTTCAGACAGCTTCTATGAAATAAAGGCCGGTTCCGTCACGCTAACTGACAGACAGCCGGCATCTCTTAATCTCAGCACGGCGGCATCGCCTCATCCGCAGCTGAGGCTTTTGTTCAACAGCTGCTAGACCATGGCATCCATTTGCTGGTGTTGCCAAGCAGGCTTCAGCGGCGAAACATATGACACAGAGGAGCACACTGCATACAAACAGCCTGATTTTAACACTTCCGCAGCTCGTCCACACAATACTCGCAAACACCACAATCCTTTGCACTCTGCTGCAGGTTCAGCGTAGTTGTTTCTCCTTTTCCCGGTTGCTGTCCATCCCTTTGTGGCCGTGTCAGAGGAGAAATCCAAACTGTTTTCAGAAAACGAGGAGCGGGGGGGCCAGCGGCGTGGTGTGATATGTAATTCGGATGTAAACGGACTCTGGAAGTGTGAAACACCGGGCACGGGCGCAGAGACAGCGGCAGCACGGCAGGCGTACCCAACTTCAAATAGCTATTCACAATATAAGATTGCTCGCAAGCGACGACACAAGACAGCGTACCGTTTGACCTCTTCAGCTTTCGGAAAAGGTATGCTAAACGCGGATCAGTGAGCCAACATCATTCCCCTGCATGACACACACACACACAATATATCTATACTAAATATCTGTCAATGCCAGTGGAAATAAGCTTTTTCAGTAGGAGCATGCATAATGTTTGTTTTTCATCTGTTGCCATGGCGGCTGTCGGTTAACAGCTTTAATAAAGTTATGAAGGAGCCGTTCTCAGGAGTCCGGATATAACCATCCAAGCAATGCCGCAGTGACAGGCGAATTTCAACTCCACCGCTTAACGTCCCGCAAAGCACACAACCGGACACTCCGCTCAGGGACCCTCCCATGGCTCAGTTACCAGCTAATCCGGGCGTGAACAGACCAACGAAGCGTTTTGGGTAAGTACATTCCGTGTCTGTATAACAGTGCCAGTAGAATGTTTCTGAGCCGGTCAGAGCCCGGCGCTGCCTGGGTAGCCAGGCGGCGTGGAGAAGAGGCGACGCGGCCGGCAGGCTGGGCGGCTGACCGGGCACGGAGGCCTCACAGCCACACTCACGAGGAAGCATAGTGTCGGGTCGGCACAATCACTCAATGGAATTACTGTATCATGCTGCAGTACAATTAGTAGCTCTGCAGAGCTGGAATAAACATCGACACGGAAACAGAAGGACCCTGAACAGCATGTAAGTGTAATTTTGAGGCATTAATAAAGGCAATTGCCCGATTAAAACACGCTGCAATACAGGCGCATGTCACGGAAAGAGCCATATGAGCACCGCCGCACAGAAATGTGCAACGGGCTGGGCACCAACGAAACGTCAGTGCCTGCGTGCCGTTTCAAAGGACATCACCACTGAAGAGGCGGCGTTTCCAGTACAAACGACGGCGACCGCCGCAATAAGAGGTCCACCACCACCGTCGTCCAGCGCAGGCACGCGTATCGCAGGCCATTGCAGGCCATCGCAGGCCATCGCAGGCCATTGCAGGCCATTGCAGGCCATCCTACGTCTGGCATTCCAACTGGGCGATGGCCAGGGAGGCAAGACCAGCGTCCTACTTACGATCATATGTTTCGCTATATGCAAATGACGATAGTTAACGTTTGCAGTAGCAACAGTAGCAACATACCCCGACCAATTTCGCATTTCCTTGTCTTAATTGAGGCGAGCTATAGCATACATCCGCGAATGATAGCATAAGATGTCCCATACATTAGATAGTGGATGATTCAAGGGGACATGTTGCCTGTAACACCCGTGTATGGCGATGATGGAGTGTCCGCCCACTATCATATTGTTCATATGGGAAACTAGATAGCGCAATTTGTCCTGCATATGGTACTACCGTAGCAATACAAAATAGCGTAGAAGTTACAAATTATAATATGCTGGTGAGACTAGCGCCAGAGTGGGTTCAAGGCACTAACATTCAGCTGAATGGCTTTCATGAGTGGCTTAGGCGGTGCAGTCGGTTGGAGCGCTCGTTTGGTTCTATCACGTGACCCAGTGCGTGGGAAAAGGGTCATGGGATGGAGCGGACCTAGAGGCAGGATTTAGCACCCTGCTGTAGCTCAACCCCAGTTCGTTTCTCTCGCCTTCAACTCCCTAAAACCTAGTGATTGGTGGGTCGAGAACACCAAGAAAAAACAACAATGATCAGTACCGAATCACGTACGCTTCAAATTCAAATAAAGGAATATATTTCAGACTCCAAGGTTGTGCACTTCCCAATATTCGAAGTTTCGGCCGCAAGATATACTTCACGCAGTGACCAGACCAATATCATATCCACATCTTGTAAATGGACACCTCATGTGTAAGCACGTATGTACCTAAACAAAGGAAGAATAGGTATATAGGGAGAGGGCTGGTGGGTCAAAGAAAGGTCCCTCCGTGCGGCAGACGACGGCATCGGTGTTCACCTGGGCTCCCTGCCCACGAAGGGAGCGCCGGTACTCATGTGGGATCGATTAAGGTAAATACTGCACCGGTATTATGTGGGATACGCGACGGTGAAGAGTGCATCAGTGCTCACGTGGGGTCGATGACGGTGAAGAGTGCGTCAGTGCTCACGTGGGGTCGGTGACGGTGGAGAGTGCGTCGGTACTCACGTGGGGTCGATGACGGTGGAGAGTGCATCAGTGTTCACGTGAGGTCGATGACGGTGGAGAGTGCATCAGTGCTCACGTGAGGTCGATGACGGTGGAGAGAGCGTCGGTACTCACGTGGGGTCGATGACTGTGGAGAGTGCATCAGTGTTCACGTGAGGTCGATGACGGTGGAGAGTGCATCAGTGCTCACGTGAGGTCGATGACGGTGGAGAGAGCGTCGGTACTCACGAGGGGTCGATGACGGTGGAGAGTGCATCAGTGTTCACGTGAGGTCGATGACGGTGGAGAGTGCGTCGGTACTCACGTGGGGTCGATGACAGTGGAGAGAGGGTCGGTACTCACGTGGGGTCGGTGACGGTGGAGAGAGCGTCGGTACTCACGTGGGGTCGATGACGGTGGAGAGTGCGTCGACACTCACATGGGGTCGATGACGGTGGAGAGTGCATCAGTGTTCACGTGGGGTCGATGACGGTGGAGAGAGCGTCGGTACTCACGTGGGGTCGATGACTGTGGAGAGTGCACCGGTACTCACGTGGGGTCGATGACGGTGGAGAGTGCATCAGTGTTCACGTGGGGTCGATGACGGTGGAGAGAGCGTCGGTACTCACGTGAGGTCGATGACGGTGGAGAGAGCGTCGGTACTCACGTGGGGTCGATGACGGTGGAGAGAGCGTCGGTACTCACGTGGGGTCGATGACTGTGGAGAGTGCATCAGTGTTCACGTGAGGTCGATGACGGTGGAGAGTGCATCAGTGCTCACGTGGGGTCGATGACTGTGGAAGTGCACCGGTACTCACGTGGGGTCGATGACGGTGGAGAGTGCATCAGTGTTCACGTGGGGTCGATGACGGTGGAGAGTACGTCGGCACTCACATGGGGTCGGTGACGGTGGAGAGAGCGTCGGTACTCACGTGAGGTCGGTGACGGTGGAGAGAGCGTCGGTACTCACGTGGGGTCGATGACGGTGGAGAGTGCGTCGGCACTCACATGGGGTCGATGACGGTGGAGAGTGCATCAGTGTTCACGTGGGGTCGATGACGGTGGAGAGAGCGTCGGTACTCACGTGGGGTCGATGACTGTGGAGAGTGCACCGGTACTCACGTGGGGTCGATGACGGTGGAGAGTGCATCGTGTTCACGTGGGGTCGATGACGGTGGAAGAGCGTCGGTACTCACGTGGGGTCGATGACGGTGGAGAGTGCATCAGTGTTCACGTGGGGTCGATGACGGTGGAGAGAGCGTCGGTACTCACGTGGGGTCGATGACTGTGGAGAGTGCACCGGTACTCACGTGGGGTCGATGACGGTGGAGAGTGCGTCGGCACTCACATGGGGTCGGTGACGGTGGAGAGAGCGTCGGTACTCACGTGGGGTCGGTGACGGTGAAGAGAGCGTCGGTACTCACGTGGGGTCGATGACTGTGGAGAGAGCGTCGGTACTCACGTGGGGTCGATGACGGTGAAGAGAGCGTGGATGCGGTGGTGCACCAGAGGCCAGGCGTGGGCCACCGCCGTCGGCGACAGTGTCGCCAGCCGGCCGTGCTCCAGGAAGCCCTGCAGGCAGAGGGCCCAGGCGTCGCCGCCGGCCGGCTGCGGCGCAGACTCTCCGGCGGCGTCCTCCTCCTGTGGCCCTGCACACGCCGGTGGGTCGCCGTCAGACCGGACTCCCACCAGGCCGAGCTCAACACAACCCGTCTCACCGTTACCAGCGCTTACATGGTCCGTAAAGACTGAACATTCGCGAACCGTACCCAGCAGCATTACGTTCCCTGTATGTCCGCGCGCGTCTCTGTGTGTTGCATCAGCTATTTATGAAAACTGCGACCATCTGTTTTACATGCACCACTGGTACGTAAAGTTTTAGAAAATCCTCAGAAAAATATAACACAAGAGATGGCGACTGTCAAAACCCCGCCAGTCACCATCCACCCCCCGCAGTCCTGCAGCCCAGCCAACCCCGCCAATACCAACATCGCTCACCTGCTGGCTCCCCAGCTGTCCACACATAACTGCTCCGCTCAGCAATCCACTGCAGGTCGCAGCTGAAGTTGCTGGCCAGAGCAGCCACCTTCTCGGCGGCGGGCAGCAGCGGCAGGCACCGCTCCAGCACCAGCGGGCACGCCGCGTCTATCACGTCCAGGGCGGGCGTCTCCTCCGGCCGCAGACAGTCTGAGGCGGGCGGGGGTGTTAGGCTGGCAGACAGTCTGAGGCGGGCGGGGGTGTTAGACTGGCAGACAGTCTGAGGCGGGCGGGGGTGTTAGGCTGGCAGACAGCCTGAGGCGGGCGGGGGTGTTAGGCTGGCAGACAGTCTGAGGCGGGCAGAGGGAGAGGGAGGGGCGGGCAGGGTTGTTAGACAAACAGTCTGAAATGGGCAGAGGCAGAGGGGGCGGGCAGGGGCGTTGGCTGGTCCCGTTAGACACCAGGCTAGAGGTGCTATCACGGCGGGGCAGATCGAAAGCCAGGTACGGACCTTAGGGACCCAACCGCTACACATCTGACATCGATAACGTATTTTCCAGAGACCCTTAAGCACGGATGCGTCACTCCTATTTGCTAACTGCATACCTACATGATGAGGTTTCAGCGACCGAAAGATAGAGAAAGAACCGAAAGAAAAAGAAGCGACCGAAAGAAAGATGCGATTTCAGCGGCCACTGACCCAGCGCGCGCAGCAGAAGCTTGACCTCCTTCAGGATGTGGACAGCCAGTCTGCGGACGGCGAGGCGACACTGGCACAGCATCACCAGCGCGAACCCCTCCACCATGTGCAGCACGCCGGCCGTGTCCGTGCGCTGGCGGCAGCACCAGACCGATTGAGTCACGACTCAGAGTCAGAATCGACTCTGACTTTTCTTGAGTTAGATTTGAGTCAAACTCCATATCTGAATTTTGGTTGAGTCAGAGCTGATTCACTTGCTCCATCGATAATTTGAGCCAGATTCAGAGTCAGTTATTACGCCGTGAGTCAGAATTGAGTGGATAAAAAATACATTAAATCATCAAAAAGTATTGACAGGGCGACCCAACAGCTTTCAGGGGCAGCACCACAATGCAGGGACTAAATATAGCATCTTAGCCATCTGATGCAACTTCTTTTAGCAGAGAAAGATATGTATTTGCAGTCTTGTTTTGAGTGATGTAAACATTCAACTCTGTTTTCTAACATGTTTTCAAATACGCGAGAATCAGGTTTTGGACAATAAAAAGAGTCACAGGACCGCCGGAGCAGACCTTGGACGGGAAAGCTTCCGTACCAATGTTAATCACTAGTGCCTTAAACGGGGAACCTCCCACGTCATGGTCAGCTCGATATATGGGGCATAGGCGGATCCCGGACTTCCAATTTGGGGAGCACCATCCGAAACAGAAAGGCACCACTTTTGGGCGGCAAAACCTATCAGGCGGGCGCCTAAACCTACCGCGGGGGCGCCGATACTCACATCGGGGGTGGGGGCGACCTTTCAAGGAGACACCATTGACCTCCCGTGGGGGCGCCGTGGCCATTTCAAGGCGCGCCGAGGCTAGATCGGGGGGGGCAAGTGCCCCACTCACCCCTGAATCCACCTATGACAAGGGATGTACACTCCTCCGATAGTATTTACACCCTGCGAGAGAAACTCGCCCGTTCACTCCTTGATTGAAGGTGAACGACCGGGTACGTGCTAGTGATCCCATTAACTAGAAATGACCAATACGCCGGCCTCTGGCCTGCCTCTGTGAATAAGTTTCCGTGTTTGAATATTCATTGCGTTCATGAGGCCTTCATGTAAGCACGCTAAGGGTGCCTAAGTTACTTAACATAATTCCATCACGGATGCAAGACAGTAGAATCGATACCAGCATACTTCCTTTCCACACAAGTAATTAGGTAATTGCCCTTGTATGTCATACCAGTGCACACTATAAGTGACATCTTGATTCCCCTGAGTACAAGCGACAAGACATATTGGCGGCTATACCACCGCAAAACAGCAGCCATACTGCGAGGAGCCTGGGACTGCGGCCTGGAATCGCTGCCACCGTACCCTGGGGCTGCCCGACTGCCCTGAGACTGACCTGAGACCTGAGACTGAGACCTGGGGCTGCCCGGCTGCCCTGAGACTGAGACCTGAGACTGACCTGAGACCTGAGACTGACCGGAGACCTGAGACTGAGACCTGAGACTGACCTGAGAGGGCGAGGGCGCGACGGCGTTCAGCTCGCGGCGTTTGATGGTGGAGCCGCTGGTGGGGCTGGTCAAAGCATTGCGCCAGGTCGTCACCAGCTGTAGCACCTTCCTCAGGCCGCTGTCCAACAGCGCGTGCGAGGTGTCTGCCACCTCCCGGCTCATGAATAGGATCATTCCTGAGACGGGAGAGACTCGTGAACAGGACCATCCCTGACGTGGAATAGATCCGTGAAGAGGATCATTCCTGAGGTGAGAGAGACTCGTGAACAGGACCACTCCTGACGGGGTAATGGACAGTGTGAACTCGTATGTTCATGTTCGCCGTAGCCCTGGTCTTGAACTTTACAAATACGACAAGGACTTACGCAGTTGCCTAGTAGGCCCTATAATATGTTTGGCTTCAGGTAAGAACGGGCTTGTAGCGAAAGAAACAAGAACTATCTAATTTATTTCTTGACGTCATGATTTAAGAACTTACAAATGCAGTTTGTGGCGAGTTCAGATGTATCGAACATACATAGAAGCATTCCTACCGAGTGGCTTTAGATATTAGGACTTAAAAACCTAAGGCAGTCTTATATAGCTCCCCGTGTTTAAACAGATATCCCTTCCACAGCGAGCAGACGGAGGTGCCGTTACCGAGCAGGACGTCCTCGCGCCAGTCTGGGAAGTCGACCGCCAGGTTGGTGAGGCTCTGGAAGCTCAGCACTCGCAGCTCCTCGTCCCTGTGAACCTGCCGGCACACCATCGCCTGCGGTCACTGCATCGCTCACCGCCGCAGCATCGAGCCTACAGCGGAACGGTAGCGCCAGCAGCAGCAGCTGCACGCCGCAACAAACTGTACAGTATCTAACATAGTTATTCCCAAGCAGAGCGTCACGAGCCCCTTTGGGGTTATGGAGCCATGTTATGCAGACAGCGAGGGTCTGTGAAGAGGCACCATAAATGTTATGGTAAAACTGATTGATGCAGTTCTAGGCTGAGCATACCCAGAGAATTTCACCACCGTAGGGAATAAAATATGTTATTCCAGGCGGTTAAAACACTAAAACCACGAATGAATTTCCGGGAAAAGACCGTTATTCAAGACGATATAGAAACGCCACAAAGGCCAGCGTTTGAGAAAGGTATGGACTAACAGCTTACAGTTAGTCCATACGTTACCTTGTCGGCAACGAAGGCTTCAAATAAAAAAGTATCTGGCCAAAAGTATTTGAATACATGCGCGCTTTCAGTCTGCGTTTGTTTTTTTGTTTTTGTCTTTTTTAGAGCTGCAACGCTCCGATGGAAGTGTCTGTACAGGTCCTGGATGGTCATTTTTAAAGGTAAAGATACCCCCCTCTGCCCACCCATCACTGACCGTGAGACGGGCCAGCATTTCGATCAGGTCCTACCTTGTCATTTCTAAGCGTTTAACCCGCCCTCCCCCGCCGTCACTCACTGTGAGACGGGCCAGCATTTCGATCAGGTCCTGACGCGTCATGCCGTCCGGTACCAGTCGCGGGATGGCCGCCACGCACGTGCGGAACAGGTCAATCTTAGGCTTCCGCTCTCCCGTAGTCCGCTCGTCCGGCTCCTGCCACAGACATACCGGGGTCAGTACGGACGGGTGTGACTGATGCACCGCGGTCAGAGTGCTACTCCCCTGGACGACAAACCAGAGTTCCACGTGACGTCACACACACTGCAAAACTTTCCCTTATCGAAGCAGCCAGCTTCAGATATGTTCCACGCCATTTCTCCGCCACGAATAATCGACCTGGAGCTGAACGGATGCATGTTGTTTGTACAAAGACAGGGCATGTTTCAGCGACTCCTCAAACCTTTGTTTGTTATTGTGAGTGACCTAAAGTACATTAAATGAGCATTGAGCCTTAGCCCTCGCCTCACCGAGAGGCCATCGATGCCCCCTCCCTAAAGTTTTTCCAGGATAGCAGGAAAACGACGGGGCGCAGCACCATGGTTGAGGGCTCTACCTCTCACACCCCTTCACCCTTTTTCCCACCATCCCTGAAAATGTTTACCCCGGTTCACTCAAGGTCAGGTCACCAGGCGAGGTCAACCAAGGTCACCTCACTTCAATTTTTGAGCTCTATAAGAGCTACATTTCTAAGTCGATCGTTTTGAAAGTTCCTACACTTTATGACCTCTCCAGGGTCTACAAGGTGTATATCCGGGATTTTTCGATTTCGTGACCTGAGGTCAGGTTACGAGGGACCTCTCCCATTGAAAAGGCACGGAGAAAAGGCTGTCTTATGATCTAAAAGTCACAAAAACGATTGCAAATGCTCGGCTTGCTCAGAACAGCGTTCCTGGACACCCCTTCACGGATCCCAGGGGCCATATTTGCCATTTGACCTCTCCGAGGTCATCCAAGGTCACCAGGGGTAAAAAACAGTATTTTAACAATAACTTTTGACCTAATTAAGCTAGAGCGCTGAATCAAACACCATCGTGTATGTCTCGTCACTGGCTTTCATTTGATATACAGCAAGGTCACTTTCTGAAATTTCGTGACCTCAAGTCATATTAGGTCACGAGGTGACCTCTGGAGTTCAAACCACTGGCGGGAGGTCATTACGTTCCACATAGCGGAAAAGGTATGGCATTTTCCTATCAAATGTACTTTAGCAGATCTCAATAGCTCTAATGACATAAGAGTTGTGCCCAGTTTGATTAAGCATTGCAAATTTGAGTGAAAATAGCCGATCTTGAGATAACTTGACCTCTGGAGGTCAAACCATTGACCTGAGCGCTTAAACATGCGAAGTAATTTCTTGCTGAATTTACGCGAGCTTTCCAATGCACTTTGCAGATTTGCGCTCACCCCCATATTTTCGGAGTTACAGGGGGGCCATCGATGGCCCCCGGTGGGGCGAAGGTGGCGCCGGACCCCCGGTGGGGCGCGGGTTAATCAAATTTCGATAATTTATTAGCTTTGCTACGCCTGCCGTATTGGTGCTAGCCAGTCGCAAGCTATCATGTATATATTGGTGCTAGCCAGACGATATACCATCCAAACTTTGGCACTACTTTGGCACTGCAAATAACAGGTGGCACTTCCTGAATTTATTTGGATGAAGCACCAACTGCTACGACAATAGAGTGCCGCCAACTCGTAACCTGTCGTTTACTAAGTGTACGTTCATGTTTAACAATCACCTCGTAAGGAGGGGGGCGCTCTCCCCCGTTTACCTCCGGCATCCGAAGTCGGACACTGGACTATAACAGGGACTTTATAATTCGAGTCATGAAATGTGAATGCAAACAAAAAAGCAAGAGCTGCGAAGAGAAAACGAGTAGCCGCCGATTCAGTCCCAGCACTGAATCCCCTGTAATTGTTCTGCAGCATGTGGCAGAAGCAGCGGAGATCCCCTCCAGTATTAATGTGAGCCGGCTGGCTGCACGGCGGTAACCGGGCGCTGCCTCAACACGGACACATCCCCGATGCTGGACACGACCACTCCTAATTCTGGGGAAATCGTGACTCTGGCCTGATATCGACGGCTAGCGCTTTACACAGCTGAGCTTTCAATATTTCACGGACACGGGCGCAGCGCAGGATAATTCCTTGAACAGCTTGTGAGCTGCAGTCTTTTTAAGCCACATCCTCCGGTTCACGTCCAACATATTCCTTGGTTCAACACCTCATACAGCGGGGAAAACTAAATTATATCATCCATCATTAAATTATTAAATTATCCATCAGCCACTCCACAATACGTCAGCGACAACACCAAAACCAGCGCTACTGCCTCCACTATGGCGATGTCAGCAGCGACTAGAAGCCGAGCAGCATCATCAGCCCGGCTAAACACCGACAGCGGACGACCACCCCCACCGGTAGTAGTTCGCCGCTCTGATCTGACACCACGTCGCGTGATGGGTCTCCCCCATTTACCGTAGCTGAGGCCATTCAGAGCCCACGGCTTTGACCTGATGCGCCATAGCAGCGCCCCAATGGACGCAATCAACGAGGCCAAATGAACAATATCGCCCGTTGACTCACTGAAGCCGCACGGTGGGGCGAAATGGTTTCGCATCCACTAACGATGATCAATGTCGAAACAGCGGTAATAGGGTAATAGCAGCCCGTCCATGGCCTGAAGACAGCCATAATTTCCGCTCAGGTTGGAACACAAAGCCGTGATCGCACTCATTTAGGTCCGTTCATGAAGAATTCAGGTTTAAATTGTGAGTTTCCCGTCTTTTTATCGACTAAAGCTTTATCTAATGTGGCCACCCCATGACACTACTCAGTCTAAAAAGATTAAATGAAATATTCCGAGGGCATTATGTTCGTCTCAGCACTGAGCAAAACTTCTTACTTCCAGATGTGTCAATGGACCGAAATATGTAATCCGAACGTACCGGGAAAAATTGCATCTGACACTCTCCAGAACATAATGTTCTACAACACGGCACAGCGCGAATGGATTAATCGCGTAATAAGATGACTGAACAGTCGAATATTCACGCCAGACCAAATAAAACAAGCATCCAGGCGTAATGTGTCCAAAATTGTTTAAGAACGACTGCGTGGCATCATTTGATTGGCAGAATTAGGACTCGATGCTTGTGATGCTTGTGAAGCTTGTGAGTGTTGGCAATTTTGTTCGGTACATCGAAACAACGCATCAGCTCGACAAAGATTTGCCTTGACAGCGTCATTGTTGGCATTCAACGATGGCTGGATGTAATTAATCTGCTAGGGCTAATGGCGCCGCCACTCGCTCTCTGTCGTTAGGAATTCCGGTAATCAGGCCACCCCCTCTTCACAGGACCCAGCGGGACTTGAACCGTGGCGCTTGCTTCAGAAAGCAGGCACTCAGAACCTTTAAACCACCCGTCCCCTATCACCAGCTGTCTCCGTCGCACACGAGACTGAGACAAATAGGTGAAAACCGACGACAAACCTCGTAGCTAAGACCCGTTATGTCCATGACTTCGTTCATCAGCATCATTGCGATTGGGCGTTCAGGGCGCATCGATTGCCACAGTCACGTTGCTGGCTGACCTTGTTGACGTTCTGCGTGTTGGTCAGCATGAGCGGCCGCCCGAACTGGCTGTCCAGAGCCCGCAGGATGTCGCTGAACACCTTCCTGACGTACGGGTAGTAGGCGACCACGCCGATACTCCGCGCCGTGTCCTCAGTCAGCATCTTACTCAGGAAGGTCTTTTTCACCCGCAGCGTGTTGCCTGCGCGGAAGAACGGACGTCAGACACGGCAGGGACCATAACCGAGACAGCTGGCAATTTAACACACGTGCGGCACTCCCGGTAGCATGCTTGTGAGGAACGCCATCAGCTCCGGGTCCGCGGACAGACTCGCAGTCCTGACTTCAGGAAATACCACCAATATTAAGCCCGACTCTAATGTAACGAAAACACATAGTTGGTATTGAGATGGCTCGGGGTGATACTGTCATGTCTTAAGAAAACCTCCCGCTGGTACACCGCCAGGGCGGGGACACAGATGTTGAGGGACTGCCGGGCACGCACCCGAGGGCAGGACCCCGACGGTGCGCGGCATCGGAGGCTCGCCCTCCTTCTGCTGCAGACTGTCAGCCACCACCAGGAAGGCGCGCAGACCGATCGACATCCGCTCCGGCGTCGTCACGATCTTCACCGCCCGGCCCACCGACAGCAGATCGAACACGATCTCGCGCATGGCAAAGTCCAGACGCTCCTGCCGGTCAGAGGGCGCTGGTATCGGTGCAATAGACGCTCCTGCTGGAGAGAGGGCGCTGGTATCGCACAATGGACGCTCCTGCTGGACAGGGGCGCTGGTATCGGCACAACAGACGCTCCTGCTGGAGAGAGGGCGCTGGTATCGCACAATGGACGCTCCTGCTGGAGAGAGGGCGCTAGTATCGGCAGAATAGACGCTCCCGCTGGTCAGAGGGCGCTGGTATCGGCACAACAGACGCTCCTGCTGGTCAGAGGGTGCTGGTATCGCGACCATGGACACTCCTGCCGAACAGAGGGCGCTGGTATCGGCACAACAGACGCTCCTGCCGAACAGAGGGCGCTAGTATCGGCACAATGGACTGGGGTGTCAGTGTGCCGCCAATTCACAGACCACGCCCGGAAGGTAGCTTATATACTGGTTTGTTGTCACAGTGTGGGAAGGGGAAAATGATGAATCACCAGGACATACATGTTATAAATCATCGCCCCAGTGTGTCTATGTGGGGGGAGGGTGAGGGTGTTTGAATAATGCATCATCTAATTAATTGATTTGAAAGTACTTCGTAGTGAACCAGGTTTCAAGTTACTACAAAGCAAAATCGTGAGCAAATTTTAGCTTCACTTCACTATCTTAATCATACGGGTCAAAGAGATAATTCCAAACCCAGCCACCAAATAGCAAGCGACTGACCTGCGCGATGAACTGGATGATTTTGACGAAAGATGTTGAGCGGGGTGTCTCTTGGCACGACGTTTTTGGAGCCCTTGGGGAAGAGCGAGTTGACGATGGACTGCAGTCTGCTCTGGGTGGCCGAGTTGCTCTCGCACTTGATGCGGATCATGTACACCCAGAGCAGCCGGTACAGAGACTCTGTGCCCAGCAGTACACGTCAGGTGGGCAAAGGCTGAGTGGGAGAGCTATACAGATGCATTGAAACGTACAGCGAGTAAATTCTTCAATAATTCAGCTCATTAGAGAGAACAAAATGGTTTGACACTTTGGTATCACATGCACGCTGTTCACAATTGATATTACACTTGAAAGCGTTCAAATTTTCTATCACAAACCCCATCCCTAGTTTCTTCCGCTAGACCCACAGCGTGGCGAACCATACCGAGGGCGACGCGTGACATCTTGGGGTCCTTGTTCTTCAGGTTGCTGAGACACATGGCGAGGAAGTAGTGCCAGTTGGAGAGAAAGAACTGCTTCTGACTGACGCACAGCAGGCAGGTGACCAGCGGAAAAATCGCCAGCCGGTGCTTGCCCTTGGTGCACATGTCCAGCGTGTGCGTATACAGCATCTCCACAAACGTCTTCAGGCACGGCACGTTCACCTCGTTCTTGACACACTGTGGCGCAGAGGTGCCGCGACGCGTGAATGCAGGAGTAGGTCATGTAACAACGAGTGAGGTTCTGTTCACTATGAGATTCCATGTAATTTTAACGCACTGTAAAACGCACGTGGGGCCCTATAATTCTTGGAATAGGTCATTCCAAATCGATGCGAATAGCACCGTAGCTGAGACGTAAAATGTCAAAAACGGTCGTCTGAACAAGCAACTTTCTACATCAAACAAAGTTACCCCCCCCCCCCAAAAAAAAAACGGGGCTTAACTTCCGATGGGCATCACATACATTTTTAGCCAGAATTTAGTCAAACTTCGAAGTCCAGGGACATAAAAGATCATAAAAAGCATGATGTTTCAAACTAACACCAACATATAATGTGGTGTCTCCCTTCCGTTAAATTCTACTTTACATTCTAGACACCTCCCATTAAATCCGCACTTCTCTTTCTTTCATTTAACTCCGTGCAACATTTTATGGGCTTTACGTCAAAAATTTTTGGCAGAACTGAATGGAACTTCGCTTATATTTAGCATGTTTACAAACAAAACGTCAAAATATCAAAGTTTTGGCCTTTCTTTTTCATCGCATGTCACAGATGTTAGATGCCTTCCAGTCAGCTCCCTGCATTTGCTAAGTGGTCAAAAGTGGTAAAAAAGTGGTAAAAAAGTGGTCATTTGCAAGTGGTGTTTCTCGGACTCGCAAGCGCAGACATCCTAAGCCTCTCCACAAGCTCGGCGGCTCACATCCTCCAGCGTCCTGAGTTGTTAGTACCTATGCGCTTCAAAGTGCGTATAGATGTTCTTTCCAGTTGCAAACTTATCCAGATTGTCCCACCATTTCAGAGTTCTGTTTAAGTACGGCTTTAAGGCCCCAAATTTCAGCGAACAGATCTGTCTTGTGGCAGCGTTTCTCAGTTTTTTTTTCTTCACTGGAGTCCCCACTGAGGCCCGGGTGCAATTTATACAATTTCTATTCCGCCTTCATATGCAACGCGCTACCCCTAGCATTTCTATACAACCTTATCTTCGAAAGTTGCATAAAACAGCATTAAAATAAACAAAATTCCAAGTAACTATATATATATATATATATATATATATATATATATATATATATATATCTAAAATCATAACTAATCACACATTTAGCCAAACAAATATCCTGTAAATGTTGCCGAAAGAGAGTGTTTGCCACATATAAATACAAAAGGATCACAATTTCGTTCAGCAGCACCAGGAATCAGGAGCAACTCACAGCAGCCACGGGCACTAGAATCTCCACGAAGAGGCCGGCCAGAGCGTGCTTAATGTCCTTATCCTTGACCTCCAGAAAATACTGCGACAGCTCCTGCATGAACTGGAAACTGATCTCAAACTCTTCGATCGGGACCATCTGCGCAGAGGGCGGCTCTTCACAGTCAGCGGCGAGGGAAGCAGCAGCATCCCCTGCTGCGCAGCGTCTCTATATTCCCGGCCCACACAACCCATCTGAACAGCGAAACATTGCTGAAAGTCACACATGAGATGGAAGGAAAAATATAGTCCACAGATATATGAACGCTTTCGGTGTGTGCTTGCAGCTTTGTGAAATTCTTCTTTTATCGTGCCCTCAGAAAGACAACAGCATTACCGAAAAACATCTCCATGCATACAAGCTACAGCACCAAGCCGATGAAACACGCTATTGGGTCGACAAGAACACAATAAATTCACATCCCAAATGTTACCAACACACACATGGTCATATTCCACCAAACCACAGGTCATGCCCACGCACCTTGACGCGGAAGAACTTCATGCCCATGAGGAGGGCGATGATGCCCTGCGTGGTCTGCTGGCTGCTCTCCTTGGCGTTGAGCTCGCGCAGCTCGTGCATGAAGCGCGCCCTGACCGAGTGGATGCGCGACTGCGCCAGCACGCCGATCACCTCGGCGTACAGGTCGGCGATGATGTTCACGTTGGAGGAGTTGGGCCCGGCCGCCGTGCTGCGGGAGAGACCGCAGCTACAGAGTGAGGAGGAGACACCGGGCACCTACACAGCAGGTGGCACACAGAATACATTCAGCAGTCAGCTGATGGTGGGTGTGCTGGACGGCGCGTTGCGTGAGGATTTGTTACGAACTGGAAAAGGTACGTGTGGTCAAGCCTCTCCCCCACCCAATTATGGGGCTGAGATTTCCTAAATTTATGGTCACAGGCACGGGACATCGAAAAAATAGCGGATAGGGAAATTATTGAATTAATGCGAGACACATCCCGTCCTTTATCTCCTTTTTCCATTATTCAGCGCCGTCCGTTCCCAAACAATGCCCCAATTCGATTCAGAACTCCCATTTAATGACTATGCATCGTCGTAATGGGGGATATAGAGGCAGGGAGAGGAGTGTTTGTGGGGTTTACAGTTCACTCCATTTTCCCCGTGTTCTAGATGATGTTTGTTCGTGCATTGCCAGCTGCAAATATACGTGTACGGTTTCAAAAGACGGTCCATCACCCCGAAAAAAACGTCTCTGGGTCTCGTGAGATTACTGCCGTCTCGCGGAAAGAGGCGTGAGACACATTCATTTTAGATTTTAGGATCATTCGATGCTAAAGAGAAGCTGCATCTACATATAAAATTTTGATAGGTTTTGGAGTGCTGAGGCGATGAGCATGATTATAAGTTGACAAGGTGTAGCCAGACCTCGAATATTCGAGGTCTGGCTACACTATGACTGAGAATTTGTGATTTGACCTACCTGATTATGATGACGGGCTGTGCCCGAGTATATAATCTGGGTGTATTTCACATCCAGGGTTCGAGGAGACAGGTCAGTATACACCTTGTCAACTGACTCAATGAAATTTGCCCATAATATTGGGTTTATCAACTATTCTACAATAGACCCAGGGCTTCGCTAACAGAAAGAAAGCCGGAAAACGCTCTCCTGACGAAAATTATAATGTGGCATACGCTTTTCTTCCGTCGGATGACAAATTAGTTTTCTGCTCTTGACGAAACCCACAGAAGACGAATAGTGCCGAAATTAGAGTCGAGATAAAAGCTCTGTATCAAAAGCAAAACATTCGGGAACACCGATAAACAACAAGCGGTAACTTCTCGGTAGCCCCGGACCGAACATAAAGAATCAGGATGGTCATACCATGGACTGCCTTCGCAGCATGAGACATTGTCGGCCTATACACGCGTGGCGTGACCGCCACTCGCAGCACTGGGCCCCAGAGCGCTGAGCCCCGGCACGCGGCGCTCTCACCTCTCGCGGTACTTGAAGTGTCTGAAGGCCAGGTTCTCAATGTGTCGCACCAGGTCCTCGTGGCCCGGGTGCAGGTAGAACTGACGCAGCACCTCAATCAGCACCAGGCAGAAGATGAACTCCACCGCCAGGTCGCGGCGGTCCTCGCGGTGCTCCCGCTCCAGCCGGTCAGTGGTCGGCTCTCTGGGACAGGAGACACCGCGGCTGAGGCACGCCACAGGCACCAGGTCCGGCTTACATAAAACCGGCCGGCAAAGGTACACCTCAGAAACACATAAATGCAGAGGCGGCGCACAGCATCACAAAAAGGAGGTTTGCAATTCAGTTTATCATTACCTCAATGACACCATCTACATCTTCCTCAGTGAGAAGAAAGGAGCTCCAAGCTTCAATACCGGTCCATGTCCGACTTACACGCCTCCTTTGACGTCGGTGTCGGTCAGTCTTACACACGTTCCTTCACTCTAGTGGGTCAGACATACACGCGTTCCTTGGCATTAGTGGAAACCCGGACTAACTTTGGGGTCGGTGTGGATTACACTTACACATGCCTCTTGGTGCTAGCGCGGGAAATTTAGACGCATCCCTTGGCGATGGTGGGAGCTAAAACTAACACAAGTCCCTTGGCGTCGCACATAGGCCCTAAATGCCTCCGTCCGTGGCCAATATTACTTTTCCTGGAAGACTCCTTCGCAATACCGCAAATTCCCCCGAATTTTGGACAAAGGAGCTCATTTGACAGATAATTGAACAGCGCATAAAACTTGCATTCGACAGATAGGTTTTATTTTACATGGGCGTAATCAGGACAGTGAAAAGAGGGGCATTTGGAGCAACTTAATCCAGCCCAAGGTGTCCGTAAAATATTTTGCAGATGTTGTCGTGGCGCCATGAATTGTGACCGAATTGTAGTTTGAAACACTGCAAACAATAAACATGTAATCCATGAACAACGATACAGCAATCTTGGTCTGCCATAAATTCATAAGCGTCACCACGAACAACAAAACGGGAGGTATCATAAATGTGTATTTGAGCATGGCTTTTCTTTCTAAGCCAGCTTTTTGGTATAATTGTAACACCTTTTCTGCATGGGAATGTTGTATTATAACCGGCATTCGAGTGATTATTAACAACCACACTGGAGAGGGGTCCGACATTAATGCGCACAGGATGGGGGCTGGTAAGCCCCCTGAGATATCGGAAACTTAGAGGCTTAAGAAATGCCGATAGGGGTTTGGGTGGGGGCTATGGTGATCTACAGCATGACTAATTTCCATTGATCTAGGTCTATATTGTCAAGGTCAAACGAGGTCACAAAGGTCAAATTTTGGCCATGCTTGGGACCTGTTGGGAAATGACCTGATAATGCGTGGAAAAAGCCGGGAGTAGGTTAAAGCCGGACCACGGTCATAGAGGTTGTGTCGCAAAGAATCTTTCCTTCATTTTTGAGGTCTAGGTCATTCAAGGTCATCAACCTATGACGTCACAATATGATATATTCCCTATTATGCACACTTAAAGTAGCACTATAGCAAACCTTGTGCTGGAAAGGAGGATTGACCTTTACCCATGATCTTTAATCTTGACCTTTGACCTTGAACTTACAACTGGGTTACCTTTACTATGACGTCATAGCATAATATACGTCAGACTGGGACACATAAAGCACCGGGGTCAATGACCTTGAAATTGCTAGTATGACTTTGAACTTTGACCTCGACCTTCACGTGAGGTGACCTTGACATATCATCCCGTCTATATGACACTGTGACGTCACCACTTGGTCTCCAATGCAAGCAAACCTGTTCGACTGCGCGGTCGCGGCGATTTCAAAATGTAGGTCTGACTTTAGAAGCCTATAAATCAAACAATTTTCGACAAATTTTCAAAATTATTTCACTATTCAACGCGCTGTTAAATTTTTCTCAAATGCGACCGATTCCCGTGTTTTGGCTACGAGCGGTTCTCCGGTCATCCCGGAAAAAATAGTTGGGAGAGTATCCGAGGCCCCTCCAGTGCGCGTGTTAACACAGAGAGCAGAAGAAAGGGGTAGAATATATCCCTACCTTGTGTTTCCTCAACAAGGCATATCAAAATATCAGTCCGTGAAGGTCAGTGCGTTTCTCTCCCCCCTCCCCCCACCCTCCGCTACATATGATATCGCGGTATCGCCAACTATGGGACGTAGGTCACCTGGGCAGCCCGAGCGTCATCTTGCGTCAGCTCGTGACAGTGGGAACGGCGAGGAAATTCGATTCCCGATTGAATCCCTAACACACCTCGGAACTCCGATGGTTACGGCGACCGTTTATTTGGATGAAAAGGTATGACTGGTATTCACCATATGTGGTTTAACGCATCATATGCAGCCAAACAGGATTCTTAGGTATCGTTTTTTGCTGTCACGGCATTGCTTGAATATGTTATAATAAATGTCTGAATCCCGGGATCACGAGAGACTTAATCCCGTGATTGGGGCTTTTGAAAATAGCGGGATCCCAATTTCGAGATTGACATACCTAGCAGGAACATTTCTCACGCAATAAATGGTTCGTTGTCGGCAGTCCCTCCGGGTATTTGGATAACAGTCAACACAGCAGTCAATACACAAATTTAGACGGTTATAGTGCTTTGAAATTGTATAAACTAATTTCAGCACTTCTCGGCATTTCTTATAGCATCGTTCTCTGATAGTCCACTCATATTGCTCATTCTTGGCCGGTCCATGCCTCTATTCGGTAACCCACGGCGTTGCGTTAGCACTGCAGCGGCCTGGTTGGAGTCACAACCTGAGTTATTATATGTCATCTGGAGCACGGGGCTGCAAGTGGACGCAAGATATTTTGACTTGCCCTTGTAGAGCACACCCTGGGGAATCGTTTGATGGTAGTCTTATGCTGGGCCGATGCTGGCCAAGTTTTAAATCCCTCTCTTTGTATTTGTAAATCGAACAGTTTTTGAGATATGCAGTATACTGAGAGAATGGTCTATAAAATAGTTGTCAAAACTATTTTTGCATTATCTTATACCAAAACCCATTGCAAAGGGCTCACACAACAGTGGTATTGCCATGTTTTGACCTGTTCTTGCTTTCATGATCGATTTTAAGCATAATGAAATGTACGTAGTTTTCGTTGCAAATCTCTGGTCCGCGGGTGGCGCACCCGAGTGCTTAGTTCAAGCAACTCTACAAAGACTTCCAGAGCACGGTTTGTATTTTCCATGCCTGTTTCAAGTGCAGTGAAGAACTCTCTATCAGTATAGGTGCTCAGGAAATGACTTGGAAAAAGTTGCATTTTCGTAATATTGGCCACGGACGGAGGCATTTAGGGCCTATGTGCGTCGGCGGGAGCTGGACTTATACGCGTCCCTTGGCGTCGGTGTAAGGTGAGACTTACACGCGTCCCTTGGCGTCGGTGTAAGGTGAGACTTACACGCGTCCCTTGGCGTCGGTGTAAGGTAAGACTTAGACTTACACACGTCCCTTGGCGTCGGTGTAAGGTAAGACACGCGTCCCTTGGCGTCGGTGTAAGGTAAGACTTACACGCGTCCCTTGGCGTCGGTGTAAGGTAATACTTACACGCGTCCCTTGGCGTCGGTGTAAGGTAAGACTTACACGCATCCCTTGGCGTCGGTGTAAGGTAAGACTTACACGCGTCCCTTGGCGTCGGTGTAAGGTGAGACTTACACGCGTCCCTTAGCGTCGGTGTAAGGTAAGACTTACACGCGTCCCTTAGCGTCTGTGTAAGCCGGACTTACACGCGTCCCTTGGCGTCGGTGTGAGTCGGACTTACACGCGTCCCTTGGCGTCGGTGTAAGGTAAGACTTACACGCGTCCCTTGGCGTCGGTGTAAGGTGAGACTTACACGCGTTCCTTAGCGTCGGTGTAAGGTAAGACTTACATGCGTCCCTTAGCGTCTGTGTAAGCCGGACTTACACGCGTCCCTTGGCGTCGGTGTAAGCCGGACTTACACGCGTCCCTTAGCGTCGGTGTAAGGTAAGACTTACACGCGTCCCTTAGCGTCTGTGTAAGCCGGACTTACACGCGTCCCTTGGCGTCGGTGTGAGGTAAGACTTACACGCGTCCCTTGGCGTCGGTGCGGGTGGGCCGCAGCTCGGCGGCAACGTCCACACCCTGGCGGTCGTACCAGGCGAACAGCGTGTGCAGCAGCGAGGGCAGACAGTGCTCGGCCACCGAGCCGAACGTGGACAGCATCTGGTCGAACTGGGGGTGCTCGCCCCGCTGTAGCGACTTCGACAGGGGCCGCTCCTGGGGTGAGGCGGGCACGTCAGTGGCAGCACACTGCTCTGTCCACAAGGGTGGAACAGGTTACATAACGAGGTCGACCCTAGCTCTCAGGAGGCACTGAGAACATTTCGGACATTTCGATCTGACTGCGGATTTCATCATGTTTGGGGTTTAGGGCAAGTCGACTGCAGTCGTCATATAGAATATTACTCAGACTGCGTGTTTAACTTGAGATACTGTCATAGTAGGTGGTTTGTGCGGGCTTAACCCGCGCCCCACCGGGGGTCCGGCGCCACCTTCGCCCCACCGGGGGGCCATCGATGGCCCCCCTCTAACTCCGAAAATATGGGCGTTAGCGCAAATCTGCAAAGTGCAATAGAAAGCTCGCGTGAATTCAGTAAGAAATTACTTCGCATGTTTTGGTGCTCAGGTCAATGGTTTGACCTCCAGAGGTCAAATTAGGTCAAGATCGGCTATTTTCACTCAAATATGCAATGATTAAGCAAACTGGGCATAACTCTTATGTCATTAGAGCTATTGAGGCCTGGTAAAGTACATTTGATAGCAAATTGCCTGTACTTTTTCCGCTATGTGGAACGTAAAGACCTCCCGCCAGTGGTTTGACCGCCAGAGGTCACCTCGTGACCTAATATGACCTGAGGTCACGAAAGGTCAAAAAGTGACCTTGCCGTATATCAAATGAAAGCCAGTGACAAGACAAACACGATGGTGTTCGTTTCATCGCTCTAGCTCAATTAGGTAAAAGTTATTGTCAAAATACTGTTTTTGACCTCCGGTGACCTTGGATGACCTTGGAAAAGTCAAAGGGCAAATATGACCCCTGGGATCCGTGAAAGGGTGTCCAAAAACGTTGTTCTGAGCAGTCTGAGTATTTGCAATCATTTTTGTGGCTTTTATATCATGAAATAGCTTTTCCCCATGCTTTTCCAATGGGAGAGGTCGCCTCGTGACCTGACCTCAGGGCACGAAATCGAAAAATCCCGGATATACACCTTGTAGACCCTGGAGGGGTCATGAAGTGTAGGAAGTTTCAAATCGATCGACTTTGAAATGTAGCTCTTACAGAGCTCTAAAGTGAAGCGAGGTGACCTTGGTTGACCTCGTCTGGTGACCTGACCTTGGGTGACCCGGGGTAAAAAATTTCAGGGATGATGGGAAAATGATGCAGTGAGAGGTAGAGCCCTGAACCGCGGTGCTGCGCCTCGTCGTTTTTCTGCTATCCCGGAAAAACCTTAGGGGGGCCATCGATGGCCCCCCGGTGGGGCGAGGGTTAAGAGACCACGCTATGATGACTATGTTGACTGTCTCACACGTCGCCCCCAAAATGGCAATGGAAGAGTTGATTTGGATAAGGCATAAGGATTTAGCATACTATGGCTCTCCTGCACCCAATTTCATCCTCAACACTCAAAGCACTTTGACCAGCGAAGCGATTTTGATACTAAGCAAACAAGAGATAACATCGTGATATGACGAGGTGGAATCCATGATTTTCCGCACGGAAGAAACCACCAGAGTTTGTTCAAGTCTTGCTGAAACGAGAAAACATTGCGGACCACACACCTGTTGTGTACGGCCCGCCTGTGTTTTCAGCTTACATATTGGAGAGTCTAAACTCTGACAAGTACGCTTTTTTCACTAGAAATTAACATTTTTGGTTAATACACCTCATTGGCATACTACATGTGATTCACTATGAATGACAATACCAGCCCGCGCATGAGAAAGGATTATCATGCGCTGACGACATGACCTCTCATGACAGCTTGTATTGCACGATGTCCTATGACTCTCTCCGTCTCTGCTGCCTGCGCACTCACCAGCGACTCCATCATGACGGACTCGATCTTGCGCTCGGCCTGCACGGTGAACTCAGCGAACAGTGTCCGCATGACGAACTCGCCCGGCCTGAGGTCGGGGTCGATCTGCACACTGGCCGGGAAGCAGGAGCGCTCCTTGCGCGCGCCCCACGGCAGCGGCACGGGCGCGCACGAGGCGCTCATCGGCGGCCCGTCTGCCCGGACACACCGCGGTGACACACGGCGGCGACACAAGCGGGGCGGATACATACACGGCGACGATACACACGGCAACACACGGCGGCGAAACACAGGACAGTGATACACGGGGTAGATACACGGCGGTGGCACACGGGGTGGCAACACACATGACAGTGACACACACGAAAGTGACCCACAGGGGGAGGGACATCACAAACATACGACAGCGTCCGTGAGTATATTACTGTTTTGATATTACTGCTAGTAGTGTTTTTACACAGGCAACTATGGTGGTGTCTTACAAACGCTCCAAGACTAGAAGCCCGGAGAGGGTGGCGCCTTCTTCTGGACCTGTTCTGAGCGGTAGTTACTAGAACTGTACTAGAACAGAGGCAAACCGAAGCGCAGTTTACTGAGCGCGAGAGCATTACATTCTGAAAAACGGCTTACCAAAACACACAAAAATCACGGCTAGTGTGATCCAGTCCCGGACTACGTCTTATACCAACTGTGAGACGTGGGCGATACGCCTGGTCACATCAGACTAGACTGATTCAGCGTGACATTAAATCACACTCGCCCACTAGACTGATCCAGCGTGAGTCTAGACCAGAGCATCACACTAGACAGAGTATGTGTGATGCTCTGTCTAGTGTGCTCTGTCTGTGTGATGCTCTGCCTCGCACTATCACACCCGACTGGTCTGAGTGGCCTGAGTCATGCCTGCGCCGCCACCTGCGCAGCGGAACTCGCCACCTACCGCCGCCGGCCGCGTAGTCCTCCAGGTCGTCGGTCTCGGTGTCCGTCAGCTCATCGCCGTCGGGTCTCTCGGGGCCGCCCGGCTCCCCGCCGCCGACCGCGCCCGCAGTGCCCTCTGTGGAACAGGCGGCGTGAGGTACCCCGCTCCCGTCCCAGCCGATACAGCCTGGGCGGTCTGGTGGTCACTGGCTCGAGGTACAGGGCTGTTGTAGGATGGTGCAGATTTCATGCAGGGCAAACGATACGCTGCATCATGATTCAGGCTCAGGTTCAAGTTAGGGGTTACAATACCATCACTAGTACCAATTATAGCTTTTCCCAATGAGCTAATCATGAACATAGGTGCCCGGCCCAGTGTTTGCTATCTCTTGCTCGCTCGCTAAAAAAGTATATTAATGGACTTTGCTTGCAACTTCAGGCATTTACGAGTCTCAAAGAACGGCAATGCATAATCATCTAGGCACAACATTGAAGGCATAGTATTAACAATATTGAATACATATTCATGTGCTAGATCTATCACGTCGAGTGCCATAAAATACTGAAGAAGCAGACATACAGTAATAACTAGAGCAGTTTCAACTGAAAAGCAGGTGAGCCGTGACTTACCTCTGTTGGGACTGGTCGGATTTGTATCTAGTATATCAGACTCTGGAAAAGAGCAAGTGATGAGTGGCGCCAGCCGCGGCCGGGCACGTGGCAGGGTGAAACTCGGGCACACTGGCTTCAAAATCAAGCATGCATCACACGAAAATTGTGTCAATTATTTGTGAAACAGTAATCCACAAGAAAGAGGTCCATCTCAGGTCATCCTAGCCAATACAATGCGACTAAAATTACAATCAGACGCATGGCAATGATATGAATAAAGCACATGTCTCCAATGGATGTATCAAAAGAGTGCTTTCTTGCCCCATATTTTGCATAGTTGAAATGTTTAATCATAAATCATTAAGTGAATCAAAATAAAAGGAAGACAACTAGAGTTTCACTCGATGAAAATAAGTTTTATAAATGTACCAACTAGCAAATTCTAACTCTCAATCACACTACATGCAATCAATACGGGATCAGAGAAACCTGAGCCTAAGCATTCGGAATCAACCTAAGATGGCTGCGGTAAGCGCGAAACAAAAAGAAAATAACTTGCTGAAAACAGAGCAGTGCATTGCCAATAATTTTTACAAGCTCTTTAATCCGTGTCATCCGCAATAAAAAACCCCGACCGACTGCAAATAAGGCAGAGACGACATAAAAATATGGTGTCAACGTATAGGAAAACCTCAGGCTGCGGAGCAGTGGATGAGCGATTTCAATGCTTCGCTGTACCTCGCAAATAGTGTTACATACTACAACGGCACTCAGTCATTTATATAATGAAACAAATGGAGCTTATGGACAAAGATAAACTAAAACTTTACACAATCCTGACTTTGAAGAAGTGGCGAACAAAGCAAGCAATTATGAGTAATAGCAGTCCGACAATATTTCACGGTATGACGAAGGCGAAATGAGAAGGCAAAAATCACGAGCATCATATCGTGATTTGCACGAAAACTGGACTCTTGAACGCTTTGCAAGCTACCCTCTCCGATTCGTCCCGGCATGTTTCTGAAGCTGGATTTACATGCAGCGAGGCTATATTTTTCTCATGTTTTAGTCTGTGCACCTAAAAAACAGAAGTCAAATCATTGCTTCAAATTACTGCGTTGGATCCAAACATTTTAAAGTCATGAGAAACATATTGAAATCAGTTTTGATATTTTCAATCAAATCGTACTGCAAGGTGCGCCAGAATCAAAACTGCTGAATTGTGGTGGTTTGCATGTAAAAGTCTGATTAGCATAACGGTACCTATAACTAACTTTTGACCCTTTTGGCAAAAAATGGACCGATATTTATTTGATATTGTGCGAATCAATTAGAAACTGACATTTTGGGACTACTTTCAGACAAGATTACCATCTAACACGGCCTCAATGAACCTGAACAGTCATAATCTTACAGTTAAGCAGCGTTCAACTTGTCACGGATGTCCGCCATTTTTTGTCACAGCCTATGTGGAGGGGAATTTTGCGATAATGGTCACTTTATAGACTCCGTGTGGCCAAAAACATCATTCGCTGTCCTCGACTTCAGACCCAGCCCTGACCCACGTGTATTTGACATCACTATTCGCAGTAGTGATCAGTAGCAACGGTGGATGGCCATGCAGTAAAAGCCAGCTCAGTCTAAGCCGTGATCACTAGGGACTGGCCAACAAACCTGACCAGAACTGTACCAGCCTACTCCTCAAACGGTGTCAACAGACAGATGCCACCTGCAAATCAAAATGGTCACCACATACACCAAGACAAAACCTGCAGACAAATCAGCATCCTGAAATTTGCCAGAAAATACAATTAACGTGATTTTTGTTTAAATAATTAAATGTTAATATTTAACTGATGTTACAGGGTGTTTCATAAAGAATGATATTTTTGAATTGATCATAATGCTGTTATAAATAAGTTGTTGTGGTATGATTTACATATCGTTCGAAAGATAATTTTGGGACATTTACAATTATTTGTACTTTGATGGCTGCTTTGATATTTTTCTTGTTCAAAGTAGTCTTAAAATGACTGAAAAATGCTGTCTTGTTTTCCTTCATCAAAAATGTTGGTAGAAATCACGCGCTATCACGTGACAAGTATCACGCCAATGACACTGAAATCATTATATCGTCACTATGGTACATCACAATCCACACGCACATTACCTTTAGAAATTAATTATAAGAAACGCACCTCTTAAGCTTAGGAAAGCTCGGGTCCAAGTACGCAATCCCCAATTGGTCCATGTCCCTTGTTCTGCGGTGATCAGTGGGGAATTGTGGGCTGTGTCCGCCGCATCATTCATATGGAAGGTAAGCCAATGAGCCATATGGAGCTTGAGCCAAAAGTTTTAAACTTGTAATATTACTGTAGCTTTTGCTTTTGATGTGCATGCTCACGTGGACACAGCGCACAAGACCCCACTGCTCACCGCAGAACAAGGACATGGACCGATTGGGGATTGCTTGCTTGGACCCGAGCTTTCCTAAGCTTGAGAGGTGCGTTTTTTTAGAATTAATTCCTAAAAGTAATGTGCAAGTGGACTGTGATGTACCATAGTGACGTTGTAATGATTTCAGTGTCATTGGCGTGATACTTGTTACGTGATACGCGCGTGATTTCTACCAACATTTTTGATGAAGGAAAATAGACAGCATTTTTCAAGTCATTTTTAAGACTATTTTGAACAAGAAAAATGTCAAAACAGCTATCAAAGTACAAATAATCGTAAATGTCCCAAAATTATCTTTCGAACGATATGTAAATCATACCATAACAACTTATTTATAACCGCATTATGATCAATTCAAAAATATCATTCTTTATGAAACACCCTGTAGAATCCGTCCCCTAATCACTTAGGCTAAGTTATCAGCTCCCCGCGCTTAAAAATATATTACATCACACGTGTCAAAAGACAAATTTTAGAACAGAAAGTGTTACAAAGATAGTGGAATATTAAACGTGATGAAGCAAGAAGTATTTAAACAGAACAGATCGAGCAGGGGCCAAAAATGTTTTTCTTGGCATTCAAGTTTGATCAGTGAGATTCTGGGCGCGTCCGATTAAGAGGTGTCCACTATGAATTTGGACACGACTATAATGCACGCACCCTCACTCGAATCAGTAATCGGATTGAATTAAATGAGTTGCAGTTGAGAACTTTGCGCCTTGTGCTTTGAGACGAAATCAGGCGACTGAAATTGTCCCTGGTCACACAGCCATCTCAAGAGATCGGTTGTTGTCAAACCGAATCTAAATAATACTGCGACCTGGGGCTTCACAACCATAGTTTGACTTCGGGACTTCGGGTAAACTAACTTTTGTGTTTTCAAAGATTCGCCAAGCGATGATTGTCAATGTCCGTAAAGACTTCAGCAGGCCAGTTCCCGACGTCGGGGAGAAATCCAGAAACAGGCTTCTTACAACGGTACGGTACATTCGGAGCGAAAATAGGGACCCGTCCCGTAAAACGACCACTGAAGGTGTAGGGACGAGAAGAGAGCCCCGTGAACAGGCCGAGGCACCCAACTTCCGAGGGCTTCCAGTGGGGCCCCAGAGAATTACAGGCCATGATCCAACTCCGCACCAGACCCCTCCCAGCACAGGGCCCCGACCCAATTGAGCGCCAAACACCCATGAGCAGACGTCCCACGGACATTGACGGCGAAACGAGAACGGCCATCTTCCACTATGCACCGGAAGAAAATCCTAATACGGCCACATTATCCATAGGCAACACCGAGAAGGGTTGTAAAGGTTGTATTCATAGAAAAACTTAAATAACAGCACCAAATGGATTGATATAAGAGAATTTGAAAAAAATTCGGTATAATTATATATAAGAGATTTCGGTATAATTCGGAGGAAAAACTAGCACCGCGGTGAAAGACGCACACGGTCTACAAGGTCAAAGTTGAGGTCAGGAAAACCAGTTCAGAGAACCCAACACTGTCTTACCCTAGATAGTTCCAGTGTCCACGTTTTGCCCTCGTGAAAACACCTGCTAAGAGGGCTGTTCGATCGGCGGTTGCGGAGGGAAACCCCCTTTGCAACGTCCGAAGTATTACGGCCCATGGTTTATAAGGTATTCTCATACCTTTGTAATCGCTTCGAACAAGGCTTTATATCATTGTTTTTTCGCGGCTTCACATATATTTTTGCAACCAAAATAAATACATTAGATTTCCGAAAACAACTGCGGAAGCTATGAACTTTTAGAATGATATCTTGCTCACAGTTTGGTACGGTATTTTTAAGAGTTTTCTGATGAGACGCTACACTTTGCTTCAGCGGATTTATAACGCAGCCTGACCTTCCCAGGAGTCATCAAGTGACTGTAAATTATCCCCAAAAATCTTCCTTTCCCACCACCCCCCTCGCCAACATCGCACCTGTGAACCCAAATGTATGCAGATACCCATTCCACACATGTAGGTGCCGGGGTTTCTGTGACTCACCTTTCAACTCAAGAGAGTCTATGTTTTTAAATTCCGCTTCTGTCATATCTACAGATCTGCAAAACAAATAAAAGAAACAGTCAGTGCATGTATTGAATAACAATGACAGAGTAACTAATTATTGAGGTGTCTTACCTTGTCAACCCATATGAAAATGAAATGCCTGCCTTGTGTCCCTGTGAATTCCATAGAGGCGGCACCATAGGCTGGCAGCATTTACCGATCGCTGATTCTACAATTGGTAGCAGGCTAAGGAACAGATTTCTGACAGAATTTGAATATCTACACCGTTTTTATATTGCTATAAGAGAATAAATAAAAAGAACTTCGCCACTTACAACTGCATTTTCAAAATCAAAATCAGACCAATATTTTTTCAGCAAATATTACTAGAACCATAAAGAAGTTGTCGCGCTACATTTCCCTTAGCTAGCTCCTTGTTCTCTAGATGCCAACCAGAAGAAATATTTGGATTTTCACCAGTCTGAAAAATCCCTCTACAGAACTCTCAATAATACCGGTAACCAAATAGCGTGTTTAAACACCAAACACCCGACAATCCTTAATCCTTAAAACACATCCCTAATCCACCTCTCTTTTAGGGCCTAGGAGGAGCGGACTTGGTATGGCTGAGGACCAGCGGTGAGCCACCGCACTGGAAGATTGCAAGGACTACTGTGGGAAGCGCAATACTGGACAGCGATCGCCTGCCTCTCCATAGTGGTCACCCCGCTGGAACAATAACGACCCTGGACTTCACCTGAATGGACAGCACTCAGAACGACTCACTGCTCGCCTCGTCTTCAGGCAGAGGGCCTGGGGAGGTGACCCCGGCCCCCGGCGGTCGGGATCCGAGCGACCTGCTGCTGGCGGCCTTCCATGCCATCCCCGTTGGCAAATGCAGGGGCGACAGGTGGCCGGGCACCATGAACGAGTGGAGAAACTTACAGTCAACAGCTTTGGCCGGATATATGGATCCAATCCGGGTAGATGGGTGGATAGATCAACAGGTAACTGCTTCGTGCCAGGGTGTGATTTAAGTACTACAAGAAAGTGGTAGGGCGATTTCACACCATTGAGATCATAAGAAGTTAAGGCTGCATCTTCCAGAAGGAAGTACGGCTGAGGTACAAAGAGACAAGCCGAGCGCTTCCGGTGACTCCGATAATGTGGCTTGGGGCGCCACGGATGGCGTACTGAGGTCCGACAGCTGCACCCCCAGGGACGCGAACCTGCGCCTGCCCCTGCAACGCACGGCAGCAGCATGGCGCTGTGCATGACGGCGCGACTTCAGAGACGGCCGGGGACAGCGGAGTACCTGCCCTACAATACAATCTCTGGAAGTCCACACCACACACAGTACATCTATCACAGAAGTGATGTGCCACAGGGCTCAGGCAAGGTGTAGATGGCAGCGCGCTGAGTGCGAGATCGGCAGCGGTGTCACCTTCAGCGGACTGGCAGAAAACCAGCAGCTGCAGTCTCTGGTATCGGTAGCCCATTACAATCGACTAGGACGGCATGCTGCTAGCCATGACAGTTTGTTCATGGTTTATTCAATGGTTTGTTCATGCATTGGTGTCTAGCATCCCCCTGCTGTCATGGGGGTTCCCAACTGAACTCTCGAGTTTTTTATCTTATTCTAATCGTCCCTGTCCAATGTCTCATCATCTCTGCAGATCGCCTTTTGTTGTGCTGTTTTAGCTTATGCCCTGGTGAGAACCCAGTGTGCAAAGTATGGCACTTTCGACTAGATCTCGTCAGTGTGAGTGTCCTTGGAGACAGGAGCAAGTGGTGTGAATTTTATTGACCTGGTGCGAATTTGCAAGACTGGTGCAAGGGAGGTGACACTTAAAACCAGACAAATAATGAATGAATGGTTATAAAGACACAGGAGCAGGCCTTATAAAACTAAATAACTAATAAGAGAGGTAGCATTGCATTGTGTGGTTAGAAATGGGTGCATTCTTTTCCCTGGTATATTGCGGATTGAAGTGAATTTTAGGTGGCGCCCAGTGCAAATTTGTGTGAGAATTTTAAATGGCTGGTGTGACTTGTCTGCTCTCCTGCCATACTTGGCAAACTGGGACCCAGTTTGCTGGCTGGGTCGGATTTGGCTTTCCTTATGTACCATTGCAGTGGATTGTGATTGAATAAAACCAAGTAATGTGTTCTCACACCTTCAAAATCAGCCCAATACAGGTAGATTCCATAAGGGTCAGGTGACACACATTAACAGCAACAGTGCTTGACCTGACAAATTGTCCATACAAAGGGTAAGCTTATGAAACCATTTGCCTGCTTATCTTATTTCTGCTCCAGATCATAATTTTTTTAAGAGAAGTCTAAAGCTTTTGATTTAAGATAAACTGCTTGAATATATATAAACAAAAACTTTGTAAGCTTTCTGACACCAGACCAACACAGCCACAATATCTACCCTTTTTGCTGACACAATGACCCAAGCTCCATGGCCAAAATATGATCTGGATGGGACTGCCAATCAAGTCCATCAAGAGCTATTTTTCCACCACTGTGGCACCCTCCATTCTACATCACTAGATGAACACTGGATGGTATCAAAATACCACTTTTACAACAGGGTTGATAGAATCAACCATTTTCAATATACATTTTCTTGTTTTTCTTCTTCAACATGCTATTTTTGCTCCACCAAAATCCTACTGATTTTCTTGCTTTTCTTGATATTATTGCATGAATCCTCATTTTACTAACTGCTACAATTCGCTTGAGGTTAGTAAAGCCAGCAAGGACACATTAAAGTGGGCAGAGTCAAAATGCATATAATACTTATATTTAACCCTAACTTCTCTCTTGTTTTCGATCATGGCTTCAACATTATTGTAACACAGTTTCACTGCTATCACCTGCTTTTTATTGCATTTTTATTGATGAACCCCACTCACTTACTTTTGCCTGGGCCCATGTAGGTGAACTACCAGCACACCACTAGCCAGAAGTGATAAAAAGAGTGGTTAATCAATAAATAAGGCCCATACTAATGTAACACAAACACTACAAACATGGCCCACCACCCAGTCTGCAAAGTATGGCAGCAGGCCAGACGAGTCACACCAGCCATCTAAAATTCTTGCACCGCCAGCCACCAAAAATTCACACCAATCTGCCATATACTAAGGAGAAAAACACACTCATTCCTACCCACATGATGCAATGCTACCTCTCTTATTAGTTAAGTAGTTGAGGACTTTTGATAAGGCCCCTCCTGTGTCTTTATAACCATTTAGTCATTACTTGTGTTTTCAGTGTCACCTTCCTCGCACCAGTCCCACAAATTTGCACCAGGTTGATAAAATTTGCACCACTCGCTCCTGTCTCCAAGGGCACTTGCACCAGCGAGATCTCGTCGAAAATGCCATACTATGCACGCTGGCCCACCACCACTCACCAGCAACACCTTGACTATCTGTAAGAACCGTGCACATTGACATACACTGGCTAACATACAACCATGATAAAAAGCATGGGTAGAGATCCCGGGATATTGGAGGAATCAGGAGGTATTGGCATGCCAAGGGTTACACCCATCCAAGATCCCCACAGACCGGGTCGAGGAGATCTCCATCCTCGATAAAATTAGTTTTCGGCAGGTAAAGATACACAGGTAGGTATCTTTACACAGGCAGGTAAAGATACACAGACTTCCCATCTCTTTAACTGCTGCTTTAACCGTCATTTTCGTGGTACTGTTATTCAAAGCGACTCAAAGCAATAGACACTAGTGTATTCTATTACTTTATTTACCGACTCCTATTACCTACTCTCCCTCCACCGCTCGCTTGCGCCTCCCCCGCTCCATTACTCTATTGCCTTGCCCCCGCTCCTCTCCGCTCTTCCTAAGCTGGATGAATAATAACACCATGGACTACTGTACTGGACGGGCAACTCGCCCCTCACGGGCGACAGCCATGGATGAGACATGGATGCGTCACTCGGCGTCGGCACCTTTGATCCCGGCGACCACGCGACCACCTAGCGGAAATCATGCGAAACAACAACGTACAGGAAAGCGGCCCGCCGTCCGGCCGGCCCCATGCTAAAGAAGGGCGATAATTCGCGGCATGGAGGCTAAACCTATGGAAATTTTGTCGGCATATGGAGGAGTAATGGTCCCACTCCATTCCGGCATGCTAGATCACTCCCGTAGAGATCCGACTGGGGCGCTTCCCAAAAAAAAAAAAACTCCCAAAATCAAAGACGGACCATTGATGGTCCGTGGGCGATGGATCAATAGGAATAATGCAGTACTCGTTATGAGTACAACAACCAGGTTCAAACATTGGAGTGGAAATGGGGTTAGACGCTCACATAATTAGGTGAGTGCATATAATGACGCATATATTTTCCAGCAGTCCGGATCGGGAGGGTCGAAGATGCCATTTAAGCCTAATGTGCCCCTTTTCAACAGAAAGTCCTCCTCTATTCTGTTAACCCTCGCCCCACCGGGGGCCATCGATGGCCCCCTAAGGTTTTTCCGGGATAACAGAAAAACGACGAGGCGCAGCACCGCTGTTGAGGGCTCTACCTCTCACTGCATCATTTTCCCATCATCCCTGAAATTTTTTACCCCGGGTCACCCAAGGTCAGGGTCACCAGACGAGGTCAACCAAGGTCACCTCACTTCACCTTTAGAGCTCTGTAAGAGCTACATTTCAAAGTCGATCGATTTAAAACTTCCTACACTTCATGACCCCTCCAGGGTCTACAAGGTGCATATCCGGGATTTTTTCGATTTCGTGCCCTGAGGCCAGGGCACGAGGCGACCTCTCCCATTGGAAAAGCATGGGGAAAAGCTATTTCATGATATAAAAGCCACAAAAATGATTGCAAATACTCAGACTGCTCAGAACAACGTTTTTGGACACCGTTTCACGGATCCCAGGGGTCATATTTGCCCTTTGACTTTTCCAGGGTCATCCAAGGTCACCAGAGGTCAAAAACAGTATTTTGACAATAACTTTTGACCTAATTACGCTACAGCGCTGAAACAAACACCATCGTGTTTGTCTTGTCACTGGCTTTCATTTGATATACGGCAAGGTCACTTTTTGACCTTTCGTGACCTCAGGTCATATTAGGTCACGAGGTGACCTCTGGCGGTCAAACCACTGGAGGGAGGTCTTTACGTTCCACATAGCGGAAAAAGTACTGGCAATTTGCTATCAAATGTACTTCACCAGACCTCAATAACTCTAATGACATAAGAGTTATGCCCAGTTTGCTTAATCATTGCATATTTGAGTGAAAATAGCCGATCTTGACCTAATTTGACCTCTGGAGGTCAAACCATTGATCTGAGCACTAAAACATGCAAAGTAATTTCTTACTGAATTCACGCGAGCTTTCTATTGCAGTTTGCAGATTTGCGCTAACGCCCATATTTTCGGAGTTAGAGGGGGGCCATCGATGGCCCCCGGTGGGGCGAAGGTGGCGCCGGACCCCCGGTGGGGCGCGGGTTAAGACCTATCACAGGGCAACTAATGGCATTGCAGGGGCGGACGCAGACCCGATTTTTTGTGTGGGGGTTGGGGGTCGAAGCCTCCTGGGGGAGGGCATACGCGGATCCAGGATTGCCGATCAGGGAGGGGGACACCTTCCCGGGGGGCGCCATCCGGACCAGGGGGCGCCACTTTTGACCGGGAGGTGGGCGCCAAATCCTATCAGTGGGCGCCGATTTTCGCATCTTGGGGGGGTGGTGGGAAGCGGCATTCCAGAAGAGTGCCATCGACTTTTCAGGGAGGGCGCCGTGAACATTTCAGGGGGCACCGGGGGTCGATCGGGGGGGCACGTGCTCCCCTTGCCCCCTGTATCTGCCTATGGGGAGGGGTGGGAGAGAAGATTCAATTGCTCGACGAACCCAGTTTAAACAACTTTTTTTAATTTGTCCGGCCTTTTGAGGAACTAAAAGATAGTTTGTCCCCCTTCCATCGCTTTTTGGGGGCATGGCCGGAATGGTCCCTTTACATCCGCCTATGTCGCTGAGGCACCACTACTTATGATTTATCTTAACACGCGCATTGACGGGGGGTTTTCGGAGACAGCAGAAAAACGGCGGCGCGAAGCGCCGCCGTACTTGGCATACCTTTTCCCTCATCATTCCTACAACTTCTGTGAAAATTTTAAGGTTAGGTCATCTCAGGTCAGGTCACCAGTACAGGTCAAGTGACCTGACCTCAAAAGGTTAAGATAGCAGAAATCGGAGCAGGGTGAACTTATCCGATTGAAACTTATATCACATAATGGCCCCACCGAGTTCTCTAAAATATCTTCCGGTATTTTTTATATCGATGACCTAAGGTCAGGTACGAGGCATGAACCTCTCCATTGGAAATACATGGGAAAAATTTTTTACTGAATAACCCAGTAACGGATGGTGATAGAGCGTTTATTTCAGCTGCATTAGACTCGCCTTGGCTTTGCAATTCTAATGATATGCATTTTATGTGATCTGACCCTGACCTGACCGCAGGTCAGATCAAATCCTTGATTTGACCTGGCAAAGTTAAATTATATATCATTCGATTCGGCTTGCTGCGAGGATTCATAAAGTTCAAGTCGTTTTGCTCTATCTTTACTTGTTCAGATGTAATGGCCGAAAAACTCAATTTTACATGTTATCCCTATGACGGCATGTTTTGACCTCTCGTGACCTTAACCCGCGCCCCACCGGGGGTCCGGCGCCACCTTCGCCCCACCGGGGGCCATCGATGGCCCCCCTCTAACTCCGAAAATATGGGCGTTAGCGCAAATCTGCAAAGTGCAATAGAAAGCTCGCGTGAATTCAGTAAGAAATTACTTCGCATGTTTTAGTGCTCAGGTCAATGGTTTGACCTCCAGAGGTCAAATTAGGTCAAGATCGGCTATTTTCACTCAAATATGCAATGATTAAGCAAACTGGGCATAACTCTTATGTCATTAGAGCTATTGAGGCCTGGTAAAGTACATTTGATAGCAAATTGCCAGTACTTTTTCCGCTATGTGGAACGTAAAGACCTCCCGCCAGTGGTTTGACCGCCAGAGGTCACCTCGTGACCTAATATGACCTGAGGTCACGAAAGGTCAAAAAGTGACCTTGCCGTATATCAAATGAAAGCCAGTGACAAGACAAACACGATGGTGTTTGTTTCACCGCTCTAGCTCAATTAGGTCAAAAGTTATTGTCAAAATACTGTTTTTGACCTCTGGTGACCTCGGATGACCTTGGAAAAGTCAAAGGGCAAATATGACCCCTGGGATCCGTGAAGGGGTGTCCAAAAACGCTGTTCTGAGCAGTCTGAGTATTTGCAATCATTTTTGTGGCTTTTATATCATGAAACAGCTTTTCCCCATGCTTTTCCAATGGGAGAGGTCGCCTCGTGACCTGACCTCAGGGCACGAAATCGAAAAATCCCGGATATACACCTTGTAGACCCTGGAGGGGTCATGAAGTGTAGGAAGTTTCAAATCGATCGACTTTGAAATGTAGCTCTTACAGAGCTCTAAAGGTGAAGTGAGGTGACCTTGGTTGACCTCGTCTGGTGACCTGACCTTGGGTGACCCGGGGGTAAAAATTTCAGGGATGATGGGAAAATGATGCAGTGAGAGGTAGAGCCCACAACCGCGGTGCTGCGCCTCGTCGTTTTTCTGCTATCCCGGAAAACCTTAGGGGGGCCATCGATGGCCCCCGGTGGGGCGAGGGTTAAATGTGACCTGAAAAAATGGTTCAAATGTTTTTGATGGAAAAGTGGATGGGCTACCCAACGCCGTTTACCGTTTTTCGCTACCTACTGTGGTTCTCGAGATCTTGGGGGGGCGGGACCCGCCACCCCCCGTCAAAGCGAAGGTGGCTCAGACCCCCGTCACTGCGCATGTTAAGTTAACATTCGAGGACGAACCGTCGGGGATCGTGTCTCTTCAAATCAGGGGCGTAGCAAAATGGGGGCGGCAGGGACAGTCGCCCGCCCACCCCCTCCTGAGGGCCCGAAGTGCCCCATGAGGACACGATTCTGCAACAAGTAGGGCCCTTTTGGCGCTGTCCAGGGGCCCTTTTCGGGGCGCCGTCCCTCCCCTGAGCAAAATCCTGGCTACGTCCCTGCCTCATATATCCACGACTGGGGACGGTTTTACTTTCCGAGTCATGGGTGCCGGAGAGTCCTGAATCATAAATGGTATGCAGCACTCCGCACGCTGTTTTCTACCCACCAGTGGAATAACTAATATTTTTTTCGCAGGCGCCATAGACAGATCCAAGAAAGGATTCAGAAAGGATTCTTACCTTGAAGGCGATATCATAAACGTATACAATCCTTTCAAAACTGCTTGTACTCAAAGAAAAATCCACAAATACAATCTCCCACTCACTCACTCTCCTTCAAACCAATGCTGACGCGGCGCCCGTTTCCTGTACGTCGTTTCGCGCATGCGCAGTAGTGACTTTGGTCAGTTTTGGGTGGGGAGTTGCGCATCCAGGCTTTCATCCATGCGACAGCGGCGGCCGGGGCAAAATAGAGTGTGCGACACTAGCGCCACGGTGGCAAATAATGTGGCAGATAGGACAGCAGCCGGATCGTCACCATTTTTAACGTGTGGACTATTGACGGTGAGTGTGCGTCTCGTATTGAAAACGTGAATAGCTATGTTATATTGGGCTATTTAGAATGTATTGAATACGTGTAGTAATTTTAAGAAACGTGTTTTAGTAATTTGGTGGGTGAATTCGGTCAGGGAATCGCCATTAAACTATATACTGACGCATTGGCGGATCCAGGAAAAAGTTTTGGAGAGGGCCAAAACATCGTTTTGGGGGGCCAAATCGAGAAAAAATCGAAAAAAGCATAGGATTTAAAAAAAACGGCCAAAAGTCGGTCGTTTTGGGGGCCAAAAGATACTAAAAAGATATTCAAAGCTGGATGAAGCTGCAGACCACAGATCTGTGAACCATATTTATTGGGACACCACATCAGCATCAACTGACGCCTGAACAATCAGAGTAAGTTTTTTCACTTACCTTCCAATGCTCTTCTTCGCTTGAGCGGCACAGGATGTGGGGCTTGCTGGACAACTTTGGAATGAGGTAACTTTTTTCAATTGTTGATATCTTGCAGCACTCATGTATGGTTACTTCTAAATCACTGAGTAGGCCTGCCATATTCTAATTACTGAGTCAATTCTAAGAACCCTAGCCAATCAGCAGTAACATCAAATTCTCCTGAGGTCAAACATGAAGCCCAACATTAAGTTTATTGACACAGCAATTGAAGGGCTTAGGGAGCAACTGCAATCCCTTAAGGATGGAATAGGTGCTGTCAGGGGAGGAAATCAAGGGGGTTCGCTCCGACCTTGGAGTATGTGAGCTCAAGGTATCGGAAAATGCTGAGCATGGTGAGTCTCTGAAGTCAAGCCTGGATAGGCTAGAGCAGAGTTGCTCTTCAGCATTAACAATGCATGCTCAGCTGTCTGATAATCAAAATCAGCTTATCGATGCTCTCGAAGAGCAATGCCAATACACTCGCAAATTCACACTCCTCTTATCGGGTCGGGTGGTCCCCCTCCAGAGAAGGACGAGAACACCAGGAGAGTGGCAATTTCACTCATGAGTGAATACCTGGGGGTTGCAGTCCGAAGCGACGAAATCACCGCCTGTCACAGGCTTCAAAGCAAACGTGTGATACTGGTGCGATTTGCCTATTTGGACCAACGCATGTTTGTGTATAGCCGCAGGGTGCGACCCGAACGTCATGGCTCCTAGTTCACGAAAGTCTTACCCCACAAAGACTCTCTGTGGTGAAAATCCTGCAGAGGCTCCACAACCCGAGGGAAAAATCCCCGTTTGTATCGTACTACACTAACAGTGGACGAATTTTCATAAGGCTACGGAACTCAAACAAGGCTACTGAGATCCCTGTCACTGCAACCAAGGAGGACATCCTGGCAATATGCCACTCTCACAGCCGAGGCGCGGGCGTGGCGGAGACAGTACCCAAGAGGCTGTTGTCGCCGATGCCTCCGCCGGGTCCGCGTCCGCGGGGGCGCTTCCGCCTGTGCCCTCGAGCGTATGTCCTCTGCCTGGCTCCTCTGGCGCTGGCGCTGACGCTCCGCTGGACGTTCGTGCCGCGGTTGTCTCTGATGGGGGGCTGCCCTGGGCTCCGGCTGGGGACTGCCCCTGCTCCGGCCCTTCCCTCAGATTGCGGCCCTATAGTGCCCTTGACCGTGGACAGTCAAACCGGTGGTCAAGCTTCTACCCAACCATTATCGCGGAGCGGCGATAACACTCAGATGGTCGTACGTGATCCGATTCGTGGCGATGTGCCGGAGGTTGGTGCAACCGAAGAGGTGCCTCTCCGGAGTTCGAATGTGACTAGGGGCCCTGTCCCAGCTTCATCTGGTGGGTCACCCATGGGGGATGGGGAGACTGGTGCGTTCGGATCTGGGGGTGGGAGGTCGGCGTGTGACATCGGGGGATGTATCCCCTCGCCAACTATGGGACTCACCGCGCGGCTGCCCACCGCCCGTGCGCCCATGGGCGCTCCGCCCCATGGGTTGCTGACCGGCACCGATTCAGGCATGTCCGCACAGCCGCCCCGTCCATCATCACCATTGACAACCACTGGACTGACCGATCTTGTCTGAGACCTCGATGTGCTTGGGCGCATGCGGAGCCGGGGGCTGCTGTGGGTGGTTCGGGGCTGGTTGTTGGCTGATGTAGGCTTTTGTTCTTTGGGCTAGTTGTTCTGGCGGGTGCTGGTTGTTTGGTGGTTGGGTTTGGACACGGTCATGATTATTATGGCCGTGTTCGACCTAATATCAGTGATGGCCTGGGCTTGTCGGTGTGGCTGGCTGCTGGAGCACGGGCTTGCGTCTGGTGGATGGCTGGCGTGTGCTTCCCGGCAGCGGTTCCGGGCTCTGGGGGTGCCCGGGGAGTCGGTGGTCTCGATATGTCCATAATTTCATCATTCACTGCTCAGTTTGTCACCTGTACGTCGCTTAGTCTGGATCTAGTTTATTTAGAAAATCTCAACGATTTTAGGCTTCCTTGTCGGTTCATGGATTGGTGCGTTTTCTGAAGCCATTACCAACTCCAATCTGAACTTCTCTCCCCGCAAGACACCACCACTTGGCTCATGTTTGGAGCACACTGGGTTGCTGACTGTATAATTAGTATACTTGCATATCTTGGCGGGCCTACTTGGTGTTACTCATTCGGACCTACATCTTTTTTTCTGCCGTAGTTTACAGACACTTTATTTGTGCCAAGCATTTCTTTATTTCTATGCTTGCAAACACCGCCTGCTCAAACGCACAACTAAAACGATTTTGCCCATTGTATTCTGGCACTGACACCGATGTTAACCCAATCCCTTCAAATCTCTCAACTATTCTAGAGTCATGTCAATATGAAAATGTCTGCTTTAACAATACTTCAACATTTAATAAGACAAATTTTTCCCTCATCCATGTCAACATTCGATCACTACCCAAAAATTTTGATAGTTTACAGCGCCTCATTTTGAATCTAGACCCTAGGCCGCACATTGTTCTTGTTTCTGAGCTATGGCTGGCCCCCGAATCGAAAGCAAACTATGACATTGAAAATTATTTTTTCGAATTTTCCTCAACAGCTCAATTTAGAGGAAAAGGGTCTGGAATATACATCTCTAAAACTATCCCTTACAAAAGGAGAACCGACCTAGAAGCTCACTCCATTCAACAGCAATCAACATTCATTGAAATATCTAAGGTATTTCCCTTCCATATTGTAATAGGATCATGCTACAGGTCCCCCTCATTCCCCTCATCAAATTTTCTTGAATACTTAGACGCTACTCTTGAGTCTGTATCAAAAACTGAAAAAAACTTGCATACTGGGAGGCGATTTCAACTTTGATATTCTCCAATATGAATCGCATGAACCTAGCTCATTATTTATCCAATCTCTTGCTTCTCATGGCTACTTCCCATGTATTTCCATCCCGACCAGAATAACCTCTCAGACCAAAACCCTTATCGACAACTTTTTCATAAACGATACTTCTCTCGTTTGCTCATCTTCAGTGCTCACCGCAGACATCAGTGATCACCTCCCCATATCACTAACACTTCAATCTTTGTTTAAACCCCAATCCTCACAAGATAAGTTTCACAGGTCTTTCGACTTCAGGATGATTGACTCCCTCAAGAGTAATCTATCTATAAAACTGGAAACAATATTCACGATCCAGGACCCTGTGACGGCAGCTAATCTTGTTCATTCTTCCTTATCAGAGGAAATCAATAGATTTTCATTAAAGAAAACAGGTAGGAGACATGTACCAAAACAGCCATGGATCTCTTTCTGGCTCCTACAGTCAATCAACAAAAAAATGACCTTTATCACAAATATATTCGCACAATGAACCCTCAGGATAATCTAAATTACAAGGCATATCGTAATACTTTAATCACTACAATACGACAAGCCAAAAAGACTACTTCCAAAGGAAATTAGAACAGGAAAAGGATGACCCTAAAAAGCTCTGGGGCACGCTGCTAGGCCTAACACATAAACATAAAAGTAAAAACCTCTGCCAGAACAATTTGAATTAAACGGCGAACTAATTTCTGACCCTGACCTCATTGCCAACAACTTCAATGAATATTTCTCTACCATTGCTTCTTCATTAGACGAAGCTCTCCCAACACCTTCGTCAGATCCCCTTCAATACCTAGAAAATTATCAGGGCCAGCTGTTCGAATTTCACCCAATAACTGCTGAGGCAACTCTTTCTGTGATAGCTTCCCTAAAAAATACCGGTCGTGGACCCGATGGTGTCTCCTCCAAAATACTCAAACTAATTTCGCCCACAATATCTCGACACCTATCGCACTTATTTAATCTATGCCTGCGATCTGGTACATTTCCAGCTCAGTTTAAGGAATCACTTATTGTTCCCGTCTACAAAAGTGGTAATCCTACAACTTTTTCAAATTACAGGCCTATTTCCCTTCTACCGGTTCTCTCTAAAGTTCTTGAGAAAATAGTATATAGCCAAGTAATCCAATATCTTGCGGACAATTACACAATATTTGAGAACCAATTCGGTTTCCGGCAACACCATAGTACGTTCATGCCAGTTGCCTTACTTTACGACAAAATTACATCAGCACTGGTCTCAAAAAGAGTTGTGTAACCATTTACTTATACTTCTGCAAGGCCTTTGACACGGTGAACCATGAAATTCTCCTTCAAAAACTTCAAAAATATGGAATTCAGAACACTTCGTTAAAATTTTTTGAAACATATTTATCTGACCGGAGTCAAAGTGTCAAAATTAATTCTCATCAGTCCACAATTACCAAAACAACTAGGCTAGGCGTTCCCCAGGGCTCTGTTCTGGGCCCACTCCTCTTTCTACTTTACATTAATGATCTTAACCGCTGCTCCCAAATTCCTACCTTCTACTTATATGCTGACGATACTGCCTTACTCTACACTGCTGACACAATCCAGTCCCAGAGGTGCAGAAAGTATACTGGCTGTCACAAACTCAATGAGACGTATGCCTCCTCTGTCACACAAAGCTGAAAATAATAATTTTATACTTGAATACTATTTCCAATATGCTGAATGTCATCTACCTGTCTCTTACTTTTTGCAACGGACAAGGTTCAAGCACCAAGCCATTACCGCATGCAAGTAGTAAACTGTGTTTTCATTTTTAGATCATGTTTATGTTTTGGAAGAAAAATTTCCAATTATGGATCATTGTTTTCAGTATTGGGATCATAACTATTATTGGCAACTCTGACTGGAGTTTCCCCCAATGACATGCATTTCCCTTTTTGAAGAAGTTTCCATTTTTGGAAGGAGTGTTCCCGATTATGGTATATTTCCCCATGATTAAATGTGGCAATTATGAAAATTATTATTGGGAACTAATCTATAAATGGGAGCGTACACCTACACACAATTGGGAACCCTGATCACAGCTTCCCCCACCCCCCACTGAACTTCTATCTCACATATCAACAAAAGGGACAAAAATGTCAATGTCAACATAGGATTTGGATCTACCTAAAATGTGTTGGTAAAGTGGACCTTAGGTAGCATTTTTATAGCCAGATCAAATGCTTAAGATTTTACCCCAACACCTGATTATCACCTGCCTGGTCGTTCCTTCTTGCAGTAAAAACTCTGAGGCAACTACCCTGCATAGATGTAAAATTATGTCTATTGGCCTAATATGTACAGAGGTATTGGAAGTCTCATATCAAAGAAAGATCCAGTGTATAAGTCAAAATCCTGTTTTAACTCCAGGCAGTTCAGGTCCTGTGTGTTGCTTACTACCACTGGTAGTAAGCAACACACCCCCAACCAGCGTTTTTCAGTCTCTTTCTTTCTGAGATTTTCTGTGATTTTCTGAGATGAGAAGGGGGTCTACTAGGCCCCCCTCTAGTGCATGTTAGTGCCAGGCCCCTCTCCAGTGTGTGTTTTAACACTTTGTGGAGGACTGCATTGGCACACATTTGCTATCTGTACAATATTGACATGATAATTTGATCATGAAATCTCACCTGAATTACTGTTGTTGCCAGTCTGTTGCTGGCGCCAACTCTCCCAACTTCCTCCAGCTCCAAATCTACCTAACCAATCTTGATCTAGGGCACAAATAAGGTAAGGCACAAGCAAGCTAAGGAATGAAAAACCAAGTTTGATGTGTGAAAGTGCATCAGTATCAAAGTAGCCTACATTCATCTTAGATTAGCCATGGGCAGCACTATTTATTCCAGCTAGTTTTAGCCTGCACTTATCTCAGACATACCTAATAAATATGCCCTCAACAGAAGTAGCTTCCCACTTGTTCAAATTTTTTGGCAGGCTCTACATCACACAAACATTGCGAACTTGTCTTGTCGCTGTTGCGTAGTTTAGGTAGAATTGCTGCCAAGCTATGTTTATTTCTTTCACTCATTTAGTACTTTTCCTAGTAGCTTTTAGGCGTACTTGATACTAAATTCAAAGAAATAGGGACCGCTAAATCGAAGATACTCAAACTTTAAATATTATTTAACCTGACAAAATGGACAGAGAAGTACTTGATAACGGATCTACGTTATCTTTAATACCTTAAATATGCCCACAATCATGTATTTCTTGAAAAATTGACTGTCACATTTCGGGCATCTAGGCGACAACTTTCTGGCAACTACTAACAATCAGCACCATTGGGCTGCATGTTAAAATCTGGCAACTGTGACAGCGGTTTTCGGGTTTTCTGCAGCGGGGGTCTCTCGTTTTAGTAGAAACTGAACACAGTACCAATATTGTATCACTGATGGTACGCTGTGCAATTGAAGGACAGAGTTGCTAAATTAAAATATTCGCTACACGCTTCATTCTGTATTTCGAAAATGTGTGGTTTGATTTTGAACCATACTGTCACGATCGCTATTTTGTCACACTTATGCACCTCGACTATTATAAATGTGTCACAAACTCCAGTAGCCGAGCTGGCAAGTTTCTGCACCTCTGTCCAGTCCCTTCAACATGATATCAGCTTTAGTATGCCTCAAATCTGTCAGTGGTTAAATTGCAATCGTCTCACTTTAAACATTAAGAAATCAACCTTTCAAATTTTTTCTAATGTAAAAAACACGGACCTAAAAATTGAAATTGGTAATGTTCCTTTGCAAAGAAACTTCACAACCAAGTACCTTGGTGTTCAAATTGATGAAGACCTCAAATGGACAACTCATATCAGAAGCCTTGAAAATTCAATCTCTAGGACCATTGGCATAATTCAAAGAAACCAATATATACTAAATTCTTCCCATCTCCTGCTGCTTTACAACTCACTTATTCTCCCCTTCTTGACGTACTCTATTCAGATCTGGGGATCAACCTACCCCTATAAGCTTCTCAAGCTCACGACTCTTCAAAAAAGGGCTGTTAGAATTATTGAGGGGACTGACCGATTGGCACACACTAGCCCCATCTTCAAAAAACACGGCATACTAAAGCTTGAAGACCTCGTTGAATTCTCTCATATTAATGTTATGCATAAATTCCTAATAAACCAACTACCACAACCACTGTCTTCTTACCTTTCACTTGTCGATCTTCAACGGACGCAGCAAAATGCCAGACAAAGACAACACTTTACTGTTCCCTACGCCCCCACAATGTATCGTAAATTTTCCCTCTTCATTACAGCTCCCAGGGCATGGAACAAAACTGTGGCTTCAAAAATAAGAAACATTGAAGATGTGCCCCTGTCCAAAACGTTTTTCAAAAAGATGTTAAAAAAGATATATACCGACCTTTACTAGAGACTATGTCCTCATGCTTAGGAAGTGGTGTATGGTCTCCCTGTAATTACGCATTTCAGCGCTAGTACTTCAGGTTTACGCTTTTCAGTTATCTTAACATTATCTAAACGAACGCAGAATGGCCCATTTACTCTCATTAATCGCGGAACAAATTTGGAATCCAGGCATTTAGGTGGTTGAACAGGCTAGCCTCCGGCACTCATTTGTCGCCTCCTTGTAATCCCCTCGTGAATCTGTACCGTTAGCTTAAAATCTCCCCAAGGCCCCCCCTTCTCATGTTCTCACTAATTACAAGCATAATTGCCTCCATCCTACTCCCCCGTGCTCCCGCTAACTAACTGTGTGTCCGGCAGCTACCATGGTGCTCATGGCGTTACCGCCGGGCCCGAGCCGTTGCGGGCTGCGGTGCCCGAGCGGGGCGGCCCCTTCGCGAGCGGCCTCTGGGGCGTCTCTGGAGGTCTGCCGGCCGCGTCCGCTGAGGGGGGCGCCCTGTCGCCTCCAGTGGGTTCCGCTGCGCGGGCGGGCGCGGCGCCGCTCCCTTGGCTGCTACTGCTGCGGACGGGCTGGCGCCCCGCCCCCTGCCTGCTGTGGTGCTCCCGGCGCTGCCGCTGTGCCCGTCTCGCTGCGGGCTCCGGTGGCTGGGTGCGGCGGCCCTTGTGCGGGCGGCCCCTGGGCTGGTGGCTCCGTGCGAGTTCTGCTTACCTTGTTTTTATATCAATGTTTTTAATGTCGTTACCCTCCCCGAGCCGGCTCGCCCCCCCTCATGTGCTTGTAAAGTGAGATGATGTGTTGTGTGTGCAATGTGTGCTGCATAGAATAGAATACATGTATGGAAGTATACTATTTCGGGCTTTGGGGGCCATGGCCCCTGGGCCCCCCCCTGGATCCGCCAGTGTACTGACGGGAATGTCTGGTCCTCCTCCATGCCCTATTGCGCTGAAGCCACGGGGTAGTGGGACCAAGGATAGATATGTTCTTATTTGAATGCCATAATTGTGACTTGTTTGGGCTCTTGCCTTACTTGGCAGACTGGTGCTGTGCTGTAGAGTTCTTTTCCAATTTAGTTCATGTATGCAGAATGATATGGCCATTTGAAGGATACATAGGTACTGCTCCAACCTGTTCATTTCCAAGTACTCATACAATAAAGGCAGTTTGATCCCTTCCATTCATCACAACTATCGAAGTTATTTAATCAAATTCTGGTGTATGCTGTAAGCACCTCAGTTGCAACAGAAAAATGAGGTTTTTCATACTCGGCTTGATCTTCAATTTGGGAAACTTCGAGCGATACTGAAATTCAACCAAAAAACACAATGATTACTTATTAAGTCCCAGCACAGGTACTTCAAATGCAGACCCCGTTCAAGTTATTTGGCAGCATTACGTCATCATGGCTGGAGAGGCATTACAGTTACTATGCAGGGCATTGGAGAAATTGCACTTTTTCGAAGCTCTAAATAACCTGTTTTAGAACTGTATCAACAAAACTTATATGGCTGAACAGAAAGCTAAAAGATTTTTATTTGTGAAACCATCAGACGTTTTGCAAAAACTCCAGTGAAGAATATTATTTTTACAAATTTTCCAGAGCGTGTCAAAATAAGGACATGTTCAGCACTAACAGCTCTTTGCAGTAAGACTAATCTTGATTTTGATTGGCTGTTGATTTCTGACCTTTGATTGGCTGTTGGTGGTACTTGCAGCAGAAGACAATAAACACCGGTGATTTCTTGAGCGAAGGTAAATTTATTTCTCTCGGCTATTAGGTAGGCCTGAGTTGATCAAATAAATGCATGCCCTTTCAACAAATTCTTTGAAGTGTTATAATTTTTTCATTAGATTTACGTAAAATACGCTGCTCGCCGTTGAGATCAAGGTTACTGTCAAATGGGTGAAACAAGTTGATTTCGATTTATACTAGATTGGTGCCAAATACGCCCAAACTTGGTATGTTTCAGCTCATCCTTCCAAAAACTTAGTAGAATCTCCTATAACTTAGTAGAAAAGGGCGGTGACGTCATCATGGGAGGACTATATTTAGTAGGAAACTTGGTTGTACCCGTAGTTAAAGTACCCTGCTTCAAATGTGCTATATACTCTCAGTTAAAGGGAATGTGGCACCTTGGTTGAATCCTAGAATGTAGTGTAATTAGGGTAACTTTTAGCTGAAAATCATGGAAGTGCATAATTTCTCTGAAAAATGTACTATAAGCTCTATATTTTGGATTTTTTAATGATCTTCTAGGGAAAGATATATCTGCCTGTGGATAATGCCATGATCTGGAAACCAGTACCATATTCAATAGGCTTCAAGGGCTTTGATTGGGTGATGCTCACAGTGACATCAGCATATGTCATCATACCAACAGCTGACAACTGTGGCCTGCTGCTAAGGTTACGGGTGTATTTCAGGTAGTTTCTAGCTTTTCTCTATGGAAATTTTGGGTTTTAAGACAAATGATATATAGAGTACCAGGTTTTCCGGTATGCTTTACAACTTGGCTGTCTGAGTTAGAATCATGTTACAATGGATCCACATTCCCTTCAATGTCTGCAAAACAACCCTTGTTATAATGGGTACACTCAAGAAAATAATATTTGTTACCTAAACTAATCAAAATTAGTAAAATAATTAATGTCATCGCTACAGAAGTCCACAATTTTCCTATCAAGTTTTTTTTCCAATGGCTCATTGTCACATCCTTAACATTGCACCTGACCAACAGTTACAACCCTTCTACAGGAGGCAAAATTTGACAAACCAGTGCAAGTCAACAGCTCTCCATTCAGACATCTGGAGAGAAACAAGAAGATACCTTTCAGGCTCCGGGGAAGCGATGAAATGATAGCTCAGGTGCTGACTGCTTGGAGTTGCTGCATCCAATGGCTCCACACCAAGCACTGTTATTCTTGTTTCTGGTTTTGAAAGGATTCATTGCTGCTTAATGAAGCATTTCTCCTGAAAGAAGACAGTTTTCAAACACATATTGAGCTAAATGCATGAAAAAGAAAGAACAGAGGTGTTCACCCACAAAAGAAATGTATCATACTACAAGCAAAATGGCCAGGTAGCTTAATTACCTGCCTGCAGATTAGGACTGCATGGATTAGCATGGGCTTGTTAATCATACACAGGTCTAAGTGGCAAAGGAGGGTGTGTACCACCAATTGACCTCAACACCCCCTGAAATAGTCACAGGTCCCCCTGGGAGCTTGATGGAGCTCCCTGAAATGTCGCTTCCCCACCCACGCCCTCCCAGGATGCAAAAATCAGTGCCCACCAATAGGATTTGGCACCCACATGATATATTTTGCTGACAAAGAGCAGCGCCTCCTGATCTGGATGGCGTCCCCCTGGTCAGGTGCCCACCCCAATTGGCAATCCTGGATCTGCCAATGTTATTCAACAATGCAGGAACCTGATTTCCATGTATTGCCTGCTCCAGTGGAAAGTCCTTGCAATACCACAACCGCCTGCAGTTGAGAAAGTGTGCCTTTTAGTGGACCAAATAAAATACATAGGTAACAAAGTCTACACATGCATACAGAACATTTAAATTGGAAAATAAAAGGAAAGTCCTAACTCCTAATCATTACTACTATAAAGGTGCCCAAATTGAAATCTTGGATTGGTGAATAGGATGGGTTCACCAGATTAGTTACTGTAAGTGTAACGTTAGCCTAAATCTAACATAGAGAATATGAAATGTATTCTTGCTGAGCGACCTATGTTTCAGGCACAGATCCCGTGAGTAGCATTGCTGCAATCTATACATAGCGCAATGGTATAAAGACATGGAAATCAAGAGACTCTGGGGCGAAAAACACGACAAGATGAAAATTACTACAAAAACAGGCACCACACCACAGGGAAAATTGTTCGTTCCCAAATAATAATATTACACTAACCACTATCACCGCAGATCACAATAATCACGAACGAAGAATACATTATATGTATTCGGCGCTACTTTTTGTGATGACCGTATCGGCGCTAGATGGTGCAACTGTCGGTGTCACGTGACATGCGCACCAAGCGCGGTGACCTCAGGTCGGGCGCAGCCACGAGTGGGCAGTAGTCGTCTGAGACTACTCGGGGTAAGTCCTCCATTCTCTCTCTCTCTAGCTGGCTACCCTGGGATCTCCGAGTGTCAGACGGGGGAAGATACGCACGCCGCCTTGGGCTCTCCGAGCGCTGTGCCCAAGGACACTGTTGTGTATTGCCAGGGGCGTAGCCAGGATTTCGCTCAGGGAGGGTGGCACCCCCGAAAAGAGTCCCCGCGACAGCGTCAAAAGGGCCCTGATGGGTAAAAAGGGCCCTGCTTGTTACAGAATAGATTGCTGAAGAGGGCTTAAGAGCTTCAGAGCCTGGTATAAAATGAATTTGGTCACAGAGCATAGTGCGGGCGAGCCGCGCTTCGCGCGGCTCGTGTCCTCGAGGGGGCCCTTCGGGCCGTCAGGGAGGGGCGGCTGTCCCTGCCGCCCCCCTTGGCTACGCCTCTGCCTTGGGCTCTCCGAGCATTGCACTGGCCAGTCCTGCCCACCCTGGTTTCTCACCGTTTTCGTTGTTAGTGTGTATCCCTGATTATTGATTGACTTCAAAACCAATATAGTGGCCATTTTCTCTTTACGTTGTGTTCTACTGGAATTCTACGTTGCTCGTGTCCTGCTTGGTATATTTCTTCTACCTCTACTGCTTGGCCAGTAGGAACAAACATAACATTACGTTCCCGTCGTTCGCTCACGGTTTTTCACACCTTCACTATAGGGGCCTCGGAGATACCCCGCCTGTCTTTCCAAGGTGCATGTTATGACATCACAGCCTAGGCCATTCAATGTTGAGTTGAAGGTCACAGATCAAGGTAAAAGGTCATGGGTCAAGGTGGAACCCTATTTCCCATTAACCCGCGCCCTGCCGGCGGTGCTGTTTTTTCCTCCTCTTGCCGTTTCAATGCGAATATCTACACCCAACTAACCGTCCCGATGATAATGCTCGGGGTAGCTGTTCCTATGTCAATTCTGCATCTTTCCCGACAAACAGAAAGTAGATACCTTTTCAACTTTTTGCATAAAGCGAAAGTTATTGAGATGATGTTCGCGCTTTTTTACTCACGCCGGGCGGTGGCGGCCCGTGCCGCGGCCCGCTGGGGCCCGCGACAGCCTCTGACACACACCGGGCTCGTCAGCGCAGGCGGCAGGTAGAAGGGTGACAATTTTCGTGGTTTGGTCAGCTGATAGCGATCGAGGGGACGATAAGGACACACGTGAAAATACGGAACAATGGCCCAGCCAGCATCTCTAACGCTTGTTTCCTGGAAAACGTCCCCAGACGGCATGGCGACAGCGCCAGGGGGCTTGACAACATCAGCAGGGCCTAATGGTGTGAGAGGGGTGGTCTCAGGCCACCCTCCTTGTATCATGGCTACCCAGGGGAGATTTCCACGCCAAACTTGACATTGTGCCAGGTTCACAGCTGGATGGCAAAGGGACAATTTGCCGTGTAAAAGGGTAGTCAACGGATGGGGATGTAAAAAGATCCATGGGTAGTAATGGTGCAATTATCCCTAGCCTTTTAGTTCCTTGAATTTTCCTGTACATCTTATTGAATACTCATGTGATTAAAAAAAAATTGAATGACGAAAAACATACACACCCTCACTCCATGCATGCCTAGATTATAACATTTCCTTTTTATTTAGCTATTTCTGACACCACGTTACTCTGTGAAAACTTGTGTCCGAATTCCCCGAAAACATCCCTTTTCTATGGATGCCATTTTCTTTCATCACAGCCGGGTATAGCGCATGTCAGTACGGCTAGGTTTAGCGAACGGAGGTGCGATCTTTCCGTCAGTATCCAAGACAACACTATGCACGAAAAATCTAAATATGTCAAATTAATTCCCCGAAAATCCATATGTTCACAATGTGTATAAGCACAATGTAGAGGGGACTGCGACAGTTGTTTCCTAGGATATATCCGACAGGTCCCTAGTGGTTTATGGAGATGGCATATCAAACGTCAAAAAGTGTCTTTTTCGCTCTGGAAATGGTCCCATATAATTGTTTCGCCGTTGGGGCGTCATCACACAGCGAATGCACATGCCCGTCGGCCCGGCCGCCACACTCCGCGGGCAGGCACAGCGCCAGGTGCCGTAACCGTCTGTCTGAGGCTGTACCCGGGACACGGGGGGAAACGGCAGCGCGCCGCGCATGGCGGCCCCTGTGGTCGGGATGATACTGCAAGGTTTGGTTAAAAGGACTAATTTAGGCACATTTGATAGGAATTCATGTGAGAAACATATACGAACAAAGTGAAAAATGATTGAGGGTTCCTTTGAGTCCGTGTAAGGCACATACGACCGCCTACAATTCAAGTTCTCTATCAGTAAACCAGAGGAGGTTTTTTCAGCCATGCCGGCAGGGCGCGTAATTCCCGGGGTGCCGGCAGAGCGCGGGTTAAACGGTTGATATAGTGCAAGTTGTAGTAGACAGGAGATACGTAATATAGTGACGCCATAGGTCAATGAACTTTAATGACCCTGACCGAAAAGTTTAAGTGAACATACTTCGGACATTCGGTCCATGACATCAGGTCACTTGCTCAATTCCCGCCTGGCACATGATCATTGCATTCCCCAAGTTCTACCCAGCACAGTCAAGATCTGTCTTAAATTACCTCGTTTGACCTTGAAGATCATCACCTAGGTCAATGAAAATAGGATGAAGGTTAGAACATTATGGTCCCCCCCCAACGCGATCTTTCCTGAGCTTGGTTTCCTAGGTCATAGGGGATGCCTACCACCCCCCCCCTCCTACAGTGCAGGTGTTACGGGTTGCGTTCCGATTTAACGAAGCAATATGCCCGTGATCATTTTCAGAAACATTAAATTGTCACCATCCTCCCGCTGACCTTTATAAATAGCCACAAAATGATAGGAAGAAGCGACGTGGGGCTTCTTCCCTATTACCGGCACTGCGTCGTCGGTGACGCGCCGTCCTATCTGCCACCCGGCCGGCCGCTAGGTGGCAGTGGCGGTGGCGCTGTCGCCGAGAACAATAGGGATTTGAGAGAGTTGCCCGTCCAGTACAGTAGTCCATGATAACACTGAGCCACGGACCACACTGAGTTGTGAATGACTGACGATTTATGGGCTAAGAAATATATTAAACACTCTAATTTGAATAAACCTCTAATTTAGGCAAAACAGAATACCCCAGATTCCCCTTCCGGAGGCGTGAAGACGGTGCGCAATCTCTCTCTAGGGCATTGGTGCGCAAGGTTGCTGGAACTTCGGAACCAGTGGCGGATCTAGCCGGCGGGTTTGGGAGGGGTAAACCAAAGTTGAAAAGCAAAGCAAAGCAATAAAACAATTACGCAATGGGGCGTTCCAGGACAAATCGACCAGGCACCACCTGGATTATACATAGCATAGTTTCAGATTTCGTTCCAACTTCGTACACAGAGTTATCAGTAGCGTAGAATTCAGATTTGAAAATATTTATTTCCTCAAAATGTGGGTTTTGGAGTTACAGCTTGCTGAAAATCGTGAAAACCCGTGTTTTTGACAAAACATGGTGGCACACAATCGTTATTTCTGTGTAGTCCTTCGTTATTGATGTTCATTTAAAACGTGATTGTATTTAACCTTCGCCCGGGGTGGGGGTCTTGTTAGACCCCCTCAGGTTTTTCCGAGGGGACCAAAAAACGGCGGTGCGCACGCGCCGCCAAACTTAGTCTAGCTGTTTCTTCATCATTTTTACATCTTTCCTGTAAATTTTTGCTCAGGGTCATATCATGTCAGGTCACCAGGCCAGGTGACGTGACCCACCTCAAAAAATGCTTAGGGCTGCATAACTAAAAGGAGGGTTAATCGATCAAGTTGAAGTTCCAGAGGTGCAGAAAGTATGCTGGCTGTCACAAACTCAATGCGACGTATGCCTCCTCTGTCACACAGAGCTGGAAATAATAATTGTATACTTGAATACTATTTCCAATATGCTGAATGTCCTCTACCTGTCCCTTACTTTTTGCAGCAGACAAGGTTCTGGCACCAAATCATTACACCATGAAAGTAGTAAGTTTTCATTTATAGATCATGTTTTTGTTTTTAGAAGGAAAATTTCCAATTATGGGTCATTTTTTCCAGTATTGGGGTCATAACTATTATTGGCAACTCTAACTGCAGTTTCCCCAATGACATGCATTTCCTTTTTTGAAGAATTTTCCATTTTTGAAAGGAGTGTTTCCAATTATGGTACTTTACCACATGATTACATGTAGCAATTATCATGAAAATAGTCATTATTGGGAATATACCTATTAATGGGAGCATACATGTACACACAATTGGGAACCCTAACCGCAGCTTCCCCCCCCCACTAAACTTCTATCTCACATATCAACAAAAGTGAAAAAATGTCAATGTCAACATAGTGTTTGAATCTACCTAAAATGTGTTGGGAAAGTGGACCTTAGGTAGCTTTTTATAAACACATCAAATGCTTAAAATTTGCATCCCACTCACGATCATTACCTGCCTGGTCATTCCTTTTTGCAGTAAAAACTCTGAGGCAACTAGCCTGCATAGATGTAAAATTATGTCTATTGCCCTTATAGGTACAGAGGTATTGGAATTCACATAGGGGAAAGTGGGGGGGTCATGGACACCGTAACGATGGTGTGAGTTTTCAATGACTTAATGAACTTTTTTCGTTCCTATTTTGGCTGTAGAGATACTCCAGACATTTATCTACCACTGTGCAAGCAGCCATGTGTCTGTAATTATCATATCAAAATTTGCGCAAAGTTTAGAAAAAAGTAGCAAAAGTCCATTTCGCCCATTTAATGGGGTAACATGGTCACCCCATGGGGAAAGATGGACAAGATGAACAAAGTGATCGAACCAGGCCTTGAATATTTCCATCTGCATCCACCCACTAGGCGACTGTGGTCCGCCGCGGGGAAGGGGGTATTTTCTTAGTTTTTCCGTCAAAGGGTCAACGGGGGTCATGCCTTTTTTAATTTTTAATGACGGTGGATAAAAGTATCAAGGGCTGTCGTGGAACTGTGCGTAAGTTGATCCAGGATCGCCGATCAGGGGGCGGGGTATCTTGCGGGGGGCGCCATCCGGATCGGGGGCGGGCGCGCACCCAGGGGGAGGCAGCGGGCCCGGTCCCCCCAAACGCTTTGGCTCCAAGGTTCCGCTCCCATCCAAGTGGAGCGCCGAAGGCGCCCATCGAGGGGAAGGATGAGCCTTCACTTGACTTTTAGAGGCAGTGATACACTGACTGCCGCCCCTCTACCCAACATTCCGCCCCCTACACCGACTTTGCTGCCCCTGCACCCAACAAGCCGCCCCTAAAAAATTACACTAGGTCTGTGGAACAAACAATCCACCGCTCTCACCCCCCCAGGATGCGAAAATTGGCCGCTATTTGGGCGAAAAGTGCGTCCCCTGAGGCAAAATACCGCTCCCTCTACCGGCCTGCTGCCCCACCTCGTCAGCCACCCCAACCCCCCTTCTCCCCGCCCCCAAAAATCCAAAGTGCGAAATTCCCTCGCAGAGGTTAAGAGCGTTCGGTCTCCGGCCGAGCTCGTTACGTGGGGTCCCATCAGGTCACGTAAAAAGTACGGTCTCTGACAAACGGAGATATAAGCCCAGTAGCTAGACTCACTCCAATGTAACAAGCCCACTGCCCACAATGCAAGGCACCAGCGGGCGTGCCCGACGGCTGTAAGCTGCGATGCCTGGTGACCGACCGGCCCAGCACAGCCGGGACGGGTAGGGGAGGATGAAATGTCAGCGCAGTTTGGGATTGCAATAGATGTTTTGCCGTATCAGGGCACCTCACCTGTGAGGAGGTTCAGAAAAAATTGTTGTAATACAAAAACACCATTTAGAGTTTTCCTGTGTGCTTCCCTGCTCCACTCGGTGGCGGCAACCAAATAATTCATAAGTCGCGATGTTACTTTGCATGTACAATTGTACACTGCCAAAGTGAAGAACGTCATTACGCTCCTGAGGGGAGGGGTTGGAAGCGACACTTTAGGGGCCCATCAATTTCTCAGGGGGCACCATGACCATTTCAGGGGGCAATGATGGTCGACGGGTACACCTGCACCTGGATGACCCCCAAATTTAATTATATGTTCTCCAGCATTTCGGGCCATGTGTCCCCAGCCCCCAGCCATCAGCTTTTATTTATTTAAGCTTATATTATATAAAATCAAATATACTCTTGTGCGGGGTAACATGGACACCATGTCCATCTTGCCCCACACGTGATGTCCGTCTTACCTCACTTTGCTCTTCCTAAACAAACTTGGATATGAATCGGACGTCAATACGATTACACAGTCAGCGACTGTGGTGAACAAAATGTAACATCTTGAAGAACTATATTACGTAGTACCAAAAAAGTATCTATAGAAACATCCGTGCAATGACCTTACGAATGACATTGTGAAAAAAACACATGAGTTGCAGTTTTTACTATTATGAAAATTGTATAAAACCTAAAGAGATCACCGGACCCAACGTTGCTATGCGACCGACGCGTGCTAAAAGGAAGCGTATTACACGCTTTTCCCGGTCGTGACACTGTCAGTTCGTCCCAAACAGGGGGGTGTCCGTCTTACCCGCGGTGTCCATGACCCCCCCACTTTCCCCTACCAAAGAAAGATCCAGTGTAGTCAACATCCTGCTTGAACTCCATGCAGTTCAGGTCCTGTGCGTTGCTTACCACCACTGGTAGTAAGCAACACACCCCCCCCAACCAGCGTTTTTCGAAGTCTGTTTGTTTCTGAGATTTGCTGTGATTTTCTGAGATAAGAAGGGGTCTACTCGGCCCCCTCCAGTGCACGTTAGTTCCAGGCCCCTCTCCAGTGTGGGTGTTAACACTTTGTGGAGAACTGCATTAGCACACATTTGCTATCTGTACAATATTGATATGATAATTTGATCATGAAAACTCACCTGAATCACTGTTGTTGCCAGCCTGTTGCTGGCGCCAACTCTCCCAACTTCCTCCAGCTCCAAATCTATCTAACCAATCTAGGGCACAAATAAACTAAGGCAAAAGCAGACTAAGGAATGAAAAACCAAGCTTGATATGGGAAAGTGCATCAGTCTTACAATAGCCTACATTCATCTTAGATTAGCCATGGGCAGCAATATTTGTTCTAGCTAGTTGTAGCCTGCACTTATCTTAAATATACCTAATGAATATGCCCTCAAAATAAGTGGCTTCCTGCCTGTTTAAATTTTTGGCAGGCTCTACATCACATAAACATTTCTAACTTGTCTTGTCGCTGTTGCGCAGTTTAAGTAGAATTGCTGCCCAGCTATGTTTATTTTCTCACTCACTTAGTACTTTTATTAGTAGCTTTTAGGCGTACTTAATACTAAATTCGAAGAAATAGGGGCCAATAAATCGAAGACACTCAAACCGTAAATATGATTTAACCTGGAAAAATGGACAGAGGAGTACTTAATAAGGTATCTGCGTTATCGTTAATGCATTAAATATGCCCACAATCGTGTATTTCTCGAAAAAATTTACTGTCACATTTCCGGTATCTAGGCGACAACTTTCTGCAAACTACTAACAATCAGCCCCATTGGGCTGCATGTTAAAATCTGGCAACTGTGACAGCGGTTTGCAGGTTTTCTGCAGCGGGGGTCCCTCATTTTAGTAGAAACTGAACACAGTACCAATATTGTATTACTAATGGTACGCTGTGCAATTGAAGAGCAGAGCTGCTAAGTTAAAATATTCCATACACGCTTTATTCTCTATTTCGAAAATATGGGTTTTGATCTTGAGCCAAACAGTCAGGATCGCTATTTTGTCACAATTATGCACCTCAATTTTCGTAAGTGTGTCACAAACTCCGGTAGCCGAGTTGGCAAGTTTCTGCACCTCTGTGAAGTTCATACCCCATATTGGGCCCACCAGGAGCTACCACATATGTTCCGGGATTTTTTATATTGATGACCTAAGGTTATGTGCAGAGCATGACCTCCCCATTGTAAATACATGGGGAAAATCACGAAATGAGCTTTTCTCATTAAGTATGGATGGAATTAATTTCAAACATCGGTCACGACTTGCTAGTAGCCCATTTCTGAAGTTGATGCCAAAAATTTTGACTTATGACCTTTAAAATGTCACCTTAGGTCAAAAAAGCATTTTTTAGTGTTTTACTCTATGCATTTTGAATATACAAATATAGAAATTTTATTTTGTCACCGAAGTGTTTGTTTAGTCACTGCAAGTCAAATGATATGCATCATGATTATACCAGGTCAAGTTGGGTCAGACCGTTGACCTGGGTCAGGTCAAATTTTTAAAGTAATTTATCTGTTCTGACGGTAGTCCCGTCCAGCAGCTGCAGTACATGGGAAACATCGACTTCGGCTGAAACTGTTGGGGCCCCTAGTGAGTCAGTCAATGGTGATTGTGTCTTCGCAGCGAGCAGCTCTTCAGTAGCTTCCTCCGGCTGCTGTCTGGTCCTTCTTGAGCAATTGCGACATTTTCCGAATTTAAATTTGCTCTGTCTTGTAAGTAGGCGTCTTTTGCGGAGAACACTCGACGGGGTCAGCACCAGAGGTTCTATGTTTGGTCCCGGCGTCCCGAAGCCGGGACCGGATGCTGGGCCCGGCCAAGACTTTGCCGGGACCAACTGAGTCTGTTCCGGGACCGTGCCGAGACCTCTGAGGATTGGAGAGCGTGATGGTCTTAACTAGGACCTTCGTCCCTTGGGGCCCATATCAGATTAAATTAATCTTGTCTTAATCTTAATTGGTTAAAAATCAACTAATTAGTTAATTTTTAACCAATTAAGTTAGTTTTCCCTTATCATTTGATGAATGTATACCCTAATATGGCTAACTACACACACATCAATTGTCTTACTTAAAGCTATATGGGGATGTTAACACGCGCATTGACGGGGGTCTGAGCCACCTTCGGATTGACGACAGAGGTGCAGAAACTTGCCAACTCGGCTACTGGAGTTTGTGACACATTTATGATAGTTGAGGTGCATAAGTGTGACAAAATAGCGATCGTGACAGTATGGTTCAAAATCAAACCACACATTTTCGAAATACAGAATGAAGCGTGTAGCGAATATTTTAATTTAGCAACTCTGTCCTTCAATTGCACAGCGTACCATCAGTGATACAATATTGGTACTGTGTTCAGTTTCTACTAAAACGAGAGACCCCCGCTGCAGAAAACCCGGAAACCGCTGTCACAGTTGCCAGATTTTAACATGCAGCCCAATGGCGCCGATTGTTAGTAGTTGCCAGAAAGTTGCCGCCTAGATGCCGGAAATGTGACAGTCAATTTTTTCGAGAAATACATGATTGTGGGCATATTTAAGGCATTAAAGATAACGCAGATACGTTATCAAGTACTTTTCCGTCCATTTTGTCAGGTTAAATAATATTTAAAGTTTGAGTATCTTCGATTTAGCGGTCCCTATTTCTTTGAATTTAGTATCAAATACGCCTAAAAGCTACTAGGAAAAGTACTAAATGAGTGAAAGAAATAAACGTAGCTGGGCAGCAATTCTACTTAAACTACGCAACAGCGACAACATAAGTTCAATGTTTGTGTTGAATGTTAAGTTCGCAATGTTTGTGTGATGTAGAGCCTGCCAAAAAAATTTGAACAAGTGGGAAGCTACTTCTGTTGAGGGCATATTTATTAGGTATATCTGAGATAGGTGCAGGCTAAAACTAGCTGGAATAAATAGTGCTGCCCATGGCTAATCTAAGATGAATGTAGGCTACTTTGATTCTGATGCACTTTCACACATCAAACTTGGTTTTTCATTCCTTAGTTTGCTTGTGCCTTACCTTATTTGTGCCCTAGATCAAGATTGGTTAGGTAGATTTGGAGCTGGAGGAAGTTGGGAGAGTTGGCGCCAGCAGCAGACTGGCAACAACAGCAATTCAGGTGAGGTTTCATGATCAAATTATCATGTCAATATTGTACAGATAGCAAATGTGTGCCAATGCAGTCCTCCACAAAGTGTTAAAACACACACTGGAGAGGGGCCTGGCACTAACGTGCACTAGAGGGGGGCCTAGTAGACCCCCTTCTCATCTCAGAAAATCACAGAAAATTTCAGAAAGAAAGAGACTTTGAAAAACGCTGGTTGGGGGTGTGTTGCTTACTACCAGTGGTAGTAAGCAACACACAGGACCTGAACTGCCTGGAGTTAAAGCAGGATTTTGACTTATACACTGGATCTTTCTTTGGTATGAGACTTCCAATACCTCTGTACCTATTAGGCCAATAGACATAATTTTACATCTATGCAGGGTAGCTGCCTCGGAGTTTTTACTGCAAGAAGGAACGACCAGGCAGGTGATAATCAGGCGTTGGGGGAAATTTTAAGCATTTGATCTGGCTTTAAAAATGCTACCTAAGGTCCACTTTACCAACACATTTTAGGTAGATCCAAATCCTATGGTGACATTGACATTTTTGTCCCTTTTGTTGATATGTGAGATGGAAGTTCAGTGGGGGGTGGGGGGGAAGCTGTGATCGGTATTATCGCAGTAGGTGGATCACATCTCGCGGTTCAAAAGGATCACATCAGAAGGTCCACAGTTCATATGTTCTACCGCTCAAAATGTCTAACTTAAAAAAGTCAAACATTCAAAAGGTCCAAAGAGGCGTGCTCAGATGCATGAGAGTGGGGTGCATGATAACGCAGATGTGTGCTAAGGCACCTGATAATAGGAGGCTATGAGGGTTAGGTTAGGTTAGGTTAGGTTGGGTCAGGTCAGGTTAGGTTTAGGTCAGGTCAGGTCAGTTCAATTGTGTAAGCCCTTGGTCCCTATTTCCTAGTCTGGGGATATCACCCCTCTTTCTTGAATCTGAGTGCACCTCTGGTCTGGGTACCACTTAACACTGCTCAAACTTCCCCTCCTTCCGTCTGTTTCATCTCTAGGGATTTTCTTGCAGAATTTCGGGATATTTCTATGACATTTCGAAAAAGTGGTACCCAGACCAGAGGCGCACTCAGATACTGGAAAGAGGGTTGATATCCCCAGACTAGGAAATAGGGACTTAGGGCATACACACCTGACCTGACCTAACCTAACCTAACCTAACCTAACCTAACCTAACCTAACCTAACCTAACCTAACCTAACCTAACCTAAGCTAAGCTAAGCTAAGCTAAGCTAAGCTAACCTAACCTAACCTAACCTAACCTAACCTAACCTAACCTAACCTAACCTAACCTAACCTAACCTAACCTAACCTAACCCAACCTAACCTAACCCTCATAGCCTCCTATTATCAGGTGCCTTAGCACGCCTCTGCATTATCATGCACCCCACTCTCATGCATCTGAGCACGCCTCTTTGGACCTTTTGAATGTTCGACTTTTTTAAGTTAGACATTTTGAGCGGTAGAACATATGAACTGTGGACCTTCTGATGTGATCTCTTGAACCGCGAGATGTGATCCACCTACTGCGATAATACCGCTGTGATCAGGGTTCCCAATTGTGTGTAGGTGTACGCTCCCATTTATAGATTAGTTTCCAATAATAATTTTCATGATAATTGCCACATTTAATCATGGGGAAATGTACCATAATTGGAAACACTCCTTCCAAAAATGGAAACTTCTTCAAAAAGGGAAATGCATGTCATTGGGGGGAAACTGCAGTCAGAGTTGCCAATAATAGTTATGATCCCAGCACTGAAAACAATGATCCATAATTGGAAATTTTCCTTCCAAAACATAAACATGATCTAAAAATGAAAACACAGTTTAATACTTTCATGCGGTAATGGCTTGGTGCTTGAACCTTGTCAGTTGCAAAAAGTAAGAGACAGGTAGATGACATTCAGCATATTGGAAATAGTATTCAAGTATAAAATTATCATTTCCAGCTTTGTGTGACAGAGGAGGCATATGTCGCATTGAGTTTGTGACAGCCAGTATACTTTCTGCACCTCTGATTGACGAATGGGGCGGGTACCCGCCCCCCTAAGATCTCGAGAATCATGGTAGGTAGCAAAAAATAGTAAACGGCGTTGGGTAGCCCATCCGCTTCTCCATCGAAAATATTTGAACCATTTTTTGTCAGGTCACATTTAAGGTCACCAGAGGTCAAAAACATGCCGTCACATGCCGTCATAGGGATGACATGCAAATTATGTTTTTCGGCCATTACATCTGAACAAGTAAAGATAGAGTAAAACGACTTGCCCTTTATGAATCCTCGCAGCAAGCCGAATTGAATGATATATGATTTGATTCTGCTAGGTCAAATCAAAGATTTGACCTCACCCGAGGTCAGGTCAGGGTCAAATTATATAAAATGCATATCATTAGAACCGCAAAGCCAAGGCAAGTCTAATGAAGCTAAAATAAACGCTCTATCACCATCTGTTACTGAGTTATTCAGTAAAAACCATATTTCCCATGTATTACCAATGGAGAGGTCATGCTTCGTACCTGACCTTAGGTCATCGATATCAAAAATACCGGAACATATTTTAGAGAACTCGGTGAGCCCATTATGTGATATGCGTTTCAATTGGATAAGTTAACCCTGCTCCGACTTATGCTATCTTAAACTTTTTTTGAGGTCGGGTCACTTGACCTGTACTGGTGACCTGACCTGAGATGACCTATCCTTAAAATTTTCACAGAAGTTGCAAAAATGATGAGGGAAAAGGTATACCAAGTACGGCGGCGCTGCGCGCCGTCGTTTTTCTGCTGTCTCCGAAAAACCCGAGGGGGCGGGTACCCGCCCCCGCCAATGCGCGTGTTAATAAACGGCGTCGCGGGGGGTCGGGCCAAGGTGCATAGGATTTGCTAGTCCTATGCAAGTTACATGGGATTTGCTAGCCAAATTCAAGGGGAATGGATTAGTTGGTTCTAAGCAGGTTTATAGGGATTCTACAATCAAAAACTTATGGGCATAGGTCCATAGGCGTTGCAAGTGGAGGGGAAGGGAGGGGACAGGGTGGGAAGTGGTAATTTCGTCGAACGATTGAGAATCAGGAAAATGCCCGGTCCAAAAAAGATGGGTTGTGATCTGTTTCTTCGCATTTCATCAAATTACCTGCAAGGGCGGATCCAGGGGAGGGTGCAATCAGGTCATGTCGTCCTTCCAAACTGGTGACATTTCACCTAGTTTCAGAATATTTCGGAAAAAGCTACATTGCCTTTATTTTCTCCTGTTCATAGGCGGATCCCTGGATATTAATTATAATTATGTACTGATCCGTTAGGTTCAGGGGCGTTGAAGTGGAGGGGGAGGAGGGGGTTGGGGAGGGGGGAAAGTCGTGGAACGATCGAAAATCAGGAGAAAGCTCCTCCTAAAGAAAATTGGGCCGCTATCTGTTCTTTGCATTTTATCACTATTACGTGCAGGGACGGATAAAGGGGAGGGGTTGTAATCCTGCCATATATTCCTTCTTTATCAATGCAATTTCACAATAGTTTCAAACGATTTTAAGAAAACTACATTCTTCATGATTTTTCCCTGGTCATAGGTGGGTCCAGGGGGAAGGTAAAGGGGAAAATTTGTCATCGTCCTCTCCGATCGACCCTCGGCACCCCGAAAGGGTCGATGGCAGCCCCGAAATGTCGATTCACACCCACCTGGATATATTTGGGATTTTTCAATTTCGTGACCTGAGGTCAGGTCACCAGGTGACCTCTCCCATTGAAAAAGTATGGGGAAAGCTCTCTTATGATCTAAAAAACACAGAAGCTATTGCAAATGCTCAACTTGCTCAGAAAAGCGTTCTTGGACACCCTTTCACGGATCCCAGGGGAAATATTTTCCCTTTGACCTCTCCGAGGTCATCCAAGGTCACCAGGGGTCAAAAACAGTATTTAGACAATAACACTCGACCTAATTAAGCTAGAGCGCTGAATCAAACATCATCGTGTATGTCTCTTCACTGGCTTTCGTTTGATATACGGCAAGGTCACTTTCTGACCTTTCGTGACCTCAGGTCATATTAGGTCACGAGGTGACCTCTGGAGGTCAAACCACTGGCGGGAGGTCATTACGTTTCACATAGCAGAAAAGGTCTGGCCTTCTCCTATCAAACGTATTTTACCAGATCTCAATAGCTCTAATGGCATAAGAGTTATGCCCAGTCTGCTTATATATTGCATATTTGAGTGAAAATGGCCTATCGTGACCTAACTTGACCTCTGGAGGTCAAACAATTGACCTGAGCGCTGAAACATGCGAAGTGATTTCTTACTGAATTCAAGCGAACATTCTAATGCACTTTGCAGATTTGCGCTAACCCTTATATGTTCGGAGTTAGAGGGGGGCATCAATGACCCCCGGTGGGGCAAAGGTGGCGCCGGACCCCGTTGGGGCGCGGCTTAAAGGTTTTTAAATTCAGACCTGCATTTTAAGATCGCCGTAATCGCGCGATCGGACCAGTTCACTTGCATTAGAGGCCGAGTGGTGACGACATAACGCCACATAACCGGGATGATATGTCAAGGTCATCTCACATGAAGGTCAAGGTAAGTTCAAAGGTCACATGTCAAGGTCACATCTACACTTTCAAGGTAGTTTGACCCCAGTGCTTCCGGTCAAATGGTGTTACCCGGTTTGACATATATTATGCTATGACGTCGCTATGACGTCATAGTTAATAAGGTACCTCAATGTAAGGGTCAAGGTCAAAGGTCAAAGTAAAAGGTCATTAGTGAAGATCAATCCTCATTTCCCGCCAAACAGTGGCTACAATGCTAGTTATAGTGTATATTATTAGGTAGTATACCATATTGTGACCTCCTAGGTCAATGACCTTGAATGACTTTGACCTCAAAATTGTGATAGATATTTTTGTGACTTTTCCTCTATGACCCTGGTCCGTATTTAGCTTATTCTCGTCTTTTTCCCACATAATCACGGAATTTCTTAGCAGCTCCTCAGCATGGCCAATACTTGGCCTTTATGACCTCGCTTGACCTTAAAAATATTGACCTACGTCAATGAAAATTAGTCATGACGTAGATCATTATAGCCCCCGAACACCCCTCCCCAAACTTGCGTTTTATTACACCTCTTTACCCAACTTGGACTGTCACCATTTATAATGGAAAAATGTACGTTTTTTTCGACCCATGATGAGGTCATTGCGTCAACAAACCCATTATTCCAAAATTTCTATGGTTGACATAAATTGTGGTCGACTTTTGACCACCCTCCTACAAATCTAAGAGGAAAATCTGGAAATGACTAAATTTCACTAAATCAACAAGCGTTTTTCTGAGTCCCAATTACAGTTTTTTTTAGCTAAAAAGGTTTCATTTTTATTCGCATTTATTTGTGACCTTAGCAGTGGCGGATCCAAGGGGGGGGAGAAAAGGCATTTGCCCCTCCCCCTCCAAACGGAAGAGCTCGGGCCAATACTATGTTTTTGCTCCCCCAAAGTGATCGACCTCCTTTTTCCCCGACTCCTTTTTTAGTTTATAAGCAAGATTTTGGTACTTCAATTCTCAACTTCAAACAGAACCAGTTAAGTTCAGTGTAAATATTGGGCCTTGGACTGGAAAAAGTACCTCGAGTTCATATTTTTCATCCCGTGACGTTTTTTTCCTTTTCGCCTCAAACACCCAAAATTCTACCGGGAAGTGATATTGTAATGGAGCTTTCACGCCGTGACGTTTTTTTTGCTTTTCGATTTTTGACTTTGGTTTGCCCCTCCCAAACCGACCGGCTAAATCCGCCACTGGACCTTAGTTGAAGTTTATCGCGATATAACCCACTATCAGCTCGATTTGTTATCACGCCGATTATACTTTTTACCTCTATTAAAAGAAAATTGAATAACACGAATTATTGTGTTTAATAATAATTTTTCAGCAGAAGCTAGGTCAACGTCATTATTTCCAATGTTGACTGCACGTAAAACCACTCCAGTCTGAGATTCCACCAAGCTGCTACATTCCCTTATTGATATTGTCATGGCCCCAACAAAACGCCAGTCGGGGATTTTCCTAGCTTGCTTGGTTTTGCTAGATATTTTGGTCACCAATCCCCGATTCCAGTGCTCCATCCATTACGCATTTCTGCCACCAAATCCCTCTCAATTGCGTTTGTTCAGGAATTAATCAGATATGTAGAATACCAATAGAGTCCATCAAGAACAGGCAAATCTAATTTCGTCCATCCAAGCCAAGCAAAGTAAACAGACTCCTTAACGGTGACGTCTCGTTTGTCACACAATAAAGTTGCTTCGAGTGTATTACCTCCTCGTGTCAACACTAGCCTGAATAAAGGGTGCGCCACTTCAAGCCGGCAACCCTCTTATTGCATTCTGCCTCCTCTGCTCTTTCCATCGCTTCCACCCGACCTCTCGCCCTCTCTTTTCTCTTTTCCTGTGTTGTGCCGATCTCATTTGCGCGTCTTCACAGGTGCCATTTTCGCACGCTCACTCACAATCTCTCTCTCTCTCTCTCTCTCTCTCTCTCTCTCTCTCTCTCTCTCTCTCTCTCTCCCTCTCCTACCACTCTGACCAGGGGCAGATCCGGGGGAGGGCGGCCGGGGACTGTCGTTGTCCCCTACTCCAGAGTACTAATTGCAGTGTCCTTGCATCGAAGCCGCAGTAATAATGACTTCGTTCTCTACTAAACTCTCGCATTAATCACTGACGGATCCAGGGGAAGGGACAAATCGGGAAATCGTCCCCTTAAACCCCCCCAATCTTTTTCGATTTGCTTTAAAAATAATGCTTTCGAGATTTTGGGCCCTGTTGCCCTTTCTCCTCAAACCGTAGGTCTGCATCCGACCCTGGTCCCATTTGGGCGTGTTTCAACACCTTGTAGAGTTCTTCCGGCGACAGCATAAAACGGTGGAACGAAGTGCCGTTGTGTTTGACACATCTTATCATAAATCAATTCTGCACCTTCTTCCAAGCATTTTAGCGTTAGATCATATCAAAACAGGCCTCCAGTGCAGGGCAAGTGAGCTCACCTTCAAAAAAGTTAAAGATATGATAAGTATGTGCGCAGGGGCGTAGCCAAGCGGGAGAGGGGGTGCGGCAGGGACAGCCGCCCCTCCCTGAGGGCCCGAAGGGCCCCTAAGGACACGAGCCGCGCTTCGTGCGGCTCGCCCGCACTATGCTCTGTGGCCAAATTTGGGATTTTATACCAGACAGGGCTCTCTTAAGCCCTCTTCAGCACTGAATTCTGTAACAAGCAGGGCCCTTTTCAGCCATCAGGGCCCTTTTGCGCTGTCGCAGGGCCCTTTTCGGGGCGCCACCCCTCCCTGAGCGAAATCCTGGCTACGCCCCTGTATGTGCGCATCACGTGCGCTCATCGCAGTCCGTCAAAAATAAAGGTGGAACAATTTCCTGGTAGTTGCAGGATAAAGCGAGGCATAATTTTGATAAAATGATCTTATGACGTCAGTTGTATTGTAATCCGCTCCGATAGCTCAGCTGATAGAGCGCTGGGCTCTGGTCCACCGCTCAGGAGTATTCGGTGACAGTGCACGTGCAGGCTTGGGATCGGTTCCCCTGAGACGCTCCGCCGCTCAGCATATATCCGACGTAGGTTGGCTGTCAGTTGACTGGTGAGTGGGTGACCTGAGTGGAGCGACCGTCTCTGTGCTTTGCGGGACGTTAAACTTTGGTTTCTAAATTAATTGTTCATTGTGGGAGTTGCTCGTTAACTGGTTGGGTCGGGATCATCCGTGACAAGTCCCTTGATGACTTTAGTGAGGCTCGACTCCAAAAACCAAACTTGCAACAGCTTGGTAAAAAATGACTTTACGCAATGCGTAAGACTGCTGTTTTTGGTAACGTCTGTAGGATTTGCAGTAAACAGCAATACTTCTGGATGGTTATATAACTATGCATCTTCACTATTTAGAGGTGTATTAGCTGTGGGATAAAAAACAAATATTTTGTCGTCATACTACTGCAGTTACACAGCTGTGCCAACTATCATCAAAATCCCTTAAGTTTTCTACGTGCCTCAAGTATGCAAGGGAACAGTTAAACGTGTCATGTTTTTTTAGGCGTTTACGACGTCATTTATTTAACATTCGTAATTAAATTAGGTCATAGAAAATTAAGCTGCACTTTTGGTAAGTCTTCATGGCGTGAAAGTACTTTTGACCCATTTGAATGAGGGAAAAACGAAAATGTAAAGGTCAATTCGTAAATGAGATTTGGTGCAAAAAACATATATTTGTTGTGCCACTTGATAAGTGTGTAACACGCATGTGGTTCCTGAAAACACATTTCCGGATATATTTTTGGTTGCTGATTCCGACGGTCTAGTTTAGTTTACCCTATCTGTCTAAAAAATTTCAAATGTAGGATTGATAAGAAAAATGAATTTTTGAAAAACGAACAAAATATGGACGCATTTTACACGAAGCATTACTGATGACATCATTAAACATTTAACATAGATTTGGAAACAATCAGTTACACAATATATCTGCAATAAGAAAATGTTCTAAAAATGTGAACCTCTGTTGCCCAAAAATGATAACAAACATGACAAATTATAATTTTTCTATAGCCTCAACCTTACGACGTACTATGGCGTAATGAGATGAACGATTTTGTCTGGTCGCCTTTGCAGTATGAATAAATTAGTGTCGTGACAGGTATTGAATTCTCTGCCAGTAAAGACTAATGAGATGCTCAAAAGCGAGAGGAGGAAGAGAGGGGGGCCAAAAGCCCTCTCCACTGAGCCAGGCCCAGGTTAAAGGGAGTGTTCCTCTTCTTTAATGCGGTTTGAACTAAAATAACAGTTTTTTAGAGCGTATCGAGAAACCGCAAATGAGATATCTCCTTTCACCGAGAGTTTTTTCGCAGACATCAAAGTGAAAAATAAAGCCCTTTATTTTTAGAATAGCCCCCTGGGGCTATTCTACCAGCTTAAACCATGAAGAAATATCTATCTGGCAGTGTATCTCTATCGTGGGATAAATGTTAACAAATGGCATCGCCTGCGCAACGTTACATGCAGCAAGCTGCCGCAAGCAGGCAGATTTGTGTTTCCATGCGACGCTTGGGTGCACCAGGGTAGTAAGACAAGAGGCGATATTTTTGTTTTAACGGCCGGAGATGGAAACAGAACGTGCTTGGCTCATTTTTATTTTTATTCTCCCATCAAAAGTCTTTTGTAGAATTTCGTCAAAGTGGCCCTAAAAAAGCACATAATAATTTGGGATAAACAGTGGGCACCGAGGGTGATCAAATGTACAACTAAGTATCAGGATATAAGATATCGGTGAAGTTTTGAGTTAGACGCTATTGGATGCAAATAATGTCCCAGCACACCCGGAAGTCTATTCCGAAAGAAAATACGCGCCCACCCTGTTGAAGCTACAAAGCTCTGCTTTATTTCCACAAAATGTGCTTGTGGTCCAGACTATTTTTACAAATTTTGTCCAACTTGTTCCCAGTACGGCTGTTGGAGTCGGAGTCTCACAAAAGTCCTTAAGGGACTTGTCACGGAGACCCCGACCCCACCACCCGAACGAGCAACTCCCTCAATGGAGGGTTAATTTAGCAGCCAAAGTTTAACGTCCCACAAAGCACAGGGACGGCCGCCCCGCTCAGGTCATCCTCTCACCAGTCAGTTGCCAGCCGACCTACGTCGGGCAAACTGAGCGCCTGAGCGTCTCAGGGGAACCGATCCCAGGCCTGGACATGCACTGCCACTGCATGTTTCTGAGCAGCGGGCCGAAGCCCAACGCTCTACCAACTGAGCTACCGGGGCGGCTGCTATGTGATTGTTATCCCCTATGTGGTGATTAACAACTATGTGGTTGTTATTCACAAGAGGAGCCGTAAGTGTGAGCTGAGGAGGTGATACGGTATCGGTCACATGAATATTGACTAATGCAGTCGGCTGCTGGCAGAGATGACCTGCATGTGCTCTCTTACGTCACGTCTTTGTCCGTGCCTGTCATCCTGACCAGACATCCACTCATGCTCCTGCATAAACGCATGGGCCCTCCTTCAGGAATATCTTAGAACCGTACTTGGATCCCTCTCACCCTCTCAACTCTCCCTCCCTCGCTCTCTATCTCTCCCCTCTGTCTCTCTCACTCTCTTCTCCATTCACTCCCACCCCCTCTCCCGCTATTTTGAACCTCTCTCAATTCGCTTGCTCGCTTGCTCTGCCCTTCTCTTCGTAGTTGTCCAATTCTCAGCAAAGTTGTGCTGAATACACACCGGCCACTCTGAGCACTTCGTTAATGTCGATTGACGGAGAATTCCGAGACGGCGGGGACGTGGAGACTGCGCCGTCGCTCTGCCACCAAGCCCGGCCCAGTCAGTATCGACGCAAACTTGGCAACGCGGCTATGGTGATCACCCAACTTCTGTCCTCCTGGTGATCTGCACAAAGCCCGCGGGGGAAATAACACCGCTGCGGATTCTTTTGGGTCGGGGCAGCTGCAGCTCAAATAGCTTGGATGGTCACTTGGCCTAGCCTCATGATCTGACCTGGTATGATCCAGACACGACGTTTGGCAAAATGTGTTACAAAATGGGATAAGCGATGCCAAGTGTAGTGGGCTTCCAATTGATTGATTATTTGTGTTTAGGGCGCGCCAACCTGCCTTCAACTGAGCGAAGGCTACGAATAATAAAGCATATTAGTTGAAATTCATATTCAATTTCTATATATTTATTCAAGACCTGAAAAGTATTAGGAAGAAATGTTGAAAATAATCTGGATTCTAAAATCCTCTTCATTACAACGCTTGAGGGGAAGAAGATTCCGAAAAACTTTCCAATCACATTTTGCACTTGTTTGCTGCTAGGCGCGCCTTCCACTGCAAGAAACATCGATAAGCTGTTTCCAGCTGTGACATTATGGCAAACTCAACCTTGCCACCTCATCACTTGGAGCAGTCCACGCGCGGAACCGCTTACGAAACTATTCATATCGATAAGCTCTTGGGGGATATCAACACATCGCTTAGCCGTGAGATGAATGTGGGGCTGATGAATGCGAAACTTCGAGTGCCTTCGTTCAGGTGATGGCTACGGTTTGTGGAATGTGTGGCCAGATTCTTGTAAAATCGAAACCATACAGGGGCTTGCTATTGAAGCGAAATAAGCGGTGCAGCCCCGATTGGTCGAGTATTATGTCTGCCATTACCTGAGCAGGTGCCCAAAAAGCGAAGCTGCACGTGCCCTGCGCGACCGTTGACATTCACTACATGCTGGCGGTATTTAGCGGACGGCACGGGTGTCAGCACGAATTTTTTCATGGAAGCCAGGATCGACGGGGACATCATATCCCTGGTCCTGGGTGGCTCCGAGCTTTTGGGGGTTCAATTTTGTAGGTCACTTAGGGGTCTTCTTTATAAGTCCTCCTGGATAGGTCAATCAGGGGACTTGCTTTACAAGTGAGTGGGCCGCCATGTGGGCCGTTTAGGAGCCTTCTTTTTAAGTAAAGGGTTTTTCTAGGCAAGCCGTTATGGGGCTCCTTTATAGACCAATTAGAAGGTCTCCTTTATAAGCAGGCAGACTAGGCTCTTTGCTACTCAAGGGGCTAATCCAGACTCTAAGTACCGAAGGGCGCCTCCTAAGTCAGGTGGGGACCTTGAATGACTTTGTTATTGACCTTGAATGAACTTGACCTCAAAATTTTAGAGAGCTTTGCGTGTGACCTTCCCTCTATGACCTTGGTCCGCCTTTGGTGTAGTCCCGCGACCTTTTTCCGCATAATCACGGCGTTTCCTAATAGGTATCCAGCACGGCCCAGATTTGACCTTTACGACCTCGTTTGACCTTGAAGATGTCAGACCCAGGTGAATGAAAGTTTTCCATAAGGTAGATTGCTATCGCCCCCCTCCTAACGGGCGTTTTTCTAACCCTCTTGGTTTAATAATAATTGTTGGGGTTTAACGACGCCCCAACTGCCAGGGTCATACGGCGTCGCCAACTCTCACCCTGTTGGAAAGAATTTTGGGGATCAGATCGACTTATTCAGAGTAACACTCTTGGTTTCAAAGATCTCATGGGGGGCACTTAAGGACCGCTCCACTGCGCGTTGACGCCAGGCCCTTCTCCACTGCGCGTGTTAACTGTCAGCCGAGTTATGAGAATGAAAACTAATGGACAGGAGTGCCAAAATACAACCAGATAATTTATCCGAAGGGGGAAGCACATGCTACTTTGCTCCGTGTTAGATGGTGAAAAGCCACAAAACTTTACGCAGGACCCAAAACATTGGCGATGTACATTTTATCTTTCTGATATATGTACATACATACCTATACAAGTTTGCGATAGCGTTCACAATTTATTTGGCTACAAGCTCATGGGAAATAAATTCCATGCAAATAAACTCTACTAAACTCATCCCAGGGAAGCACTCGATAAAGATGAGAGCAGGGAAATAACTTAACAAATAGAGCACAGCGGCGGTAATATTTCACAACAGCTGTCCAACACGAACCCCATGGACTTCCACAGACAGCGTTCAGGGCTGAGCAGAGCCTTCTAAAGCCTAGACATGGAGCGTTCAGAGATCGCCAGCCGATGGATATGAACAGGCTGCAGGACTCGTTAACTCAATGCAATAGTGCGACGCTCCATTGCTTGGGAAGTTGCTGCGGTCTTAGAAAGGTCCGGGGGCAGGCGACGCAGAGGCACGCGACAGCATAAAACGTGTCGGTGAAATGTACTCTACCGATCAGGCTCGGAGGTGTACATTTTGCTGCACCTAGTAAGGTGCACTGCGCATCTGGTATGAAAACCCCTATTACTTCCTTTCATCAGATGAGTCTCACTTTAAACGGAAGTCACCGTATTATCATATATTTAAAGTAATGGTGTGAAAACACCAGTCACAATTTCATACGTTCGGCTATGGCATAATTATAACGTATGAGTCACAAAGTTATCTAATTTAAACCAGATTATATGCATGGGCTTGAATTATGCGCTATTTCGCCGTGTGTCACAACGAAATCAAAGAACAAAGTAGTTGAGACTGTTTCAGTCGCCTTTCTAAAGAGGCTAATATTTCTTGATATTGCAGAAGCGTCCACTGACGACCAAACCAGGAATGTTCCATCTTCACCGAAGACAAACAGCTCGCGTACGTAAGGAAGCTGTAATAAATCACCTAATTTCATCCCAAACAAATTTCATAGTGCTCCATCACTGGTGCAGTTTCAACAAGTTTCACTCACAGCCTAGTGACAGAGATATTTGAATGTAAGTTCTGAGGGGGTCAGCGTGTGCACACGTGTTTAGATTGCATCATTTATCCACAAGCTCAGGCTGCCAATGGAGGAGGCTTGACTATGCAACAACAGAATCGTGACGCATCGGTTATGAATGCCAAATAACTCTTCATGAAGTCAATGCTTCTTATTTGTCACTGTACGCATTGTTTGTGTATTTTTCTTGATTAGATGGCTGCACAAAGGAGGCAAATTCAAGTCTCGCAGGCTTGGGAGGGTCTCAGGCATGTGAGCCAGGAAGGCGGTCGCAAGCGTAGTCGTCACCCAGTTCTTTAAACCCACCACTTGCCATTATGCCATTATGCAATGTCTTATCTAGAGAACAACGTGGAAACAGAATTACATGAAAATAATTACCAGTAAAACGCTTGTGTGGGCGAAATCCGAGCGGACACCTGATAGCGAAAATTTGAAGGTAAAATCGCAATGGACGTATTTTTCGTAGAGTGGACGTCTAAGAATAGGACGTTCTCATTTTCTACATCGCATTGGCAACGCTGAGGCTGTTATTTAGGAATAGTGTACTAGATTTGCAATAAAATTCGCATATAGCTCGTGATTTGGGAACTAATTTATGTAAAGGGAAGGTAAAGTAATGTTTTCTAGCTTACAGTTTGGGCTTCCTAAATATTGTACTTTCTTACGAATAAAGAATACATATTATACTATAGCTTCAAATGAACAACATAACAAACCCTTCGAGATGACAGTTTTTGGGTGTAGCAATGTTCCGCTGGCCTTTCTAAATTGTCGATCGTAGTGACTTGGTATAAATTCAAAAGAGTTTCCTAACGCTGTGAGAATTTCATTGTTTTCCTTATCACCTGTCACTTACGATTTATATCCGAAACGGTGGAAAATCCACAAATTAACAGTCCTTTGCTTGAACTATCCTTAGACCTGACACGTGCCTCACAGACTGTTCTTCGTATTTCTATTGTGTAGATGGTACATGTAAGCTGATTTGGCCCACTGGTACCCATGGTCGCGCATCAGTAGTCTCGGAAATCCACCGCCTGTTTTGAATTCAAAACTTTCTGCAAGTGTTGGTATTTTTTGATGTAAAAAATTCAGCTTGAAAAAGCTTGAAAACGGCATAGTGTAGCGTGCATCATTTGAGCTTGCACACTGCGGTGAAATGTGTGTGTTTCTGCCATCAATAGTTCTCGAGCATGCGACACAAAATTAAAATTTAACCCTCACCCCGGTGCGGGTGCTGGTTCACCCCCTCGGGTTTTTTTCGGCGGTACTAAGCAGCGACGGCGCGAAGCACCGCCGTACTTTGCACACCTTATCCTTCGTCAATTCCGCAATTTCCCCCAGATTTTAAGTTTAGGTCATCTCATTTCAGGTCAGCAGTGCCGGTCAAGTGACCTCACCTAAAACATGTTTAAGGTGGCATAAGTAAGAAATAGGGAACCTATCGGACTACCACATAATGGACCCACCGAGTGCTACAATACATTTTCCGGGATTTTTCATATAGATGACCTAAGATCAAGTACGGACCATGACCTCTCCATTAGAAATACATGGGAAAATAGAAATTGGGCTGTATTTGTGTAAATACAGCTAATCACAACTTCATATTCTCCAAATCGTAGTATCCTGGGCCCCTTTCCAGGTTCAAGTTGCAATTTTTTACCTGGGTCTCTGAGAGGTCATCTGGAGCTATTTAAGCAGCTTTCAGATTTAGGTCAATAACTTTGCATGAAATGATGATGCAGCTTTTATTTTGATATCATTGCGTTCAGATTGTTATTGCGAGCCGATTAACATGCATATTAACCATGTTAGGTTAAAAAGTGGCTTTGACCTATCCTGAGGTCAAGCCATTTTTTGGGGGTTTGACCTAGTATGATCATATTATACATCATTCGATTCGCCGTGACGAGAGGAAGGGAATGGTGCCTAATAATGATTCTAACTCAACTCTGTGAGACACTAGAGCCCAAAAACTCTACTCAAAATCCCACTTTCTTTGACCCGTCATGACCTCAATATTTACCTGAGCCAAAAAGTGACCGAGATACAGAGCTGCAAAAAGTCGGGCTCTCGGGTCATAAAGTGCCCGACAGATTTTAGGGCACGGTTGGTCTTGCGACAGATCTTACAATCTGAGAAAAAAATCTTGAAAGGAAGCAGAAAATATTTTTTGTTCTAAAAAAACTCAATATTAGAATTGTCCCCTCTTTCACTCAACAAGTTTTTCATGAATTTGCACCTCTCCCATATCAAGCCAGTGTGCGGCAAGAACCGATGGAAAATCGAGGGCTTATGCACAGAGGGTCTTTTCGAGGGACTTATGAATCGAGGAACCTTTGAATAGAGGGCCTTATGCACAGAGGGCCTTTTAAACGTCACCCAGAAAATCCTCTGCTGGAAAAATTCCTTCACCGGCCTGTCGGGCCCGATTTGTATTCCATAGCACGCGACAGCCTGGCCCGACAGGCCGCCGTAAAGGTAAAGGCGACAGGCAAAACAGTTTTTTTCCTTCGTTTCCTTCGTTTGGAAGTACGCTCAACGCTGCCGCAAGGGCGCTGTTTGAACAGCGCCCTTGCGGCAAAGCCAGTGTAAAAAGTGTAAAAGGTATCTTTGGTTTGAAGAAAAGCAGCCCTGCGGTTTGGTGTGTTGCCTTGTGGAAGGTTGTGTTTTTGATTATTTTTCTCTTGCATTACTTTGGTATACATCTTGAGTAAACTGGTTGAGCCTGGATTTCATCGTCCATAGTTGAAGGGCTGATAAATGGCTCCGATTAAGCTGAAGCCCCTTCCACCGTCCCGTGTCAAGCTTAAATGTGGATTTGAGGGATGTGGGTATTTCAATTTTGGCGAGAAACGTTTTTTAAGGAGCATCAGCGAATCAAGCATTCTGGGCTGCCCTGCAAGTTCAGGAACAGTGGTTTTGGCCAAGGAGGTCGTTTTGAAGCATGGATCAAACAGCGGGCAGATCAGAACAGTGTGGGGAGAAAACAAAGAAGTAAGTGATGTGGTGTTCGTTGTAATTTCGGCAGCTTACATTTATTTCCACACAGTATGTTATGCTCACTGTTGATCAATAATTTTAAATGATATTAATAAGGGAAAAATGAATTTTACCAGCAGACTGGTCAAATTAGACTAAAACATTTGATTTTCCCTTCCATCTTCTTTTAAATCCAATGCCTGTTTGTCCAGAATTAACCACAAAAGTTGCATACCTTCATCAGTGGATTTGTAGATGCCAAAGAAACAAAACTCTTCACCTTTTCACATTAATTTGAGTTTTAAGTACCAAACTATTTCTCCTATTTCATTTTATTCACTTACCTAAATATGCCTATGATCTATGTCAAGGGGACAAAGATATAACAAAAACACAGCCTAGTGCAACCTTTACTCATTCCTTTTACTCTTAACTTCCTTGGAAACATGATATTTATTTGACATTTACTATCTAACTGACTTAAGGTTATTTATTAGCCTCATGAACTTCAGATCCTAAACCACGTACCCTCATGGAAATGAGCACGGCAACGCATAAAAAACTTTGAGATAGCCAACAGCTTCAAAATTTAGGATTTTTCATGTAAACATGCATTTAAAGTCATGGAAAACTAATATTACATGTTTGTATTCAACTACAAGTAGCCATGATGCTTAAAAACACTTTCGAATATCAAAAAAGTGCCCCTCCAATCTTGTTTGTCTGGCCATCAGAGCAAAATCCATATATAAATTTTGGGGGTTCCTTCCAAATTACCCCCTCCCACCTCCAAAAAAATGAAATCATGAAAATCTGCAGAAGCTGGCATAAGTAACCGCATGGTATGGGAACCAGGTCAGCTTTCTTCCATTGCAAACTATATTTCTTAAGTATTCTGGGCCAGACTATGTAACATAATAACAAAATATCACTTATTCTCATTCTAGTGCAGCATTTTTTGTCAATGGCGGCTGCAGAGGACTGAAAAAGGGGGCTGCTTTTCATGTTATTGTATATTTCCACCTGTGACCTAAATCATCTGAATTCAAGTCTGAGTCTTATTCAAGACCCAGTCGAGCTGACTTTGACACACACTATTTGTATGCTGTACGTCCACAAATCTCAAATTACATCCAATAATAAATTTCCTTTACCAATGGTGACTCCAGAAAATGGGAATTGGTGGTTCTGTATTCAATTTGCTATAGGTTTCTGCCAATAACCGTAATTTCCTGAGCGTGTCTGATAATTGAAAACCCGAAGAACAGTCTCAGTTCTAGAGTTTTGAAAATTAATAGACTTGTGCCATTCCACTTAGATTTTCCATAGGCGGCTTCAGAGCACGAAAAATAAGGATATCACACATATAAGGATCAGAGCACAAAAATAAGGATAATGATATCCATTGGTGCCAAACTTGAAGTTTTTTATGCTAATTTTAGTATTTTCTATTAAGAATGTGGAAAAAGAGTAGCAACATTTTACCAATTGAATGGGTTTTAGACAATTTTAATAGTCCTATCCTAACCACCCGACAGATTTGGAGGTTTTTTCGAAAGTGCCCGACAGATTTGAGATTTTTGCAGCTCTGCCGATATAATCCACCAGTCCTCGCGATTTTCCCGCCATGCCGCATGGGGGCTAAGTTGGAGGGGGTGTTCAAACCCCCCTCCCACCAGGGCGAAGGTGTCTCGGAGGCCCACCTGGGCGCGGGTTAAGATCATACATCTTACCCCGGAGAAGCTGACTCTGTTAATTCTGCATGGACGTGTCCACGTGATTTGGCATCCGTCATATAGCAAACATTCATAAGAACAGTTCAGTGCAATGCATTTTCCCGGAAATTTCGTATTTTCATTAAAGACGTGCACGTGTGCAGGTGAGACATGGTGGTATTAATCAATTTTTGGGGCTTACCGACGCACTAACTGTCAGGGTTATATAGCGTCGCCAACTCTTTCTCTGTTGGAAGGGTTTCTCGGGAGCCAGCTTCCTCCTTGTTCAGGGATGCCGCCAGCCCTTGAACCCGGGTCGGCTCCGTGGAAGCCAGCTGCGCTGACCACTCCACTTCTGCGCCCCCGAGAGACATGGTGCTAGTGCTGATCGGTACAATCTAGTCATTGCTTTCTGGCGCAAATAAGCATACCACATTTCACCCTAGTCGAACCAGTAAGTTCCGAGATAGAGAGGAGGTTTCGCGCACGTGCCCACGCGGCATAGTACCTCAGATGTAACCAATGCTATCTTGTCCTTAGATCAGCCTGAATAAATGTTGTAGATTTCATTGATTGATAGTTTTTTAATTAAAGCGTGGGCATAAAAGCTGTCTATCCTTTTTCGTGCACCTGTGCGCGACTGTATTCACTTCGGATAAAATTGATCATCATCTCGCAACTCACAGCATTGTTAATCCTTGATAGTATGTTTGGGCCTTTTCAGATAAGCAAAAACCGAGTTATGACGCAATAGGTGACGGAAATTCGATGATTTGATATACACATACTTTTGCACGTGCATTGAGCTTCGCCGGAACCCCACCCATCCTGATGTGTTCAGTCTAGAGGTGGGACTTTCTAGGCCCGGGGGCCCGGGGCAAAAGCCCGGCCCAGGCCCGCGGGCTTTGACCGGGCCTGAAGGCCTGATTTAAGCCAATGTCGGGCTGATAACGGGCTTCACCCAGGCTTATTCCGGGCTTCAACTAAACTGGGACTTCAAGTCAATTTTCTGTAAGTTAAATAAGCCTTTTTCAGTACAGACCTAGTTTTTTCCACTGAAACATAACCTTATTCATGCACCAGCAGCTTTTGAAAATGCATTTACAATTAATTTTGAGACTTTTAGACATACATCAGGAATGTAAACGCATGAAGCTCTAGCTTTCTATCTGTTACTCATGCCAGGGTCAAAAGCAAGTTACTTAAACCTGAATTAATATTTAAAATCTAATATTGAATAATGCCTACAGTGCACCCATCCATGCCGTACTGTCATCTTATGAATATCCTAATTACTTTAAAATTTTCAAGTCATATATGGGTGAACAAAATATAAATTGTGATAGCATATTTGTTACTTCCATATTGTCAGTATACCATTTCAAAGGAAGTCATTTAACCAATTTGCTGCTAACATATTGATACTAACACCTAGCTCTAGCTAGAAAATTCTTTCGAGAAGCTTTCTTCTCCAGGTAAAAAGAAAATGTTATCTATGGAGCCATTCCCATGTCCTCTACGAAAAATGGTGAAGTAAATATGTCAGGTACAAACTATCTAGTGGGAGCCCATAATTGTCAAATTGGCCTGGTAACTCTAGCTGCAAGAACAAATGTTGATAAGTTTGACCCTTCCACAGCTTCATCTTGCTCTTTCATTGCCCAAAAGATGCAAAATCCACTCAGAAAGGGCTAGTATAAACAAGGAAATAGCCACAAAGAAAACATGTTTTTGATCGAAGTACTTCAAAACATATAAATTAGTCAGTTGTGTGGAGATACTGGGGAGAGCAGTCAGCCTTAGAAGGAACCTTTGAAATTACACCAAAACATGAATATACTTGACAGTATGTGTTCCTTTTTCCTTGTGGGAATACTTCCCTGGCCTCTATGAAATACAACTTCTATTATAAGCTTTGAACTTGAACATAACAGCACTTCCCTCCCACCACACTAAAGGTATTATCGCAGTCAGTAGCAGCCCCCGTTCAAGTTGCCTGGCATTTTGCGGCGGTGACGTCATCGCCGCGATGCCGCAGGCGTTTTGGGGCTTGAAGTATCGGCAAACTGGGTATATTTGACATGGTCAGTAAAGCTTGCAAATGACTGAAAGACGTGAAAAGTGACTTAGTTGACAAGTTTGATCATATTTCTAGCCAGTACAGAGTTTCTACAGCCCTAAGACCGGTCTGCAGGGACTTCAGGGGCTTTTCTCGCAGTGATGTTCCCTTGCTCTTAAGAGTCATTATCAGTGTAATAGCATTGTAATTTCATCCTTCACGTCATCGTTGCTTAGATGAAAATACGAAGTACGGGTCTTTCCAATGGAGGTTTCATAGCGAGACGAACAAATTGTTTGAGGTACCGCGCGATCGCGGATCCAAGGCTTATTTTGGGGAGGCTAGAAGATTCAAACCTCCCCCACTGCCAGTGGCGGATACAAGGGGACTAGGTCTCGAGCCCCCCCCCCAATGTTAGTGTCTAGTAAATGCATAGGCTGATGCTGATGTGAGGCAATGGCGGGGAGGCTCGAACTCCCTTGCCCCCACCCAAAAAAGTCCTGTATCCGCCGTTGTCTCCCGCCATAGCCTCTGAACAGCCTTTGCTTATACAGATATTAGTAGACATCTCGGAGGAGCCCCCTCGAAATTTAGGAGGCTCGTGAGCCCCATAACCTCTTTATATCCGCCACTGGTGTCATAGGCGGATCCAGGGGACAAAGCCCGGGCGGGTGTCCCCCAATGTGCCCTCGAGGTGTCCCCTGAAATGGTCACAGCGCCTCCTGAAAGGTCAATGGCGCCACCTGAAATGTCGCTTCCCACCCCCCTCCGCAGGATGCGGAAAGCAGCGCCTGCCGATACGATTTGGCGCCCACCTGATGGATTTTTCCAGCCAAAAATGGCGCCCCCTGGTCCGGAATGAAGCCCCCTGGTCTGGATGACACTCTCTCCCGGGGAAAAATGCCCCCGCCCCCCCCCGACTGGCAATCCTGGATCCGCCTATGACTAGTGCCCTGTATATATAAACAGCCCAATTACAATAACTTTGGGTAAAATTTTATCACACTTACGGGTTTCAATGGGGTGAGTCAGAGGCGTAGCCACGGATTTTTTACGGGGGACAGAAGTGGTCCGGCAATTATGACAAGGGAGGGGAAGAGTTGGCACTTGGCGGATGCAGGAGACAAGGGGGCACTTGGTCCTCCAATAGCCAATGGGGAGCACATCCCACGTCCATGCTGCTTTCGACACCCATGACTGCAACTGTTATAGAGCGATCGGCACTTAGGCTTTGAGCAGCGGCTATAATCCGGCTCTGAGGTGTGAGCTTTCCTACCATCGTTACTGTTTCCGTATTTACCTAAAACCAATCCCTTCACCCCGTATGTCGTTTCATTGGTTTTTATTCTCGCTCGGTCCTGTCATGCTTCTCTTTTACAGTATTGCGTGTCAGTAAAAACCGTAGTAGGATTGCCAGACTAGTATACTTTTTAGTATAACATACCAAAGCTACTAGATTTGTCAAAATATTTCACTTTGCAGACATTAAAGTGCAAAAAAGTGTATTCCATGGGTCTTTTCTTAAATATCTAAACTCAATTTACCCGAAAACTTTAAATTTTAGCCCTCAAAATAAGGAGATGTTCCCTTTCTTAGTGGACACCAAGAAAACAACCAAAATTTTACTAGTAGAAAACTTGAACCAACCTGGGATTCTAGGGCCTTGGTCAGTAGGTGGATCACATCTCGCGGTTCAAAAGGATTACATCAGAAGGTCCACTGATCAAAGGGTCTAATGTTCATAGGTTCTACCCTGTGAAAGTTAGACCTTTTGAATAAGAAGTCCACAAACAAGTGCACAAAAAGTGGCCTGTTCTCAGACACAAAAGAAATGCACCACACACTTTGTGCTTATTTTTTAAATCTATGAAATTTTAAAATATATTTTCAAAAGTCTTGGAATATTTTTGCTGAAATAAACTTACTATTCTGGTAAATTTTGGTGAAAAATGTTTTCATAAATGATTGCCCTAATGTAGACAAGCACGGCGCTTCAGATACCTTCTAAGCGCAAGCCCGTAAAATACAACAAAGCAAACAGAAATAGTGTTCAAGCCCAAATGGTGATGTGGATGGGATTGAGTTGTTTTTTTGTGTCAGATTTACTTTTTGGTGGAGATTGGTGCAATATTTTTATTCAATGTTTGGTGCGAACCTGTGGAAAACTAGTGGTTCCTTATCAAGATAGTTCTTTATGGCTGGTGGTTTGATAATTGTATATGGCTGATGGGCCTTGTTCATGTTGGCCTGTTGGCTTACCTACTTTCCAGACCGGGCTGACCCAAGCAGAACATTCTTTTAACTATCTTCCAAGCTGTTTAGTGACTAAACTAAAAGAAAATGTTCACATGTATCAATTGAGGGACAATGTGAAGGAGTTTTGGTTCCTTCACAGCCATTCCGCCATGATATTCTGAAAAGTTTTAGCTGAAAACTTGTCACTGCTCTCTCCTCTATTTATAAACATTATTGGAACTCAATTGTGAGGCTCGTTTCAGCATATAATGATTTATAAAAGTGCAAAGATGGAGGAAATGTCTGACATGAGTGGACTTATTTCATCCCGATTCTTATAGCTGCCATGTGCATACCTCTATCTAGAATACCCTTTGTTTTTATAAGGTGATGCTGGTCATTACCTGAAGTAAGCTTGCATCATAAGCAAGCCATGTTTCATACTGTGTTTTTCAGTATCATTTTCTGCTGAATTATTAAGATAGCTGAGGCTACTGATGCTACATGCACCTTTTTATATGGTTTTGGGTGAAACCAAAACTTTTACAGGATAAATTGGCTTAAAACATATATTTGAAACAGCTTTAAAGTAAATAAATTTTGTATATAGTCGTTAATGGTTTTCCATGACACCGGGCCTTCCCGGGCTTGATAATCCATTTCTTCCACAAACCGGGCTTGTGACGGGCTTCTAAAATCAGCAGCCGGCCGGGCCCGGGCCCGGGCCTGCAAAATTGCCTGAAACTCCCACCTCTAGTTCAGTCAGTAATGGAATGATCAGGCTATCACTTGATGAAGATAAAAAGAACTCGCGAACGCCACGCGACCGCTCGGGAGTAATAGCTGAAAACATAGATTCTTGATCAAGAGTGAGCAAGACCTCGAATTTCAAGATCTTGTCAAATTGCTGAATTTCGAGGTGTTTTCTCAGTCTTGACCAATAATTTGCTTTTTATCTTTTTATATATGACCAATAATTTCTATTTCTTCCTATGGTATTCTGAGGATCCTGATGAAGGGTCAGAATGTATGATATCGGTGTCATATCTCCATTTTACATCCAGGACTCAAGAGGGAGGCCATTAAACATTTTTAGCTTGGTATTTATTTTAAATTCATGATAACGTTTGGACGTACGATTTGCCTATATCTGTTGTGTACTTTGAATTGCATTTGAATTGAGTTCTTTATTACATTTGCACATTTGAGCCCCCGATGATCTATAAAAGTGAAATGCTGGGCTAATTAGTGATTACGTGGTTAAAATAATCTAACGACTCTAACGTAATTTGGCTTTCACTTACGCGATTATCAATCTGGTTCAACCTAAGCCGAACACTGGAAGGAAGCAAACATAGTTGGGGAACAGGTTAGATTGGCGAAACGAACTGATTAGTGCTGCCCGTTGAAACGAAAAAAGCAGCCACGGCAAAATGTCAGCTCTAGTTCATGAGGCAGGCTTATCTCTCGAAAGTCTAATTCACGGGAAAAACAGCTGTGCTGTAGCAGAAATCCTACGTAAACGTGGCGCCAGAGTTCCAGACCTACCGCAGCTTCAGATGTATTGCCTCCACAGCTGTGGAGCAGCTCCACAGCTGTGATGTTGCCTTACCAAGAGTTAAGAACTGGGATTTTCGGCTTAGTGAAGCGGACGTGTCATTTATCTGTGCTTGCAGGTGCCCCTGCAAAAGTTTCAACCCTAGAGCACGGCAGAATAAAGAACGCCAATTTGTTTATTTGTCTAGATTCTGTACATTATATGATAAATTGATCTCCGAAGAGCCGAACTCAATGCAAAGTGTTTCACAGAGAGGCATGCACCTTTGACATATTTTTACGCGAACTACAAATCCTAGAAAATCGTAAGCTTTGTAGTGGTCGGATATTGACAAAATTTGAAAGCTGGATATACACAGTCTAGCTTCATTCAGTTCTGGCAGGCTTCAAGGGTTTTCTCAACAAAAAAGTTATTAGATATGGTTCAATCTATTTATTCCGAATGACACAATCAATCATTTTGAGCAAGCTTCCGCCGGTAAGTAATACAGGCAATAAAGCATTCGCTAAACAGAACCGCATCTATAAACAATCGCGAGATCGCACAGGACTGACTCTCGCGGGAATGGTTGGCCGGGGCTTTACCGTGCCGGCTGGGCGATTGCCTGAGGCGGCGCCGGCGCAGCCCTGGGGGCAGAGGTCGCTGGGGCGGTCCCTGGAGGCGACGTCGGCAGCCGAGGGCCGAGACCTCGGGGAGGCAGGCGTGCGCCAGTGGTGCCGCAGCGCCGGGCAGGGCAGGCCGCGCCACGGCGCCCAGCCACCGGTCAGTGTCGGCTCTGACAGAGGGATACCGACGCCGGAGGCTGTGACAGCTTCGGCTGCATCTGTGTGCTATCCTCAGGGACTAAGCACGCACACTCTGCGATAGCGTGCCCGACAACTGGCTCCAGGACAAGCTCGAACGATAGAAACACTAGACTCGAACGGCTGCGTTACTCAAGAACGTTTGAAATTTGTTATTGTCTTCAACGGGGTCTTTGGCCAGGTGGAGGAATCCGGTAAGTCAGCAGCGTGTTCTACGGGCTGGCGCTGGGAAAGTTCGGGTGTTGTGACTGGAGTTGGGACAGTTATACTTTTAGTTACAAAAAATGGGAATACAACTTAAGAAAGGAAAGGAAAACAGTGGGAAGGTTTAGCTCAGGCAAGTATATTAAGAAAGCGTTCAGAGTTTTCCAAATAAGCTTTTCAAACAAAAAACATTGTTTATTTTATATATGTTTGAGTATTTCCTTCAGTCCATGTACACCCTGGTTCTGTTTATGTGTTGTATTTATTCATTAATCTGGAGGCCCACCAGAGTGACAAACCATTACCGACAGAGGCATCATTATTCAAACGCCAAGGCAACACCAAAAATACATACACTGTGACATAGGCATTGTACATGACATGTGCTGTGAATACACCATGAGCATAAGATGGATCACCTCGAGTTTTAAGAATGCTGCTCTCAAAGTAAGAAAAACTTACAATAAAAGCTGGAATTAGAGGTACAAAAATATTTTAAGATTACCTAAGGCGGTGACAGCAAAAGTTGGGAACAGGTGTATTTGGTGATATAATGTATGGCAAAATACGGTCTTTAAATTCACGGACTCATGTTTCCAAAAATTTGTTGGATTCTGAGCATCTGAAACGGCATTCACTTCTCGGGAGATGCGACACGTGAGCGCTAGCTCATAGTGCTGACGTAGCCAGAGCTCTCCGCAACTATAGTTGGTGCGTGCAAGTTGATGGAGATTCCACGTTTAGGGATGGCTACGTATGAGCATTTAGAGGCAATTTTTGCGGATATGTCCGCAATATGTACATTACGTACCTTATAGAAGAAGCAGAACGTGCAGAGTTCATCTAAACGAACGGGACGTTACGCGGCAGTGTTACAGGAGGACTTAAAAAGATGATTGTTTTGGGGGCTTATTGACGCCCTAACTGTCAAGGTCATATGACGCTGCCAACTCTCTCTCTCTCTCCCTCTCTCTCTCTCTCTCTCTCTCTCTCTCTCTCTCTCTCTCTCTCTCTCTCTCTCTCTCTCTCTCTCTCTCTCTCTCTCTCTACTGGAAGGTTTTTTGAGATCCAGGCTTTTACTTGTTCAGGGAACTCGCCGGGCATTGAACCCGGGCCGGCCGCGTGGAAAGCGAGCGTGCTAACCGCTACATCACTGCGCCCGATAAATATACAATGGCGAGCACGATGTGATCATATGATGACTTAGTCATATAAAGAAGCTTGTGCTGCATTAGTCGACTGTCGCGCTGTGGGCGTTGGAGGTGGATATGTGGCCATGAATGTCAGTTTGCTGTCCAAGATTATACCCAGGTCAATCACCAGGAGGTTTTACAGCAGTGCTCCCAGTAAAGTATTTCGTCCCGAAGAAAGCTACTACGTTTTATTTTGTGATCGATTAGCTTGTGATGAACACCTTTGAAATCCTGTTAAATAAAAATGAACTCCGAGCAACGGATGCCACCTAAACTTCCTTCATGCAAAGTGCCACTCACACTACACTACCAAACCCAGGTGGGCATCTTTGGTTGATTTTGACAGATTGTGGTATTGGCCAGTTCCCATGCTCAGCAGAACCCAGCCAATACGTTCGTTGTCGGGTCTGACGTTGGGGGAGGAGGCAAGTTGAAAGGTCGGACTACTGCGCGAATAGCTTTTGTTTTGTTTTCGAACCAACTTCCATCTGGCTATAAAACCCAATCCAGTGTTACCGTTAAACTTCGCTTGTCTGCCTGCTTGACGCGCGCTTGGCAGAAAAAGCAGGCGCGATGGTGCTGGGGGGGTTCCAGCACCATGATGAGTGGGGTTTAAAGACAAAATTTGATCTGATTTTCTGAAAATATGGAAGTAAGTTGATAACACCCATAGCATCCATATCCCCCATATGCTCATAACATAGAGTGGGTTTAAAGACAAAATTTGATCTGATTTTCTGAAAATATGGAAGTAAGTTGATAACACCCATAGCATCCATATCCCCCATATGCTCATAACATGCGAAGGAATATCTTTGTTAACTTCTTAAACAGCAGAGCGTCCCAAAAGTAAAGGACAAATTGATTTTCTCATACCATAAGTAATAGCTCTCATAGCCTAACGAAATCAGCGCTAGATAATTAAGAAATTCATGGAAATTTCTTCCGCTGTGGCCTCCGCACTGAACCATCTATTTTTCTTTGGTCGGTGGTACTCGTTACTGGCCCATTGATTATGCTATAGGGTGCATTGACCCATTGATTATGTTATAGGGTGCATTGACCCATTGATTATGCTATGGGCTGCACTGACCCATTGATTATGCTATGGGCCAACCCATTGATTATGCGGCCACACCCATGATTATGCTAGGACGGCACACCCATTGCTTATGCTAGGCTGCACACCCATTGATTATTCTATGCGGTGCATATCCATTGATTATGCTATGGGCGCACTGACCCATGATTATGCTATGGGCTGCAATGACCCATTGATTATGCTATGGACGGCACTGACCCATTGCTTATGCTATGGGCTGCACTGACCTATTGATTATGCTATGGGCTGCACTGACCCATTGATTATGCTATGGACGGCACTGACCCATTGATTATTCTATGCGGTGCATTGATCCATTGATTATGCTATGGGCTGCACTGACCCATTGATTATCCCTCGCCCCACCGGGGCCATCAATGCCCCTAAGGTTTTTCCGAGATAGCAGAAAAACCAAGAGGCGCAGCACCGCGGTTAAGAGCTCTACCTCTCACTGCATCACGTTCCCACCGTCCCTGAAATTTTTTACCCCGGGTCACCCAAGGTCAGGTCACCAGACGAGGTCAACCAAGGTCACCTCACTTCAACTTTAGAGCTCAGTAAGAGCTACATTTCGAAGTCGATTGGTTTGAAACTTCCTTCACTTTATGGCCCCTCCAGGGTCTACAAGGTGTATATCCGGGATTTTTCGATTTCGTGCCCTGAGGTCAGGTCACGAGGTGACCTCTCTTATTGAAAAAGCATGGGGAAAAGCTGTCTTATGATCTAAAAGTCACAAAAACGATTGAAAATGTTCGGCTTCGTCAGAAAAGCGCGCTTTGACACCCTTTCACGAACACCAGGGGCCATATTTTCCCTTTGACCTCTCCAAAGTCATCCAAGGTCACCAGGGTTCAAAAACAGTATTTAGACAATAACTTTTGACCTAATTAAGCTAGAGCGCTGAATCAAACACCATCGTGTATGTCTTGTCACTGGCTTTCATTTGATATACGGCAAGGTCACTTTCTGACCTTTTGTGACCTCAGGTTATCTTAGGTCACGAGGTGACCTCTGGAGGTCAAACTACTGGCGGGAGGTCATTACGTTTAACATAACGGGAAAAGGTCTGGCATTTTTCTATCCAATGTACTTTACCACATCTCAATACCTCTAATGCCACAAGAGTTATGCTCAGTTTGCTTAAGCATTGCATATTTGAGTGAAAATAGCCGATCTTTACCTTGTTTGACCTCTGGAGGTCAAACCATTGACCTGAGCGCTAAAACAATTTCGAGTAATTTCGTACTGAATTTACGCGAGCTTTCTAATGCACTTTGCAGATTTGCGCTAACACCCATGCTTTTGGAGTTAGAGGGGGCCATCGATGCCCCCGGTGGGGCGAAGGTGGCGCCGGACCCCCGGTGGGGCGCGGGTTATGCTATGGGCTGCACTGACCCATTGGTTAATTGGTTATGCTATGGACTGCATTTACCCATTGATTATGCTATGGGCTGCACTGACTCATTGATTATACTATGAACGGCACTGACCCAGTGATTATACTATGGGCTGCACTGACTCATTGATTATGCTATGGACTGCACTGACCTATTTCATTTATCGTGAAACGGCAGCCTTCCCCTGTTTGAGCGATGTTTTACGTTTTGATTAGGATGAGAACAGCTCTGGTAAGCAGCCATTTATCTCACGTCTTTTCCCAGTACGCCCCACGCCGCCCCAGTAGCTCAGCTGGTAGAGCGTTGGGCTCCGGCTCGCTGCTCAGAAAAATGCAGTGGCAGTGCATGTCCAGGCTTGGGATCGGTTCCCCTAGTCGCTCCGGTGCTCAATATTTACCCGACGTAGGTTGGCAGGCAACTGATTAGTGAGGGTATGACCTAAGCGGGGCGGCCGTCCCTGTGCTTTGCGAGACGTTAAACTTTGGTTTCTAAATTGACCTTTCATTTTGGGAGTTGTTCGTTCGGGTGGTGGGGTCGGTGTCTCCGTGACAAGTCCATTGGTGACTTTAGTGAGACTCTGACTCCGAAAACCAAACTTGCAAGAACTTTGGAAAAAATCATGAAAAAAAACGAAAAAGTACACAGTCTCTTCCCAATGCAGGCGCTCTTAAGATACAAAAAAATAGTGGACTTAGGTACGATACACAAGGAGACCAGCTAACCATGGCACCTATGGCCATCACCTGGGCTTGCAAGTGTGCTAGGAGCTAAGCAATGACTCTAGTTATCACCCTCCCCGGTGGGTTTCCGAGCCACCTTCACCCTCGTGGAAAGGGGGGGGCGGTTCAAGCAATTCCCTCAAACTTGGCTTCTATGCGAGATGGAAAAAAACTTGAACATCGGTGGATATTCCAAAGCATTAACACGGACATTGACGGGGGCGGGTACCCGCCCCTCGGGTTTTCCGGAAATAGCATAAAAACGGCGGCGCATAGCGCCTCCGTACTTGGCATCCCTTTTTTCTTATCATTTTTACAACTTCTGTGAAAATTTCAATGTTAGGTCATCCCAGGTCAGGTCACCAGTACAGGTCAAGTGACCTGACCTCAGAAAAAGTCTAAGATAGCATAAGTCGGAACAGGGTGAACTTATCCGATTAAAACTCATATCACGTAATGGGCCCACTGATTTCTCTAAAATGTGTTCCGGTGTTTTTATATCGATGACTTAAGGTCAGGGACGAGCCATGACATCTCCATTGGAAATACATGGCAAAAATGGTTTTAACTAAATAACTCAGAAACCGATGGTGATAGAGCGTTCATTTTAGTTGCATTATATTTGCCTTGTCTTTGCGTTTCTAATAATATGCATTTTATATGATTTGACCTTGAACTGACCTCAGGTCAGGTCAAATCCTTGATTTGACCTATTACGGTCAAATTATATATCACTCGATTCGGCTTGCTGCGAGGGTTCAAGTAGTTCAAGTCGTTTTGCTCTATCTTTACTTGTCCAGATGTAATGGCCGAAAACCTTAATTTGCATGTTATCTTTATGACGGCATGTTTTGACCTCTCGTGACCTTAGATGTGACCTGACAAAAAAATGGTCCAAGTCTTTTCGATGGAGAAGTGGATGGGCTACTCAACACCCTTTACTGTTTTTTGCTACCTACCGTGGTTCTTGAGATCTTAAGGGGGGCGGGTACCCCCGTCAAAGCGAAGGTGGCTCAGACTCCCGTTAATGCGCGTGTTAATGACGAAATAGGATTAGTTACTTTCGGCTCACATCAATATTTAGGTCGTTACAGGTTAAAGAAGTTGACAGGCTAGAGAGGAGGTTCTGGGCTCTAGCATCTGACAGAGTCGAGTTAGAATGAATTTTTAGGCAGCATTCGCTTCCTCTCGCTACGGCAAACCGAATGATGTATACTATACTAGGTATACATGATATATGACTATACTAGGTCAAAATATAAAAATATCGTGACCTAAAGTCTGTTCAAAGTCACCATCTGACCTAACATAGTCAACATAAATTTCAATCAAGCTGCAATAATAATCCGGGGGCAATGGTATCAAAGTATATATTTTATCATCATTTCCTGCAAAGTTATTGACCCAACTCTGAAATCCTGATTAAATAGTCCCAGATGATATCTCAGGTTTCACAGGTTCAAATTTGCAACATTTGCTTGGAAAGGGGCCTAGGATACTACGATTTAGAGAATAAGAAAGTATTCGAAACTATATCTGCAGAAATAGAGCCATTTTCGCCAAATTTTCGTTTGCCTCATGCATTCCCAATGTAGAGGCCGTCATCTGTACCTGACCCTAGGTCGTCGATAAAAAATCCCGAAATATATATTCTAGCACTCGGTGGGCCCATAACGTGGTATACGTTTTAATCGGATGGATTCACCTTGTCTTACTTATGCTATCTTAAATTTTTTTTAATGTGATTTCACTTGACCTGCACTGGTATACCTAATCTGGGATGACTCAATCTTAAAATTTTGGAAAAGTTGCCAAATTGTTCAAGGATCAAGTGTTTTAGGTACGGCGACGCTTCGTGCAGGCGTTGTTTGGTGCCGCCGGAAAAACCCGAGGTCGTTTTCAAACACCCCTCCCCCACAGGGGCGAGGGCCATTTTAAGGGAAGGACGTACTATCCTGATCTTAGCACTGTTCGATGATAGTGTCGCAAAACTTTACCTACGAGACATATCAAAACTCGAACATGCTCGCTAATGACGCATTTGGCTGACAGCACTGCACAGATAGTGCTTTTAGCCAGAAATGAATCGGCGTTGATATTCGCTTATTTCTTAGTAGGAACAAAGGGCGCAGTGATAGCATATGTGTCGAGATATCCTCGAAATGCACCTTCAAATGATACCAGAAGCATGCATTTTATGCTATATCCTCGGAAATACTTTGGTTATAGATACGCCCTTTACTTTCCAGACACCATTGACGCCCCTGAGTGAATCAGTGTCAAACACCGATAAAGGACACCAAAGTTAAGTCAGCATATTTTAAGGTGAAAATATTCTGAAGTGTCTCTAAAACAGACTAGTTTTCAGGCAAAAAAATTGACAAAAGATAGCACCATAATATGTTTAAAAATGATAACCATATACGTGTCCTGCTGTGAGCTGTACTTTGTAATTTTGTATTGATATTTTTGTAATTATGTACACTGATGAAGCTGTAAAACAGTGAAACGTCTGTGAAATAAATATATTTTGTAAATAACTTTCTCTGTTCACCTATATCACATAACCTTATACGTTGGCACCTTTACACCTTATTATCAAGTGGAACCAAACACATTTACTTTGTTATCAAGTCAAATCAAGCATATTTTCCTCCTTATCAAGTCGAGTCAAATATATTTGTCTCGTTACCAAGTCAAATCAAGCACATTTACCTCGTAGTTAAGTCGAACCAAGCATATTTGGGCCACGGTTTGACTATGTGCATTATCACTTTAATTACATGGAATTGCACTAGCCCAGACAACTTAAAAAAAGAACCTATTTTTCTGAAAAAAGCAGCGCAGAGACGAAAAGGCTTGCCTGAAAATAGGATAAACCTAGAGGCAATGTATCGCCCCATCTGGTATTCTTGCCGCTCTCTGAAGTTATTCAAATGAGCGTGAGCAGCAGAGTAAGACATGCAGTTCCGAGGAGTGTGAAGCGTATCAACCAGTCAGGCTGCTAACAAATGCAAACCCAATTCTCCGCCACGGAAAATACCCTTTTGTGTCATTTACATTCTGCAAGGCTGATAAGAGTTCCGGTAGATGTCGTTCCCGTGGAAACCAATGCAAGAGTCTCTACCGACCTGGAGAATGGACATAGGCTGGCGAAGAATTCACTTTCCACTGACGGTAAAGTTTCCCCTTTTAAATGCATAATACTTGATTTGGGGTTTATCATATCTAGTTCATGTTTATGCTGTCAACAAAGTGTCATATTTTTCACAGTTTTAACTAAAATTTGTAAGCTTTGGAAGAAAGAGCTCTCATGCTCTCAGTATCTCTCTGCCAGCTCTGGCAGTTCAAGTAAAGGCTCTGAACGGTCAATGCACAAAAGAGTTACTGCTAACGAATATGTTGGGATTAGTGATCCCGCGTGTGGTCTTCTAAAACGGGATTCGAAGGCATTAATTTCTAAGCCAAACAGTATACCCAAAATATGTAGCATTTACTCGATACTGTGCATAGTAACTGGTAGGATACCACTTGCAACAAGCTGTAATGCTGGGTATAAGTTCAATTAACCTGATACTTCCACGTTAAAAGGAGTGTATGAACGTCTCTGAAGTGGGTGAGATTGCTCGGAAACAAAACATTCCCTGTTTAAATCTTCAACAGGTGCTCCGCTTGAGGTGGATTTTGCTCTGCTGATACCTCTTTAGAGTGTAAAATGACCTCACGATGTAGGCATGGCCGTTGATGTCTCGCTGAGCCCAAATGAACGCTACTCTGACCCCTAAAGATATATCTGAATGGTTTGAAGGCAACACTTATATTGGTTTTGGCAACCTTGAGAAAGATATAGTTGGATACATCTAAATAAAATATTTAATAAGGAAGGATAAGAAAATAAAATAATGAGGCATGCATGGATTTCATTACAAATTTAGTCATTTGGAAGTACGGAACAGTTTCAGCTATCAATGTCATGGGAATTATGACAATTTCACGTTCAATGGGACCCGCCGCTGAACATATTCCTTCTTAATGTCCTAAACTCCAATTTTTCTATATTAGGTGCCTGCTCAGTTTTCACTCCCCTCCCCTAGGAATTTTGCCTATTTATTTTCCCTGCAAACTGATACCCCAAAGAAGGGAGTTTCCCAAGACAAACAGCGTTTGTGCTATCGTACGAGAGAGGCAACACCTATCCCCCTAAGTGAGCACGCGAGTTTTTAGCCAATACTAAGGGCTTATTGCTTCAACAGGAACAAGACTCAGTTTAGAAAATACTCAACCTTCTGGGTACTTGAAATTGTCTTAAATGTGCTGGTGACGTAAGGTTCTTCTGACCTCTGGCTCCTCCAATATCGTCGCTATAAACATGTTGGCCAAAGCACTAGGGGGAGATGGTGCATGACAAAGATGCTTGATGAAAGCCGGAAAAAGAGTCACCGGGCTGACCATCACAAACATGACGCAGCTGGTTTAGATATCTTGGCTCATTGTAGAGGCTGTCTGGATAAACTGTAGCTTCCACAAACCACAGAGGACTACTTTTGTATCTTGCAGCTATGACTCTCCCTGTTCTCATCATAGTGTGAAGTGAAAACGTGGACCAAGAATAGTCCGCAAGATATGCATGCTGAGAGAGAGAAGGGAGAGAGAGCGAGAGAGAGAGAGAGAGAGAGAGAGAGAGAGAGAGAGGGAGAGGAGAGCCAGTTTCCAACCTGTTTGCTAAGCTAAAAGCAGTTGAACACGTGTTTTTTACCAATATCAGCGATAACCTATGACTGCCAACGGCACTGCCTTCACCGGGCAGTACATGATCGGTGTTCACCCGCCGCGGGTGATGTTACGAGGCTGGAACGACCGGCGTCAGCAAATAAACAGGCCTCCCGACTGCAGCCTCTGACAGCACATTTCCCATAACCACCCGCTCCGTTCGCCGCCTTCTTTCAGCTGCGCGGCTGGCCGAGCGTCGTTTCCGACGCTCGGGGCCCTGGCTGTCAGCGGTACCGCCGGCGAGCCGAGACCGGGCGGACGGCGCACCACGTAACGACGCGTCCGGCTCAAAACTCCCGGCGGCACAAAGCCGGTGGCACAAAAACGCGGACTGCCGTCCTGAAATGCTGAAATGAACGCCAGAAATAGCCGCGTGTGTTTGGTTTTTGCCATAGGTGGAGTAAGTGGCAAGTGGGTGGAGGGTATTTTATCCCCTGAACATAGCAAGAGGTTCCCTCACGTACAGGGACGTTGCTGCCATGGGGGCCATGACCCCATTAATTTTTTGGAGGCCCTCAACCTGACTCAGGAGGCCCCGCTTTGATACGTAGAGTCTGGAATAGCCCCTTGTGTATCAAAGAGCCTAGTATACCTGCTTATAAAGGAGGCCTGAGTGGCTTATGCAGGAGGCCCCATTAGCTGTAAAGTGACCCCATAACGGCATATCTAGAAGACCCCGTTTCTTAAGAGGATGCCCGCTCAACGGCCCACATAGGTGGTCCCTTTACTAAAAAATCAAGTCCCCTAAACGGACTATCCAAGAGACCCCCTTACTTATACAGAAGGCCCGATAATTTTCCTATGTGGAGGGGACTTAGCTTATAAAACAGACCTCTAATTGGTCAACATAGGTGGCCCCTTTACTTATAAAGCAAGTCCCTCTTACTTGTAAAGAAGACCCAATAAATGGCCTACGTGGAGGGGACTACTTATAAAGGAGGCCCCTTAACGGCCAATATGGGAGGCCCCTAAATGACATGCAAAATGGAGGCCCCCTCAGGACCGGGTACAGGAGGCTCCCTGCGATCATGGCCACTATTGAATGAAATATGGCAGCGCCCCCGCTCAAGGACCGTATTTGTGGAGATCGGCGATCGAAGGACGCAGCGCGGACAAACTATGTTTTCTAGGTAAACACTCTTTGCGCGGTGGCGCTTGGGGATGGCTCGGTTTTGCCTTGCTCACACTGTTGCAGCTTGTGTATAGAACATTCTGGAGACCACGTACTTAAGGTTTCCTTATTTCTGGTGCAGTTTCATGCGTAGATCCCAAATATGTAATCCGGAAAACCCTGGCTTGGTACCAAATTTTTAACTAAGAATTTCCCATAGTGTCATTTTGTGTCTCACCAGCCATGTCTCTACATGTTTCTATGTTTTGCTGCGTGAAGTTCGATAGCTCTCAATAGAGCATTCCATGAATAATGTGAGTATTTCATTTGTTTGACTTTGCGGGGTCACGGTGCTTAATATGCGGTTAAATATTGCACAGATAAGTTATCGTTTTTACTCGGTAAATGAGACCCAGCCAACCTTTAGTCAGAGCAATAAGGTCAAGTATCTAGCCTGTAAAAGTTAATAGGGCATGATAAAAATCTATCCAACTTTGAAATTTCCAATTCAGACGGATATATTTTGAAACACCAGTGGGGGTCCAAATCACACTCCATTCCATGACAGGAATAGGGCTAGCCAGAGCCCGACAGGTTAAACCATGGGTGGACCACCCCATGGTAGGTCAGGGATATATCAGCCTATTCGCCGGTGGAACAGTTACGGCCTGCGTGTGTCTGCTGAAATTAAGGTTTGAGATATAATTCCACGAGCGGATTTTTGGATAACTTGCAAGCACCGTTGAAAAATGATTATGTCCTTTGTACTTAATTTATACAGTACGTTCCTTTGATATCTGACCAAAGATATTCCGCAAGAAAAGGCCACGCCATCGCTGTATTTTCTAACAAATGGTGCCTTTGTCTGGGAAGAGCAGGGCGACCGGAATACGTGCATTGATTTGTGTGTTAGAATGTTAGAATTATTTCACTTTTCTGCCCAAATTACAGATATTACGGTAATAATTATATCCTTGCTTCATATAAATGTATTCCCAGCTCGCTAATTGTTCAAAAAGCATCAAATATCGTAAGTCTTGGTCGATATTTTGGAAGCTATTTCAGTTAAAACTTTTTTGCTTTAAAATGGCTAATGATTACAAAAAATAGGAGCCAATTAATGATGTGTATGTTGCATACCTGTAATCTAGGTATACAACTGCATCATAGATGGAAAAAATATGATTGATGATTTCCTTGTTTCAAAGATTGGCTAAAACATTGTGTGAAGTTTCCTTCTCTGTTTTCTGTGCCTCAGTGCGTTCCACGTTCAGCTGCTTTATATTTCAAGGCTAGGTAACTTCTGCTATTCTGGTCAAAGTTGTTGAGTGACGTTGATTAACAGCCCCTGAGTTCTCTGAGAAGCTGAGAAGACACCCGCTCGTAGGCTTATAAGAACTCTGCCAGTTTGGTAAGGACTGGTAAGGTAGTCCCCTGGTTGTGATCAACGCGGGACAGCTGCCAACAATAGCAAAGCTAACACGCTTTTTGTTGGCACCGGCAAACTGAACAGTGGCGAAAGGTACCCGGCACCCGCGTCACCACGGTGCCAGAGCTGATATGTAGGGTACAGCGTAAAGATTGGACAAGAATACGAATAGCAACTGCTCTTTTATAAATGAAATGTTATTTCTATAACACCAAATTAGGTGTTCAGTCTTCTCCCTAGGCTTGGCAGACGCTTGGCGGCCAGGTGCGGTGTGCCAGGTTAGATCTGGCCCTGCTGTCATGGTGGTAATGTGGTACTTATGTTATCTCATGATCTGTGATTGCACCTGCGTCGGCTAAAACCGTTTTTTGACAGCTTCTGTTGAAAAGTGAGGAGGCAAGCTCACTTCAGGCTCTGAGGAGAGTAGAGTGTGGGGACTCCAAACTCAATTTGATGTTTTTAAGATATGGGTGTTTATTCAGAAGGCACGAACACCTATGTATGCTTTAGCACAGGCCCCTATCCCCATAAAAACTCTGAGGAACTCGGCTGCCGCGCGTTTTACCCCAGTTTACATTTGCTGATGAGAAGGGTGTAAACTGCACTTTTTATCGAGTGCCTTTTTCTGCGTTTCTGTACCTGGCGTGTTTTCTGAGAGTTGAGTGGAGGTGTGGTGATGCACCACCTCCCCTGTACCGGTGAAGGTGGCCACGACACCAGTACCGATGCGTGTTGAAACTGTGTGTCTAGCTTTCCAAGGAACGAATTAAGGAAGTTCCTGCTTCTCAAGAGTTTTCAAAGTCAATGGATGTTTAATGAGTTGTCTTTTCCCGCGCTGAAATAAGTGTTTATCTTTAACTCGCTAGGATAAAAGTTTTAGAGTCTACTTCATCCTTCTGAGTTTATCCAACATCAAAAGAAGTTACTTAATGAGTGTACGATGAGTGAAGAGTTTTGAAGGCAAATCACATCCCTTTATCTTGACGGCAACTGTCTTGCTGAAGACGAGTCATGATCACACGAAAGAAATGAGATATAAATTATTTAGAGTATGGCGGGGTGTCAAGAGCCAGCTGCATCAACGGCCTGAAAATTTGAACGTGATGAATGTCAAGAACATTGCTCCCACTATCGATATTCGCCGATTTAAAGGTGAAAAATCGTACTGAGAAAGGAAAAATAGATAGAAGTCAAAAGTGAGGGGTCTGGCACCAATTGTTCTGGGCGGAGACAGATCAATCGGCAAGCCCCCACCAGCGACACCGTTAACTGAGGCGCTTGAATCTCAGTAAGTTCGAATTAGTATTTATAGAATATCTTGGATTTTACAGCCGATGTTAAGGTTTCATAAAATAAATATCGAGAAAAATGGTAAACTAAGAAATCTAGAAATATTTTTAATGTGTCACTGTCACCAGGACTGGATACATCTTCTTAACACGCGCATTGACGGGGGTCTGAGCCACCTTCGGATTGACGAGGGGGCGGGTACCCACCCCCCTAAGATCTCGAGAACCACGATAGGTAGCAAAAAACGGTAAACGGCGTTGGATAGCCCATCCGCTTCTCCATCGAAAATATTTGAACCATTTTTTTGTCAGGTCACATTTAAGGTCACCAGAGGTCAAAAACATGCCGTCACATGCCGTCGTAGGGATAAGATATAAATTAAGTTTTTCGGCCATTTTATCTGAACAAGTAAAGATAGAGCAAAACGACTTGAACACTATGAATCCTCGCAGCAAGCCGAATCGAATGATATATGATTTGACCTTGCTAGGTCAAACGAAAGATTTGACCTGACCTGAAGTCAGGTCAGGGTCAAATTATATAAAATGCATATCATTAGAACTGCAAAGCCAAGGCGAGTCTAATGAAGCTAAAATAAACGCTCTATCACCATCTGTTACTGAGTTATTCAGTAAAAACCATATTTCCCATGTATTACCAATGGAGAGGTCATGCTTTGTACCTGACTTTAGGTCATCGATATCAAAAATACCGGAATATATTTTAGAGAACTCGTCAAGCCCATTATGTGATATGAGTTTCAATTGGATAAGTTCACCCTGCTCCGACTTATGCTATCTTAACCCTCGGCAATGCCCCTAAGGTTTGGGATAGCAGAAAACGACGGGGCCAGCACCGCGGTAGGCTCACCTCCACTGCATCATTTTCCCATCATCCCGAAATTTTACCCCGGGTCACCCAAGGTCAGGTCACCAGACGAGGTCAACCAAGGTCACCTCACTTCACCTTTAGAGCTCTGTAAGAGCACATTTCTTGTGATCAATTGAAACTTCCACACTCATAACCCCCCAGGTACAAGGTGTATATCCGGGATTTTTCGATTTCGTGCCCTGAGGTCAGGTCACGAGGCGACCTCTCCCATTGGAAAGCATGGGAAAACCTGTTTCATGATATAAAGCCACAAAAATGATTGCAAATACTCAGACTGCTCAGAACAACGTTTTGGACACCCTTCAGATTCCAGGGTCATATTTGCCCTTTGACTTTTCAAGGTCATCCAAGGTCACCAGGGGTCAAAACAGTATTTTGACAATAACTTTGACCTAATTAAGCTAGAGCGGTGAAACAAACACCATCGTGTTTGTCTTGTCACTGGCTTTCATTTGATATACAGCAAGGTCACTTTTGACCTTTCGTGACCTCAGGTCATATTAGGTCACGAGGTGACCTCTGAGGTCAAACCACTGGCGGGAGGTCTTTACGTTCCACATAGCGGAAAAGTACTGGTAATTTCTATCAAATGTACTTTACCAGGCCTCAATAGCCTAATGACAAAGGTTATGCCCAGTTGCTTAATCATTGCATATTTGGAAAATAGCCGATCTTGACCTAATTTGACCTCTGGAGGTCAAACCATTGACCGAGCACTAAAACATGCGAAGTAATTTCTTACTGAATTCACGCGAGCTTTCTATTGCACTTTGCAGATTTGCGCTAACGCCCATATTTCGGAGTTAGAGGGGGCCATCGATGGCCCCTGGGGCAAGTGGCGCCGGACCCCGTGGGCGCGGGTTAAACTTTTTTTGAGGTCGGGTCACTTGACCTGTACTGGTGACCTGACCTGAGATGACCTATCCTTAAAATTTTCACAGAAGTTGCAAAAATGATGTGGGAAAAGGTATACCAAGTACGGCGGCGCTGCGCACCGCCGTTTTTCTACTGTCTCCGAAAAACCCGAGGGGGCGGGTACCAGCCCCCTCCCGTCAATGCGCGTGTTAGAGATATCTGGAGTCCTGGGTAGATAACGCTGGTACATTAACCCATTAACGCCCGCACCTACTTCCAGCTTTCAGATTGGCGAAACAAATGTGTTCCTATGTTTAAAATATGCCAAAAAAGATGTTCCTAAAGTTTTAAACCGATACCAATTTTAGATTCTGAGATATGACACCGGACAAAAATGACCCGCTGGGCGTTTGGGACATCGGCTGGCACGACGCGGCCGGCTCCCGGGCGGCGCGGTTATCGCACTCAGCGGCCGGATGCGCATCGCTTTTACTGCAGTTTTGTGAAGTGTTTTTATTTCCTCTTGTATATTGGTCATGGTTAAATGTTTAGACAGTTTTATGCTCTCCAGGTTTAATTATAGACAACACAAGTCGCATATTTGCAAAAAGTATACAACAGCGGCTAGCCTAGACTGATGTTTTGCGGGGGATGGACTAAAATTGTTAAAATCACAGTATTTTAAGAATATTTTAGTATAGTATAGCAAAGTAATATTAAGAATATAAGGTGAATATCAAAGGTTTTGGGAAACCATTTCTTTTGTCCCTTCCCCTTCCTCCTCCGTCTCCCAGACTTCGTGACTGACGCTCACTGAGCTTTCAACGAGTACTTAATCGTAATATTCAGCATACAGATGAAAAGTTTTGAAAACTCAATCCGATATCTCCCCCTACGCGGTTTACATTAGCTTGACTAATCTCCAAATCTCCAAACGGGTCCATTTCCATCTTTCCAACTTTTCTTTGGAGCAAGTAGCGCGTTCAATAGTTGCATTAATGTGAGCCTCCGCATTTCCAGGCACGCCACTGGTCATTGTAACGCCGGTCAGCGCATCATCTTTTTCATCCTCATGACTAATGTATTTTGTGATGGCATACTCATGATATGCACCTGATCCGCTCCGCTATCTTGCGCATTTAAAACAACTTATTTTGCTTCTTTTCCTGAAAAACATTTGATCTGTGGCATTGCTAACAACTCTGCTTTCGATATATTTATGTCTCCAAGGCTGGATATTTCTTCTCGATCCAGGATGGGTTCTGGATGGTTTAACACTGGCAATGCAATCCAAGCCCTAGACAAAGTCTGTGGGAGACCAAAAATCCAGGCGGGTCTTGACCCCTCCCCTAACCCCCGGGATGCTCACTCATGGTAGTTTCACTTGACCAGAACCAAGCTGCAACAGTGCTAATTGCGTTTTAGACAGAAGTTATAGAACTTCCCATGCTTTCGCCCCTTTTAAACTGCACCATCTCGTCACAACAAACCAGCGCGGCGGCCGCGATAATTCCCACCTCACTTTGTTAGCTGGTCATTGGCTTTCAATCAGTGGTGGACAAAATGGGGCTAGAAAGGGTCAAGCCCCCCCCTCCCACCGAAATGGCAGTGTGCCTATAGTAAATGCATAACTGAGGGCTGTTCCGAGGCGATGCAGGCGATGCTCGAGACCCCTAACCCCCTCCCCCCACACCCAATGAAGTCTTCAATCCGCTACTGTTCCCTATCCTCTCTATCCACTACATACAATCCATCAAGAGGAAAAGAAAAGGCTCTGCTAGTTTAACAGTAAAGTCATGCTAATGTTTCTTTAAGTTTTCAAAACCATGAAAATTGTCTTTGACAACGGGTTCAGAAAATACTGAAACTATCTTGCATGTTTTCGTTAGAAATATTTGATAATCATTCCAAAAATAAGACAGACCCCGAAAACGTTGGGAAGCATTTCATGAACTCCAAAGTTTCCAAAGGTATCGACATTGCCCTACAAATCTTCAGATTTGATGAAAAGTCTCTAAACTAGCAACCCTGAATTGGCAGGCCCACAATGCCTCCATTTCCTCTAGGTAACATTATGCACCTAACCCACCAGACGGGAGGACAGGACACATCCTTTTCTTCCTTTTCAGCGGCCCTAAGATGTCCGCAACGCCCAGCGGGTCATTTTTGTCCGCTTCATATTTGACGATGTCTCATGGCAAAGCCGTTCAAGAAAATCTTACTGTTTCTTCACCATCTGACTCCTAGTGGTCTTAGCTTAATGTCAATCATACAAATTCTTTTCGGCTTTCCATATGCTATTGCGAGAAAAAAATTTGCAAAGCTATCTCACGTTACCCAAAACCTCGCCAAAATAAGTTCCACCAAAATCGTCCTATAAAAACCTAAGAATTTCAAATGCACTTGTATAGCTTGCCCACGCTCTGAAACACACATACATATCATAAACATGAAGATCACTTCACTGGTACCGATTCTGCAGCCTGTCAAAGTCAGAGGAAAAAAATGACCCGCTTGGGCGTTAATGGATTAATACAAGCCATATTAAAAGTCTATGGGAGACCCAAAATCCAGGCGTTCCGACCCCCCAATCCCCCGTAGCAACCCATGGCTGTCACAATAAACAAATGTGGTGTAAGCTTACGTGTCTCATCAATCACGACAGGGTGACTCGATCACTAGCATGGTATTTGTCGTGAGTGGGAGGGACCCAGGACTTAGACCAATCAAATTTCTGCGACCCTGTAGCCAGACGGAAGGGATTCCTTCGTTATTTGAAAAGAAACGCTACAGATACCCTCATTTTTAACTTAAGCTCGTGCGGAAATTTAATCCAGAGTGCCTTAAGTGGGATAAAACATGCAAGAAGTGATTTCTCGACGAGCTCTTCAAAAATGACATTTCAGTCAAAAAAAAAAAAAACACTCCCATGATTGTCCAGGCTAAACGTCATTTATGATAATATTTGATCAAGAACCACATTAGAGTACTTGCATATCAATTGGATCTCATTCGAAGGTCATTCAAAGTGGAATCCAGTATCAAGTACTTGTGCAGGGTGGGATCAACCACAGATATGATAAGTTCCGTATATTTACTCGAATGATGACATCCCTAATGATCTTATATAACTGAATTGACATTTTGGGATCCCTTAGGATGGGCCCTCTCATTACTTTTTGGGTTCACAAATGCGATTCGGTGGTTCTCGAGTTAGGAGGGGGACCAAAAGGTCCTCCGTCACCCCTCCCCCACCCTTTGCCTGTTACGGTAGAGTTCAAACCTGTGCCAGAGAGGGGTTAAATATTTGTTCGTGTTGGTTCCAAAATGATGTCTGATCAGATTTTCTGGCAGATTAATTACAAATTTCCAACAATAACAATGCAGTGCTTATCAAGGGACCTAATGGACCGCGAAAGATTACCGCGAATGGGCAACGCAGCAATGTTTTGACCTCCTTGGCGAAAATAGATATGGTTCTATTTTACATGACTGTGAAATCCTGAACAAAAGGAGGCTCTGAGTCGGGAGGAAGAGCATGATACCACCAGTGCCCAACAAGCAAAGTCTATAACAAGACATGTGTCTATAAATCTAGGACGCATATGTCCAATAATAAAATCACAGCCATTTCTCAGCTACCTATTTGAACGAAAACCTACTGACACCTCTTGCACATGCCTAGCTGCATAGGCGAAAAACACGGGGAGTTCACGAAAGCCATCCCCCTCCTCCCCTCCGCAGTATTTATCATTCTCAACCATTAATCCCCTGGCATTGGTTTGAAATAAGTCACTTAAATTCAGCTTGGCCTCCACCGTTAGGGACTGGACATTCCTACACCTATGCCCCGTTGTTGCTCATTCATTAAACACAAATATTTTCTTTCGGGCTCAACTAACCGAGCCTTGGAAATGTACACTTTTGCATGTGTCCTTCCTCTGTTGCTTACAGAGCTCCAGCAGTTTAAGTCTACAGCTGCATGCACGTTTCAGAACCAACTTCAAGAACACTGCGTCGGTGTGCACAGTGCTTAGAAATCTGCTGATGGATTAATGTCAGTATAAAGGATCTCACGAGGTTGACTTTATCACGTCATTATCACACGATTTCATCTAAATAATATTCACCAAGACAAATTCGTGCCTGATACAGCTTAGAGAGTCATCTCTTAAGTACCGGTGAATGATGGATTAGATACTCACGTGGCTACGCTACTCTCGCTCCTCGCTCCCGCTGGCTCCGATGCAAATCACAAGCTCAGTCACTGACTTATTCAGAGCGGACGGAGTGAGCCCAAACATGTTTTTGGCATTGTGATCAATGATGCTGTTAGGACCCTATCGCGTGTTATCGACGGTGGGCCGTGGCTAGCATGGAAAATTAGTCTGCTCCATTATAGATGTATATGACGGTCTGGACGTCCCTGAAGAGGTTTTCTGCGATGTGCTATTTAAGCTTACTCGTAGAAGTGCAGGTAATTTTATTTCAATGTGGTATTATGTTCTTGCTACTGAAAATACTGAGACAAGGTACCTCGAGCACGCAGTCACACTTCTATAAAGGGTTCACACGATGACCCAATGGTTTATTGTCGAAGGCGACAGCTAAATCAACTGCGAGATGTCACCCGACCTGTTATTTTTACCTCTCTTGGCATCCACCTAAAATGCTTTCTCTCAGAAAGTGCCCAGGAGGGGACACCGACGCCTCAGAGGCAGATCTGCCCGCTGAGGTCAGAACTGTCGGTGGGCGTGGCTCCAGTACGTGCAGCGTCCCACACTGCCTGCTGAGATCAAGATCTGTCGGTGGACGTGGCTCCAGTACGTGCAGCGTCCCACACCTGCCTGCTGAGGTCAGAACTGTCGGTGGACGTGGCTCCAGTACGTGCAGCGTCCCACACCTGTCTGCTGAGGTCAGAACTGTCGGTGGACGTGGCTCCAGTACGTGCAGCGTCCCACACCTGCCTGCTGAGGTCAGAACTGTCGGTGGACGTGGCTCCAGTACGTGCAGCGTCCCACACCTGTCTGCTGAGGTCAGAACTGTCGGTGGACGTGGCTCCAGTACGTGCAGCGTCCCACACCTGTCTGATGAGGTCAGAACTGTCGGTGGAGTGTGGCTCCAGTACGTGCAGCGTCCCACACCTGCCTGCTGAGATCAGAACTGTCGGTGGGCGTGGCTCCAGTACATGCAGCGTCCCACACCTGTCTGCTGAGGTCAGAACTATCGGTGGGCGTGGCTCCAGTACGTGCAGCGTCCCAAACCTGTCTGCTGAGGTCAGAACTGTCGGTGGAGGTGGCTCCAGTACGTGCAGCGTCCCACACCTGTCTGCTGAGGTTAGAACTGTCAGTAGGCATGGCTCCAGTTCGTGCTGCGTCCCACACCTGCCCGCTTCCCAGACGATGCGCTCATCTGCAGCAGAAGCGATGATAAGCTATAGGCAATGCTATTCATGGAGGCACCTAATGCATAAGCGATGGATGCGAGTGTGCAAGTAGCCGAACGGCGCTAACAAATATTGATAGCAGCAGGAGTGGTGTCCGACTGGGTATATGCGGTCAATAGGCAGCATGGCGCTGTACAAAATGCCAACACCCATATGAAGGCTAGCCAGCGTCGTGTCGGACGGGTATGGAATAATAGGCATGTATTCTTCCCTGAAGACTAACTTTTTTATTCGTCGTTTGAGTACGTATTACTGTGGATGCAGACAGCCTTCCCGTGTCGGAGTTTCCGTACCGCTTACCGCAGTGGTTTTCCGTCTTCAGGCACTGAGGCTCATTTGACCCGCCGAGGAAGCCGGCGTTTTGAAGCTAACGCAATGGAGCCCTAATTAGCTAATGCACCCAAGAGGGGCGTAATTAGCACTGGCATGCGTGACCAGACCCAGCACTGCCGCGGAACGTGCCGCGCAGTAGTGCAGTTCGTTAACAGTTCAGCAGCGGTATGTCTTTCACCTCAATCCACAATGGGTCGTGTTAAAATGTGAGGCTACACCTGACCTTGTAATTAGGACTGAGGCCAACGTCACGACCCGTCGTATGCTTCTGACAAATAAAAGTGGAAACAGTGATACAAGTGATAAATAGAAATAACGTAAAACTGGGCATGGCTTGACACCCGGTCTTGAGATTTGAACAAACATGCCCCTATCATTAAATGCAAATCACCAGCGATGGCGGTTGCAAAGTTGACCTCTGGCCTCTCGAATGCTATCGAATTCGGCTCCAGTTTATTGACAGACGGCCGAGCTCCATCGACTGCTATTGACTGCCTGGTCCATCAACAAGTTTTCAATTACCTTCTCGATGCGATGCTGTGCTAGCTTGCTGGTGTGTGGGTGCTATTTCTGAACTTCTGTCAGATGCAGATGCTGTATGACTGCAGCAGGCAATTTGCACATAAGGATGCTTTGTAAGTCAAGGAGATATCTAAGCTTCACATAGGTCTCGTCACTCATGATGATGCCCCATTATTTCCACGGAAAGTTGAATCGGGAGTCGCCCACTTCGCTTTCGTAACGTGATGGGTCGGTATCGAAAATAACAGGTTGTTCTTATAACAACTGGGTGACCTCGCGCATTCTTGGCGGTCTTTACAAGTTAAACCTATCCTCTTGGTATGGGAAGGCGGAGCTTATCAGTGGCTACAGGCGTGTTTGTTGCTCTGTGTATACGGGACAGGCTAACGGCTCCACACTCTCCATCCTGCTTCCAATTATCCGATACCACCGCCGAACAGCTGAAGGGGTAGCAACCACAGACTGGTGGTAAGGACGCTCACAAATACTACCCGGACAGCACGCGAAGAGAACGCCAAAGGTTCATCAAAACCAACACTGGACAACAAAGGTCTCGGGCAAGGCTTGTGGTTATTCTCGGAGACCAATGCTGAATGCTTTCGCGCACTATTCATTCTCCACCTTGCAGCTGTAGGCATGAGAGAAGAGCACATCCATTGGTAAATGCTGTTCAAGATTGTTTCATGTTTCCATGCACTTCACGGAGGACTGAGCATGGATTAGGGTAGACGTAGCAGCATGCGCAGAGTCAGCTACATGCACAGAGTCAGCTGACATTAGCCACATTCCCGCGCCACAGCTTTGTTAACGCGCGCATTGACGGGGGTCTGAGCCACCTTCGCTTTGACGGGGGTGGCGGGTACCCGCCTTCCCCCTAAGATCTCGAGAACCACGTTATGTGCCGAAAAACGGTAAACGGTATTAAGTAACCCATCCACTTCTCCATGGAAAATATTTAACAATTTTTGTCTGGTCACATTTAAGGTCACTAGAGGTCAAAACATGCCGTGATAGAGATAACATGTAAATGAAGGTTTTTGGTCATTACATCTGAACAAGTAAAGATAGAGAAAAACGATTTGAACTACATGAATCCTCGCAGTAAGCCGAATCGAATGATATGTAATATCACCTTGCCACATTAAATCAAGGATTTGACCTGACCTGAGGTCAGGTCAAGATCAGATTAGGTAAATGCTTGTCATTAGAACTGCAAAGACAAGGCAAATCTAATGCAATTAAAATAAACGCTCTCTCACTATCCGTTGCTAAGTTATTCAGTTAAAAACATTTTTCCCATGTATTTCCAATGGAGAGGTCATGGCTCGTACCTGAACTTAGGTCATCGATATCGAAAATTCCGGAACGTGTTTCAGAGAACTTGATGGGCCCATTATGTGATTTAAGTTTCAATTGGATAAGTTTAACCTGTTCTGACTTATGCTCTCTTAAACTTTTTTTAGGTCAGGTCACTTGACCTGTACTGGTGACCTGACCTGGGATGATCTAACCTGAAAAAGAAATTAATAGAAGTTGTAAAAATGATGAGAAAAAAGGTATACCAGGTACGGCGCCGCTACGCGCCGTCGTTTTTGTGCTATCTCCGAAAAACCCTAAGGGGGCGGGTACCCGCCCCCCTCCAATGCGCGTGTTAAGTGAAGTGTGTCTGCGCATGTCGCGGCGTTGTGGCATGCAATATATATGTGGTGAAACAGCCGTTTTGTGGCTTATTTGAATTAGATATGCCACGAGGGAACGTAGTTTGTAAAAATTGATTGAAACCTTAAAGGGAATGTGGCACCTTCATAACGTGATTTTAACTGAGATAGCCAAGTTGTAAGGCAAGTCGAAAAACCCGGTACTCAATATATCATTTGTCTTGTAACTCGAGATTTCCGTAGAAAAAAACTAAAACCGACCTGAAATGTACCCCTCATGTACCCTTAGCAGCAGGCCACAGTTGTCATGGCTGTTGGTGTGACGACATATGGTGGCGTCACGGTGAGTATCAGCCAATCGAAGCCCTTGAAGCGTATTGAATATGGTAGTGGTTGACAGATTATGACATCATCCACAGGCAGATATTTTTTCCCCTAGAGGAGCATTTTAAAATCAGAATATTGAGCTTATTGTACGTTTTTCAGATAAATCATGTACGCCTCCTTGATATTCGGCTAAAAGTTCCCCTAATTACACTAAATTCCGAGATTCGACTAAGGTGCCACATTCCCTTTAACCCGCGCCCCCACCGGGGGTCCGGCACCACCTTCGCCCCACCGGGGGCCATCGATGGCCCCCCTCTAACTCCGAAAATATGGGCGTTAGCGCAAATCTGCAAAGTGCAATAGAAAGCTCGCGTGAATTCAGTAAGAAATTACTTCGCATGTTTTAGTGCTCAGGTCAATGGTTTGACCTCCAGAGGTCAAATTAGGTCAAGATCGGCTATTTTCACTCAAATATGCAATGATTAAGCAAACTGGGCATAACTCTTATGTCATTAGAGCTATTGAGGCCTGGTAAAGTACATTTGATAGCAAATTGCTTGTACTTTTTCCGCTATGTGGAACGTAAAGACCTCCCGCCAGTGGTTTGACCGCCAGAGGTCACCTCGTGACCTAATATGACCTGAGGTCACGAAAGGTCAAAAAGTGACCTTGCCGTATATCAAATGAAAGCCAGTGACAAGACAAACACGATGGTGTTTGTTTCACCGCTCTAGCTCAATTAGGTCAAAAGTTATTGTCAAAATACTGTTTTTGACCTCCGGTGACCTTGGATGACCTTGGAAAAGTCAAAGGGCCAATATGACCCCTGGGATCTGTGAAAGGGTGTCCAAAAACGTTGTTCTGAGCAGTCTGAGTATTTGCAATCATTTTTGTGGCTTTTATATCATAAAATAGCTTTTCCCCATGCTTTTCCAATGGGAGAGGTCGCCTCGTGACCTGACCTCAGGGCACGAAATCGAAAAATCCCGGATATACACCTTGTAGACCCTGGAGGGGTCATGAAGTGTAGGAAGTTTCAAATCGATCGACTTTGAAATGTAGCTCTTACAGAGCTCTAAAGTGAAGTGAGGTGACCTTGGTTGACCTCGTCTGGTGACCTGACCTTGGGTGACCCGGGGTAAAAAATTTCAGGGATGATGGGAAAATGATGCAGTGAGAGGTAGAGCCCTCAACCGCGGTGCTGCGCCTCGTCGTTTTTCTGCTATCCCGGAAAAACCTTAGGGGGCCATCGATGGCCCCCGGTGGGGCGAGGGTTAAGGTACTCCGTCATCTCCTCAATATACATTCGAGCTCCGGTGGACCCAGGGGAGAGGGGAAACCGGGCAGATATCCCCCAAACCTCCCGATTGCTGCCAATTTTCTTTTAAAAACATATGCTTTTACGATTTTGGGCCCCGTTACCCTTCCCCAAACCATCAGTCTGGATCCAACCCTGTCTTCGGGGTCGCCCTGGCCGCGAATATTTAATATGGCAGTACCGGAATCGTCACAGAAATGCTTAGGATGGCTCACGGTAAGGAAAATGTCATAGTGTGGCATATTTTTTGGTAAACCAGCGACGGAATTTTCATATCATTAGGATAGTTGAGGACCGTCCGACACCAAGCTGGTAACTGGTCACTTGTGCTGCAGTTTTGTCATGTCTATGCTCAAGGTTCTTAAATGTTTGTCCATGTACCCTATCCCATGGGTGTCATACATATGGACGTAAAGTTATTAACACAAAGTTGGTTGTTGGCATGAAATAATTGCCTGTCAATTAACCGTTTTTAGTACAAACTTGAGGTTTAGAATGTTGTCCCAATTTCACATGGCTGGCTGCCGACGGTCCAAGAAGCACTGACGTTTGGACTTTCAATGAATACTGATTGACAGAAAACGGATTTGTTACCTGTTTCGAAACCATACACATCTATGAATATATAATCATGGCAGGTAATAACTCAATTAAGCTCCTAGCCTATGCAGGGCATCGAAATTTACCTCATTGATTATGCATAATCAGTAGTCAGTGCGAACAGATGATAACTTAACAGAATGATAACTTTACAGATGATAACTTTACTCTTTTGCTGATCGCTGCTATTTGCTGAGTTTCACATTCTTTTCGGGAAAATGTGTTTATACCCGCTAAAACCATTTTGTTTTGTAGTTTGTTTCCCGTTGTTGTTTTTCTGTCGGTGTTGGGGAAGCCCGCAGAGCAGTTATTTGGTCGACTGCTTTCTCCTGTGTTGTAGAAGCCTGCTGGCCATTTATGTGGTCTACCGTTTTTTTCCTGTGTTGGAGAACTCTACAGAGAAATTTGTGTTGAGGGAGCCTGCAGGGCAGTTGTGAGGCCAGCCGTTTTTCTGTGTTGAGGGAGTCTGCAGAGCAGATGTGTGGTCGGCCGTTTCCCCTGCGTTGAGGGAGCCTGCCGAACAGTTGTGTGTTGAGGGAGCCTGTAGAACAGTCTGTGATGGGGAGCCTGCAGGGCAGTTGTGTGGCCAGCCGTCTCCGCTGGCAGCTCAATATCAGCCCAGTGGCGGCGCCGCCAGGCAGGACCAACTGAGACCGTGCACTGACTGATGGCCAGCCCGCCGCCTGTCAACATCGCCGCCACCGCCACAGACGTTATAACGGCCACCCCGGCTAATATCGCCCTCTCGGCTGTGACTTAGTACCTGCCTTAGGGAGCGCAGACTGCAATAACACAGCAAATTGGGGGATTTAGTGTCAGGATGTACCACACAAGACTTGTCTTGTGATGAGTGCGGGATATTACACTCGGTGACACGTGTCTGACAGTCTTCCGAAATGAGGCAGCAAAATGAAAATGATGCAGAGGCCTTGAACTGAGCCCAGGGGCGAGCCCTCAGCTCTGTGCTGACCTGTCTGCGACATCCCAGCGACATCTAGCGACAGCCCGGAACGCTCCGTCAGACTCCAGTCAATTAGCCAACCACGGAGCAAAGCCTTGCCCGAAGGAGGCTAAGCCGATTAAATCAAATCTTTCTATCTTGCTAGTTTTCGGCCTGCACTTTAATGTGATCTGACAGTTGTTTTGTGAACCCCACATACATATCTGTAACGTTGAATGGTGAGAAAACGTAGATGTTAAAAAGAAGAAAGTATAATATATGTAGGATATGTGTCTAAGTCCAGACTCCGCGCATATCCTCATAATGGAACTGATTCCGGCATGCATTGAAGATTAAAATACAACAGTCAAGCCCAGAGTGTGTTTTCTTAGACAATCCACTGAGTACCATAAGTGTTTTTTGGTATTCTAAAGAGCATTTTTTGTTTTCTTTCATAGTCACGATTGGTCAGATTATTTATGATAATTGCGTGCCTGGATTGACCGGATTAGTAAGTATTTATACTAACATCCCAGCAAGAGCACACCTAAGGACAAACACTAGCTAACGTGTATGAATATCTATAACAGAGTTATATGCACCACACGGTCCCATTCCTGCTTTTCAGGTATCGCTCCCTGAATCTGGATCCGTCCTAATCATTCCTTTTACACGATGCATGCCGCCCCGGTGGCTCAGTTGGTGGAGAGCTGGGCTCCGTTCCGCTGCTCAGGAACATGCATTGGCAGTGAATTGGCAGACTTGTGATCGATTCCCCTGAGACGCTCCGGCGCTCAATAATTACTCGGCTTAGGTCGGCTGGCAACTGACTGGTGAGAGGGTGACTTGAGTGGGGCAGGCAGTTCGTCCCTGTACTTTGTGGGACGTTAAACTTTGGCTTGTAAATTAATTGTTAATTGTGGGAGTTGCTCGTTCGGGTGGTGCGGTCTGGGTCTTATTGACAAGTCCCTTGATGACTTTAGCGGAACCCCGACTCCATAACCTGAACTTGTAATAGCTTAGACAAAAATTAAAAATATATTGTTTGTTTGTTTTTGAAGCTTCAAGGTTATGGTACAAAAGCTAAGCGGATAAATTATAAAAAGCAGCAGAGTACAATTTACAAAGCCATTTTACAAACAATAGCACAATAAATAAAGATAACCGAGTACATTTTCTATGAGATATGCAAAAGAGCAACAAAACAAGGGCATTCAGTGGTTAGGAGCTGAATTTTCTTGTTAATATAAAAAGGAACACAAAAATAAAAGTGCAGGAGCAAAATTTGCATGTGAGAGATCAACGCTTTCCCACGCCACTAATACAACTTTAAAAAGTAAAATACATTCAAGATCAATCCGGGCTAAACCAAGCCCTATCACAACCAAGATTCTTTACTTAACACTTAAACAACACAGATAACCTGAAAAATGCTTCTTCAGCATCTAGTAGGAGGGATAAGGGATGCTGAAGAAGACAATTTTGTCGAAACGCGTTCATCTACCTGCTGTGTTGGTTTAAGTGTTAATATCTGTCAACCACTGTTATACAATTCCTTTACTTAAAGGTACGTTCAAGAGGGATTCCCCACGCCTGAGTGACGCACACGGGCGTGAAGGAATTCCTTCACCATTGAACCGTGTCTTAAACTGCTGCAATGGCACTTCCCGCCTACGAATTTGTGAGAATACACGGTAATCAAGTTTAGCCCAAATGCAATGAATAATCATTTAAGTTTCGATTCTGAGCCTCTTTGCAATAATTTGGATATTTAATCATTTAATTTTCCCATGTTATATGTTACGAGGTGTGACGTCACATCCGGTGGTCTGCGCTTGCTGATGGAGGGCTGATCACAACCAACTAAGATGCCAAAACAAGAGAAACGGGTTTTATCGCATCATCTTTTAATGGAAGAACAATAAGAATGTTCGGATACCTTCTAGCACTAGATACCTTCTAAATCATAGGTGAGAGGTGGTGTGTACACGAAAAGAACGTTGGCAACAGTGATTGGATGGTTGATAAAAAATAACACTCACTGGCAGTGGTGGATCTAGCTGGTAGGTTTGGGAGGGAGGCAAACCAAAGTCGAAAAGCAAAGAAGAAAAACGTCACGTGGTAAAAGGCTTGGCCAGAGTTCAAATAGACGGTATATTTTTTAAATAAATTGTGTCCAAGTTGTTCTCGTTCGACTGTTGGAGTCGGAGTCTCACTAAAGTCATCGAGGGACTTGCCACGGAGACCCCGACCCCACCACCCGAACGAGCAACTCCCACAATGAAGGGCTGACTTAGAAGCCAAAGTTTAACGTCCCACAAGGCACAGGGACGGCCGCCCCGCTCAGGTCACCCTCTCACCAGTCAGTTGCCAGCCGACCTGTACGTCGGGTAAGCTATTGATTTAAAGGGGTTAAACAAACTCGTAAAGCAAAAAAAACTTCACGGGGTGAAAGATGTGGCCACAACAAATCCCTGCTTATAAACTAAAATTGAGCCGGAAAAAGAGGTCGACAGCTTTGGAAGGGAAGTATGGTTTTTCCCGAGCTTTTCCATTTTTTTGGGGGAGGGGGCTAAATGCCTTCCCTCTGGTTTTGCCACTGCTTACTTGCTGAACAGAACAGACGATAATGTATGAATTAAAAAGCATCGAGAATGCACGGTATATGACTTAGATCAGGGCAGGTGGAAACACTTCGAAACATGAAAAGTGCACTGACGAAATGTGAACCTCATCATCAGACCTGATGATCACGTTTGACATTGAAATATTATCTCATTTTGATGTAATTTTGGTCTAAGAAATAAAGAGTTTGCATGCGTTTGATCAGCCTCTTCAACTTGATTTTAATCAGTTGGAAACAGTTTCAGTGACTGCATTCAACACTTTCTACAAGCAAAACATCGCGGGTGACGCTAGAATTCAGCTAAAAACTTCAGATGACACCGAGTTGGTAGTCTCTCCTCAAATGCCCGTAACACTAGAACTTTTCGGAGATGGGTTCGTCTCGAGCGCTGGGGCCCACAGCTGTAGTTCAATGTTGAAAGACTGCTTTCACATTGCGGAGTTGAAACGACCGCCGTTCGAGCTAGTGCATACAATTTAAACACACTTGAAAATGACAACTGTGGCGGCTCAAGTGCCTTTAGTATACCACTGAGGGTAGACTCACTGGAAAGCTGTTTTCTAAGCACTTGAGACCGACATCACCGAGACCTGTTTCTAAATGGGACGCTGCTAGCCCCGCTGGGGACGAGGTAGCCTCCTGGTCATATGCTGAACATGCTTATCTGCTCACTGCGCTGTGCAGGGCAATGACACCGCTATACAAGACCAGTGATTTGTTTGGTGCAATAGTTTTTTCGCCGAATCTTCTACTAATGTCACCCTCCACTGTAGCTATTATTTTCGGTTGTAGACAGACTTCCACCGGATTGAAGTGAACGCCACGGAGCCACCTAGTCTGAACGATTAATTTTGGAAATAAGCTTCTATGTTGGACGCACGCTGGACTGTAATACCATACATCATCCCAAATACTGATTGAGCGTTGGACAGCCCGACTCCTGAGATCACCAAGACTGGACTTCCATGATATCCAGACAGGCAATAGCAAGGAAACCTTCACTCACAATGCATTTACCTTTAATTTGCATGATAGGAAAGTATATATTTGTTTTCTAACCCTCCCCCTCATTTGTTTCGAGTAACAATATCGAAATTCAGTTTTGAGTTCAATAGTGTTGATCTCAAATATTATACAATGTTTGTCGTAGTTAAAAGTTCTGGAAAGCCCTACACCAAATGGTGCACAGGGTGGCGCTAGGGCATGCAGCGCATCTGTCCATCCACGAGTCTGCGCTTAGCATAATAACCCTAATCGGGGCTTAGATGTCCTCAACAAACGACACAGCAACACTTGCCCAACTGAGAGGTATGTATGTACGCAATTGTTCAGGATGTAAAGAATACAGCCGCCTCGCGTGGGAATTCCGAGGAGCGGGGACCAACGGGTTGGATTAGATGGTCTCCAGTCAACTTTAAGACATACCTTGGTCAACACATCATCGTCCAACTTCATCGCCCAGACCTCAAACTTGTCGCAGTATTTTCCCTGAACGGGACATATGGAGGAGTTACTGGCGCCGTGAGCCGGTGAAGAACATTAACCTCTGGACATTGCAGCTCAGCTCTGAACATGGCCCATTTTCTTCTGAGCAGGCGTACCGCGCGCCGGCGTCTTCAGCTTGATTGACTGTCAGTCTTCGATCCTAGCTCCAGATGCGCATGCATATTGCCTGCCATCTTCCAGGAATAGACCTTTATGACATGAGACAAAAATTCAGTACGACTTGATGCAGAAGTTTCTGTCGTCTAAAAGGAATTACATTTCTCAATAACCAGAGCCAATCTCGCACAAGACTGCATTAAATCAACGCCAGCGCTACCTCTGTTCGGATATTTGAACTTTGGGAATGCTTTGAAGTGGTGTTCAGATACTTCAAATTCTCCTCAGACGTTGAAGGATCATTTAAAAAGGTATAAATGCGTTTAACAATACTTCTGCATAGGGTGTTACAATTGGTGAAATATGCTTAGTTGTGTGTTTTAGGGGATCTGAGCCTTAGGCAGCGTCAATTTACGGCATGGAGTCTCTTCAAATTTCATGGGACACATTTCTTACGCCAATCTTGACAAAGTCTCATCGAGGAGAACCAAATCTATGATTTTGGTAGAACATCTGACAGATGCCATTTTACGGAGGGGGCAATCTGTGGTTAAAGAATCTTCCTTTATTGGAAGGGGCCAGAAAAAGCTCAAAGTTACTCGTGACAGAGTTTATAAAATTTCAAAGGTGTTTGTGCACGCTCGGCATCTCCGATGTTGAATTCAGTGGCTTTATGATGATTGGTGTCTCTCTTTTATTTATATAAAAATAATAGCTTCAGGTATTATGAATTTTCATTTGGTGTATTGTTATATATATGTATATATATATATATATATATAGACATATATATATATATATATGTATATATATATATATATATATATATGACATTTCAAGGTATTGATGTTTGTAGTTTATTTTTATTCTGTTTTTTATTGTTTATTTACATGCTATTCTTCTTTTTTTCTTATTCCCTGATGTCTACATAAGGCTTCGTAAAAATACATTAACATCGTGTTTACCCAATCACCCGAAGCCTTCGCTGCTTAGTTCGGTGGCCCCTGCCGGATAATCAGTGTTATAAGCCCCGAGACTCATGTATTGGACCTGCCCAGCCAACACGTTGGGATGTTTTCTGCTGAGGTACCAGTGATTACGCGGTCGGACGGGCACGCTGGGATTGGTCAGAACGGCTGATGCCCACGGCCCCGCCCATACCGATCAGGGACGGTGGGATCCGAACACCCGGAGGAGCAGCTGTCTAATCATCGCAGCCGATCCCCAGAGAAGACGTGTCTGGTGTTAGAACTGGTTGTCTGGACTGGCCTAGCGGCCAAGTCTGGTGAGTGGGCAGAGCCGAGCGCACGTTTCTTGTGTTTGGAAAATGTGTGTTGCTGAGAGAGTGAATCTAAGCCTGTGATATGTTAACATGATACGATCTGCTAGGATTTGCACTAATCACAGGAAAACTCCTGAGGTTCTTCTGAGTAATACGGAACAGATTGCTTGGGTCGGTTATCGTGCCAAGAAAATTCAGGCTCAATCCTGCCCGCCCCAAAATTTCCCAGAACAATCAGAGCCAAGCCGCCTAAATCCTAATGAACAATCGAGGCCATATCTATATAGAACACGACTAAACTCGCAAAATGAGAATCAAAATGTGGATTCAGATTTTGAAGTATCCACATCTTTAAGCAATGTAAGCCGTTGAGCCCTGCAAAGTATCAGTCGATGTCGAGAGCGCCGAGGACGGATCAAGGACTGTCGGTTTGTACCGCCGCAGAGGCTGGCGGCCCGAAACGGTCAGGCCACGACGTCAGACGGAGCCAGTGCGAGGTTTAATAATCAGCATTGGAAAGGCGGAAGTGCTCGTTCGAGAATATTCAGATAAGCGGTCGAGTCGGAAAGGTCGAGGCTTCAGTAGGAGGTGCATGATTTGATAGTGCAGAGGGACTACTGACGTCAGCGAATGCGCGGGCGCTAGCACCGGGTCGGCTGTCGAGGGCGGGTCTTCGCGACGGACGCGGGGACAAGATGCGAGAGCCGGCGGCCTCGTAAGTGTTACGGCACGCTATCAATGGATTTGCATGCGGAATGCTTATATGAGTTAAATCAGAAATTCCCAACGACATTTTCGGGGTTTCGAGTTATCTTATATATTGTAACGACACGTTTAACCGTAGGTCTCTGGCGGCCATGTGACTGTTGAGCGTGATCCCGAGCCGGTGGGGTCCCGTGATGGAGCCAGATGCGGTGTACGGCGAGATGAGAAGCTGCGCGTGCGCATCTAGGAAGCGCAACGAGTCGGACGTTTAGATGCAAAAGTGTGGTTTGGATTAGCGCCAGTAGGTAACGTCGCCAATAATAAGTTATGCTTCAAGGTATTAGTATGATGGATATTAGAGTTGGTCGGGAACGGATTAATCGATAATTGCGTTATCTTGGCCGAAGTGGCGTCCCTGTGAGCATGGGGGTTTTTCCGAATGTGATGCTCGTTTTCGTCCGCAGAAACGGAATAAAACCGTCTCGTAAGAAATGGTTTTCCAGTCTTCGAGCGCCCTTCGAGATCGGCGCGCGGCACTTACAAGCAATATATCTAATCCTCCGATTAGTCAGGGAGCCATGCAGGTATTCAATCTATCCCGAACTACACGACAGAAGGCGTGTTTGAAATTCGGCTGATCCTTTCGTCTTTCCCTCTTGAAAATAAGGTTTCTTTGGAGTTACCAGAAGTTAATCGCTTATTTAAGTATTACCTGAGATCATCAGCAAACAAAATTTAACACTACTTTTTAATCAGAAGATAGCTTGCATAAGCTAAGCAGCGATAAACCGCCCAGAAGCAGATTTAGGCACTCTGTCCTCGCCCAAGCCTAAGTAGTTTCCCCTCCCTTCGCTGCCATATAACCTCATAGCTTGTGTACCATTAAACCTCAACCCCTCCCTTAAAAAATAAACGATGGACCATTATATTCCAACTGCGAGCGCACACGCACACGCACAGGCGTGTGCCTCCACTCAGCCGCGAGGAAAGCAATAAGCACGTCGCGGCCGGAGCGCCGTTGATAAGATTGCGCTGCGGTCGATGTCCCGTGGCCTCCTCGGCGGCCGCGGCTGTCCGAACCAGGCTATATGATGACCTGTGATCGCCCCGCGTCGCTACCGGCCCCCTACCCTAATGGAAGGGGGGAGCGTGCGCGTGACGCGTGAGATTGGTGCTGCCCCCTCCCGCTGATGATCGGTTACCCACTGAGTGGGGGGGGTGAATAGCGTTGTTTGGTGGTCTGATAAAACGCAAGTGTGTGGTCATTCGTGTGTGTGTGTGTGTGTGTGTGTGTGTGTATCTTTTGTTTGTTACAGAGACGACGTGTTGCACACTATGTGGTGTCTTAGTGACGCTGGTCAACTTTCACAGGCAGGTCCTTCCTGTGAAGTCGTAATGACTACGTCCGTTCGGAACTCCAGCGTCGACGTACCCTGCCATACACGGTAAACGCCACACACACCATATCGCCTTATTTTCTAGAGAATGTGCGTATTAGTTATTCTGTTCATGGTTTTTGTGTCGGCGGCAGTGGCGGATCCAGGGGGCTAGGGGGTTAAGCCCCCAAATATTCGAGCCCCTATAGTTACATAGGCGAGGGGCTGCCTGAGGCACTAACGGGTGAGGTTCGAGTCCCCTAGCCCCCCCCCCACAAATGAGTTCCTGGATCCGCCACTGGTCGGTGCTTTAAAGCCCTACCTCCTCCCCATTCTGACACTGTTTCCTCCAGAACCTGTGAAATTTGAAACACGGGTGACTAATTCTAAATGATTTACGGAAATTGAATGTATTCGAAACATTTAACGTTATCAAAGTATTTTTAACACTTTAGAAAACATCCAAATTCATTAATGTATCCCAAGTTGGTTTTGAACCACAATACAAAAAAATAGTATCATATTTTAGATGCCACAGCTTGCACCACACTCAGAGTCATGTGCGCGCCTCGCCAAATCTAAATCAATACCACGCTCCGGTAACCTTAAATGAAGCAGGTCGTTCCGGTGCCGTTAACGACATCTGACTCAACCCATGGTGAAGCCTTTATCGGCTGAAAGGAGCGAAAACGGCGGCCTCTGGCGCTCCCGGCGGGCCAATGTCTCCGCTTACACGCAGGCCGATCTCAGTCGATGGCTGCGGCTGACGACGACGACGGCGGCGGTCGGGGGCTGAATGCCGTTTGGCGTGGCAGACAGCGGGCGCCAGCTGAATTCGTCACTGATGGCCTGTCGCCGACAGTGTCAGCCGGCTTATTCACGCGTCCCACCGGACCGACCACGCAGCAGCTCAGGGCCGCCGCTGGAGTGGCGGAAATGCCCGGCGGAAACATCAACGGTGGCTGAGAATAAAAACTGCCCGGGCTCTAACGTTATCAGGACTTTCTGAATTTGTTTCAGTATTCTTTTTTAATATTGCATTTCATGCTTCTGGGAATTGAATAATTATATTTTTGAATAGTATTACAGCATAATCGATTATATTTTTGCGTGTTACCGCTCTATCAATTACCTGGTCAGAAAGGTTTTCCAGGGGGGTCGCCGACTTATTTTAAGTCTGTGTGGAACTAAGCAGATTCGTATCTGGATATTCCCGTAGACTAGTTCACGGGGCTCCATCAGACTATTTTTCAGTCGCCGCTAGATTAGCCCTGGTGATGACCCCTCAGATACTCTTTGGGGCTAATTAGATAATCTCTGGTGACTTTTTGATCTCGAGGAGTCCTGGCTCCCCAACGCTTGGAGATCTGACTTATGAAGAACGGTACCAAACTGTCTTTCTCTCCCTGCGTATTTGAAATGTTTCTGATACCAAGCCTCGGGCACTTTCAGACCAATACTTTTAACCGCTTGGATCAGATTCCGCGTAACCATTAGGGCAGGCACTCGACGCTGAAACTGTCGACGCGTCGGAAATGCTGCAGTTCAAATAAAAGGTCCGCCGCTTTCAGACCGCAGTCAATGCAGTGGTACCTTCAGCTGACTGTCCATACACGTGATGGAGGCTTTCACGCGGTTCGGAACTGCAGTAAAATCTCCATCACTGAACAGCGCCACTTTGAAAAGTGTCACTTCGATATTGGGTGATGGGTGGCTTAGTGGGTAGCGTTCCTGTCTGCTACACCATCGGTCCCGAATTCAAGTCACGGCGTAGCCTTTGAATAAGTTTATCTGGGTCGCCAGCCCCCCTCCCCCCCGCTCCCCAATAAGGTGAGAGTTAGCGACGCCGTATAACCCTGGCAGTTGGTACGTCGCAAAACCGCAACAATTATTAGTTAGCTTGGCGGAGCAATGCTTACATTCTGAAATAAACAAACGACATTTGGAGTTATGTGCGTCGGACACAACGCTTGAATATAAATTGGCTCTGATGCATGACTTTCTTTACCTTTCTGGGTAAAGAGTCATTTTCAGATCATCCCTTTCCCTTGGTCTCGTCAGTTGGAATGTGGTGCGTCAGATCGGCATGCTCCTTCCCTGGGGACTCCATCCAGGATTGCTGTAGAGTAGTCTCAGCTTGCTTGATAGTGGTGAAGGTTTGCCTGGTCTGCCCAAGATAGTGGGGTCTATCGTCCCGAATTTCGATAGTGGGGTCTATCGCTCGGGATCCATCAGTGCCTTCGATCCATTATGGATCCATCTCAATTTTGCTTGTGAAAAGTTCGAACTGGTGTTCAGCAATCAGTGGTGTGTCTTTATTCAAGTGCTATCTACCGTTGATCTTTTTTTCATGCGTCGAAAGGTGCAGTTGCAAGACAGCACTTTGAATCTGCCGTTTAGAGGACAGTCCAAGCACAGATGATTAGAGTCGTAAGTAGCAAGGGATATCACTTTCTTTCCAAAACGAGTGTCGTGTTTTAATTATAGCAAAACAAATTGTTTGGACAGAAGAGGTCGGGAAATCTGAAAATTATCTTATTTTCATGCCTTTAATTGCTGAAAAAAAAACTTTTCTGTCAAACTATCACGTCATCAAAACACAAATTCTACGTTGTCCGCAAGATAATCAAATTAAGTACAGGCACAGCACTGAGTCACTCTGGGCTGAAAACAAATGCAGCGTACCATTGGTGTTCCATATGCAATTCAGGGCTGTCGCTACGGATTTCTTTCCATGGAGGCTAGGATCGAAGGGGGCCTCCTATCCCTGGTCCTGAGGGCGCGTCCTAGCTTTTAGGGCCTCTATTTTGTAGGCTATTTATGGACCTACTTTATAAGTAAGGAGCCTCTTATGCTGGCCGTTTTGGGACATCCATTATAAGTAAAGGCGCCCCCACGTAGGCCATTTAGTGCGGCTTTTCTATAAGTGAAGGGCCTTCTGGATAGGCCGCTTAGTTATCCGTGCTTTATAAGTAAAGTGAACTCCTATATGTGGGCCAATTAGGGGGTGTCCTTTTTCAGTAAAGTTTTTCTCTAGGTAGACCGTTATATGGCTTCCTTTATAGCTAATGAGGTCTCCTGCAGACCAATAAGTATGCCTCCTTTATAAGCAAGGAGGCTATGCTCTTTGATACTCAATGGGCTATTCCAGGTTCTTAACACGTACAATGATAGGTGTCTGAGCCACCTTCGCTTTGACAGGGGGTACCCACCCCCCTTCCTAAGGTCTCGAGAACCACGCTAGAAAGCCAAAAACGTTAAGCGGCGTTGGATAGCCCATCCACTCCTCTATCTAAAATTTTGAAACCATTTTTGTCGGGCCATAGTTAAGGTCCCTAGAGGTCAAGACATGCCATCATAGGGATAACATGTAAATGAAGGTCTTCAGTCATTACAACTGAACAAGTAAAGATGCAGCAAAACAATTTAGACCATTGAAATCCTCCTAGCAAGCTGAATCTAATGATATATAATATGACCCTGCTAGGTAAAAACAGGTAAAAAACGGGAAGGGACAGGAAGGAGAGAGAGAGAGAGAGAGAGAGAAAAAGAGAGAGAGAGAGAGTTTGCGCACTTACTCCGATGCAAGTGGTGTCAACTGGTGCATCTCTGTGCGACTGGTAGGGGTCGGTCGGGCGACATCAGAGTCACATTTGATCGTGTGACTGGTAATTTAGTTACAGTCCTGGCACCTATGTGTCGTGCCTGTTATGTGCCCTTCCACCTCTCCGTTGAGATATGGTGGTATTTTTCCAATAAGTTCAGACATCCCTCAAAGTGTTCCCATCTATTCTGGATCACACCCGGTATTTCAAAAGTTTCCAATTCGCGTACTAGGGCCTCGGGTTATTTCCTTAAGCTTTCCATCTATGCACAGCTCTCTTAGTGAGAAACATTAGACAAACTTGTCTATTAATGTCACGTGAGCACTTGGCAGGCGTCTAAGTAAGCGGAAGGGAAGCTCCACACAGCCGTCGGGGAGGTGAAGGGCCTCCGCTGCCTCGTAATAAGCCTACGTGTCGCTGATGAACGTTGGAGAGCATCATCGCCGGTCCTTCATTTGCTATTGTTCTCATGCATTGCCCGGTAAAAAAGGAGCGCCAACGGTGAATGTGGTAAATGACTGTCATGGGAGCGCCGCCGCCCGTGCTGCTGATGGTATGAACAAGAATGGACCTCCTGCGATGCCCAGAATCGATGCAGGAGGCTCAGGGGATCTGGCCTAGCTTTTCGCCGCACAACACTCGAATATATGTGTGTGAGAGAGTGCTATATTGCATGTAGAATACCATGACACGATGCATGATATTGTATGTAGAATACACCATGTAGAGTTTTTGAAGAGAGCTTAACACCCAGCCCAACGGGCCTACGAACAATTTTTTCCCAGTGGGGGAGGGGTCCAAAAATCCCTGTTGATTTCGGCACCTAGCGAGAAAAAAACGCGAAAGATGTTAGAGAGCTGAAACGAAGTAATGAATAAGCTATTTCATTTAATTTTTTACTCGGGTCAATATTAAGGTAATGACAGGTAAAAACATGTGACCTGCTAGAGAAAGGTTTTTAGGCTCAAGCGTCTGATCGAGTTGCGTTACAGCCAATTATTGGGCGTCATTCACTTTGTTTTGTTACGTAAAATCGAATGATGTATTATCTGACCACACAGGGTTAAAATATTGAAATGACCTGACCTGAGATTAGGTCGAGCTCCCCATCTGACCTGACATAGTCAATATGTACATCATTCAACTCGCGATGATAAATCCCAAATGAATTGTATCAAAATAAGAGCGCTACAATTACTTCCGGCGAAGTAATTGACACAAGTATGACAATCTGCTAAGTTGTCCCAGACGACCTCTCAGAAGTCACAGGTCCAAACCTGCAACATGTCATTAAAGAGAGGCCTAAGGTACTATTTTATATAATCTGAATGCATTATAACCCTTAAATGCAGAAATATAGTTTTTAGTCGGTTAGTTCCCGTTTTCCCCATGCATTTCCAATTGAGAGATTATGACCCGTACATCATGCTAGATCATCGCTATCAAACATCCCGTTACCAAAGCTTCTGGTACTTGGAGGGCCGATTATGTGATATGAATGTCAGATCAATAGATTAGGCCATTTGTTGCAAATGACCCAATACGTGTGGTCGCTCCTGTCGGCAGGCTGGGGGTCAGCGATGACTGCGATGACGTCATCAATGCCCGGGTATCGCAGGAGGCGCTGGTCCACTCCTTCTCGGCTCAGAGTCCAGTTCTGGTCCAGCAGCACCTCACCGGCTCGGTGGACGCTGTTCTCTACGTCTCAGTACGTCTCACCCGGAAACTGCAGCCAATTTCCGCCACACAGTTAACCCAGATACATGAGTAGTCCAATTAGCGAGAAAATTTAATTAATGCGTGCCATTCATCAAGTTTGTACAATCACAAGCCGGTTGCATGAGTTCAAAACGCATTTATGACGTGAAATGAATTTCACTTCAGTCTTTGCAGAGGATTTTATCCTGAAGAAATGGCGCAGTCGTGACAAAATGTTTTGGCACACGATGCACAGTATCCACCTCATCTTCACCTTAGTCTTTTTAGCTCCGACGATCTAACTAACAACACCTCTTCACGTCATCAAACCGAGAGTCTAATATGTGGAAACGATCACTACAGAAAATCTAAACCTATACAGTGCTCAGAATTTGAAGACCGTGTCCGCTCACAGCGAACATTGGTAAAAAGCGAATAATTTAGGAGAGCTTTAATTTCGAAGATATATTTATGGGTGCCCACAGTACTATTAGCATCATTTGTGACTGGGTAAATAGTAGGGACTCAGCCCAAAGTATTTATTCTCAGACACTGAGTGGTGCAAATGTACCGGACTCCCGGTTACATAGGGGGATAAGTTCCTGCGGTCATTGTCGCGAGATATTACTCCCTGAAATTGTTCATGTATCCAGGGCTGAGAGAGTTTTTTTAAGATATTTCGTTGTTGAATTCTCCTAGCAGGTGAGGTTTTTAGGAGAATGTGTTAAAGTGTACCCACTGTAGGGGACGACATAACAACACCGTGTACTTGAATACATCACCACCTGAGGGTCACTCCTTCCCCTATTTATTTTATAAATGATTCAGAACGAATCAAAATCAAAGAAGCACACAAAGTAGAACTTTCAAACTTTTTGGGATTGGCAGCTGATAGCAAGCCAGGCCAGGATAGCGAGATAGGGTGTCATTTCGAAACACATGTTAGTGTATTTCACTCTTCTAAAATGTGGTAAATCAAACCAGGCTCCAAGAAGAGCTACATCAAGCATCAGAACATTGTTCAAAAGCTCTGGAAATAAAACTGTCACGACCTCACTTATTTTGAAGTCAGACCAATGATAAAACACCTTATCTCCTTGACACGAGGTCTAGGCCACTATGTGACCTTTCAAAGTCATGTCGCATATCGGGCAATTATTGGGTCAATACAAACGTATCGATGTCTTTTGTATTATTCTAGAGCTAATGGTTCCCGAAATATAAAATATGTTCTAAATAGGTTTAAGTTTGACCCATTTTGGCCCACTGTGACGTCACGGGTCAATTGATATAGTTCAAACCCGGCTCCATGGTAGAAGAGGGTAAGGCACCTCCATCGCCGTTTCAATTTGTCCGTATCGCTTCTGGTTCCCGACATCGTAGAGGTGGGGTCACGTCGGACCCCCAGGCGGTAACGTGTGCGAAAAGTGCCAAGGGGGTTAATATGTATTTTTTCATAACCATACCTATAAGTGTAGGAACGTCCAGACTCCTGGGGGCAAATGTGTATTTTCATGTCACTTATATCCAGTCTATGTTCGTGGTTAAGAATCTTGAAAAACGAGAGAGTGGTGTACCTGCCCTCCCCTGTTGCTAAGCATACGCTCAAAACTCACCTTCAAAGGAGGAAAAGCGCTTTACAGGCGTATTTCTTTTTGCACACACGTCTCTCACGCCTCCCTTTTCTTCCCTGCCCGAGTCTCAAGGCCGTTCCCAGCTGTTCGATAATGACTGGAGCCGTGCAGGGCCGCTGGAACAGACTCCGCTCTCAGCAAAGCTTGTTCGCAGTAAATGGTGAGTTTTAGGTTGAATAAAAGCCTCAACAGTGCCCTTTGTGGTATCCTCTACGCTCTATTTCTTGACTATCGCGACTCAAGTATTATTATAAATGTGCCGCATTCCTTTCCATGCAATAAAGGTAGCTGACAGGTATGAGATCAATTGATTGCATGGAAAACAGATGCAGTGGCAGACACAGGGGGAGTCTATGGCATGGGGGAATCAGGGGGGGGCCAGAACCCCCCGGGATTTTTATTCTCCCATGGGCTTTGTAAAGAGCTTGTATTGCTAACCCAGCGTTAACCCACCCAGGGCCCCCTGGATCGGGAAGAGATCACCAGCCATGATCTAGGCGGTTCAAGCCCCCCATGTCAGAGGGCCTATAGTAAATGAATAGACAGAGGCTGATCCAAGGCAAAGGCAGGGAGTCTCGAGCTCCCCCAAAAGGAGCTGGATCTGCCACTGATATATATATATATATATATATATATATATATATATATATATATATATATATATATATATATATATAAATTGAGGGCATGGCTAGGATGTCCTAGATAATAGTTGTTTTTAGAATCTGCATTGGACCGGGAAAAATATCAGGCACAGATCTGAGCCGTTAGCGCGAAGTTCCGAAGCTCCTATGTCATTCTGAACTGCGTTACCGCGGTGCAACCATATTACAGAACAGTATAGTTCAGACAGGGGCTATACGCTATACTATCCCATACTACACAACGTATTGTGAAACTTGAACTCAGGACAAGGGTCCAGATAGGTACGTGATGCTATCCCGTACTACACAAGCGCATTGCAGAACACTCAAGTCAGGGTAAGGAGTCCGGATGTGTTATGCTATCCCGTACTACACAACTGTACTGCGGAACAGTATAGTCCAGGGAGAAGGTCCAGGTAGGCTATGCTATCCCGCAAAACATAGACGTATTGCGGAGCAGTGGGCTTCAGGCCAATGCAAGGTGGAGACTAAAAATACAGTATGCTATCTCGCATTACACAGCTGCAATGCGGAACAGTATGGTTTGGAAATTGGATTACGGAGCAGTATGCGCGAGAAGTTAACCATTTTTGGGGCTTATCGACGCACCAACTCCCTGAGTCATGTGGCGTCGCCCACTCTTTTCCTGTGTTAAGGGTTTCTGGGGAGTCAGATTGCTCTTTGTTCAGGGAATCCGCCGGGCCTTGAAACCGGGCCGGTTGTGTGAAAGGCGAGCGTGTTAACCACTACACCACCGCGCCCCCGCGCGAGGAGTTAGTTTCTGCACAAGCGTCGCCACTGGAGAAAAGTAAGGGACCCATTCAAACTTCAACATTCTGCTGAAAAGAAATATTCTCCTCTGAAGCGAAACTTAATCGTATTTTGGCTCATTAACCCTGCCGGATACGTTAACATTTTCAGTACGTTTTACCTACGCACCGCCGGCGGGAACAGACTTATCGACTCATGTATTCGACGATCCCGAGGGTAGACTTCCGGTAAAATGAGTCGATAAGTCCATTCCCGTGGTCGGTACGCAAATAATGCGTTCATAAATACTTCATGTATCAGGGGTAAATTTTGTCTTCCACACCAACTGGTAACGTTATTTTCCGTGTTCTTCTTTGGAAAAAATTGCGCAATAGATCAAGGATAAGGCGTGGCAAGCACGGCGGCTCTTCACGTCACCGCTTTTTCGCACCATCCAAAAATAAATTCCGACAGAAATTTATCATTCCGTTTCCAGTGGCGGATCCAGGTCTTGATTGGGAACGTGTTTTTTCTCGGGGAAAGTGTTTCTATATTGAAATGACTCGATAATGGAAAGGGGAACGTCAAAGAAACAACAAAATTTCCCGTGATATATTTATTGGTCCACTTACAAAGGGAGTCATAGGAGTAGTTAACTATACCTTCTATATTTCCTGTAAGCCCTTACGATATTTTGAGAGAGGATTTAATGAAGCTTTTGGGAGTTAAGAATCGTGAACACGACATCAGGATAATTATTTTGGCTTTCAGTGTAGAGGGTCCGGGAGCTCATCGTGAGAGCTAGTCGGTTAGGCACCTCACCTAACAACTAGCAGCTGGAGGAGCAAAGCATCTAACTGTACTCGTCTGGTATGTCGCAGATAGTGGTGGTGTTCTACGTGGCGATCATTCTGGGCCTGGTCGGAGCCAACCTGTACCGACGGCGACAGAGCACGTGCACAGACCGCAGGCCCTTGCTGGTCTTCGACGACCGCACCTCCGATGTCCACCAGCGGCTACTCACCTGTCGGCAAACTCCCGCCGGTGACTGCGTCTGATGACGTCACACTATCAGCTGTCTCTGCTCCGGCGTCGGCCGCCGCCTCATGGTGTAGATCAAAACTGGTGGAACATTTTATTGAACTAAAACCGCCATGAAAAGAGGCTTCCGAAAAGCAAAAGAAAGCCTCTGTAGGAAATGCACTGGATATATACCTTTTCAGCCATGTCGGAAAGTAAATTTCTATTTTTCATGTTACATCACGATTTGAGCTAGAATTTGTGCGGAAAATAATCCCAAAAAAGCGCAAAAGTGAAAAACTGCCATTCCTTGTTTTTTATCTCCGCATTTGCTAGACATCTGGGTGAACCGCAGCACGACCTGCTATCTACCATCGGCCCTGCCATCACAGTCTAAAGACGGGGTCGCATTGGGTCTGTGGTGGCATTGGGTCTGTGGTCGTCGCAGCAGAAACATACTGCCCTGACGAGCCGACCAACTCTGGTCCAATTACGACACTGATGAACCCGCAGCAATCACCGTGTAAGCATATCACCATGGGGGTCCCGGAGCTCGTACGGGTCGCTACTGCGCTCTTCTGCTCGTGCAATGGGTAGGGAAATGTTTCAGAATAGTTGTGCTTTGGCTTAGATACATCACACAATTCTTGTTTACTTGTTTGGGACATCCTGTATTCTTGTTTGGGACATCCTGGCCCACAAATCGCCATGCCTTAATATATGGCCCTAGAAACTTCTAAAAAAAACACAGCGACTGTTCGAAAATGTTAGAATAAAGTTGGGACCACGGAAGATATGCTCTAGTTTCACCGGGATTTCGTAAAAGCAGTTTGTAACGCGAGCGTATATGCACCAAATTCATCGGGATTTCTGGCGCTGCTGCTATTATTGTGATTTAGCCGATATTACGCCGTGAGAGCGCCCGAGAGTGTGCGATTAATGTTGTCACGACCTCGAGTTTGTTACTTTTGTTGTGCGAAATGAAATTATGCAATGTCTAGTTTACTGGGGGCTTCAAATGCAGAGTTCGATTGAAGTGTGTGTGTGCCTGCATGCATTGTCTGGTTCGGAAGTTCACCAACCGTTGCACTCGATTGCAATGGTATCCTGCCAAAAAATAAAATTAATTAAACAAATCAAAATTGTTACAGTTATGTTTTTTTCAACAGGTTAAATTTACCTTCATAATAATATTGAATGGTTCTATTCAATTATAAGGAGCGTGCATTGTAAGCATAGCCTTAGCATGTGACTATGCATGGCTTCTATAGCGTGTTTAAGCTAATTGTAAGATTTGAGCAGACTCAGAAGCTCATGACAGTTATAATGTATAAATGCTTCCACTTATATGTTGAGACATAATAAGCATATCATCTGACCAGAAGACTGTCCGTGGTTTAGAAATGGCCGATAGCGACTTATCGCTATATGTGTTTTAAATCTAGGCCTGGTGCTATATAAAAGCTCAACAGTTCAAGGAAGACTTCATTTCCGAAGTCTTTCTTTTAAGAGACTTGTTTGTTTAGAACGGCTGCTCATTATTGTGATGGAAGATTATTCTAGACCGAAGAGAAAGGAAGAGAGCAGAAGGGATGCCTAGTAATCTGGGAGATAAGATACGTTCTTGAATATGAACTGCATGCCAAAATATCTATTAATTATGACAATGTAGCAAATATTGGCAAGACCAATGGTGTTAAAACCTACAGGTTTGTATTCCATGCACATGCTAGTGCAAAATTCCCCAGCACCACTTATCAATTTTTAGTGGGGCTCTTCTATGCTTTTCTGGGTAACAGAAGATGAACTGTTCAGACTTTTCTATCTTGCCCCAGAGCTGGCCCTATAAGTAAATCTGATGGCGTCAATCATATCATTCCAATAGCTCCTAAATAATGTAATGTCAACTTATCAAATTGCAAACTTTTGTTTCGGTTATCCAGGTTCCTCTTTAACACTGTTTAAGGCCTCGAATTGCGTGGAGTTTCTGTATTTTTGAAATATCTATTTTGCACCCCAAATATTGATGCTATATGAATAATGATGATTTTGTTCTCACTGAGAAAAGGACTCGTTGCCCGAAATAATCAAACCACTTCTTCAACGTTTAAATAATAGTTTTGATTATTGTGATGCAATCTTGTACACCTTAGAGATGTCAACATCACTACTAACATACATATACTTTTGTTATTATCCCCTTCCAATGCTCCCCACTAGTCATTTTGGAAATACAAATCAAACAAGCTACCACACATGTTTTATTGAGGATCAGAAATGGATGAGTACGAATGAGCTTGGTCAATATCTGTTTGCCAAACTCATAAGGCATTAAATACAAGAAAGTGAATATAATGAGATCAGAAACAAGTGTTTTATGTTGAAGCTGGCTGTAGCCTGCCATTCGCTCTGCCGGGTATATTTAACCTTGAGTCATACGGGGGAGAGAAGACGCGGCCCCCAATATGTCTGGAAACTACAAATGGAACGACACAGTAAGTAACATATAATGAAATTGGGCTTCACTGTACCATGACCTTGTTTGGCCTTGAAGAGGCAAACAGAAAGTTGTCTACGTAAACACTGGTCAGCTTTCTGTCAGAACCACATCAATTTTTCATTAACCATCGCCCCACCGGGGGCCATCGATGGCCCCCCTAAAGTTTTTCCGGGATAGCAGAAAAACGAAGAGGCGCAGAACCGCAGTTGAGGGTTCTACCTCTCACTGCATCATTTTGCCACCATCCCTGAAATTTTTTACCCCGAGTCACCCAAGGTCAGGTCACCAGGCGAGGTCAACCAAGGTCACCTCACTTCAACTTTAGAGCTCTGTTAGAGCTACATTTCGATGTCGATCGATTTGAAACTTCCTACACTTTATGGCCCCTCCGGGGTCTACAAGGTGTATATCCGGGACTTTTCGATTTCGTGCCCTGAGGTCAGATCACGAGGTGACCTCTCCCATCGAAAAAGCATGGGGAAAAGCTGTCTTATGATCTAAAAGTCACAAAAGCGATTGAAAATGCTCAGCTTGATCAGAAAAGCGTTCTTGGACACCCTTTCACGGATTTCAGGGGCCATATTTTCCCTTTGACCTCTCCAAAGTCACCCAAGGTCACCAGGGGTCAAAAACAGTATTTTGACAATAAATTTTGACCTGTATAAGCTAGAACGCTGAAACAAACACCATCGTGTTTGTCTTGTCATTGGCTTTCATTTGATATACGGCAAGGTCACTTTCTGACCTTTCGTGAGCTCAGGTCATCTTAGGTCACGAGGTGACCTCTGGAGGTCAAACCACTGACGGGAGGCCTTTACGTTTCACATAACGGAAAAAGTACTGACAATTTCCTATCAAATGTACTTTACCAGACCTCAATAGCTCTAATGGCATAAGAGTTATGCCCAGTTTGCTTAAGCATTGCATATTTGAGTGAAAATAGCCGATCTTGACCTAATTTGACCTCTGGAGGTCAAACCATTAACCTGAGCACTAAAACATGTGAAGTAATTTCTTACTTAATTCACGCGAGCTTTCTATTGCACTTTGCAGATTTGCGTTAACGCCCATATTTTCGGAGTTAGAGAGGGGGCATCGATGGCCCTCCGTTTGGGCGAAGGTGGCGCTGGACCCCCGATTGGGCGCGGGTTAAAAGACCAGCGGATTGGCATAGGAGTGTCGCCGTGTTCTGAGGTCACCTAAGGCGCTTGCAATATTGCACTTCTTGGAAATGAAAATATCAAGTGCAGCGAGAAAGATGGCCGAAATCTTTTGAATGCCTTTCGAAAGAACCATACATATACGAGCCGATATAAACCAGGCTTGAAATGTGTACAAAATATATGTAATTGAGTGTGTTCTGCATATTCTTTTACGGATTCCAGGAGTGCAGGATCTCGAAGGCAGACACGTCACTCCATATAATCTGTGGAAAGCCTTGCCCGAGCCATTATTTCAAGATTTTTAAGGAACAAATCTAAATTTTGCAGTAGCTTCTCTGAGATGTCAAGCTCAAGTGTTATTTCACAGGCCTGAACCCAAAGTGCGGTCAAAAATTGTGGGACCGAGAATTGATATTTTTACTCTTATCCGTCAATTTATTAGCTAATTTTCTCATTCTCGGGCCCGTTATACATCTGCCCTCACGCGGACGTTCCAGCTCATTTTGCCGGCACGCAGGAGTCGACTGAAGACGCATCATCAACCGGCGCTTTCCATCAAAAAACATTTCCCGAAATTGTTAAACATTCTAACTTGGCAGCATATTCTTATTTACCCCTCTGTAATGTGTCATACCGACTATAAACATTTCCAGAGCCCAAAAACAGTTTGATCCCAGCGACGAGACCATTTTCCAGACATCCACATTTATGGTTGATGCCAAGACCGGGACTGGCTTCTGCTATGACTTCGCGCAGGGTCCGATGCGCTTACTGACTTTGGTTAATATATAATGGGGAAAAGTATGAAAATTCCCTCCATTCATAAAATCTTGGAAAAAATCGTCAACGTTGTACTAACTTTGGGCGAAATAAAACTTTTGAGACACCTTGCAGATCATGACATGAAGTGCAGGTCTTCATCTAGCCCGATTAGCATGTGCCACACGTTGCTGAACTCGCCGTGCATGTAAATAAATGGTATTAAGACAGTTTCCCTTTTTATCACAGCTACTGAAACGTTCAGCTATCTCAAGGTGTTTCCTTTTTTGCCAGCGGGTATATTTTTGATAACACGATACCTATATCATGCGTAATGCATTAACCCTCGCCCCACCGGGGGCCATGGATGGCCCCCTAAGGTTTTTCCAAGATAGCAGAAAGACGACGAGGCGCAGCACCGCGGTTGAAGGCTCTACCTCTCACTGCATTATTTTCCCATCATCCCTGAAATTTTTTACCCCGGGTCACCCAAGGTCAGGTCACCAGACGAGGTCAACCAAGGTCACCTCACTTCAACTTTAGAGCTCTGTAAGAGCTACATTTCGAAGTTGACCAATTTGAAACTTCCTGCACTTCATGGCCCCTCCAGGGTCTACAAGGTCTATATCCGGGATTTTTTCGATTTTGTGCCCTGAGGTCAGGTCACGAGGCGACCTCTCCCATTGGAAAAGCATGTGGAAAAACTGTTTCATGATATAAAAGCCACAAAAATGATTGCAAATACTCAGACTGCTCAGAACAGCGGTTTTGGGCACCCTTTCACGGATCCCAAGGGTCATATTTGCCCTTTGACTTTTCTAAGGTCATCCAAGGTCACCAGAGGTCAAAAACAGTATTTTGACAATAACTTTTGACCTAATTAAGCTAGAGCGGTGAAACAAACACCATCGTGTTTGTCTTGTCATTGGCTTTCATTTGATATACGGCAAGGCTACTTTTTAACCTTTCGTGACCTCAGGTCATATTAGGTCACGAGGTGACCTCTGGAGGTCAAACCACTGGCGGGAGGTCTTTACGTTTCACATAGCGGAAAAAGTACTGGCAATTTGCTATCAAATATACTTTACCAGGCTTCAATAGCTCTAATGACATAAGAGTTATACCCAGTTTGTTTAATCATTGCATATTTGAGTGAAAATAGCCGATCTTGACCTAATTTGACCTCTGGAGGTCAAACCATTGACCTGAGCACTAAAACATGTAAAGTAATTTCTTACTGAATTCATGCGAGCTTTCTATTGCACTTTGCAGATTTGCGCTAACGCCCATATTTTCGGAGTTAGAGGGGGCCATCGATGGCCCCCGGTGGGGCGAAGGTGGCGCCGGACCCCCGGTGGGGCGCGGGTTAACGCGTAGAAAATTAAATTACGGATGCAAAAAAATAGCAACCAAAACGGACAAAAATTGGTTAGCTTGAGAAAACTTTGCGTTTAATCGTAGATAAAGAAGAAATTTACAATTAATAATGTATTAAGGCCGGTAATGCGCGTGAAGCAGTTTACCGGTCAATTGACCAGTCTGGCCGTTTTGGGTAATTTTACTTGTTCTCTTCAAAAGACAAACAGAGACAGAAAAACTGCATTTTGCCGAAAAGGAGGTGATAAACTACGGGAACTTAAGCATTATTGGCTTCATATATTGCCTGGTCTTCGTATAGATCATATTTTTCCGAGCCTTACCGGTCAATTGACCGGCGCGCCCGTCCTAGGGTGAAAATGAGCTGATTAAAGTCGAATTCAAATTTAAACATGTCTAGCGATTGATCCAAGACCACCAGACACCCAAATAAGCTGGTAATTTAAACCCATATAACTGGAACAAGTGAAGGAGTGCAACCATTTTTTTTGGGGAATGGATCACCTTGACAAAACTAAAAGAGGACTGCTTATTAACAAACATGTCAGGAAATCTGAAAAACACGTTGTCTTTCCATCCTTGATTGCCCAGAATATACAGCCGTTTTCTTACAATTTAAAGCGCTATCAAAACAAGATGGGTTTCACCTGTGGTTGGTCTAAGCATCGCATGTAATTACAAGGCTGGCCGCTGGGTTGCGTTCGGAGTATGTCAACTTTGCTATAACTATGCCATTGTTAACAGGTATCTGGTAACATGCTTGGCAGTCAAACTGTTAAGATTCAGACTACTCAAGTTGTTGAAACCAGATGGAGAGGGATTCCTTCATGTTTTCAACCCAGGCTTTAAATGTTGTTTTTTTCTTTATTTAAATGTTCTCCAAGTTGTTCCCAGTACGGCTTTTAGAGTCGGAATCTTACTAAAGTCATCGAGGGACTCGTCACGGAGACCACGACCCCACCACCCGAGCGAGCAGCTCCCACAATGAAGGGTTAATTTAGAAGCAAAGTTTAACGTCCTGTAAAGCACAGGGACGGTCGTCCCGCTCAGGTCACCCTCTCACCAGTCAGTTGCCAGCCGACCTACGTCGGGTTAACTATTGAGCGCCTGAGCGTCTCAGGGGAACCGATCCCAAGCCTGTACATGCACTGCCACTGCATGCTTCTGAGCAGCGGCCCGGAGCCCAACGCTCTACCAACTGAGTTACCGGGGCGGCTCAATTTTAAACTTTTAAAGCTGATAATTTTGAATTGTAAACCTCAAACTGTGCAAAAATATAATACAGAGAACTTTGGGTGACATGCCATATGTCAATAGTGTTTTTTCGACACGACCTGCAAGATGACATCTCAGTTCAAAACACATCATAAAGATGAGACACTTTCTTTAAGCAGGTCACAGTCATTACACGCCGAAATATTTAGAAGCAATAAGCAGAATAAGGATGACAAAGAAACGATAAATAAAATAGATACGCTAGATACAGTTATAAATATCATAATGGCCTGTTGGGTCCGATCTTCTTGTTATCCTACTCACGTGATCTTGAACTGCTCTGTTCTTGATATGCCGATGTAATGAAACTGGCTTTACTTCTCCCAATGAGACTCAAGGCGCGAGCGCCACGATCGAATGCAGATAAAATATTGCTGTGGTGCTCGGATCCCGCTGCGGATAGCAAACTCCATTGCCATTACATTGGATTCAGTCAATAGCTCAGCCAGGGCAATCCAATAGGAACTTCGACTTCCTGATATTTATTAAACATGTATTGTGCTGGCATTTTCAGAATTCTGCTCAATTTATATTATCACAAAATTACAAAAAGGATTCCTTTATATGCAAGGGCGTAACCACCATGAAGGCCATGGAAGCCATAGTGCCCATGAATCTTTTTGAAGGGTCTCCATCTGACTCGGGGGGCCCCTTTCATAGCTAGAGGCTGAAATAGCCCTGTGAGAATCAAAGAGGCATCTTTGCTTATTAAGGAGGCTTTCTAATTGGTCTATGCAGGGGTTTCCATTAGGCATAAAGGAGGCCCCATAACGGCCTACCTAGGAGACGTTTTAACTTAAAAAGGTGACCCCCTACCCGGCTCACATAGGCGGCCCCTTCTCTTATAATGCAAGTCCCACTAATAACCTATCCAGGATAACCTATCCTCTTACTTATAAAGCAGGCCCACTATGTGACCCACGTGGAGGTGTATTTGCTGATAAATTGTACCTCTAAACGGGTAACATAAAAGTCCCCTTACTTATAAAGAAATCCCCTACATAACCTACAAAATGGAGGCCCTCAAAAGCCAGGAGGCCCCCTCCAGACCGGAGATAGGAGGCCCCCTTCGATCCTGGCCCCATGGAAAGAAATCCGTGGCGATGTTCCTGCTCATATGATCTACTTTTGCATGCTTGGCAGTGGTGATTACAGATTGGGAAATCAAGCAGCAGAAATCACCAGCACACCTGCAGTGCGGAGGACTGTGAGGACACAGGTGGATCCAGGGAGTAAGTGGGGTAAATTACCCCCGCCAAAACCAGTCGACCCTCCGACGCCCCCTAAAACGGTTGTGGCGCCCATTGAAAAATCGATGACGCCCCCTGAAATACAGCTTCCCACCACCCCTCCCCCAGTATGTAAGTATCGACATCCCCGTGGTAGAATTTGTGGCTCACCTGATAGGTTTTCGCACCCCCACCCCTTCTCCGGATGGTGCACCCTTCTCACCATGAGCCCCCCTGTCGGAAATCCTGGATCCGCTTATGCCTGAGGGCCATACAGAGCTCCGTTTACCACAGAAAGCGCCATCAGTCATAGCAGATCGTGCCGCTAGTTACAAAAAGCTCTACAGACCAGAGAGGAGGCCATGCTGACTAGCGGCTTGCGTGGGACTAGAAATGAGATGGGAGCTGGGAACGGGATGAAGTGGCACTAGAAGGAGTGACATTCTTTTAAGGCTTCGTTCTGGAAAGACTAAACTGGAATATTTCTTTTTCGGAAGACGTCACAAGGAAGGGGGGCTCGGGACTAAAGGAGACTGTTCTTTACACATTAATTGGCAATGACGATACTAAATGGTACATCGGTGTTTAAGACACTTGGGCAGTTTTCACGTTTAGCCTTTCGTTACAACTGTTGGCAATATGCACAGCACATTCATTATTGCCACTGGTATGACTTGTTGGCGTGACAGGCGGTGCTGCTGGTATTCCTCTTATTTGCTGTACAGAAAGTAATATTCCTGAGATCACGGCTAAATGTGGTAGAACAGATACCAGGAGGCCCTCAGTATATGTATATATGTTACAGGGAGAGTGCGAAATCCGGGAGTTCGCGAACTCCCTAGGGATTTCGCGAAATCACTGACCAGCCAGGGAGTTCACGAAATCCCTAGGGAGTTCGCGAAATCCCTGGGTGACCAGGGAGTTCGCGAAATCCCTGGACTTAGAAGTCAGGGAGTTCGCGAAATCCCGGATAAACACTCAGGGAGTTCGCGAATTCCCTGAAATTTAGTCAGCTCAAGGATGACTAGCTAGGATTGCGGACTATTGTTCTTATGATTTATTTCAAACAGTAACCGGACATTTTCCGTGAAAATCACGTATAAGCGAGGCTTTAAGCTAAATATTAGGAAGGTTTTAAGCTAAATATAAGGAAGGTCATAATTGTATTGTTGAGGTCGTAGCGATACATTTATCGAGTTTCGCTTATCAATATTGTACTGCAATGTAAAAGTTCAGTTGCTGCTGATTGCAAATGTGGATCACGGGACAGAAAGACACTGGTCCCTGGCGGTTCCAAAACGCCCTGGTCCACTCCTGAAATTGGGTTTCCACACACTCCCCCACAGAATACACCTTCGCCTTCACTGTGATTTGGTACTTGGTTATTTTATATTCATGATATATTTCATACGCGGATTTAGGGGGACAAAGGGGGTAGGTACCCCACCCCCCCCCCGATCGACCCTCGGCACCCCCTGAAATGGTCACGGCGCCACTCTGAAATGTCGCTTACCACCCCCGTCCCTAGGGATGTAAAAATCGGCGCTCACCGATAGGATTTTGCGCCCACCTGATAGGTTTTTCCGGTCAAAAAAGGCACTCCCCTGGTCCGGATGGTGCCCCGCCCTCTCCCCCCGGGAAGATGCCCCCCCCGATCGGCAATCTTGGATCCGCGTATGATAGATCTGTATATTTAACCCTCGCCCGACCGGGGGGCCATCGATGGCCCCCCTAAGGTTTTTCCGGGATAGCAGAAAAACGACGAGGCGCAGCACCGCGGTTGAGGGCTCTACCTCTCACTGCATCATTTTCCCATCATCCCTAAATTTTTTTACCCCGGGTCACCCAAGGTCAGGTCACCAGACGAGGTCAACCAAGGTCACCTCACTTCACCTTTAGAGCTCTGTAAGAGCTACATTTCAAAGTCGATCGATTTGAAAATTCCTACACTTCATGGCCCCTCCAGGGTCTACAAGGCCTATATCCGGGATTTTTCGATTTCGTGCCCTGAGGTCAGGTCACGAGGCGACCTCTCCCATTGGAAAAGCATGTGGAAAAACTGTTTCATGATATAAAAGCCACAAAAATGATTGCAAATACTCAGACTGCTCAGAACAGCGGTTTTGGGCACCCTTTCACGGATCCCAGGGGTCATATTTGCCCTTTGACTTTTCCAAGGTCATCCAAGGTCACCAGAGGTCAAAAACAGTATTTTGACAATAACTTTTGACCTAATTGTGCTAGAGCGGTGAAAAAAACACCATCGTGTTTGTCTTGTCACTGGCTTTCATTTGATATACGGCAAGGTCACTTTTTGACCTTTCGTGACCTCAGGTCATATTAGGTCACGAGGTGACCTCTGGAGGTCAAACCACTGGCGGGAGGTCTTTACGTTGCACATAGCGGAAAAAGTACTGGCAATTTGCTATCAAATGTACTTTACCAGGCCTCAATAGCTCTAATGACATAAGAGTTATGCCCAGTTTGCTTAATCATTGCATATTTGAGTGAAAATAGCCGATCTTGACCTAATTTGACCTCTGGAGGTCAAACCATTGACCTGAGCACTAAAACATGCGAAGTAATTTCTTACTAAATTCACGCGAGCTTTCTATTGCACTTTGCAGATTTGCGCTAACGCCCATATTTTCGGAGTTAGAGGGGGGCCATCGATGGCCCCCGGTGGGGCGAAGGTGGCGCCGGACCCCCGGTGGGGCGCGGGTTAATATTATACATATGCAGTGCATGGAGTCAGCATAACTAACCAAGTATTCAATAAAAAGTGGTCTACGCTATCACCACCTTTCATAATTATGTGACGCTACGGTTATCTTATGTCAAATCTACATCACAGAATAGCGTTACGGTATTTTATGTAGGTTGCATTATTATGGAATTTTATCTACGGATACGATAAAGAAAATGGTACGAAATCCATGGCTTGATCACTAGAATAAATCTGGGTATAACACAGTTCAAGAAATGGCAGAAATATTTGCGCTTACTGAAAAATGGTATAAATGCTCGGCAATGGCGCAATGCACTTACTTTTGAGCAAACCACACCATCCGAAAAAGAATATGCCCGACGCTCACATTTTTGAAAACTTATCACGTGTCTTTTGGCTGGTGGTGTCGATGAGGTGCCGGTCACCGAGATCAATTGCGAAGCTTATGACTATGCCTTTTGATAGCTTAAAATCATCACAGTCAAAAACTTTTGGTATAAGCCTCAAACTAGTTTTGTGGGATGCAATTTTTAAGACGTGCAATGCCAGGGGTCTGAGCCACCTTCACCCTGACGAGGGGTGGGCTATGCCCCCCCCGCCTAAAATCTAAAAACTACGCTAGTTAGCGAAAAAGTAAATGGCGTTACGTAGCACAACCTAAGCTTTAAAGAAAGTGTTCTATACATTCTTTTGTCGGGTAAAATCTGAGGGCATTGGAAGCCAAACAATGTCACAATATGGATATGGTGATATAACTGAAATACAGTTCTTCAGTCCTACCATCTGATGTAGAAGAGATACAATATATAAGGATTTACTATCTGAAGCTTTTCTGCAAGCGACGTCGAATGATTAATAATGTGACTATTCTAGGTCAAAGCTAAGATTTGACCTGACCTTGGATCAGGTTAATATCAAATTGGGTCAGAATGCATATCATTAGAACTGCAGAAACAAGACAACCCCAATGATGCCAAAATATACAATTTAGCTCCGTTCCCAACAAAATTATTATGTTTAGACCATTTACCGATACTTTTCCAACGGTGTCATCATGACTTATAATTGACCTTAGGTCATCGACTTCAGAAATCCTAAAAAAACAGTGTGTACTCAGTCGGCCCTCTATTCAATACGAATTTTAGATTGATAAATTAAGCTGTTCCTTGCTTATGTTGTTTTCTTCTTTTTTTTGGAGATGAGGTCACTTGACCTGCACTGATGTCCTGACTGTAATGACCTGAACCGAAAATGTTGACAGGAGTTGTAAAAGGCTTCAGAAAAAACTGTACTGGGTACAGCAGCGCTGCGCGTAGCCGTTTTCAAGGCTTTGCGAAAAACCCAAGGGGTATGGTTACCCAGCCCCCGCCCCGGCCATGCACGTACTCGGTCCGAAGTTGGTCAGGTGCACCAACTGTAAGTACCGTTAGATACAAAATTCTGAAGCGCTTCTTTCCAACTCACTTATCCAGCATCTGCAGAGAGATCATTATCATATCACAAGCCTCATTACTACACAAAAGAGAAATGCTGCTTATCTGATGGCCATTTCGTATTACATTCTGGGTAAAGAAAATACAATAATGCTATATTATTTTTTTGCATTAAGTTCATTAATGTATTCCAAAACTTTGGCCAATCTTTACAGGTACGGTTCGGCTATACTAAGATAAATTTTCAGAACTGCAACAACGAAATAATTATTCTGCAAATTAACTTAGACCATATCTCTGTTTTCAGTTTATCAGTATATCAGAAGTGTTATACAGTTTCAGCTACAGCTGAACATAAGCCGACAACTATAGTTGTCGGCATAAGCAGGACACGGAATAAAACAATTGTTACGCATATTTGCAATGTGCTATCTCATTGCCTATTGTCATGACCGTGGGTGGAGCACTTAAGCTTGAAGTGCATTTGCTAGCCCGCCGGAATCGACAATAAAATTTCTGAAAGCAGGGGGATGCAAAGCCACCTTTTACATGTTTCCCTCCCTCGTGTGGAGTCCGTCAAAAGAGGCTTATTTCGCAGGGCAGCGATTGCTTTTAATGACCATCTTGGACGCCGTCCCGAGGCAGACCCCTACGCTTCGACCTTTAGTAGTTTTAGAGCCAGGGTGAGGAAATATGTTAAAGCTCATCCATTTTAGGCTTCTTATCTTATTTTATGCCGTTTTTTCATGTCTTAATGTATTGCAGTGCTTCTGATGTATTTTCATATGCTTCATATTCATAGCTTCGTGTATATCTTATATTGAGTGTTTTATATTATTGTTGCAGAAATAGGTTGCATTACATTGTTACACGGTTGCATTGTAAATATTCATTGGCGTGCTGTTTTATTGCTCGACTTCAGCTGTAATTGGGTTTCCACATACCTGTTGCTGATAAACCTGAATAAATGAAATAAATGAAAATGAAATGAAAGCCTTGGCAATGGTCAAACGATGACAGGCGTGCCGCTTCTTACACCGAGAGCTTTTTCGAGGCCGACACGTCCTCCTGTATCAAAATATTGCTATTTGAAAATTTGTGGATGTCCGTAGTACATTATAACATAGACATAGCTAAAATAGACCTTTGTGAAAGTATATCAGTTCTTTGTCCGTTTCTTACGGCACAATACTTCCCATCAGGAGTTTGCTTTTGAGAAATCAAGATATTCATTACAGATGACAATGAAAAAAGTAATGGCATCTCTAGTTTGTTTTAACACGCGCATTGACGGGGGGCGGGTACCCGCCCCCTCGGGTTTTTCGGAGACAGTAGAAAAACGGCGGCGCGTAGCGCCGCCGTACTTGGTATACCTTTTCCCTCATCATTTTTACAACTTCTGTGAAAATTTTAAGGTTAGGTCATCTCAGGTCAGGTCACCAGTACAGGTCAAGTGACCCGACCTCAAAAAAAGTTTAAGATAGCATAAGTCGGAGCAGGGTGAACTTATCCGATTGAAACTCATATCACATAATGGCCCTACCGAGTTCTCTAAAATATGTTCCGGTATTTTTGATATCGATGACTTAAGGTCAGGTACGACGCATGACCTCTCCATTGGAAATACATGGGAAAAATGGTTTTTACGAAATAACTCAGTAACAGATGGTGATAGAGCATTTATTTTAGCTGCATTAGACTCGCCTGGGCTTTGCGGTTCTAATGATATGCATTTTATATAATTTGACCCTGACCTGACCTCAGGTCAGGTCAAATCCTTGATTTGACCTAGCAAGGTCAAATTATACATCATTCGATTCGGCTTGCTAAGAGAATTCATATAGTTCAAGTCGTTTTGCTCTATCTTTACTTGTTCAGATGTAATGCCCGAAAAACTGAATTTTACATGTTATCCCTATGACGGGCATGTTTTGACCTCTCGTGACCTTAAATGTGACCTGACAAAAAAATGGTTCAAATGTTTTCGATGGAGAAGTGGATGGGCAGCCCAACGCCGTTTACCGTTTTTCGCTACCTACCGTGGTTCTCGAGATCTTAGGGGGGCGGGTACCCGCCCCCGTCAATGCGAAGGTGGCTCAGACCCCCCGTCAATGCGCGTGTTAAGCCCCCCCTCTCCACACCTACGGTTCATATTGCATAAACCATGCACCTCGAGGAAGGCTAGTGACTCGAATAGTTCGTCAGCGGGCACAAGGATCCGGTGTGAGGTGGAGCGGAGGGTGTAAAATTAATTTTTAAAAAAATAAATATCAGGCCGACATACATAAAATCAAGCAAAACACAACATGGAAAGAGAAAACATGGACGGGGAGTGTAAAACCGGATCACTGAAGGATCATTCTTCGGATTTAAACTATATGACATATTGGCATGTTAGGGATTTCGCGAAATCCCTGAAAAGCATTCAGGTAGTTCGCGAAATCACTGAAGTTTCAGTGAGTTCGCGAAATCCCTAGGGAGTTCGCGAAATCCCTGGTCGGCCAGTGATTTCGCGAACTCCCTAGGGATTTCGCGAACTCCCTGGCTGGTCAGTGATTTCGCGAAATCCCTAGGGAGTTCGCGAAATCCCGGATTTCGCACTTTCCCTGTAACATATGTTATATATATATATATATTAGTGTATTTGGGAAGTAGTTTTTCTTTAATGCAGGTGTTATTAAAAATCACAGCTTCCTTGGTATTAATTAGTTTCTTGTGCGTCGCTTCGAGTTGGCGGATAAGGCTTCGTTCGTTGTCGTTATATTTATAAAGAATTGTACAAAATGACATCTATTGACGTTTCACCTTCCATAAGGCATCTTCATGAATACAAATGATATGCAGTTACATTTTACAAGTATAGAATAGATAACATATTTTTAGTTTCGATACGGTACAAAGCACATTTTAATCTCTTCGCTGACATTTTTTAAATTGAACACTGGTCGGAAAACAATCGAATGATTCATCGCATAACACGTTGACTAGATATTAGTGCACCCACTCCGGAAAAAAAACCATCAAGTGAAACACACAACAATATGAAACATAACATAACTCAGCTAAACATGAATGTAAATATAAAGCCTAGCTGAACCCTTCCCAATCTAAAGTGTTTTGTCATAAAGTGCCAGTGTTGTGGATTGTTTTGTCTGGATGTTGATGATGGGTGATGTGTTTCTGATGATAACTGTTTCTAGTGTGGTGAGTCGCCGCCGATCGTTGCAGTGTGCGATGATTTCTGTGTTGGTGGTAAGCATGTCTCTGGTGATGCTGATGCCATGGTGTTCGTGCATGTGTTTCTTCGGTGAACCTTGTTGTATATGCATTGTGAGTCTGCGGCTGAGTGTTGTTGTTGTGTAGCCAACGTAATATACCTCGCGGGTTTCGCAGTCCCCGGCTGTACATCGGTAGCGGTATATTACGTTGGTCTGCTTCAGTGGTGCCTGCTTGTGGGTGTTGTTCTTCATGACAAGTGTTGATGTCTTGGGGTTAGTGTAGTAGATGTTGAGGCGTATTTTCTTGTTTGGGTCAGTAGGTACTGTGTTGCGTTTCACGATGTTAGTGATTGCCTTCTCATCCGCCTTCCATGATGAAGTGAGAGTGTTCTTGTAGTGGACGGTAATACTTTCCTGCGGTGTCTGTGTGCCTTCATGCCTACGTGTCTCCGTGGTGCCTGCGGTGTCTTCGTGCGGTGTCTGCGGTGTCTGTGGATCGTTTTCCATGTAGTCATTTAACATTTTGTGTGTGACGCGGTCAAAATCAGAGTTGCTGTAGTCTGCGGATGCGTCCACTACAAGAACACTCTCACTTCATCATGGAAGGCGGATGAGAAGGCAATCACTAACATCGTGAAACGCAACACAGTACCTACTGACCCAAACAAGAAAATACGCCTCAACATCTACTACACTAACCCCAAGACATCAACACTTGTCATGAAGAACAACACCCACAAGCAGGCACCACTGAAGCAGACCAACGTAATATACCGCTACCGATGTACAGCCGGGGACTGCGAAACCCGCGAGGTATATTACGTTGGCTACACAACAACAACACTCAGCCGCAGACTCACAATGCATATACAACAAGGTTCACCGAAGAAACACATGCACGAACACCATGGCATCAGCATCACCAGAGACATGCTTACCACCAACACAGAAATCATCGCACACTGCAACGATCGGCGGCGACTCACCACACTAGAAACAGTTATCATCAGAAACACATCACCCATCATCAACATCCAGACAAAACAATCCACAACACTGGCACTTTATGACAAAACACTTTAGATTGGGAAGGGTTCAGCTAGGCTTTATATTTACATTCATGTTTAGCTGAGTTATGTTATGTTTCATATTGTTGTGTGTTTCACTTGATGGTTTTTTTCCGGAGTGGGTGCACTAATATCTAGTCAACGTGTTATGCGATGAATCATTCGATTGTTTTCCGACCAGTGTTCAATTTAAAAAAATGTCAGCGAAGAGATTAAAATGTGCTTTGTACCGTATCGAAACTAAAAATATGTTATCTATTCTATACTTGTAAAATGTAACTGCATATCATTTGTATTCATGAAGATGCCTTATGGAAGGTGAAACGTCAATAGATGTCATTTTGTACAATTCTTTATAAATATAACGACAACGAACGAAGCCTTATCCGCCAACTCAAAGCGACGCACAAGAAACTAATTAATGCCAAGGAAGCTGTGATTTTTAATAACACCTGCATATATATATATATATATATATATATATATATATATATATATATATATATATATATATATATATATATATATATGTTATATATATATATATTATATATATATATATATTTTTTTTTTTGACGTACGCGACACTAGCCACCTATATAAGATTATAGCATGTCTAGAAGAAAAGTCGGTCCTCCACTTTACGTCAGAACTCAGTGTCAATAGCAAAATACCATTTCTCGATGTACTTGTTTCAAAAAAGTAGCGGTTCATTCACGACTAGTGTATATAAAAAACAGTCAAATACAGGTAACGTCATGAACGCCAAAAGTGAATGCCCAGACAGGTATAAGAAAAGTGTAGTGCGCGCTTTCATAAAACGAGCTCATACGCATTGTTCCTCATATGCACTGCTTCACTCTGAGTTTTCCAGGACTAAACAAATTCTTGTAAATAATGGCTACTCGAATTCTGAAATAGATGAAGAAATCCAAACCTATATGGAGAAAGTACGCAACGTAGCACCCAAAAAAGAGGAGAACACAATTCGTTTATACTACCGTAGTTTCATGAGCACGGCTTATAAAGTTGATGAGAGGGTTATTCGAGGCATCATCTCTGATAATGTTACCTGCACGAACAAAACTGACACCCTGGACCTCACCATTTATTACACTACAAAAAAGACAAGCAGCCTCATCATGAAAAATAACATCACTGCAAGCACAGATACCCTAAAAAAGACCAATGTAGTCTACAAATTCTGTTGCCCCATTGAAGATTGTAGACTTCACAACGTAGGTTACATTGGTTCAACCACAACCTCACTTTCACGTCGTCTCACTATGCACCTACAAGAAGGCACACTCAAGGAACACATGACAGAACACCATGGCATTGCACTTACACGAAAGCACCTCACACAAAACACAACAGTCCTGAAAACATGCTCCAGCCGCACCCAACTCATGATCACTGAAGCCCTTTACATCCGCGAACACACACCAACTCTTAACAAACAACTGCACTCACAAAATACACTTACCCTGTGGAGCACGGCAATTGGAAATTGACTTACGTAGGTACACGCTAAATAATATTTATATTCCGCGCAATGAAAAGTGTAATATGAACCATGTGATGTAACAAAGTGTGATCTATTTTTCAAGAGACGTGTAGCGATTTTAAAAATGTACTGCAATGACCTTTCCCGAACGGCTCGATCTGATTTTATCTCGATGCAATCGTTAACTGTTTGATTTTATGTGAGTCATGTGTGTATGTATGCTTTTGATAATGGATTTATTAGATAATCCGAAACGTTAAGCAATAATATATCCACCACAAATGCCCCTGGGTAATCTTATATTTGACCTAAACACGAAAACAAAAAGACAATCCGATCGATCGAAAATACCAACAAGAAGATCGCAAAAGCAAAAAGTGCAATACTATTCAACGGTCAGTGCCAAAATGAAAACATCCTGCCAAACTACACAAAAAAATATATATATATATATATATATATATATATATATATATGTATATATTTATTTATTTATTTATATCCAAATATATATATATATATATATATATATATATATATAGTAACATATGTTGATATTTATGCGTGTGGAAGGCGACAGGGGAGGTGATGATGATAATGATGGTTCTGGCCATCGAATAAGGATATCCATATGGGGGGCGCCTCGTTAAAGTCGCCTCAATCGCCGAACGAAGATTCGGCGATTCCGGTTTGGATGACAGCCGATTTGTGGCGAGGACTCGCGCCGTTGCACCGTCCCCGCCGTCCAGGTCCCACCTGGCCCCCTCTCGGGACCGGAGGTGGCTGTCTTCGGGACCGTTTTCGTGGTGATTGCCCGGGCTGGGATACCCGAATTGCAACCTTGAGTGATCCAAGGCATAGTCGTTGGCCCAGTCTTTTCGGTGGTCGGTTTGGTCGGCTAAGTAGAGATGCATTCGCGAATTTGTTGGTCCTGTTTTTATACAAGTAACTAGATCTTGTGGGTATGAGTTAATTAAGCTATCATTATCTTCTTATAATCTTGTAGCCTGATATTTTTCCACGTGTTGCGGGATAAATAAATTACCTCCGCACGGTATGCACGAGGTATGCAAAAATACCAATAATGTTATCTTTAGAAATCAGCTTCAAGGAGGCTTCCTGATGGGAGTATTTATACAACATCTTTTGCCGGTGGAGTCTTGCTAAGGACGTCACGTTTTTCTTCCAATGAAAATGGAGGAACTGAGGTCAGTTGCTAAGATGTTCCCTGGCCTCTCCCCTCGAATCCGGAAATGTAAAAAACAAAATCTTCAGTGTTTTTTACATTTTTGGATTCGAGGGGAGAGGCCAGGGAACATCTCAGCAACTCATCATCATGCTCCTCGCTGCAGCACTTCAAAACTTATAAACGAACTGAGGTCAGTTTTGATTCAAGTGTCGAGTTTGCCGCACCTGCTTTAGATTTGTCTCTCAGAAGAACCTTCTTCTCTCCAGTTTTTCTTAGTCTTCTTTTTCGCCAGCGGATTCAATGATAGCCGTCATATTTGCAAGATGAGCAACATGCACGATAAGGTACATTTTGACTATACTGACATGAGGTAAAGTGCTAAAAAATGGTTTAGAAAATGCAAAAAACACGGAGCCTCCCTTTTTCCGGCCGACCAGCTGGAAGTCAGCTGGCCGGCCTCCCCACAGGGAGGTCGCAGCCTCGAACCTTGCATTGGGGGAGATCATCTTGCCCTGGCCTCAGAATAGTCCATGTCACCAACGCTCCCTGGGGCTGGGAGAGACGTGGTTAGAGGTGACACGTGTTGAGTTGTCCTTCAGAATTATTCCTTTATTCACGCATTAGTGTGCCGACTTTAGGATATGATGCCTGTATGAAAGGGTACCTACTCCACCAGAGAATTAATGCTCCGTGTACTGAGGTGCACACTCCCCAAAAATGGATGGTTTTCAGATTTCTGGGTATTGAAATTGCTGGATTACATATATAATAAGTAAGCACCTGCATAGAATACTTGTTAAAAAATATAAATTACTACCTTCCCGTACATATCTCGCTGCCATATGGGGAAAAACGCAATGGCGTAGTGAAAGGGTGTTGCACTTTCAATTATACCCGGGTTCAGGCTCAAATACGAGGCCGGGATGCTGAATTGATAATTTCCTGATCCCCATTACACTTTTCGGCAGGGTGAGAGCTCGCGATACCATCTAACATCATCAGTTGTCCCCGACCACACCATCCGAACGAGCAACTATCGCAATGGAGGGTCAATTTAGAAGCCAAACTTTAACGTCCCACAAAGCACAGGGACGGCCGCCCCGCTCAGGTCACCTTCTCACCAGTCAGTTGCCAGCCGACCTACGTCGAATAAACATAGAGCGTATCTCGGGGGAACCGATCCCAAGCCTGCACAATGTGCACAAGCACTGCCACTGCATGTTTCTGAGTAGCGGGCCGGAGCCCAACGCTCTACCAACTGAGCTATTGGCGACTTATCAAGAACAATATCAGCCTCCCACATATAATTACCTACACTAAAGAGTGTTTCTATGACATAAAGGCACACCAAATCTTGCATTATTACCATCGTCTTGGCGAAAAGCCTCTCCTCGGCCATACCAACACTCCTTCGGAACGGAACAGTTCAATTTAAAACTGGTCCCGTAGCAGCTTCGCGCGATCATTGTGAGGTATATCATATACCGTCCATACATGTCCATATATGGACTTTAACCCGCGCCCCACCGGGGGTCCGGCGCCACCTTCGCCCCACCGGGGGGCCATCGATGGCCCCCTCTAACTCCGAAAATATGGGCGTTAGCGCAAATCTGCAAAGTGCAATAGAAAGCTCGCGTGAATTCAGTAAGAAATTACTTCGCATGTTTTAGTGCTCAGGTCAATGGTTTGACCTCCAGAGGTCAAATTAGGTCAAGATCGGCTATTTTCACTCAAATATGCAATGATTAAGCAAACTGGGCATAACTCTTATGTCATTAGAGCTATTGAGACCTGGTAAAGTACATTTGATAGCAAATTGCCAGTACTTTTTCCGCTATGTGGAACGTAAAGACCTCCCGCCAGTGGTTTGACTGCCAGAGGTCACCTCGTGACCTAATATGACCTGAGGTCACGAAAGGTCAAAAGTGACCTTGCCGTATATCAAATGAAAGCCAGTGACAAGACAAGCACGATGGTGTTTGTTTCACCGCTCTAGCTCAATTAGGTCAAAAGTTATTGTCAAAATACTGTTTTTGACCTCTGGTGACCTTGGATGACATTAGAACAGTCAAAGGGCAAATATGACCCCTGGGATCCGTGAAAGGGTGTCCAAAAACGTTGTTCTGAGCAGTCTGAGTATTTGCAATCATTTTTGTGGCTTTTATATCATGAAATAGGTTTTCCCCATGCTTTTCCAATGGGAGAGGTCGCCTCGTGACCTGACCTCAGGGCACGAAATCGAAAAATCCCGGATATACACCTTGTAGACCCTGGAGGGGTCGTGAAGTGTAGGAAGTTTCAAATTGATCGACTTGGAAATGTAGCTCTTACAGAGCTCTAAAGGTGAAGTGAGGTGACCTTGGTTGACCTCGTCTGGTGACCTGACCTTGGGTGACCCGGGGTAAAAAATTTCAGGGATGATGGGAAAATGATGCAGTGAGAGGTAGAGCCCTCAACCGCGGTGCTGCGCCTCGTCGTTTTTCTGCTATCCCGGAAAAACCTTAGGGGGGCCATCGATGGCCCCCGGTGGGGCGAGGGTTAAAGTGGACGTAGAAGTGATTGTCTTTGTCAAGAGGCAGTTGCTTCAACCAGGCAAGATGACATCCACTTTAGCTCAACAATATCGAGAAGCAAGCGACAGTGAGTCGGACCGGGCCGGTTTCCTCGCAAAGGCTACCATGGGTCATCTGGAGGGCATCATGATGTCGATCCTGGATGGCTACAATCAGCAGGCTAGAGCTCCGGTCGTCAGCATAATCACTGTGTCCTGGCGGCGTGAGATGGCCGGCGCGTTGGGAGCTGACACGACTGGCACATTCTAGCAGCAGGCGAACAGCACCAGCCGCCGGAGGATGCTCACTTGTTCACAGCGCCAGGCCAGCTCCTCTCTGGGGTGCACAGCCAGTGTCTCCAGGCGGTGAACTGTTGCCACCTCTGGGAACGAGAAGCAGGCGGATGGTGCCGAGATGCAGTGCATTGGACCAGCTTCTACAGGCAATGCACAGGTAGAGATGGATCCAATAGGGGAGGGCGGAGGAAGTGGTGGCCCCTTGGGAACCAGGGGCCACCCGTGCCTATTTGGGGCCCCTGAAGGCGCCCGATTTTTTTGCTCATTCTTCATTTAGTGTATTTTTATATTGAACGTGGCTATATTTGTTCAGTTACCATGCATGATCCCCTAGAGCGCACTTATGCCCGCCTGATTTACGGTTGTGTGCCCACCCGATATGAGGCTGTGGTGTCTATTGCAACAATAAAATGTTACGAGGCAGTATAGTGGGATAGATCACGTTTTCTATGAAGCAGAGTTCGAGCACGTTGAAAAATGTGTTTTTTGAAACACTAAAGGATTCAAATGATATGCAGCGTATTCTTGAAAGAGTACTTTTTGACCTTGACCTAAGGTCAAGGTCATAATGTAGATTGACAAGGTCATGCTGCATGTCATTAGAATCATTGTTTCTAGGCAAACACATTTATAGCTTTTGTTTTATTTTCGGTCTCATGGTGCCCGAGTTAGAAGATATTTTCTAAGGGGGTCTAAGCTTTGTCCATTTTGATTCATGTCAGGGGTCAACGGATATGGGCTAAACTCGGCTTCAGAGTAGAATACGGTAAGGCGTTTCCATCGCCGTTTCAATTTGTCCGTATCAATTCCGGTTCCCGAGATCGTAGGGGGTCCGATCAAATCCACCACGCGGTGGTGTGTATTAACACGCGCACTGGAGGGGGGCCTCGGAGGCCCCCCCACCTGTTTTTCCGAGGTGGCCGGAGAACCGCTTGTGGCCGAAAAACGACACGAGGCCACATTTAACAAAATTTAATAGCGCGTAGATTGGTGAAGACTTTTTGAAAATCGGCCAAAAATTTTTTGACTTATAGGCTTTCAAAGTCAGACCTGCATTTTGAGATCGCCGTAAACGCGCGGTCGGACCAGTTAGCTTGCATTGAAGACCGAGTGGTGACGTCATAACGTCATATAAGCGGGACTGTATGACAAGGTCACTTTACATGAAAGTCAAGGTCAAGGTCAAAGGTCACAAGTCAAGGTCATATCTGCACTTTCAAGGTCACTGACCACTGTGCGTCCGGCCAAATGACGTTACCCGGTCTGACATATATTATGCTATGACGTCATCGGTAGGGTACCCCAATACAAAGGTCAAGGTCAAAGGTCAAGGTCAAAGGTCATTGGGAAAGGTCAATCCTCATTTCCCGCAAAACAGTGGCTACAGTGTTAGTCAAAGTGTAAATAATAAGTAGTATACCATATGGTTACCTTAAAGGTCAATGACCTTGAATGGCCTTGACCCAAAAGTTGTGAGGAAGCCTCTTTGAGACCTCTTCTCTATGAACCTTGTCCGCTTTTAGCTTATTCCTGCCATTTTCCCGCATAATCATAGCATTTACCAATCGATCCCCAGCATGGCCAATATTTGACCTTTACGACCTCGTTTGACCTTGAAGATATTGACCTAGGTCAATGAAAATCGGTCATCATGTAGATCACCATAGCCCCCACCCACCTACCAAGTCTAACTCTCTTAGTTTCCGAGATCTTAGGGGGGCCTACCAGGCCCCCCTCCAGTGCGCGTTAGTGCCAGACCCCCTCCAGTGCGGGTGTTAAACAAGCCCAAGTGGTGCCAGGTTAATGATATGGACGTCACTGTATATGGGTCATTCCCCTATCACATTCTTTCGATATCGTCGCCACCCGGCCTCCCTGTAAACAGAAGCCACTATGTATGACTGTCCAACCGCGATTGTCTTTCTATTTTTAGTAAGAAAAAAAGGATCGTGTGCTACAGTGCTCCGCTAGTAGTGTCCTGGGCGACGTTGTTTTCCTTGCTTGGTATTGCTTATTATAATTATTAATTATCAATAATCATGTACCGTTATTAGATCAAAACGTTAAACACTCCGCTTTCGAATTATAGCTAATTTTTTGTGGAACTGAGGCGGTAAGTAACGTCATAAGCTGCATCCTACATTGAAAATGTCTTAAATCGCGTCACAGATTGGGAATGGTGAATCCAAGAAAAATGAATACTGTTTGCGAGATTTTGATTTTAGAGGTCAAAATTTCTGCACTCACCAAGCATTAGCACGAAGATTGGATAGGACACTAATTCATTATCAAGCAATGTTCAGGGGCGCTACCTTAAACCGTTAACAGCGCCATCTGTAAAACTCGTGAGGGCGCTACCATCGTCATGTGCAAGATGAGGAATGCCGAGAACTGTTCAATCAGTGAAGTGGAATCCGGAGAGGAGGCAGTGAGGGCAAAGGACCAGCCCTCCCACCAGCCCCTGGTCACCAGCCGCCATATTTTGACGTCGTATGGGTGCCAGAAATCCCTTTACCTATCCTCAACATTGAAAACTCTGCCATGTTTGGAAGTGTTTTGGCAACGCCCAAAGCGCAATAGGCGTATTTTAAGCAAATTCTGCAGTTTTTGGTCCTTTTTGTGCGGTTAAATGACCCCTAACTTGTCCGGTTTGGATTCATTCTACATTTTATCTGCCTTCAAAAAGTGTCTTGCAAGGCAGAAGATGGTTCCCTTTACAGAGTTATTTTTTATGCAAAGTAGGAATCCGTTCCCCTCATAAAACTGTTACCATATGAGAGGAAAATTGAAGTTACTAGTGCATGTCATTCAACTATTGTGCGAAGTGTTTACGCAGGTTCTACCCTTTCCGTGAATAGGTGTGTGACGTATTGATAAAACACCTTTATGTTCATACAGATCAAAGGCTATTGGAACTTAATGAATGCATGTTTACCGATTAATGATTCGTGTTTATCAGAAATAAGGCAAGAGTTGATAAGTTATTTGTAAGCATTTTTTTAGTTATTTGTTATCAGTTATTTGTAAACAAGCAATAGAGACACTAGGTACAAAGTTCGCCAGAATCAAAGTACGGAACAGCATGGGCATGGCTTTGTAGCTGTCTAGACGCTGATCTTTGGGACCCGATTTTCCAATATGATCATTGAATAATCAAAATTGCAGCACTTTAGAGTTTTCTAAACCACCTTTTAATAATACCGGGAACGTGCCTCTGACCTCTGTTGAGCTTAACGGAGACCCAACCTAAATGTGGTAGGCCCTGCGTGAATTTTTTCCAAGAGCTTTCAAAAGCCTAATAAACACCGTTTTTCTCGCCTCTTATCCGGTGCAATGTCATCGAAATGAATGGCAGTGCAGCCTAAGGGGTAACTACGCACTACAATGCGAGACGTCTAATGCCCTGAAGTGAACTGAGTTTTGAATTTATGCGAAATTTAGTGCAGCAATAGTGAAAGAAAAATTCAATTAGTTCCAATTTTTCGAGCTGCCTTATTTCTTGAAATATAAGCAGGGTGTAGTTTTAGTCCACTCACTTTGATCTCTTTTGACTTCTAGAAACCTCAATATTCATCGAGAAAAATGACCCGGTAGCCTCAATTGAATTTTGGGACCACCTTTCGGTCACTCCTTTCGCTTCTCTCTAGGCCTCTTAGTTCTTTAGTTAAGGGTGGTCTTATCAACCCCCTACCATAGTAAAAGTGGTTTCGCACGCCATCCGGGCGAAGAAAACTGTCGCATTTTGCGTTGTTCTGCATAGATTCGTTTTTTTTTGCTCTATCACGGAAAATTCAGATGGGGGTAAATTTCGCTTCACCCCAGAGAGCAGGTGTCCAGAGAAAGATGAATATAGATTCATATATATTTCTCTCGGAATACAGTATATGGTAATGCACAGGTATTTTGTCTGATGGAAAATAACAATTTAAAATGGAAAGACTGCCGGAAAAGGAAGACTCTCAGTAATGACGTGCGTCATCGGCTGCAGGATGCAGCCGTCAATTATCGCTATCATCGACGCCCTGGACCGTTGCACCAGGCTCCCGCCCGCCGAACATTGGCCGGAAGCGAGTCCGGCAACAGTCAATGGCACTGGCAGAGCTTTTATCGTCATGGACGCTGAATTCATGGAGATGGGTTTAAATGAATTCTAAAACACCTGACAAAATTTTCCCCCGAGCTTTGCCAGTAACTGATACGGTTATTGCTCGGTTGATCAAGTAAAGTAGTAGCCGACTTGCGGTCATAATGAAAGAAAGGGGAAAATAAAGCCAAAAGGAAACATGGGTTTGCCCATATTTCCCAGACGTCTTCCTTAGACGGCAGTTCTCGTCGCGCCTTCTACATTCTGTACCATACCTATCCAACCTACACCACCTAAGACGTCTTATAATCACTCTACGTATATATTTTCTTCAGTGAACACCTGACAAAATTTTCCCCGAGCTTTGCCAGTAACTGATACGGTTATTGCTCGGTTGATCAAGTAAAGTAGTAGCCGACTTGCGGTCATAATGAAAGAAAGAGGAAAATAAAGCCAAAGGGAAACATGGGTTTGCCCATATTTCCCAGACGTCTTCCTTAGACGGCAGTTCTCGTCGCACCTTCTACATTCTGTACCATACCTATCCAACCTACACCACCTAAGACGTCTTATAATCACTCTACGTATATATTTTCTTCAGTGAACACCTGACAAAATTTTCCCCGAGCTTTGCCAGTAACTGATACGGTTATTGCTCGGTTGATCAAGTAAAGTAGCAGCCGACTTGCGGTCATAATGAAAGAAAGAGGAAAATAAAGCCAAAGGGAAACATGGGTTTGCCCGTGTTTCCCAGACGTCTTCCAAAGACGGCAGTTCTCGTCGCGCCTTCTACATTCTGTACCATACCTATCCAACCTACACCACCTAAGACGTCTCATAATCACTCTACGTATATATTTTCTTCAGTGATGCTTTCTGATAACTTGCACCACTGCTAGTGTTTAGTTAACTGAGCGAGATGGGCTGTTATGTGATCATGCGTGCTGTTTTGTTCGGGAACATTCAAATTGAGCTTGAACATTCTGTATACCTACCAGTGATTTTCCAATTCCAACCAAGATTCAAACTTTGCTCATTCCGATGGGAACACGTGGTCTAGATGTCGACTGGCCCTTTATTTGTTTTTTTCAGTTTCAATTATTACGGGTGTAAGCTGGATACTATTTTACTTTATAATGATGAATATTCTAAATTCAACACTCAATACTATCAAGTCGTATTAACCCTCGCCCCACCGGGGGCCATCGATGGCCCCCCTAAGGTTTTTCCGGGATAGCAGAAAAACGACGAGGCGCAGCACCGCGGTTGAGGGCTCTACCTCTCACTGCATCATTTTCCCATCATCCCTGAAATTTTTTACCCCGGGTCACCCAAGGTCAGGTCACCAGACGAGGTCAACCAAGGTCACCTCACTTCACCTTTAGAGCTCTGTAAGAGCTACATTTCAAAGTCGATCGATTTGAAACTTCCTACACTTCATGACCCCTCCAGGGTCTACAAGGTGTATATCCGGGATTTTTTCGATTTCGTGCCCTGAGGTCAGGTCACGAGGCGACCTCTCCCATTGGAAAAGCATGGGGAAAAGCTATTTCATGATATAAAAGCCACAAAAATGATTGCAAATACTCAGACTGCTCAGAAAAACGTTTTTGGACACCCTTTCACGGATCCCAGGGGTCATATTTACCCTTTGACTTTTCCAAGGTCATCTAAGGTCACCAGAGGTCAAAAACAGTATTTTGACAATAACTTTTGACCTAATTGAGCTAGAGCGGTGAAACAAACACCATCGTGTTTGTCTTGTCACTGGCTTTCATTTGATATACGGCAAGGTCACTTTTTGACCTTTCGTGACCTCAGGTCATATTAGGTCACGAGGTGACCTCTGGCGGTCAAACTACTGGCGGAAGGTCTTTACGTTCCACATAGCGGAAAAAGTACTGGCAATTTGCTATCAAATGTACTTTACCAGGCCTCAATAGCTCTAATGACATAAGAGTTATGCCCAGTTTGCCTAATCATTGCATATTTGAGTGAAAATAGCCGATCTTGACCTAATTTGACCTCTGGAGGTCAAACCATTGACCTGAGCACTAAAACATGCGAAGTAATTTCTTACTGAATTCACGCGAGCTTTCTTTTTGCACTTTGCAGATTTGCGCTAACGCCCATATTTTCGGAGTTAGAGGGGGGCCATCGATGGCCCCCCGTGGGGCGAAGGTGGCGCCGGACCCCCGGTGGGGCGCGGGTTAAAACAAGTTGGAACCGCCGGCAAGTAAGCTCGTTTTCCCTTTTATTATTCCCAATGAAACAAACTTGTCAAAATCACAGTGTGTATTGAAATATCGTTCAATAGTTTACCGTATCAATCGTATCGTTCAATCAATCGTTCAATCGTTCAATCTTATTAAGAGTTTACCCGACGTAGATCGGCTGGCAACTGACTGGTGAGAGGGTGACCTGGGCGGGGCGGCCGTCCCTGTGCTTTGTGAGACCTTAAACATTGGCTTCTAAATTAACCCTTCATTGTGGGAGTTGCTCGTTCGTGTGGTGGGGTCGGGGTCTCCGTGACAAGTTCATTGATGGTTTCAGTGAGACTCCAACTCTAACAGCCATACGGGGAACACTTAGAAAATTTTAAGATATGCTGCGATTTAACCCTTGCCCCGGTGGCGGGTACGAGCCACCTTCGCCATGGTGGGGGAGGGGCTAAAAAGACCCCCCATGATCTCAAAAACTAAGAGACCTAGAAAAAAGCGCAAAACGGCAATCGAAAGCTCTTCGAAAATGATATCGAAAATACTTCGGTCATTTTTCTTGTCAGGTCAATATCAAGGTCACCAGAGGTCAAAATAGGTCAAAATCGCTAATATGAGGTGTACTAAGAAAACCTCCTATATCTCAGAAACTATTATAGCTAGAAACATTTTTCTAACACCATTCGAAAGCTCTTGAGATGCGCTTTCATTACAGTGGCATTCATTTTCGTGTCAGGTCAAAGCCTAGGGAGCTACAGGTCACTAAATATTGGGCATATTCTTGGGAATGTCCATAGCCACCCATGCATAAGGGCGTTTACTTTTTCGCTAATAGCTTCCAAACCAAACAAGATACAGCCATAGTTTATGCACCATTGCAATCCTCTCGTCAATACGAATCGAATGATATATGATATTGCTATGCCAGGTCAAATTTAAGAATTTGACCTGACCCAGGTCAACGGTCTGACCCAACTTGACCTGGTATAGTCATGATGTATATCATTTGACTTCCAGTGACTATACAAACACTTTGGTGACAAAATAATAGCTCTATCTTAGTTTATTCAAAATCTATAGAGAAAAACACCAAAAAATGCTTATTTGACCTAAGGTGACCTTTTAAAGGTCACAAGTCAAAAATTTTGGTATCAGCTTCAGAAATGGGCTAAGAGCAAGTCGCAACCGATGTTTGAAGTTGATTCCATCCATACTTACTGAGAAAAGCTCATTTCGTGATTTTCCCCATGCATTGTCAATGGGGAGGTCATGCTCTGCACATGACCTTAGGTCACCAATATAAAAAATCCCGGAACAAATGTTGTAGCTCCTGGTGGGCCCAAGATGTGGTATGAGTTTCATCTTGATCGATTAACCCTTCTTTTAGTTATGCCGTCCTAAGTATTTTTGAGGTGAGGTCACTTCACCTGACCTGGTGACCTGACCTGATATGACCTTTGAGCCAAAATTTTCAGGAAAGATGTAAAAATGATAAAGGAACAGCTAGACCAAGTTTGGCGGCGCTGCACGCCGCCGTTTTTTGGTTACTTCGGAAAAACCCGAGGGGGGTCTAAAAGACCCCCCACCCGGGCGAAGGTTAAAGCTCTAAACTTTGATACCTTTTTGCAGGTATGTTGTCCGGTGAATATATGAGCACGTGGGTAGGCATACACTGATAATAGAGTGCTCAATTAAAAAAACTATATCGGCGTCATGTCCAGAGGCGGCCTACGCTGCACTACGTTACGAAATTACGTTAGGCTACGTGTAGTTTGAGGCCAAACTAAGCTACGGAATTACGGTACGATATTTTTCATGGGCCACGGTATTGCCGGGCTTTAGCTTAAGCTACGATTTCATACTACAATCTTCAAGGCTTGATCATATATTTTAAGCTCAAACGCCGTATAGTTGGAAATTGATTGACACCTTCACTGGGTAACAATACATAATTTTCTTTGTCCGTACAGCTCGCCCCTGAATCAAAATGAAACAGCCAGGTTCAGTTATCAGTTCTGGTAGATCACGGTAATTACCCTGTTAGGATAATGTTTTTTTTAACTTCCCTGGCAGGTTTTCATGTATTTAATCGGCTAGGCCTGTTCAGACTTTGCTAAGTTATTTTCTGTCGCACTTCATGATTTCAATGTTCAGAGTCTGGGTTGGCGAGTTGGTGGGGTTTTCCACCCCCGTTTGGGGACGCTATTGGTGATTCAGTGAGTATTCGCCCTCTTGATTTTTGTAAGACTTTCGACAACCTGCATTTTTAATTATAGGAATATGTCTCGTCATCGTTTTCTCCTCGCCACTTTTAACCCGCGCCACGGGGGCGCCACCGCCCACCGGGGCCACGAGGCCCCCTCAACTCCGAAAAAGGGCGTAGCGCAAATCCAAGTGCAATAGAAAGCTCGCTGAATTCAGCAGAAATACTTCCATGTTTTAGTGCTCAGGCAATGGTTTGACCTACAGAGTTCAAAATAGGTCAAGATCGGCTATTTTCACTCAAATATGCAATGATTAAGCAAATTGGGCATAACTCTTATGTCATTAGAGCTATTGAGGCCTGGTAAAGTACATTTGATAGCAAATTGCCAGTACTTTTCCGCTATGTGGAACGAAAGACCTCCCGCCAGTGGTTTGACCGCCAGAGGTCACCTCGTGACCTAATATGACCTGAGGTCACGAAAGGTCAAAAAGTGACCTGCCGTATATCAAATGAAAGCCAGTGACAAGACAAACACGATGGTGTTTATTTCACCGCCTAGCTCAATTAGGTGAAAAGTTATTGTCAAAATACTGTTTTTGACCTCTGGTGACCTTGGATGACCTTGAAAAGTCAAAGGCAAATATGACCCCTGGGATCCGTGAAAGGGTGTCCAAAAACGTTGTTCTGAGCAGTCTGAGTATTTGCAATCATTTTGTGGCTTTTATATCATGAAATAGCTTTTCCCCATGCTTTTCCAATGGGAGAGGTCGCCCGTGACCTGACCTCAGGGCACGAAATCGAAAAATCCCGGATATACACCTTGTAGACCCTGGAGGGGTCATGAAGTGTAGGAAGTTTCAAATCGATCGACTTTGAAATGTAGCCTTACAGAGCTTAAAGTGAAGTGAGGTGACCTTGGTTGACCTCGTCTGGTGACCTGACCTTGGGTGACCCGGAGTAAAAATTTCAGGGATGATGGGAAAATGATGCAGTGAGAGGTAGAGCCCTCAGCCGCGGTGCTGCGCCTCGTCGTTTTTCTGCTATCCCGGAAAAACCTTAGGGGCCATCGATGGCCCCCGGTGGGGCGAGGGTTAACCCTCGCCCTGTTAGTGGGGAGGGGGTGTTTGAACACCCCCTCGGGTTTTTTTCCGGTAGCACCAGAAAACGGCGGCGCGAAGCCCTGCCTTACTTGGTACACCTTATCATTGATCCATTCTGCAGTTTTCTCCAAAATTTTAACGTCAGGTCATCTCAGGTCAGGTCACCAGTGGATATCAAGTGACCTCAGCTCCAAAAAATGTTTAGGATAGCATAAGTAAAAATAGGGCGAATATATCCGATTGAGACTCATATCACATAATGGACCCAACGAGTGCTACAAAACTTGTTCCAGAATTTTTAAAACGATGACCTAGGGCGAGATACAGATCATGGCCTCTTCATCGGAAATGCATGGGGAAAATTTGTCTGTATTTGTGTAGATAGAGCTGAGAATACCTCAATATTATCCAAATCGTTGTACCCTGGGCCCCGTTCTAGGCTCATGTTGCAATTTTTGACATGTGACCTCTGAGAGGTCATCTAGGGCTACTTGCAGGTTTTCAGACTGGTGTTAATAACTTTGTGGGAAATGAGGATAAATTTTTTTATACCATTACGGTTGCATTTTTTATTGGGAGCCCATTGATATGTATATTGACTTTGCTAGAGTGACCGTTTTTTTAGAGGGTCATTTTTATGTTTTGGCCCCTTATAGTCATATCATACATCATTAGGTTCGCCGTAATGAGAGGAAGCGAATGGTGCCTAAACATTTATTCTAAATCAACACTTTCAGACACTAGAGCCCAGGAACTCTTCTTTAACATGTCACCTCCTTTGACCTATCATGACCTCAATATTGACCAGAGCCAAAAGGTGATGATATGGTTTTCCATGAATTTGTATCACCTATCTACCAGTTTTTGCGTTTTTTCGCTATCTCGCATAGATGCCGAGTTCGAGGGGGTGAACTGGGGTGTTGGGGGGTTAGAACGCCCCCCACCGTAGCGAAGGTGGCTAGGAGGCGCACCGGGATGGGTGTTAATATCCATAGGATTAACTATTGTTTTCATAAATATATGATAGACTTGGATACGTTTTCCATGAATTTCAAACTACCTATATCCATGCTTAGGACTAGAGGAATGAGTTTTTGTAAGCCATCGGAAATGCCTGAATTTCTACCAGATAGTCACCGCGGTAAAAATACAGTATGGTACAATCCTTGCTTTAGCTCCCCATAGTCCTGCTAAACTAAATAGAATCAATTGGAAGTACATATATATATATATATATATATATATATATATATATATATATATATATATATATATATATGTATATATATATACCTATGCATGCATATATTCGTAAACTTGGGGAGCAGATTTTCCTTAATACATTGTTCATTAAATATAACAGCTTGTTTTGCAGATGGAAGCTTCTTTGATGTCAACTCGATTTTCCGGATTAGAGTTTTCGTTTCGGTATTATGTCGGTGTAAAAGTTCAGCAAATGACATTGGTTAAATCTAACTCTATTGCAATATTTCATTATTCATATAGCATGTTCACACATAATGACGCTGTACAAGTTTTGAACTTGAAGACCATCGTGTAGTTTTATCTAAGAAGAAAGCGCACACATTGTTAAATAAGCCTACATTCACTTTTAAGAATATCACTAATTAACAGGAGACGTACTCTCACTTTTTCTGCAAAATTCATTAATACAGGTTACAACATAATCACAAATTCACTATCATAGTCGCACATACAAATATTTCAACATATATCTATCCAGTTTAACTGCAAAGTTCAATACATTTCACAACATGGGCGCAAAATCACGATCGTATTCGCTCGCAATATTCTCAAGATTGCACTTATGTCCTAACATTCCTATCATAAAGTGGGAGCTGTGTGAGTTGCTTTGTGTGAATGTTGATAATAGGTGTTCTGTCTCGGATGTAAAGTGTTTCCAGAGCTGTCCAGTCTGCGGTGATCGTTGCATTGGGCTAGGACTGTCGTGTTCTGTGTGAGCATTTGTCTGGTGATGGCTGTGTTGTGGTGTTCTTGCATGTGTTTCTTTGGTGATCCATCCTGAAGGTGCATAGTGAGTCTTCTGCTTAGTGTGGCTGTGGTGAGTCCGATGTAACATACCTGACGGGCTGCACTTTTCCCGGTTGTACATATAAATTGGTATATCACATTGGTTTGTTTGAGTGGTGAGTGTTTCTTGGATGGGTTGTTGTTCATTACAAGGTTTGCTGTATACATTTACATTCTGTGTATATATATATACATGTATACATATACACACACACACACTATATATATATATATATATATATATATATATATATATATATATATATATATATATGTATATATACAACTCATTATAATGCATTGTCTGAACCAACTGTCAATCAAATAGTTTTGAGTTCCTGTAAAATGGCACGAGGGCACCTCAGGGCTAGTGGGACACCAGCGACTGCATGGTGACAACCTGACCTTATTTCCAAGTTCGTGAAATTGATAGTCCGAAACATATCACGTGTCAAAAGACACACCAGAGCACAGACAGTGATGCAGGGCTATCGCGGCGGGTGCTGTTGTAGCGAGGACACAGACTGTCACCTGAGATCAGCTCGGCTGCACGTACAGAACGAGGACAGAGCCGCCTCGGTGGACCTGTCGAGACCTGTGACACCCGTGTCAGAGCCGGCTCTGAGAGGCAGACCGACGGCCTGTCACATGGTGTTTCGTCATTTTCGCGAACTGTTTGAGTTTGACACAGTTTTCAGCTCGAATTCCTGGAGAGAACGGTATGCACATGCCTATGCTTCTAACAGCCTTACGTAAAATAAATCCCTGCTTCAAACCCCTGTCTAGCTGTACCGCTCACTGTTGACACTAATGTATAACCAATTCAAAAGAGTACCGAACTAGTTTGTTCATGGCTCTGGAACAATTTTATACGTTTTTGTTAAATAGGTTATCAGCGCTAACCTCGTTTTGCGCCTTCTTTGTCATTGGAAAGTGCCCCCTCATTACCACGCGCATTGACGGGGGGCGGGTACCCGCCACCTCGGGTTTTTCTAAGATAGCAGTAAAACGGCGGCGCGTAGCGCCGCCGTACTTGGAATACCTTTTCCCTCATCATTTTCACAACTTCTGTAAAAATATTAAGGTTAGGTCATCTCAGGTCAGGTCACCAGTACAGGTCAAGTGACCTGACCTCAAAAAAGTTTAAGATAGCATAAGTCGGAGCAGGGTGAATTTATCCGATTGAAGCTCATATCACATAATGGGCCCACCGAGTTCTCTAAAATGTTTTCTGGTATTTTTGATATCGGTGACCTAAGGTCAGGTACGAGGCATGACCTCTCCATTGGAAATACATGGGAAAAATGGTTTTTACCGTATAACTCTGTAACAGATAGTGATAGAGCGTTTATGTTAGCTGCATTACATCCGTCTTGGCTTTGCGGTTCTAATGATATGCATTTTGTATAAGTATAATGATATGCATTTTGTATATATATTTTTAAGTCGTTTTGCTCTATTCTTACTTGTTTAGATGTAATGGCCGAAAAATTTAATTTACATGTTATCCCTATTATGGCATGTTTTGACCTCTCGTGACCTTAAATGTGACCTGACAAAAATTGTTCAAATATTTTCGATGGAGAAGTGGATGGGCTACCCAACGCCGTTTACTGTTTTTCGCTACCTACCGTGGTTCTCGAGATCTTATGGGGGGCGGATACCCGCCCCTCTCGTCAAAGCGAAGGTGGCTCAGACCCCCGTCAATGTGCGTGTTAAAAAGGAAGGCAAAGATAACACCGAAATTGAATTCACTGGGTTCACGATTTCATGAAAAAAAGTGGTGGAGAGTTGTGATTTAAAAAAGGGCACCGAACCAGGGCTTTTGAGCACACATTTGGAATCTGCAAGTAGGACTGAACCGGAAACAAAAATGGCAAGTTTCCATTACATTCCTCTCAAAGCCTACTTTAAACTTGCAGTCACCTCGAAAGTGACACCTCCAAAACGTCAGGAATAAAATCATCGATATATTTCCAGATGGGCTATCAAAAAGCACCTTTCGTTTTTCGCTCCCTATCATAGTTGCTGCGATTGTGGGGGTAGTTACATCACCCCCTCCCTCCCCGGCCCGGTAGGGGTGGTGCGGGGTCTCGCACTGGCACGTGATAATTTTGCTAAACATCGCTCAGTAATGCACCATGTGGCAGACAGAGTGGTGTGATCGTCTACCCGCAAAATGTAACGAGCCTTTTACACCTCATCGCGGCCTAGCACAATGGACCAGGTGCCAAACCAATCCGATCCAAGGCGGAGGCCGGTGGATCCGCGGACCCTCGGGTCTTCACGGCTGCTGGACTTCCAGATGGCTCATGGCCGGGTCTTGCATGACGGCATGATGACCACCAAATATTGACCTACAACTTTTTTGGAGGCGAAATTACTTGACCTCCACTGGTGACCTGACCTTTCATGACTCAACCTTAAAATTTTGGAAAAAGTTACAGAGTTGATCAAGAATAAGGTGTGCCAAGTACGGCGGAGCTTCGCACCGCCCTTTTTTAGTGCCGCCAGAAAAATCCGAGGGTGTGGGGGTGTTCAAACACTCCTCCCACCGGGGTGAGAATTAACAGATACTGCTCCATAGGCACGCCTAGTTTTTTTATTCTAGTGAATTACTTCCGTTCATGGAATACCTTCGTTATTGAAGGTTTGGCAGCTGTTTTTTGTGTTTTCTTAGTCTCTGGTTTAGGCGGGAACCACCTTCATGGTTTCACTGGCTTTTCATTGTGATCTCCACCGTTCTAATATATATATCTGCCATGTGCCTACTTTGAGCATATATTAGTAACTTTCTAGATCCGATGAATTGCTGTCAGTGCGTTAAAGAAGGAAAATAGTGAATGCCCGTGACAGGCGCCGAAGTTGAGGTCTGGGGATGGTGGGGCTGAGGCACCGCGGAGAGCGGCGGCGGACTAACCACCAGGTACCCCACTGGGTGATTGAACAGTGCCTGCAAACTGATGTTCCCTGTAGTGTTTGTGATCCACATAGATCTGGCGTCTGGGCAACAATGTTTGGTCGCCTTCAATGCCTTCTCGTAGGCTCTCAAGATCCGCAAATTATCATCCATGTCATCCGTTACAGGTCAGAAGCACTTTATACTCACAACCCAGCTACCCAACGGTCAGGGAGCTGGCACACAGCTAGCACCTCTGTTTCCGAAAACTTTCTAACTTCTGAGGCGGGCTGGAAAGGGCTCTGAGAACTTTTTATGGGCGATTTGGTGACACACCTGCCTTACGCAACACGTAGGCATCGTCCTTTCTTTTCTGCAGCGCGAGTTCTTTGCTGGGAAGCTTCGAAAAGTGCCTCACAGCTGGGATGTTGTGAAATAGCAGATGAAGTTCGGAGCTGCGAACGTGCATTCAGTTACTCTATTGCCCAACTAAATTCAGTAAGGTGACCTACGCAGAGTCCTTAAAGGTCGAACAGGGGTCGACGGCCAGCAATGGCGATGACCACCACAGGTGCCGTAGAATCCACCTCTGGTGTCTTCGACGAATATGTCGGGAAAATACCCCCTTAAGAGCTTCACCGACACCAGCTGTGTAATCTGACTAATCAAAATTTTCTTAGAGTCTTCTAATCCCATTAGCTTCGCTGAGACTAGCCCATAAACCAAACTTTCTACTCCGACGTGCAGCTGTTTTAGACTAGCCCATTAAATGGGTAAGTTAAATGGCACGTCCACCACGACACACTAAAGCCAAAGGAGGGCTGGCAAATAATGTCTGCGGGGAGAGAAAGCATCTTGTTCGGCATGTCAAGACGCCATGGGCTAGTCACGTGATGAGTTCTGTCGTATGGCATCTGTGATATCTTCTTGTTACGATCCTAGACAGGGAATGGAGAGATATGCTGTCACCGCGGCGTCACCTAGCTGAGCAGGGGCGGCATCGAGTTCACTGTGGTGAATACAGACTCTCAGTCCTGCACACGCAGGGAAATGCAGCTGAAATTCATCTGATGGATAGAAAACACGTGCCATGTGATATATAGTGATGTAAATATCTCAACCTAAACTAACGTCCAGTTTTTATAGCCCTATAGCAATACAAATAATTTCTATAAGTTTTTTATTTAGCAGCATCTCTTTTTTTTGTTGCAAAGAAAACGGGAACAGAAAAGTCAGTCCGGAGAAACAGAGACCATTTAAAAACGAAAGCCTAATTTTTTATATTTAGAATATCCTCTTCATTCCTTTAATATCCTGCTCTAACAAGCAATGCAGCATGCAAAGAATACTCGCGTTCACTGACGAGTATATGATGACAGTGCTATCTTGATTTTGAATATCATTAATATCTGGTAAAGACTGTTTGAATTTGTTTCGTCCATGTTGATTAGTGTCTTGAACATTTCTTAACCCGCGCCCCACCGGGGTCCAGCGCCACCTTCGTCCCACCGGGGGCATCGATGACACCCCTCTTACTACGAAAATATGGGGGTTAGCGCAAATCTGCTAACTGTAACAGAAAGCTCGCGTGAATTCAGTAAGAAATTACTTCACATGTTTAAGCTCTCAGGTCAATGGTTTGACCTCCAGAGGTCAAGTTAAGTCACGATAGGCTATTTGCACTCAAATATGCAATGCTTAAGAAAACTGGGCATAACTCTTATGTCATTAGTGCTATCGAGATCTGGTCGAGTGAATTTGGTACGAAATTGGCAGACCTTTTTCTGCTGTGTAAAACGGAACCTCCCGCCAGTGGTTTGACCTCTAGAGGTCACCTCATGACCTGATATGATCTGAGGTCATGAAAGGTCAGAAAGTAATCTTGCCGTATACCAAATGAAAGCCAGTGACAAGACAAACATGATGGTGTTTGATTCAGCGCTTTAGCTCAATTAGGTCAAAATTTATTGTCAGAATACTGTTTTTGACCCCTGGTGACCTTGGATGACCTTGGAAAAGTCAAAGGGAAAATATGGCTCCTGGGATTTGTGAAGGGGTGTGCAAGAACGCTTTTCTGAGCAATGTGAGTGTTTGCAGTCGCTTTCGTGACTTTTATATCATAAGACAGGTTTTCCCCATGCTTTTTCAATGGGAGAGATCACCCCGTGACCTGATCTCATGTCATGAAATCGAAAAATCCCGGATATACATCTTGTAGACTCTGGAAGGGTCATGAAGTGTAGGAAGTTTCAAATCGATCGACTAAGAAATGTAGCTCTTATAGAGCTCAAAAGTTGAAGTGATGTGACCTTGGTTGACCTCGCTTGGTGACCTGACCTTTGGTGACCCGGGGAAAATTTCAGGGATGGTGGGAAATTGATGGGGGAGAGATAGAGCCCTTAACCGCGGCGCTGCGTCTCATTGTTTTTCTGCAATCCCGAAAAAACCTTAGGGGGTCATCGATGGGTCCGGTGGGGCGAGGGTTAATCTGATTCCAGCACCACTTTGAACTTATTCTCGAAAATCGAACGTTTTGAGCCAGAGCTAAAACACAGCGATATGGCCCACTAGTTCAGCTTCTAGACGAAACCCCAAGCCTTACCAAGTGGTGTCCGATTGCTGATTTTGCCGCTATACAGTGTGACATTGTGCAGTGGGTCACAGTCATCGGCGAGCTCCGCTCCACTCCGATCTGTGACTTCTTCTCTAACACTGCACCTGTGGACATATACTGAGAGGGGGGATAGAGAGAAACTTTCACTGTCTCGGATGGAAAAATTACTGTCTCAAACCTTAGGGCGCTGACGTGAAATTCTCTCGTTGGTGCATGAGACAATCCCACTTTAGCGCCCTGGGTGGGACGCTAAAGTGGAACTCCTAAACAAGTGAAACTCTTCCCCCATGGCGTATATCTGTCGTTGACAAAATTCGTGACACATACTTGTCGAAGGAAATTCGATAGAGCAACTCAAGCTGGTGTCCAGCACATCATTTAGCGTACATAAATCGTTGTTAGCACCGTCAAATGTGAAGAGGGTGCCTGCTCATTTATCTGGGAAGACAAAACAGTGTTTACCTTTTTATTGCGGAAAACAGAAAACACAGCGTGCCTGCAGGACGAAGAGAAACCCTGAACCTCTGATAATATAGACATCGGTTAATGGAAATGTGATACATCCATGTTATTTGAACAGAACTTGTAGTCACGCAGAGTACACGAAAAAAACATCTGGTTTTATGTTTCATTTTTCTTAGACCTTTTACGCAGAAACAGCGCTTCATGAGCATACTGCTGACAGCGCACGGATAGCCCCTACTGGTTCTGTGGCTGGCGGCGGCGGTTCCTCGCAGGGATGCCGCAACACCAGAGCCGATGGGGCTGCCACCCACCCTAATATTTATCCGCAAACTTTGAATGCTGGATAATATTAGGTATTGAGCAGAGTGTTTCTTGGTCTGGTTGATCGCATGACTATCTCAGATAAAATCCCATCATAAATTTACCGCATTACCTTGAAATAATAATAATAGTGAAGCAAAGGGGTCCAAAATATAGCAATAGGTTCTTCGCTAATGTCACGCGGTATGTTCGGAGGAAGCCCAAAAAAACATTCATTCCCTTTTAATCCCACACGCCGGAAATCAGCGAATGAAACAATGTGGGCATCACACATACTGGCAAAATAGTCTGCTAAAACAACAATAACTGCTCAAGCTGCCCATTCTTCAGGAACATCTTGATTAAACATATAAAGCAAACATATCAACATATAGAAAACAAGTAACAATTCCAGCGGCCCATCAGCTGTTGAACTTTTGACCTTACCATGTCCATAAATGATAGCCCAGCAGCAAAGCAGTCACATCAAAGCCCAAAACAACATCCAACCGAGGCAGCAGATGTGACGCGCTGGCACTTCAAACTTCATAAATATTTTGGTTTATAAAGTTGCCTGCGGGCCCGTAGTTACAAAAGTAGGAGAAACGGGCGAGGCCTTGGTGAGCGGAGTCGGTCTTGGTGAAGCCACAGCCGATACGATTGGTACCAGCCCAGATCACCTGTGTCAGGTGGCCGATCACCTTCTTAGACACAGGATCCCTTCCCGATGTGAATTTGAGTGTGCCCTGTTGGAAGTTGTTCAGCTCACTGAAGAACCACCTGTTGACGGCGTGCTCGGCCCAGTTGGGGTTGGGGGCGCTGGTCCACATCCAGGCAGCGTTCTGACCCACCTTCCAGCGCGGCACACGCCGGCACTTGTCGTGGGCTATCTGGCACTGGTCAGCCCAGCGCTGCGCTACTGTGGCCAGCTCGTCGTCCCACTGGAGGTCCGGCATGGAGGCCGCTGCCGGCAGGCCGTTGCTAGCGTATTCACCGTTCTTGACGTCGTTCCTGATGGTGTTGTGGGCGTTCAGGATGGCCGTCTGCTGGGCGGCGGTCACCTGACTGACAGTGTCGCTGTCACTCAGCTTGGAGCAGGAGCTCGCGAGCCCAGCGGTCGGGTACAGACACATGGTGTTGTTGAATGTGACGATCTGGCCTTGGCTGTTGTACCTGTTGCAGGTGAGGCTGCAGTAGTCGGCGGAGAGAACGGGCGCCACCAGGGCAGTGGCTGCCACCAACACCAGCAGAGTTGACTGCGCTGGTCTCATCATCGCAGGTAAGGGGTTCAAGCGATAGTTTGGCGAGTGCGCTTGCCGGAGAGTCACTGTGTGAATGCTGAGAGTGCAGCACGTCAATGCTATGTGCCAGCCACCGGCGGGAAGCCCCCTTTTATACCGAAATCCTCGCCACACAGGCATTGTGAGCGCGGCCAACAAGTGTCCGCATTGGTGAACGTGGGGTTGCCGCCCCCTGGCATTGCGTGCGTCATCCCTGACGACTGACAGATCATCCCGCCATTGCAGGGTACCGCAGCTGCGCGCATCACCTCGTTCCCGCCGCAGAACGCCACGCGGAGCAGCCGATGCACCGTGCCGCCTCTCTCAGACCCAACTGTTGTACATGCAGGGGTAGCGGTACCAACTACATGTCTTCTTTATTATGCTGCATTGTCTTTTGCAACGACGAAGTAGCTTAACCGAGAAAAGGCATCTGGGTGGTTATCCAGATCAAAGAACACAAGAGCACATAACGACACAAGAAAACTACAATATTAAAAGTAAACAGCGCAACATTGGGTACCGTTCATACCTTACGTATCCCAGATGTTGTGATCTTTCACTCCCCGACCCACTCCATCCTATATATATATATATATATATATATATATATATATATATATATATATATATATATATACTTTTAATATTGTAGTTTTTTATGTGTTCTTGTGTTCTATGATGAGCATAATTACTCAGATACATTTTTCTCGGTTCAGCTATTGTGTCGTTGCATTGTCATTCCAGCATAATAAAGAAAAGCATGTAGGAGGTACTGCAACAAGCGGAGGGGGCAGCAAATACCCATTTTACCCCTGGATCTACCACTGAGAGGGAGAGGGGAGAGGAATTATATATATATATATATATATATATATATATATATATATATATATATATATATATATATATATATACATAACGGGGGTAAAAGGAATATGTCCCTCCCCAAACGAAAAAGCCTGGGACAAAACTCTCTTTTCCCCAAAAGCTGTGGACCTCTTTTTTCCCAGATTCGTTTTTAGTTTAAACCCGCGCCCCACCGGGGGTCCGGCGCCACCTTCGCCCCACCGGGGGGCCATCGATGGCCCCCCCTCTAACTCCGAAAATATGGGCGTTAGCGCAAATCTGCAAAGTGCAATAGAAAGCTCGCGTGAATTCAGTAAGAAATTACTTCGCATGTTCTAGTGCTCAGGTCAATGGTTTGACCTCCAGAGGTCAAATTAGGTCAAGATCGGCTATTTTCACTCAAATATGCAATGATTAAAGCAAACTGGGCATAACTCTTATGCCATTAGAGCTATTGAGACCTGGTAAAGTACATTTGATAGCAAATTGCCAGTACTTTTTTCTGCTATGCGGAACGTAAAGACCTCCCGCCAGTGGTTTGACCACCAGAGGTCACCTCGTGACCTAATATGACCTGAGGTCACGAAAGGTCAAAAAGTGACCTTGCCGTATATCAAATGAAAGCCAGTGACAAGACAAACAAGATGGTGTTTGTTTCACCGCTCTAGCTCAATTAGGTCAAAAGTTATTGTCAAAATACTGTTTTTGACCTCTGGTGACCTTGGATGACCTTGAAAAAGTCAAAGGGCAAATATGACCCCTGGGATCCGTGAAAGGGTGTCCAAAAACGTCGTTCTGAGCAGTCTGAGTATTTTCAATCATTTTTGTGGCTTTTATATCATGAAATAGGTTTTCCCCATGCTTTTCCAATGGGAGAGGTCGCCTCGTGACCTGACCTCAGGGCACGAAATCAAAAAATCCCGGATATACACCTTGTAGACCCTAGAGGGGTCATGAAGTGTAGGAAGTTTCAAATCGATCGACTTTGAAATGTAGCTCTTACAGAGCTCTAAAGGTGAAGTGAGGTGACCTTGGTTGACCTCGTCTGGTGACCTGACCTTGGGTGACCCGGGGTAAAAATTTCAGGGATGATGGGAAAATGATGCAGTGAGAGGTAGAGCCCTCAACCGCGGTGCTGCTCCTCGTCGTTTTTCTGCTATCCCGGAAAAACCTTAGGGGGGGCCATCGATGGCCCCCTTCGGTGGGGCGAGGGTTAAAAGCAGGGTTTGGTGCTCCACTCTCAACTTTAATCACTTTAACCCTTCGTTCCTGAATTAATTTTTTGCTAGGATTTCTAATTCCTTTTACAAAATATTTGCTTGGGTCAGTCATTAACAGTGCCATCCCCCATTTTTACCTCCGACCCCCTCCCTCCCAAAATTTGATTTTGAGGTGGTCGAGATCTCGACCACTAGGAGGATATCCGTCAGTTAGGTTTGTATGCCCACTTGCCATTGATTGCATGTGCTGGTCTTCTCTAACGGTACTGAAATAATTCCACAAGCATACAGATACGGTTTAGTTCATTATTGAGCCTTAAATGAATGGCAAGCATCATAAAATGTGCGGACGTGCTGACGACAGGACTGACCAAACTTGATTTGCACCTGTCAGCTACTCAATTTAAAAGAGGGCAGGACCAGTATGCTTTGGAACGGGTCAAATTTTCAACTTTGGAAATAAATATCACAGCAGCTTCCATCCACTATGGACTAAACTCACAAAATCGGTGTCAGGAGCTAAACTCACAAATCCAATGGGTGCAAAAAGCGCACTCTGTGTCCCCCAGGCTTGCTCGTGGCAGGTCTACCTACAACCTTGGGTGCCTCTGCAAGCTGACCCAGGTAGAATTTTATTGGAAACTACCACCACAAAGATCGGAAACCAGGGCTGGAGATCTCTTCCCGACCCAGAAGGTTCCTGGATGGGTTAACGCTGGCACAACAATACAAACCTATGGGGGAAGGGGTAGGGTACAAAACCTATGAGAAACCCGAAATCGAGGAGTAGAGTAGAGGAGACGTAATTGAGGTATCCATAATATATGGTTTTTTCAGCCTAAGTCACGAGCACACATAGAAGGAATAGGAAGCTTCGCAAACCAAACAGTACCTAACTCATCATGACTGCTGTAAATGATGTATGTACCAGCCTGTTGAGGAAGGGGTCCTGACCTCCAACTCCCCCCTCTCCCTCCCATGTCGGAAACACCACTTCTTTCCTCTGGCTGAAGCGCGGTAGCTATTGACATGCTGATCCTGCTGATCTGTGCCTCCCATTGTCTCGTATTTTTGAACATAATTTAGCCTTTGCAGTTGGGTTCACCCTTGGTCCTGTTTTGAGTATCGGTCAACAGAGGCTACCGAACCTTAAACGAAAGCAGTAGAGGAGACGATATGGTCGATACGTTGTTGTCCTTCCAGCTTACCATTTCCACAGCACAACTGTTTCTAGATGTAGCCAAAGCTGCGGTGAATGAGCCACGTTCTGCCTCCCTTTATAGTTTCCACTAAGGTGAGCTTGCATTCCTTCGGAAACCGGTCCCACCGTATCGTCCCCTTGATTTCGAATCCTCGTATCTTCAGTTCGCACAGCAGATCAAGCAGGGTGAAGCTGCTGTCGAAGGTGAGGTGGTATGGAATTAGTTTCTTCCCCTCCAGCAGCCTGTTGAGCGACACAAGCACTGTGGTAGCATTCTTTCCGAACTCGGCGACGAGATCTGCATCATATATTCCTTTGCATCCCTGGTAGAGATCAAACGCCACAATGTATCATTGCCTGCTTCAAGCAGAAAACTTCGTACCCGAATCTTACAGGTAGGGTGATGTTGTTGGACGAAGTGTTCCAGCAATTTCTTATGGATGCGATCAGCCCGAGGACATAGCTTGGAGTAGCGGTCACTCATGTCTAGCTTTGTGTTGTCCTGGAAGTGCAGGAATTGCATGTACGACTCAAAGCGGTTCTTCCACATCGCAGACTTGATGATTGCCGGGGGAGGGGACGGCTCTCCTCAAATTGGAAGCCAGGTAGGGACATCCCCGAAGTTGTGGGCCTCGAGCCATATTTTTACATTATTTGCCCTTTGTAAGATTTTCCCCCTAAGATGCTTACGCAAAGTCTTGGTTTGCAGCCTCTCTAATGCCCTTCGATCTTTGAGTTTTGGGTTCGCTTCCCACCCCTTCCCTCTCCCCCGATCATAGCAAAATCGTAGTCCGCTCCCCTCGGGACATATCCGTGGCGACGCCCCTGAACCTAGGAAGGGGAGGGGTCATCACGGCCCAAATATTATCGCAGAGGAGCATGTACTCCCGTCGTAGGAAGAGGGTTGGGGTGGAAAGCGAATTTTCATAAGTGCGCCGATGACGTTTCAGGTGGGCGGAACTTCGACGAAGGGAGAGAGGGATCACCTGCCTCCAGTGGCGGTTCCAGGATTTCATTTTTGGAGGGGCTTGGGATTTTGAGCCTTTCCTACCAGTGCCTCTTATCGACCCCCGGCTATGTATTTACCATAGGTACTCTAAATTCCGGGAGGGGGGTTAGCCCCCAGCCCCCTTGCATCCCCACTGCCTGCCCCTTTCGCCCCCCCTACGTTTGCCTATGTCAAAATGTTCAAAACTGGGCTGTTTTTGCAATACCTGCTCACATTTGGCTCTAAATTTGCCGAATGTCCAAACCAAATTATGACTGAACCAAGTTGACGGATATCCTCCTAGTGGTCGAATACTCGACCACCAAAATTGTTTCGTTTCTAAGTCACGATAAATTGAAGCCCTAGCAAAACAATGAACACTGTTGTTCTGTCTGACTCTCTGGCTACCACATCAAGTAAAAATGAATCAATAATTATGACTTTTGTCTGATAGCCGGAGAGAAACAAATGTAGTCACTTCCCACAAAGGCTGTCGTTAGATATGTCCAGATTTGATATGCCCCCCACTCCCCTCTAAACATGACAGAACAAAATTTTGCAGCTGTGATGATAGCCTGGTCCATCTTTCGTCTGACAACGGAGTTTGGAGAACTCTGCCGAATTTGGAAATATGTGGCGAGCTTAGCCCTGAAGTCTTTTTGGTGGTCGAGATCTCGACCACTAGGAACGAAAGGGTTAAAACCAACACAGCAGACAGATGAACGCGTTTCGACAAAAATTGTCTTCTTCAGCATCTATGGCAGGAGGGATTGGTCTTGGAGAACAAGCACAAACATATTGTGGCGACATCTTTCACCCCGTGACATTTTTTGTCAACTTCTTAGTTTACCCTCAAAAGCTACCGTACAGTTAAACTATGGTAGAATTTTTCACCACGTGGTGTTTTTTCGACTTTGGATTACCCCCCAAACCTCTCTCTCGAACAACACAAAGCTTAACCTACCTTCACCCCGATCAATCTCTCGTGTCTCATCTAAATTTTTCGTCAGGTGAATCCAAGTCAAAGAGTTCTTCAAAATAATGCAAGCCGATCTCCAAACGCAAATACACGAGTTTGAAGCGGCGCAAAAAGAAAGATCTGCCAACCGTTAGAATTCATACTTTCAAAACATGATGTTGTCATTGGGGTTTAAAATGTGCGATCTTGAAATTTTAGTATTTTTTTACCTGAGAAAATAATGTTTTTTGTTACACCATTATGTATGAGCCTATGAGGAAACAGAAATATCTCTTTATATAACATACGATTTTCATCGCATTTGAAACCTCAATCAAATATTCTTCACGCGTGCCTTAGCCTCGGGCTGATGTTGTTATCTATCAGAGGTTATATCAGAAATCAACTGAGTAGGCATTACAATTTTTGCTCATAATGTGGTGTTCCACCTTTATAATGAGTTTTGAACAGAGGTAACAGTTGTGCAGAATGGGTTGAGAAACCACTATTGTATATTTGATTTCACTCAAAGTTCTCTGTATCAATGTTCCACACTCTCTAAAGTTAAAAATAAAAGGTCTTAAGGCCTTAAATCAAACTGTAAAGTAATTACTTGCCTTCTGCCTGCAACCATGTCATTGGTCCTAACTACCCCTAACTACCTACCACTAACCTAACTAGTCCCCTAACTACCTACCACACATTTTACGTGATAAGTGTTAACAATGGCATCGTTGTCCCAACGTTCACATGCTGCGAGATGGCACCTTATCGGCCAGTCTCATTATTACGCACAGTGCTAAGGTCAACCTTAAAAGAGCCATGCTCTGTTTTTAAACCTTTTAGATTGCAGGAAAATCTGTTTTTGTTCTGAAGGATTGAACGTGACGATAAAGAGAAATTTATTAATTTACAGACTTGCTTTGTCTATTAATAACCTTTTTTGAAATTTGTATAATGTAGCCCATTCCTTAAATGGAGTGTTCCACCTCGTTGAAGCTAAAAAAGAGCCGTTTTCTAACAAACAAAAAAATGTTTGCAAATAAGGAAACCACATCCTCTCTGCCTTGAATACTTGGAAAGCTATATTCTTTTTCTAGCAATTTGTGACGTAATCAAAATAAAATGTGGTTCACTTAACATTCGCACTGGAGCAGGCATCGGAGGCCCCCACCTATATTTTCGAGGTGGTGAGGGGAACCGATCTCGACCAAAAAACGCTACTTGTTTACATTTCAGATAGTTCAATTGCGTGTCGATTAGTTGATGAAATAATTAAAAAATCAGAAAATATTTTTTCAGAACTATAGGCTTTCAAAATCAGGCTTATAGTTCGAGATCGGCACAATCACGCGGTCACACCAGTTCGATAGCATTGGAAACCGGTTGGTGACCTTGTAACGCGATATAAACGGGATGATATGTCCAGGTCACCTCACATGAAATTAAACGTCAAGGTCAAAAGTCACAGATCAACATCATGCTAGAATTTTCAAGGCTATTAGCCCTAGTGATTTCGGTCAAATGACGCTATCCAGCATGGCGTACCTATATTATGCGTATGCCATGGCGCCATAGTTAAGATAACTCAATGTAACGGTGTTAAAGGTTAAATGCCTCCAGCAACATATGACACCTATGATCTCATTTGACCTTCAAGATATAACATGGTTCAATAAACATTGTTTATAATGTAGATAACCATAGCCTCCGCACACCCCCAAACGAGCGTTTTCCTACGTCTCTTGACTTTTGCATCTCATGACGGTGGCCTACAAGACCCGCCTTCAGTGCGCGTTAGTGCCAGACCACTCTCCAGTGCCAGTGCGGGTGTTACCCTTTTTATCCCAGGAAGGGAGGGGAGATTCGTATTTGCCCCCTTGAATGCCCCCTTTATGAAATCAAAAACTACCCGTCCGATCTTAAAAACTCAAAGTGGGATCTAATTGTCTCACGTTAAACTAAATAAAAAAGTCAGAGCACCCAGTTATAAGATTGACGCCCTTGATAAGTTGTGTCGTCCAAAATTGGCGCCCATAGGTTCGAATAACGCCCCCTAGGCGGGTACACATGGTGAATATCGAATCCACCCATGCTCGGAGGAGCGCAATTCGGTCATGGACAGGGTTAGTTCGACGGAAGGTGAGATGAAACTGAGGCGCCCACCTCTTTTGCATTTCCCCTGAATCCGCCCATGGTTCATGAACGGTCTTATCCCGCTGCCACGCTGCTTTTGCTTTTCATATAGCTCTCTCTCTCTCCCTCCCTCTCCCTCCCTCTCCCTCTCTCTCTCTCTCTCTCTCTCTCTCTCTCTCCCCAATAAACATCTTAGTTCGGTATTAGTAATTTTCAAACAAAGGAAAGCCCAGAAAGAAACGTGATACGAAAGTAAGCAACAAACAAAACTAAAGAAACGAAAAAATAAAATTGAAAAAATAAAAAGAATGAATTAAAAACAAAAGAGCTTTATGCGAAAAAACCAAAAACGTAAAACGAGCAGTGTAGCAAACATGTACCCATTGTCATCTGACGGGCGACGCCATGCACCTGCGACGATGGGATTTTGAACAATTTAGGTCGTATACTGCTTGTTCTTGCATTTCACACATGTTTCGCGGAGGGCCTTTTTCATAGTTAAATCGATCAAACGGGAAACTCTCGTGTGCTATTTGCCATATATTTGCGATAAGTTGCACCTGTGGATCTGTGGACCAGGGCGTTAAACCAGCTTTTTGCGCATGTATTGGGAATCGTTTACATTTTAGGAACAGTAGGTAAGCTCCAATCGCTAATTGGACCTGTTAATGGGATGGTATGGGTTTCAGTTTGCAGTGGATTTTCCGGCCCAGCTGATGGGATGAGATAGGAGCGGTATGCATTCGGGACGCTGTGTAGCGCTGCTTTTGGAGGTCAGGAAGCAGCCAGTTTCCGGGTCCACCGCATCACCGAGCAGCTGCAGCGTGACAATGCCGGAAAGCAACAGCACAAAACGGCTGACGAAACCGCGGGCTGATCCACGTTGGGAAAATTTGATTTTTTTCCGCCTTTAACTGGAACTTTTGGAAAGCTCAGAATTTGATAGTTTGACCCCCTCAGATCAAGTTTTTTTCGAACCCCTCTTTTACTACATTGGGTAGTTCCTCAAATTTTCTGTATCAAAAATGGTATAAGGTTCGACTCCACCGAGTCTCTCTTGCAGTGATACAGCATCTGATAGAAGAACCTGAGCGACCTCCGTAAAACACCAAAATCTTAGTGCAAACCAGAAAATTTTGTACAATTCTTTAATGTCAATGTTTTAATACTGCTGTTTCTAGTACAAATACAAGCCTAGGAGTTCTTTTGATGTTTTAAGATTTTATATGAACTGCTGGTACTAAGGAATTATGAAGTCAAGAGCGTGATAATAAGCCCGTCCCCGAAAATCAGGTTACAAAAGTCTAGAGCGAGTTGCATTTCCCCTTTTCATTACGCGCATTGACGGGGGTCTGAGCCACTTTCGCTTTGACGGGGGCACGGGTACACGCCCCCTAAGATCTCAAAACCAGGCTAGATAGTGAAAAACAGTAAATGGCGTTGGGTAGCCCATCCACTTCTCTATCTAAAATATTTGGACCATTTTTTGTCAGGACACATCTCAGGTCACTAGAGGTCAAAACATGCCGTCACAGGGATAACATGTAAATTAAAGTTTTCGATCATTACATCTGAACAAAAAAAAACAGAACAAAACAATTTAAACCCTTCGTATCCTCGCAGCAAGCAGAATTGAATGGTATATAATATGACCTTGCTAGGTCAAACATGAAATTTTACCTGACTGAGGTCAGGTCAAGGTCAAACTAGGTAAAATGCATATTATTAGAACCGCAAGGACACGACAAATCTAATTAACCCATTAACGCCCGCACCTACTTCCAGCTTTCAAATTGGCAAAACAAATGTTTTCCCATGTTTAGAATATGCCCAATAAGATGTCCCGAAAGTTTTAAATCGATACCACTTTTAGATGCTGAGATATGACACCGGACAAAAATGACCCGCTGGGCGTTTGGGACATCGGCTGGCACTGCGCGGCCGGCTTCCGGGCGGCGCAGTCACCGCACTCAGCGGCCCAATGCGCATCGCTTTTACTGCAGTTTTGTGAAGTGTTTTTATTTGCTCTTGTATATTGGCCATAGTAAAATGTTTAGATAGTTTTATGCTCTTAAGGTTTAATTAAAGACAACACTAACTGCATTTGCAAATAGTATACAATAGTGGTTAACCTAGACTGATGATTTGCGGGGATAGACTAAAATTGTGAACATCATAGTATTTTAAAAAATTTTTGAATATCAAAGGTTTTTGGAATCCGTTTCTCTTGTCTCTACCCCCTTCCTCCTCCGCCTCCCAGACTTTGTGACTGATGCTCACTAAGCTTTTAACGAGAAATCGTAATATTCAGCATAGAGATGAAAAGTTTTGAAAACTCAATCCGTTATGTCCTTCCACCCGGTTTACATTTGCTTGATTAATCTCCAAATCTCCAAACGGGTCCATTTCCATCTTTCCAAGTTTTCTTTGCAGCAAGTAGCGCGCTCCATAGTTGCATCAATGTGAACCTCCTCATTTCCAGGCACGCCACTGGTCATTGTAACGCTGGTCAGCACATCATCTTTCTCATCCTCATGACTAATGTATTTTGTGATGGTATGATGATGATATGCACCTGATCCGCTCCGCTATCTTGCGCACTTAAAACAACTTATTTTGCTTCTTTTCCTGCAAAACATTTGATCTGTGGCATTGCGAACAACTATGCTTTCGATATATTTATGTCTCCATGGCTGGATATTTCTTCTCGATCCAGGAGAGGTTCTGGATGGTTTAACGCTACCACTGCAACCCAAGCCCTAGACAAAGTCCGTGGGAGACAAAAAATCCAAGCGGGTCTTGACCCCTCCTCCTCCCCGGGATGTTCACTCATGGTAGTTTCACTTGACTAGAACCAAGCCGTAATAGTGCTAGTTGCGTTTTAGACAGTAGTTCTAGAACTTCCCATGCTTTCACCCATTTCAAACTGCTCCGGAAGTTTGACACTACACCATCTTGTCAAAACAAACCAGCGTGGCGGCCGCGATAATTTCTAACTCATTTTGTCAGCTGGTCATTGGCTTTCAATCAGTAGTGGACACAAGGGGGCTAGGAAGGCTCAACCCCCCTACCGAAATGTCAGTGTGCCTTAAATGCATTACTGAGGGCTGTTCCGAGGCCATGGAGGGGAGGCTCTAGGTCCCTAACCAGAGGTGCAGAAACTTGCCAACTCGACTACTGGAGTTTGTGACACATTTATGATAGTCGAGGTGCATAAATGTGACAAAATAGCGATCGTGACAGTATGGTTCAAAATCAAACCACACATTTTCGAAATACAGAATGAAGCGTGTAGCGAATATTTTAATTTAGCAACTCTGTCCTTCAATTGCACAGCGTACCATCAGTGCTACAATATTGGTACCGTGTTCAGTTTCTACTAAAACGAGAGACCCCCGCTGCAGAAAACCCGAAAACCGCTGTCACAGTTGCCAGATTTTAACATGCAGCCCAATGGTGCTGATTGTTAGTAGTTGCCAGAAAGTTGTCGCCTAGATGCCCGAAATGTGACAGTCAATTTTTTCAAGAAATACATGATTGTGGGCATATTTAAGGTATTAAAGATAACGCAGATACGTTATCAAGTACTTCTCGTCCATTTTGTCAGGTTAAATAATATTTAAAGTTTGAGTATCTTCGATTTAGCGGTCCCTATTTCTTTGAATTTAGTATCAAGTACGCCTAAAAGCTACTAAGAAAAGTACTAAATGAGTGAAAGAAATAAACCTAGCTTGGCAGCAATTCTACCTAAACTACGCAACAGCGACAAGACAAGTTCGCAATGTTTGTGTGATGTAGAGCCTGCCAAAAAATTTGAACAAGTGGGAAGCTACTTCTGTTGAGGGCATATTTATTAGGTATGTCTGAGATAAGTGCAGGCTAAAACTAGCTGGAATAAATAGTGCTGCCCATGGCTAATCTAAGATGAATGTAGGCTACTTTGATACTGATGCACTTTCACTCATCAAACTTGGTTTTTCATTCCTTAGCTTGCTTGTGCCTTACCTTATTTGTGCCCTAGATCAAGATTGGTTAGGTAGATTTGGAGCTGGAGGAAGTTGGGAGAGTTGGCGCCAGCAACAGACTGGCAACAACAGTAATTCAGGTGAGATTTCATGATCAAATTATCATGTCAATATTGTACAGATAGCAAATGTGTGCCAATGCAGTCCTCCACAAAGTGTTAAAACACACTGGAGAGGGGCCTGGCACTAACATGCACTAGAGGGGGCCTAGTAGATCCCCTTCTCATCTCAGAAAATCACAGAAAATCTCAGAAAGAAAGAGACTTTGAAAAACGCTGGTTGGGGGTGTGTTGCTTACTACCAGTGGTAGTAAGCAACACACAGGACCTGAACTGCCTGGAGTTAAAACAGGATTTTGACTTATACACTGGATCTTTCTTTGATATGAGACTTCCAATACCTCTGTACATATTAGGCCAATAGACATAATTTTACATCTATGCAGGGTAGTTGCCTCAGAGTTTTTACTGCAAGAAGGAACAACCAGGCAGGTGATAATCAGGTGTTGGGGTAAAATCTTAAGCATTTGATCTGGCTATAAAAATGCTACCTAAGGTCCACTTTACCAACACATTTTAGGTAGATCCAAATCCTATGTTGACATTGACATTTTTGTCCCTTTTGTTGATATGTGAGATAGAAGTTCAGTGGGGGTGGGGGGAAGCTGTGATCAGGGTTCCCAATTGTGTGTAGGTGTACGCTCCCATTTATAGATTAGTTCCCAATAATAATTTTCATAATTGCCACATTTAATCATGGGAAATATACCATAATTGGGAACACTCCTTCCAAAAATGGAAACTTCTTCAAAAGGAAATGCATGTCATTGGGGAAACTCCAGTCAGAGTTGCCAATAATAGTTATGATCCCAATACTGAAAACAATGATCCATAATTGGAAATTTTCCTTCCAAAACATAAACATGATCTAAAAATGAAAACAGTTTACTACTTGCATGCGGTAATGGCTTGGTGCTTGAACCTTGTCCGTTGCAAAAGTAAGAGACAGGTAGATGACATTCAGCATATTGGAAATAGTATTCAAGTATAAAATTATTATTTCCAGCTTTGTGTGACAGAGGGGCATACGTCTCATTGAGTTTGTGACAGCCAGTATACTTTCTGCACCTCTGTCCCTAACCCCCCCACCACCCAATGAAGTCCTCAATCCGCTACTGTTCCCTATCCTCTCTATCCACTACACACAATCCATCAAGGGGAAAAGACAAGGCTCTGCTAGCTTAACAGTGAAGTCAGTGCTAAAATTTCGATAAGTTTTCAAAACCCCTGAAAATTGTATTCAATAACGCCTTTACAAAATTCTGGAACCATCTTGCGTGTTTCTGTTAAAAATATGTGATAATCATTCCCAAAACAAGACAGAACCCGAAAACGTTAGGAAGCATTTCATGAACTTCAAAGTTTCCTAAGGTATCGACATTGCACTAAAAATCTTCAGATTTGATGAAAAATATCTAAACTGGCAACCCTGCATTCGCAGGACCCACAATGCCTCCCTTGCCTCTAGGTAACATTATGCACCTAACGCACCAGACGGGAGGACAGGACACACCCTTTTCCTCATTTTCAGCGCCCCGCAGATGTCCGCAACGCCCAGCGGGTCATTTTTGTCCGCTTCATATTTGACGATGTCTCATGGCAAAGCCGTTCAAGAAAATCTTACTGCTTCTTCGCCATCTGACTCCTAGTGGTCTTGGCTTAATGTCAATCATGCAAAACCTTTTCAGCTTTCCATAGTTATTGCGAGATACAAAATTTGCCGGGCTATCTCAGGCTGACCAAAACCTCGCCAAAATAAGTTCCACCGAAATCGTCTCATAAAAACCTAGAATTTTCAAATACATTTTTCCAGCTTATCCACGCTCTGAAACACACATACATATCATAAACATGAAGATCACTTCACTGGTACCGATTCTGCAGCCTGTCAAAGTTAGAGGACAAAAATGACCCGCTCGGCGTTAATGGGTTAAATTAAAATAAAGACTCTACCGCTATCCGTTGATAATTGTTTTCAGTTAAAACTATCTTTTTCATGTATTTCCAATGGAGAGGTCATGGCTCGTACCTGACCTTAGATCATCGATATAAAAAACCGGAAAATATTTTAGAGAACTCGGTGGGGCCACTATGTGATATACGCTTCAATTGGATAAGGTCATCCTGCTCTGACTTATGCTACCTTAAGTTTTGAGGTCAGGTCACTTGACCTGTACCGGTGACCTGACCTGAGATGACCTAACCCTAAAAATTTGAAAAAGTTGTAAAAATGATAAGGGAAAAGGCATACCAAGAACGGCAGTGCTATGCACCGCCATTTTTACGCTACCTCGAAAACCCCCGATGGGGTACCCGCCCCCGTCAATGTGCGTGTTAAACTGCCAGCTCATCGACTTGCATCCATACACATATATTGCCAGTATAGAAAACATACACAAAGCATACACAGCTACGTAAATTAAAACATTGCAGTAATTCCCAAGAAACACATCTGTTATCTCACAGGTGCACTCCCCTCACCCCTCTCGCTTGGCATCATCGTCAGTATTAACACGCGCATTGACGGGGTCTGAGCCACCTTCGCATTGACGGGGCGGGTACCCGCCCCCTAAGATCTCGAGAACCACGGTAGGTAGCGAAAAACGGTAAACGGCGTTGGGCTGCCCATCCACTTCTCCATCGAAAACATTTGAACCATTTTTTGTCAGGTCACATTTAAGGTCACGAGAGGTCAAAACATGCCCGTCATAGGGATAACATGTAAAATTCAGTTTTTCGGGCATTACATCTGAACAAGTAAAGATAGAGCAAAACGACTTGAACTGTATGAATCCTCTTAGCAAACCGAATCGAATGATATATAATTTGACCTTGCTAGGTCAAATCAAGGATTTGACCTGACCTGAGGTCAGGTCAGGGTCAAATTATATAAAATGCATATCATTAGAACCGCAAAGCCCAGGCGAGTCTAATGCAGCTAAAATAAATGCTCTATCACCATCCGTTACTGAGTTATTCCGTAAAAACCATTTTTCCAATGTATTTCCAATGGACAGGTCATGCGTCGTACCTGACCTTAGGTCATCGATATCAAAAATACCGGAACATATTTTAGAGAACTCGGTGGAGCCATTATGTGATATGAGTTTCAATCGGATAAGTTCACCCTGCTCCGACTTATGCTATCTTAAACTTTTTTTAGGTCGGGTCACTTGACCTGTACTGGGACCGACCTGAGATGACCTAACCTTAAAATTTTCACAGAAGTTGTAAAAATGATGAGGAAAAGGTATACCAAGTACGGCGGCGCTACGCGCCGCCGTTTTCTCCCATCTCCGAAAAACCCGAGGGGGCGGGTACCCGCCCCCCGTCAATGCGCGTGTTAATTATCCTATCAGACATCACTCATTTGCAGCCGCTGAAATGGTGGGACATGAATGGTGAAATGAATATAATAATAAAAAAGGTTAATGGAGAAATAAAAAATTAAATAACGTAAAATAAAGACGGGGATTGGGTGGCGTACAATAGATCGGTACCAGTCATCAATCATCCCAAGGGCACACGTGTTGTGTCCTCAGTTCAGAGGGTTTAAACCTCTAGAAGTCCTCCGGCTTAGAGGACTTCGGTGTGTTTGTGGTCTCTGTTCGAGTGGCCAATTGACGGGGGCTTCTTAAAATAAACAGCATGGACGGCGGATGTGTTTATCTATATTAGAGGATAGAACATGGCGACCAGTATGAGATACACGTGAATTACATTACATTTCAAGTATTTACATACACAATTACATTATTAACTACAAGTTACAGTTGCATTCTTCGCCGCCGCCCCTACTTTCGCTGTTCAAATGGACGGAATACATGCGCCCGCGCCATTTCTGCCGCATCCTGGGCGTCCGCCCATGCCTTTCTCGCAATGGAAGTTTTCATTTAATACATACATGATGGCAGTTGGAGGCAACACCTTTTCAGATGAAAGGCAGGTTGCTCTACTCCCCACTGCCTGGGGCCGGAGGGTCAGAGAATCTTCGCTCCTTACCTGAGACAGCCAAGCTGGATGGGGAATCCGCTGACTACACTATGCGGAGACTAGACGGTCACTTTGCGCCACAAGTCAACCCCATAGCCTCACGCTCAAGTTCCGCCAGCGTGCGTCAGGAGGTAGGGGAGAGCACAGCCAACTACATAGCTGACCTACGGTCCCTCTCCACCTCCTGCCAGTTTGGTTCCCTGACTGATGAAATGATTCGAGACCAGGTGGTAGAGGCTACGGTACACCCCCACCTGCGTGAACGATTCCTTCAGGATCCCAAGCTCACTCTGGAGCAAGTCAGTTCTCTGTCAGAAGCTTATGAACGCTCTCATGAAGAAGCGAGAAGTATGACTGCCCCAATTTCAACTTCAAGTAACCTCGCAGGAAGAATCCTGCACCCAAGCCTTCGCTCAGAGCGTCTGCCTACAGGCAGGCAGGCTAGTTCACATAAGGGATACAGCCCAAAGGTGAAGCCACATTCTGACACTACACGTGCCCCTCCAGGGCCAGGTTTTGTGTGTTATGGGTGCGGAGCCGTTGCTGATCATTATCCTAATGACAGTGCATGTCCAGCAAGAGGCAAGTCATGTGCTAAGTGTGGTAAAGTAAACCACTTTGCCAGAGTGTGTAAATCTACTAAAACTGTAAGACGGTGACATTAATGTCTGTACGTGCTGCTGGCTCACACCTGACCAAAGACGTGAAGGTTCATGGTAAGACTGTGACCTTTGTTGTGGATACAGGTAGCCCTGTTACACTGCTACCATTGGATGTGTGGGGTGGAGACCCCGAGTTTCTTTGTCCCACTGATGTGAAGCTCCACAGTTACCTGGTAACAAACTCTCAGTTCTTGGCATTGCTGATGTGAAAATAGAGGGCTGTACAAAGCCTGTGAAAGTGTACATAGTTCAGAAGGGTGTTCCCCTTATGGGACTTGATTTGATGGAGCTGTTACGTGTCAATGTTGTGGATGGACAAGTGTGTGCTGTGACTCCCCCAGTGCCAGGGTCGAGTTCAGACCAGAGTGCTCCTACAGGGGGAGCCCCTTCTCCCTACAGGGGCAGGGTTACGTAACCAGCCACAGGTACCTCAACCCTGCATCAAAGGGTACATGCATCAGGTGACTGTTGACCCTTCTGTGTGTCCTGTCCAACAGCCTCTGAGACGCCTTCCGTTTGCTGTCAGAGATGAGTTTGCAGCTAAGCTCTCTGAGATGGAGGCTGCAGGGATCATTGAGCGTGTGGATGCCAGTCCCTGGGTATCTCCTGTGGTGGTGGGCGTAAGAAATCTGGTGACATCAGGTTTCTGTTAGACCTTAGACAGGTCAACCAAGCTGTGGTAACTGACGGGTACCCCATACCTCATATGGATGATGTGCTTCATTCCCTACAGGGGAGTTCTGTGTACACTGTTCTTGACCTTAAGGATGCTTATCATCAGGTCGAGCTGCATCCTGATTCGAGAAACCTCGTGCGCTTCGACACATGCAGGCCTGTTTCGTATGACTCGCATACCTCAGGGCCTGTGTAGTTCTGGACCATGCTTCCAGAGGATCATGATGGACATGTTGCAAGGTGTTCCCGGCGTGACTGTGTATCTTGATGATGTGGTAGTGCATGGTTCCTCTCGTAGGAACATGACCAGTCGCTGGCCCAGGTTGAGGCCATCTTCAAAGCGCACAACGACAGGTGAACGAGACTAAGTGTCTTCGAGCTCGGACTGAGATTCCGTTCCTCGGTCTAAGGATCTCTGCAGGACAGCTTGCTGTGGATCCTGAGCGTGTTCGCCCACTGCTTAACATGCCAGATCCCACTTCACAGAAGGAGCTGAAGTCCCTTCTGGTGCTCTGGGCTACTACTCCCGCTTCATTGAGCACTTTTCTGACAAGACAGCCATCCTCAGAGATGCGCTGCTGGCAGAGCACTTTGAGTGGACTACGGTTCTCTCTCAGGCTTTACGCTCTGTGATGAGTGAAATCTCTGCTTCCAAGGGACTTGCTTTCTTCAATCCTTCCCTCCGCACCATTGTGACATCCGATGCCTCCGATATTGGTTGTGGTGCAATCCTTAGCCAGGTAACTGCTTCAGGGATGGAGGAGGTCGTGGCGTACACCTCCAAGAAGTTCACTCCTGCTGAGCTCCGGTACTCAGTCGTGGAAAAGGAGGCTCTCGGCTGTGTCTACGCAGTTGAGAAGTGGAGACCCTTCCTCTGGGAAGGAAGTTCCTCCTCCGTACTGACAATCAGGCACTTACAAGCGTATTTGGCCTGAAAGGCTCTACCCGTGTGGGCCGCCGTATTGCTCGATGGGAGGCTCGACTGCTAGCCTTTAACTTTGATGTTCAACATGTCCGTTCGCAGGACAATGCTGTTGCTGACGGCCTTTCACGGCTCCCAGTCGTTGACAGCTGGGAAGACGATGACAGTGTGGAGATTGCTGCTCTAGGTCTACAGACCGAGCTTTCTGCTGTAACAGAGGATGAGCTTTGCGCTGCCGCTGCCTCTGACCAGGTTCTGTCGCAAGTTCGCGACAGTGTTCTGTCTGGCCGATGGAACCGACGTGACCCACACATGTCGCCCTACTTCCAGGTACGCAATGAGCTTTCTGTTTCAGGCTCTTTGGTATTCCGCGGCGATCAGCTCGTTGCACCAGCTGATCTCCAGCGCCGACTCCTAGACGTGGCACATGAGTGTCATCCCGGTGCTGTGCGTACAAAACAGCGCCTTCGCGCCTGTTACTGGTGGCCAGGTATGGACCGCCAGGTGGAGACTTTGATTCGAAACTGTGCGCTTTGCAACACGCACAGCAAGTCTGCCACTGTTTCTCGCCCCCTGTGCAACAGGTGGACTTACCTGCAGGACCGTGGACCAGGCTGGTGCTGGACGCGATTGGCCCTATGCCTGGACCAGTGTCCGAACGTTACGGTCTGGTGCTAGTCGACGCCTACAGTCGTTGGCCGGAGGTAGCTCTCATGCACGAGGTAACCTCCGCAACCGTTATTAGCTTTCTGGATGCCGTCTTTAGTCGTGAGGGTGTCTGTTCCGCACTGCTCACAGATAACGGCTCAGTGTTCACTTCACATGAGTTCAACAGGTACTGCCAAGTACATGGCATCAAGCTGATGCATAGCTCACCCTACTCTCCACAGACATGCGGTCTTGTGGAACGGCATAATCGCCACGTTAAGGACTCTCTGGAGACCGCCCGTCTCCTGGGAGAGGAGCGCACTTGCTTCTTACGACGCTCCCTACAGGTGTACCGCGCCACTGTTCACCCAGCTACAGGAGTGACACCGTTCAAAGCCATGCGCGGCCGTGATATGCGCACTAGCTGATCGTTCCTGATCCGTGTTCTGTTCAGCCAGACACGATCGCCGCTGGTGTGAAGGAGCACCACGCTCGTTACCAGGGCAAGTACCTCACCAGGTGCAACAGGAGCACCGGTCCGCTTCCTACTTGGCAGCCCGGTGACTGGGTACGTGTCCGTGTCCCCTTCGGAAAAAGCGCCAGTACGGCCCGCCGCTGCAGATTTCTTCGCAGAAGGGCCCGGTGAGCTACAGACTGTCTGATGGACAGCGCGTACACGCGCGCCGACTCTCTCCAGTTCATGGTCAGTGTCTGCACCGGTTTGATCCAGAGCTCGAGGCTGAGCATCGTCCTTGGGTTCCTCCTGTTGGTAGTGATGTCGAGACTCCAGCTGAACATAACCCTGTTCTTGCGCCAGGTGTCCAGCGCCCAGTTCCGGAGCGCCTCCCTCATAGCCCACGTAGAGGTGCGCGTTTGCGTTACGCGCCTGAGCGTTACAGCCCTGAACCGTAGAGTGTTTAGGACTGCTTGTGTGTACTGTCGTGCTATTCACATTTCACTGCGTGTTGAGGGAATGGGGTAGATGTAATATGTTCAGAGGGGGAAGGTGTTGTGTCCTCAGTTCAGAGGGTTTAAACCTCTAGAAGTCCTCCGGCTTAGAGGACTTCGGTGTGTTTGTGGTCTCTGTTCGAGTGGCCAATTGACGGGGCTTCTTAAAATAAACAGCATGGACGGCGGATGTGTTTATCTATCTTAGAGGATAGAACAACACGTCAATTACATCAGGGATTGAAAGCCCACCAACGCACACCACAAGCCGCTGTAGGCGGACCACGTCCGATGCCACCCCAGCGCCATCGAGCGGATGGCACACAAGGATCGTTACTGGCCGAGTGTGGCCAGCTCCCGATAGAGGGCCACGATACTGGCGCGAGGGTACAGCGGCGCCGCCTCTGAGAAGGGGGAAGGGGTAGTGGGCGCAGCCCGTCGTCACCCAGAGGCGACCACGACGGCCACGAAAGACCCAGCAGCATGCACCTGCGAAGCGAAGAGAAAAAGTTAGCCGAGGAGGGAGAGGAAAGAAGCATTTGGCGCCGCGTGAGATGTAGAGAGCGTTCGGTGAGATTTGGGCACTTGGCCTTGATGAGCGTCTTCCTTGCCCCAGTCTATGTACGCCAGGTCGCAAACCTTCGGGGCCGAAAAACTTAACGGATATTGATGAAAATGTGTGCACTTGAAGCACCTGACTAGTGGGGGGGCACCGGGGTACGGTACTCCGTAAGAGATGATCAGTGAGATGACCTTTGGCAAGGCTAGTTGAACAAAAAAACAAATTATTTCGGGAATTGTTTTGTTTTAGCCCGTGGCTTATCAGATTTCCCACCCATATTGCCAGTTTTATTAATGCTTAATAAATTCGTGTCTGGATATTTAAGACCATTTTGCATTCTAGATGCACAAAAATACAGACATGAATGTGTTTTTGGACAGCTCTGAAGTCGCAAAACCGAGATTCGCTCCACATTGTTCTGTACTTTTCTATGTATGTATGTACATACATACATTATGGTGTCTCGCTTTGTGCAAAAGCTTAGATAGGCATGCGGGGAGTTCTGAGTCCCACTTGTTAGTTCATCAGCTTAATCTTTAGGTCCATGTTTTGGTCCCCTGACATACTACCTTTGCTTCTTTTCCTCTACACTCAGTAAAGGTATTTTTTTAGTTTATGTAATGCTAAAAATTATATTTATATTACCTACACTGTAAGTTTCATGTGACCTGCATTCCGAAATTCCGGTGAACTGCCTCCGTTTCCAGTCAGCTTTTGAAGTTCTGGTGCTGTTTTGCCGTTTTTGGAATAGACTCTGACTCATTTTTATCAGAATATCAGAATATCCAACGGAATATCTATTCGCAATTGACGTGTAAATTCTGCTTTTATAAGATTCCTTGAGTACTCTGTAACAATAATGAGAATATTTTTTTCCTCGGAGTAAGGTTTCATATGGAGTCAAATCTCCGAGGCTGGTAGGCAGCGTACGTCAAATTTTACCAGAAAAGGTCATTACTAATCGCTTGCAGGAAGCTACTTTCATCGCTGATGGTGTTTATAATAATACTCGTTATGACCATACGTCCTCCTTCAAATACCAGCTCATGATTTATTCTAATGCCCAGAGCGCTTCTTACCCTGAGTTTTGACAATGAGCTGCTGCAGGAGCCTTATTTCCCGCTCAGCACCATTGCTGGTAACTGCAACACTACGACCAGATTTTTGGACTCGGATGTAGGAGCTGAGTCTGTGCTTCTCTTGTGAGGATCCAGTCTTGCAGTGAAGTCATGCTGTCTCCATTTTACGAAGCATTGTAAAGTAACCACTGGTGAATAGAGGGGGAGGGGGAAAACCGGGAAACCGTCCACCCAAACCACCGATTTTTGCCGATTTTATAAAAGAAAACATATGATTTTCACGACTTTGGGCCCCGTTGTCTCCCCAAGCCTTTGGTCTAGGTTCGACCCTGACAGTGGCCACAACCTTTGGAAGAAGGAATTCACTAGTTTCAAGCTTTTAAGTGGTGTTAAAACTGACCATTATCTGCCAAGTTTTTTATTTATTTTAGTCCTGAATTGATATTGTAAGAGCAAACACATTGATAGGAGCTTTCGACATCAATTCATCCTCAGCTATAGCTGAGGATGACGTGAGGAAGCATAGCACGGAATCACGGAAGCACGGAAGCACGGAAGCATGAGGATGACGTGATGTCGAAGGCTCAGCTAAAGGCGGAGGATGACGTGATGTCGAAAGGTCCTATTAACCCCCAGGGGTGGCCCACCTCCCCACCGGAGGGCCATCGATGGCCCCCTCTAACTCCGAAAATATGGGCGTTAGCGCAAATCTGCAAGTGCAATAGAAAGCTTGCGTGAATTCAGTAAGAAATTACTTCGCATGTTTTAGTGCTCAGGTCAATGGTTTGACCTCCAGAGGTCAAATTAGGTCAAGATCGGCTATTTTCACTCAAATATGCAATGATTAAGCAAACTGGGCATAACTCTTATGTCATTAGAGCTATTGAGGCCTGGTAAAGTACATTTGATAGCAAATTGCCAGTACTTTTCCGCCATGTGGAACGTAAAGACCTCCCGCCAGTGGTTTGACCGCCAGAGGTCGCCTCGTGACCTAATATGACCTGAGGTCACGAAAGGTCACAAAGTACTTGCCGTATATCAAATGAAAGCCAGTGACAAGACAAACACATGGTGTTTGTTTCACCGCTCTAGCTCAATTAGGTCAAATGTTATTGTCAAAATACTGTTTTGACCTCGGTGACTTGGATGACCTGAAAAGTCAAAGGGCAAATATGACCCCTGGAATCCGTGAAAGTGTGTCCAAAACGCTGTTCTGAGCAGTCTGAGTATTTGCAATCATTTTGTGGCTTTTATATCATGAAATAGCTTTTCCCATGCTTTCCAATGGGAGATGTCGCCTCGTGACCGACCTCAGGCACGAAATCAAAAATCCGGATATACACCTTGTAGACCCTGGAGGGGTCATGAAGTGTAGGAAGTTTCAAATCGATCGACTTAAATGTAGCTCTTACAGAGCTCTAAAGGTGAAGTGAGGTGACCTTGGTTGACCTCGTCTGGTGACCTGACCTTGGGTGACCCGGGTAAAAATTTCAGGGATGATGGGAAAATGATGCAGTGAGAGGTAGAGCCCTCAACCGCGGTGCTGCGCCTCGTCGTTTTCTGCTATCCCGGAAAAACCTTAGGGGGCCATCATGGCCCCCGGTGGGGCAGGGTTAATGTATTTATTCTTACAATATTAATTCAGGACTAAAATAAATAAAAAACTTGGCAGATAATAGATAGGTTTAACACCACTTCAAAACTTCTAACTATAATGCTGCTGCCAAAATTGCTCCGCTTACTTACTATAAATGTATTAGTTTACTCGCTTTTGTGCTTAATGTATGTCTACACAAAACATTTTTCCGGCTGGAACTTTCTCCGGGATTGCCTTGGTCTGCTTCTATCTTCCGTCGTTTTTTCGCGGGTCACGTTTTGACCAAAGAGGGTAAATTTCAATTCACTTGCCTCTAAGTAACTTGTATGCTTCTCATTTCAAATGGAGAGGTCGTGGCCCAAATCTGACCCTGGGTCATTAACCCTTGCCCCATCGGGGCCATCGATGGCCCCCCTAAGGTTTGTTCCAGATAGTAGAAAAACGACGGGGCACAGCACCTCAGTTGAGGGCTCTTTCTCTTACCCCATCATTTTCCCATCATCTCTGAAATTTTTTACCCCGGGTCACCCAAGGTCAGGTCATCAGGTCAGGTCAGCAAAGGTCACTTCACCCCAACTTCTGAGCTCTATAAGAACTACATTTCTTTGTCGATCAATTGGAAACTTCCTACACTTTATGACCCCTCCAGGGTTTACACGATGTATATCCGGGATTTTTCGATTTCGTGACCTAAGGTCAGGTCACGAGGGGACCTCTCCCATTGGAAAAGCATGGGGAAAAGTTGTCTTATGATCTAAAAGTCACAAAAATGATTGCAAATGCTCAGTGTGCTCCGAAAAGCGTTCTTGGACACCCTTTCACAGATTCCAAGGGCCATATTTGCCCTTTGACCTTTCGAAGGTCATCCAAGGTCATTAGGGGTCAAAAATAGTATTTTGACAATCACTTTTGACCTAATTAAGCTAGAGCACTAAACCAAACATCATCGTGTATGTCTCGTCACTGGTTTTCATCTGCTATACGTCAAGGTCACTTTCTGACCTTTCGTGGCCTCAGATCATATTAGGTCACGAGGTGACCTCTGGAGGTATAATAATTTTTGGGGCTTATCGACGCACCGACTGCCAGGATCATATGGCGTCGCCCACTCTTTCCCTGTTGGAAGGGTTTCTCGGGAGTCAGCTTGCTCCTTGTTCAGGTAAGCCGCCGGGCCTTGAACCCGGGTCGGCTGCGTGGCAGGCAGCTACGCTGACCACTCCACTACCGCGCCCCCACCTCTGGAGGTCAAACCACTGGCAGGAAGTCATGATGTTCCACATAGCGGAAAAAGGTCTGGCATTTTCCTATCAAATATACTTTACCAGATCTCAATACACTTGACTGCATAATACTTATACTCTAAGTATACTTTTCTTAAGTATTGCATATTTTAGTGAAAATAGCCTATCGTGATCTAACCTGACCTCTGGAGGTACAACTATTAACCTGAGCGATTAAACGTGCGAAGTAATTTCCTACTGAATTCACATGAGCTTTCTAATGACACTTTACAGATTTTTGCTAACCCCCATATTTTCGGAGTTAGAGGGGGCCATCGATGGCCCCGGTGCGTGGGGCGAAGGTGGCGCCAGACCCCTGGTGGGGTGCGGGTTAGCATTAGGAATCCCGTCATTGCAACCTGTGGTACTAGGTGGGCCTATCTTGTGATATGATTATTATAGTAATGTATTAAGCCCATTCTCACCGGTAGCGCTAAAAACATGTCTGTGGGTGAAGTTACTCAACCTGACCTAGTAAACTGACCTAGTATGAACCAAACCTAAAATTTGGGCACAAGTTGTGCAATTAATTGCGAATATGGCAGCGCCTTCCGGCACCCTCGGAAAACACGAGGAGAGGGTTAAGCAGGAAACCCTGCGTAAGCGGTCCCGTATGGCATGTCAGATGTCAAAGGATTAACCCGCCCCAGCGGCATCGATGGCCCCAAGGTTTTCCGGGATAGCAGAAACACGAAGAGGCGCAGCGCCGTGGTTGAGGGCTCTACCTCTCACTGCATCATTTTCTCACAATCCCTGAAATTTTTACCCCGGGTCACCCAAGGTCAGGTCACCAGACGAGGTCAACCAAGGTCACCTCACTTCAACTTTAGAGCTCTGTAAGAGCTACATTTCGAAGTCGATCAATTTGAAACTTCCACACTTCAGACCCTTCCAGGGTCTACAACGTGTATATCCGGGATTTTTCGATTTCGTGCCTGAGGTCAGGTCACGAGGTGACCTCTCCCATTGAAAAGCATGGGAAAAGCTGTCTTATGATCTAAAAGTCACAAAAGCGATTGAAAATGCTCAGCGTGATCAGAAAAGCGTTCTTAGACACCCTTTCACGGATTCCAGGGCCATATTTGCCCTTTGACCTATCCAAGGTCATCCAAGGTCACCAGGGGTCAAAAACAGTATTTTGACAATAACTTTGACCTAATTAAGCTAGACCGCTGAAACAAACACCATCGTGTTTGTCTTGTCACTGGCTTTCATTTGATATACGGTAAGGTCACTTTGACCTTTCGTGACCTCAGGTCATCTTAGGTCACGAGGTGACCTCTGGAGCTCAAACCACTGGCGGGAGGTCCTTACGTTTCACATACCGGAAAAAGGACTACAATTTCCTATCAAATGTACTTACCAGATCTCAATAGCTCTAATGGCATAAGATTTATGCCCAGTTTGCTAAGCATTGCATATTTAGTGAAAATAGCCGATCTTGACCTAATTTGACCTCTGGAGGTCAAACCATTGACCTGAGCACTAAAACATGTGAGTAATTTCTTACTGAATTCACGCGAGCTTCTATTGCACTTCAGATTTGCGCTAACGCCCATATTTTCGGAGTTAGAGGGGGCCATCGATGGCCCCCGGTGGGGCAAGGTGGCGCTGGACCCCGGTGGGGCGCGGGTTAAACTTCCAACTTGATCTCAGGAACTTTCCCAAGAACACTGGGTACCAGGAACTCGAACCGTTTCTTCTTCCCGGACTTCATTGCTTCCAATTTTTGCTCATTTATCGCACTAGAAATGCCAAGGCCCTGAGGTAGTACTTGGACATCGTTCAGCCGTGACAAGGTAAGCAAAAACATGGAATGCATTCAATCTTTCTTACGAAGCAAGTCTGTGGATCAGAGGACATAGGCGGATCCAGGGGGCAAAGGGGGGCACGTGCCCCCCGATCAACCCTAGGCACCCCCTGAAATGGTCACGGGGCCCACCTGAAAGGTAGATGGCGCCCCCCCAGGGTGCGACAGTCGGCGCCCACCGATAGGATTTTGCGCGCACCTGATAGGATTTACCGGTCAAAAGTGGCGCCCCCTGGTCCGGATGGCACCCCCCGGAAGGTGCCCCCTCCTCGATCGGCAATCCTAGATCCGCCTATGTCAGAGGATGGTGGTGCTGCTTGCCGGTAGGGCATAAAGGCAACACCATGATGCAGCACGAATTGCCGCTGCTTTATTCCGAATACAACTTTAGCATTCTTAGAATATTAGATCCAGTGCTTAGCCTTCAAACCCCCTCGGCTTTGTGCTTGGATGCGCACTTAGCAATGTTGTGTGAGGTCAGCCAAAAATTAGGTCAGCTGTCATTTTAACGTGCCGACATTTTAACGGGAAAGCATGTGAATACCCTTGCGTGCCTACAAATGCTTTCTTTATTAAAAATGCACATGCGAACAGGCGGACAGAGTAGCCTTGTCTCACGACGTACGCACGCTACAAAAAGCTCGATCATTTTGCCTTTTGTGGCTGCCTTTAATACAGTGCCACGGGTCATACCGGCCCTCTCGTCCAGAAATCAGGCACTTCCGTTCGTGAACCACGCTCTCCTACACATGGACACTCCTCCTCTCCTCTTCTACACATCACAGAAAATAAATTCATTCGTTGATACGTTGCACCTACGACATTTAGCACAATGCTACCTTTCAAACATCATTGCCTCGACACCTACGCCCATAGATGCTAAATCTACTGATTTTCCCCAGAAACATGGACTAGTCTACAACGAAGCCAGGTATTCTGCCACTCAACAACATGGTTATCGCACTGGGCAAATTAATAGTTTGAAAAACGGTGACGTGAAGAAATCGTGTTCACGTCGCTATGCATTACTGCATGTTCATGGTCCTCTATGCAAAATGAAAGATCATGGACTTATCAGTCTACCAATAATGGCGCTGACAGTCCCTGTAAACGGCCATAAAACATAGTTGATAAAATGTCTCATATACATACACTAACCCATTTGCCGCGGGCGATTGTATCGTACTGAAACACGTTCACCTCACTATCACAGTAGCACGTCGACATCAGAAGTACCTCATCACGTCACAAGATGTCTCTGCGGTCACGCGGAGCTGAGGGCACACTGCAACGTCGCCAGCTGCTCCTCACCGCTGCGGATCCTCTGCTCTATCTCCCGGGTATCCTGAATCAGCCTGGCTTTGGTACGGACGAAGGTGCGATAGCTGTCCAGCTCGTCACTGCTGAGGTAGCGCTCCAGACAGCTATCCACCAGGAGGCGCCGTCGTCGCACCCCCTGCTCCAGCTGCCGCGCCTCCGCCAGCTGCGCGGCCAGCTTCTCTCGCTTACTCGCCAGCTGAGCCTGGGGTATAATACTGAATTGTGAGGAAGCCAGGCTAAAACGACGTGTTCCACTGGGTATAAATCTGGTTAGCTCCATTGCGGCGCAAATTACTAATGGGTTCTATGACATACTTTTACCATAGAAAACTCATCTACCCTTAAAATTTGTTTTTAACGAAATTAAGATTTTACGATTCTGCTAACTCGACCTTACAGTTGTTGCATACAGCTGTTGTAATGAAAGTATCAGAGAATTAGGAAATGCCTATGATAGAATCTATCATCGAATGTGACATAAAAGTTACACGTCCCAAGATAATTTGTTCTCTGCATCGTCACGATCTTTCCCACCTCCTCCTCCTTATTGCAGTCTGAGAGCGAATCCAGCGCCGCCTGGGTTCTGGCCAGCCGACCTTCCAGGCAGAGCAGGAGGCTGGTGATGACCCCCACCTGACGTCACAAAGGTACGCGCGTCACTTCGGCAGGTCAGGACGAGGGGCGGCGCCACCGAACGCCGCCTCTCACAAACGTGCCGGAGCATAACCCAACACCGATGGCGCTAAATGAGCTGTAAGGAATCGCTTCAAAGACGGCTCAGCGCCAGCCATTCACTCGGGCCTAAACAAAAGAATACTAATCAGGCCACCGGCGTTTCTGTTTTACATGACAGTGCCAAAGCGCTGTGGCCGTGATATGACGAAGGTCACCGACTGCACTGTGCCTGCGAGGTTCTCAGTCTTTTGCTGACTCCATGCCTCCGTCCAACGTTCGATGATCTGTAGTCTTATTTTTGGGGGTTGTGTCACCGGTCATGTGACATTACACACAGGTGCGGATGCAGCGTCTCACCCTGCGCTGTGGATTTCGGTCTTTGTGTCCCGTAAGTTCTCAGCCACGTCTCCCAACGGTCGCGTATGACACGTGTATCCATGGAGTGAGTTTCTAAGTACCTTAACTATTCCATGTCGTTTCATTTTGTAGCTCACTTTTTTGTAGAATTGGAGAAATGGCCCGTGCTTTTATCTCATATTATCGTTACTGTGTTTTGCCAATTTTACGTAACTATTTCCGAAATGAGGCCCAGTGATTATTATCCTGACGGGGCAGAGCCAAAACACCGACTCTGCTGGTGATCACTCCTGATATATCCAGCCTGGGCCACTCACCACCGGCGCCTCAGCGATGCTGGTCACCTCAACAAACAGCTCAACAAACGCTAACAGAGCCAGCAGTGTGGATATCCTCACCTGCAAATTAATGCGCTGGCGCATCATCAATCACTGCAATGTGACAGACAATGCCTTCTCAAGTATTTGTGGAGACAGATTACACGAGCAAAAACTAAGAAACAATAAGATGATAGCCTGTCATGGATTATATCACATTACAAGCACTGCAGGTGTCCTCTGCACGGTCATAAGATGGATATGTGCAAAAAATAAGCCGTGGTTGACCATTCCAATCCCCAGCACCCTCCGTCTGGTCGCTTTCAACAGACCATGGACGACATGCAAATGCCACTGACTGCAGGCGGGGACGTCCCGTGCACGGATCACTAACCAACTGATTAGCTGCTCCACCATCGACCGCCACAGGGCGCCATTGATTACCGGCCGATCAACCCCCACCCGTCACGGTGCCGCGTCTGACCTTTCAACAGTCGCGGCCGCCGTCACGTGACTGTCACGTGACTGACCTGCTCGATGGAGACGCGGTACCGTTCCGCCTCGGAGGGCCGCAGCAGCTGCACCACCCGCGCCGTCACTGTCGCGCCACGCGCCGCGTTCGCCGCAGACTCCTCCTCCAGCGAGCGCTGGTCATCACGCAGCAGCGCCAGCTCGGCCACCAGCTGCGAGCACAGCTCCGCCTGCCAGTCGACACTGAACATGACACCGCCGCCAACAGGCCGCCTGCTAGTCAGCCAGCACTGAACATGACACCGCCGCCAACAGGTCGCAAACAGGCCGCCTGCCGGTCAGCGGCACTGAACATGACACCACCGCCAAAAGGCCACCTGCCCGTCAGCCGGCACTGAACATGACACTGCCGCCAACAGGCCGCCTGCGCCGCGGGGTCTCGGTCAGTGTCGTGGAGTGTCGCGCCTACATATAGAATTTCTCCATTAAATCACTTAATCAAGCACTTTGAAAAGTAAACATTCAGCCGGAGAATCATCTCCTTTTGCAGAGATGGGGAGAGACTGTGTTACGTTTCCAGATAGCATTATTACTCAGCTCGACAGGAGAGCCTTTGGCAATTCAGGGGATTTTGCAGAACATCTGAAGCAATAAGAGCCTCCGGTTAAGACACTGGTGCAACAGGAGCCCGGAGATAGCCTGACCCCAGTTGAATGATACCATTCATTTAACTAACGCATTGACTGCACATAAATGGGTTTAAAGAGAGCATATGCTTCCACTCAAGAACTACGCGTTCCACCGCCACAGATTATAAAGTATTTTGAAATAATGTTTGAAGATTTCCAGACTGTCAAAACAGTTAGTAACAAGTAACCAGACATAACACGACAAATGACACTGCAATAGCATTTATCCAGATTTGTGTGACAAAACGGGGTATTTTGGACGTAACTTTGTCACGATCATGTTCTCGGCACCAGCAGGAGCGCTGATTAGAAGTTAATTTGTGAAATATGTATTGATAGTTCCTCGAAACAGAGCTAAGCTCACCAAGTAAGCTGTCTGAGGTCCGCTGCGTTATCCCGTGTCGCAAAAGGAATTATTAAAAGAGGTGCAACATGATAACCAAAGTTCGCTGCCCCCCCTCCAACCGTATCATAATGCATGAGGAATATCCCCCAGAACGAGGACAGACCCGATTGCCCCCTATTTACCGCTGTGCTGCTAGCTGACTGACACAGAAGCACTTCATCACCCCTGGGGAGCTCTCTTAAGGCCACTGTATCGTGGCCACCTCTGACATGAAGGTAAGAGACTGGAAACAAGCCTCACACCGATCAACGGCAGAAGGCAGCTGGAAAAAGACGACGCCTCACTGTCTGATGGGTCGACTGTACATACCTGATCCCAAAGGGCACCTCCTACCCCGAAATTCTACTTTCCACCTCCCCGGATGTCAGCAGTGGTACATTTACGCTGCGATACATCCCGTACCCCACTGACACATTGCACCCCTCTCCATCAGCGCTGCCAAGACGCCCGTATAATCTGAATGGCTCTCCCTACCAAACTGCACCCTCCCAAATCGAAGATCCTGGATCCACTGGCGTCTCACCTGCTTGAGTCGGCGCTCCTCTGCGTCCTGGAGGCCGTCCAGAGCTTCCAGTACGCTGGAGTGGTGCGCCAGCCCCGCCAGCGGGCTGCTCAGAGGGCTGTACACCGGCGACTGTGGGGGACTCAGTCCAGGCCTGCCAGTACAGAGGTTGTGAGAGGCCTCGTCAGCTCATGAGGTCGCCCACACCCCCCTAGCGCAGAGCGGTTGGTTCAGAGGCAGTCAAGCGTAGTGGGTGTGCGGGGAAAGGCTGAGGAACCAAAGAATGATGTTTCAGTGGTTGCTATTTGGGTAGTCTGAAACTTAGAGTCACTGACAGATCACGCCTGGGAAACAGAGAGACTGCAACACCAAAAAAAAGCACGGAAGTTTGATGATTATCCCTTGAAATTTGCAAGGACTGGACCAGATTAAAGCTCCAGTTTCTTCTATTTTGAACTCCGAAAGTTAAAGAGCCGAAAACGAGCATCGAAAGCAGGGTCGAAGAGTCGAACGCGGGTCAAAACAGGGACTCTATTTTGGAGTCGAAAGCGAGAGGCGCGACATGAGTTCCTGCTGCTAGTGAAACAGGATAATATGATACTTAACCGATTACTTCAGCCTTCCTCCCGCTTATTAACGTGGACAGGCTAAATGGAAGTAAATGTGAGAAGTATCGGAGAAACGAAGCGACACATGGTGAAGGTATGTACGAAAACGGGACTCAGGTAGTTAGGTATGTAGAAGGAGGGTGTCCTTCTTTGTGACTAAAAATCAATTATCACAAACTTTGGAAATTTGAAGTTTGTCTATATAAAGATTAAAGGTACGATTTAACAGAACCATGTTATTTTATCGCATTCCACAGTCTGCATGGTAAATTCAACAATTCCTGACCAGGGCTATCACGCAGTGGGCCAAGTCGATGTAAAATATCTCCAACGCTGCATATCTTGGGTTGGCAGAAAACCCGTGGGCTGAGGCACCCAGAAGGGCCGGCGGAACAGAAGAAGCAGTGGCAGTGTTTCCGGCGCGGACTCACGAGGTTGGTGCGGCGGGCCGCGGTGAGGGAGACCTGGCGGGTGAGCCGGTGCCCCGGCGTCTCCACCCTGCCTCAGCGTACGGCATACACAGCGACGACCAGCGGCGCTCCGGCAGGAGACGGCCCCCGCCGGCGTCGGAGGACCCTGAGGAACCGGGCACACCGTCAGCAAAGCATCTCGAACAGCTCCACAGGAGAGCGAGAACTACACAAAGTCGGACCCAAGGCCTTCAAGTTAGAGGTGGAGTCTGCGCACTATTTCGTAAGATGTTACCCTTTGTTTCAAGGAGCAAGCAACAAATAGTTCAAATAGCCTATTTTGCTGCTTTTATTATAACGTTACATATTTTCAGTATAGTACTAAAAACCTCAAAGTATTCTAAAAAATCTATGATTCCAACGAGACGCCCAACCACAACGAATGCGGGGAGCGAAAGAGCAGCAGATCTTACTCGCCATTTACATTTCACATGCTACGGAGTAAATGGGGGCGAGTCGTCCGAGATGAGATTCTCATGAACAAATACTCCTATAAATCAGACGCTGTCACTTTCGACATTCATTTTCTCCCCCTTATTACGCTGCACGGAGAAGAAATCAATGTGAACTACAGCTGGTAGAGATAACCCACGAGACTGGAATGGAAAATACAACTAATAAGTCTTCAACCAGGGGCAGTCGCGGTAGTGAACAAACACCCTCAAGGTTTCTGTGCGATGAAATCGGAAAACCAAACAGATTAAGAAAGAAATGAGCTGCAACGCATTAAAAAGCAGCCACAAGAACACATACGATACATAGGACCGAGACATAACAGCATGACCCTTCACAGCTCCTGTGTTTTCCAGTGTGTTATCCTCGCACCCAAGGTCGCCACTGCACGCGGAGTATCGACACGTTACTAACAGCCCAAGTATTGTCGTGTCACCGTTGCAGCGTTTAAAAGACCTCGTTGATTTCTAGACAGACGCTGACATAAAGCCATTACACAGTGTTTAGGGCGCCGGGCGATGACGTGCGGCTGCTTCGATGGTGCATTGCGCAAGGTCATTGCCATGATCTGAGGTGAAAGGGCAATGCTGCTAGCATGGGAGCTGTTTGCAGTGATAGCAATTGTGTGCTGGCGGCACTGGTAGCATTGGCGCTGAGATTGCAGACTAATTTGGTAACATAGGCGCTCGACTATTGTTGACAGCAGATAAGCGCGTATTTGATGATAATTACAAGGAAAATTTACTCCCTCTCGTATCTATGTAGCATGTGTACGTCACCACTGGGACGGAGGATGCGTGGTTCAGTAGGAAACAAGCTTATTTTATTTTCTTTACTGCTTTGATTCCGAGTCCAAGAGAAGAGTTATCCGTTGAGATCTCTGAAGAGCTATGTTATCCCCAAGTCCCTTAGCACAGGGTAGCAGTTGCAAACCAATATCAGTTGGAGCATCCTTAGACCCCCAAAATTGCCATCCCTGGAATAAGCATGCACATCTGTATTGACCATGCTTCAGTCAGAATTAGAAGCGGAGCCAAGGCTCATCGCGTGGCGGGTCACAGCGTCCGTCTCCCTTGGCAGAGGATCATTTTGTGACATGCTCCCTCCGCAGAGGTTCAGTTCGTGACAGGCCTCATGGCGTTCATCTCCCTCCGCAGGGTCTCAGCCCGTGACAGGTCATAGTGTCCGTCTCCCTCCGCAGAGGCTCAGCTCGCGACAGGCCATAGTGTCCGTCTCCCTCCGCGGAGGCTCAGCCCGTGACGGGCCATAGTGTCCGTCTCCCTCTGCAGACTCCCAGCTCGTGACAGGCCTCACGGCGTCCGTCTCTCTGCGCGGCGGCCGATCTATCACCGAGCGGAGTCACAATAACAATGGAAGGTCGAGCCGTCGCGATAATGGATACCAGACAGTGCGTGAAAAACGGCTGACGCCAACGCCAGCGTCGCCTCCGGCTATAACGCGGCAGGGCAGACGGGACTGTAGGGGTGTATCTATCTCCTTCATGACCGAACGTCCATAGAAAACAGTAGACAGATATTGTGTCTGCTATGTCTCATCCTCTCCCAAAATGCATAACAGTTCAGACTCGTCATAGCTATTCATTTATATTTCCCCACAAAATCCTGCGATTGTCTACTGAGTTGACAAAAACAGAAAAAAACACCCCGTGGCAGTCTCTAAGTGCACATCTCAGTGGACACCTGTTTGCGGGAGTTAGGCGGGTTCTGAGTTAGGAATTCCCGATAGTACACGGTCGAAGCTTAGAATATATATATATATATATATATATATATATATATATATATATCCATTTTCTCAACACATAGAGTACCTTTTGTCATGGCCTATTTAAGAAAAATACGCTCTTATCGGCGTGAAATCACTAGATCGACATTCTAGACCAGGGGTTTTTCATGTTTCCTATCACTGCAGTACTAGAAGGCTTAAAGGCTTATCAATTTTAGTATTTTAAAGCCACCAAACGTCCATTTCAAGGACTTAAATACTACTTTGTGCTACAAGCCAAGCTATATTGCTGTGTTGTGTCCATGCTGACACTATACCACACCGCTTTTGTTACCAGAAACATTCAGACAGGTTCGGATGATAATGAGACAATTAGATGTCAAGCTGAAGACAACCTGAGTCGAACACGGTTTAGAAACGGCAGAAAACTGAGATTGAGCTTGTTTACAGACACTCCGGCGGAGCGGTCCTTCGGCGTCGGAACTTACACCGGAGGAACCGGTCTCAACCAGGAAGAGACCAGTTTCCCTGGACCTGACCAAACTGTGGCCACCACTTAACCACATAAGTTATTTGTCCTAAATCTGTTTTGGCCTGAAAACACGTACTATCGCACCGCCGAAGCAGCACGTCTGCCTTCGTGGAGGCTGCCTGAACCCGGAGATACCGGGACGATTAAATTCTAATCTGGCGCGGACTCCTCACGCTTCCATTCGTTTTCAGACTTTCACGCCGGAGGGAGCAGGGAAATGGAAATGAAAGTGGATCGAAACGTGAAGGAATCTTCACTCTCGAGAGCAAACATTCACTTTACTGACAGAAAAACATGCGAGGGTTTAGAAAACTTCCCACGCTCTGAGATCGAGTCCAAGAAAGGATGACGACTAACTGTCACATGACAGATTGCTAATGAGTCTTAGATAAGCCATAAACATTCTAGATGCCATTAAAATCCTCTATCCAATGCGCTGCGAATAGTTGCTACTTTCCTATGCAATTTGGGTGGCTTCAGACTTAAGCCGCTTTGGAATGATAAAGGTGAAAGACGTTTGAGCAACAGGCATCCCAGCATAGAGACGAACGATATGGAATCCACTGAAGAATGAGTGTAGTCGAAAACAGATAGCTATTTAAACACTGCCAAAACTGTTCACGAAATCGAGCCAGGGCTCATCATCGTGGCCTGCTGATCTGCGCTGTGCAGCTGTATGGTCTCTGCCCTCGCGTTGCAAAACACCTGACAGAGGTCGCCCCCTGTCCCGTTTTAGATCGGCGTCGGGTGCCATAGTAACCGGCGGGGTATCTGTCACCTGGACAGGTAATTAGCGTCAGGACGTTCTGCTCACCGAACATCGCCTCTGACGCCAGAGTTCACCGAGGTGGCCCCCATCCAGCTCAGTCACGGCTGAATCGCAGGTGTGCCTCAACATAAACGCAAAATAACGGCGGAAACTTCCTCACACGCGATTAGACATTCACTGGAATTCAATGACCTCTTTCCAGGGCAAAAATAGCCGAACATTCTGTCTAAAAAATTGTCTTGGTTATCTAAGTCATTAACCCTCGCCCCACCGGCATCGATGGCCCCTAAGGTTTGGGATAGCAGAAAAAGACGAGGCGCAGCGCCGCGGTAGGGCTCTACCTCTCACTGCATCATTTCCCATCATCCCCGAAATTTTTACCCCGGGTCACCAAGGTCAGGTCACCAGACAGGTCAACCAAGGTCACCTCACTTCACCTTTAGAGCTCTGTAAGAGCTACATTTCAAGTCGATCGATTTGAAACTTCCACACTTCATAACCTCTCCAGGGTCTACAAGGTGAATATCCGGGATTTTTCGATTTCGTGCCCTGAGGTCAGGTCACGAGGCGACCTCTCCCATTGGAAAAGCATGGGGAAAAGTGTTTCATGATATAAAGCCACAAAATGATTGCAAATACTCAGACTGCTCAGAACAACGTTTTGGACACCCTTTCACGGATCCCAGGGCCATATTGCCCTTTTACTTTTCCAAGGTCATCCAAGGTCACCAGAGGTCACAAACAGTATTTGACAATAACTTTGACCTAATTGAGCTAGAGCGGTGAAACAAACACCATCGTGTTTGTCTTGTCACTGGCGTTCATTTGATATACGGCAAGGTCACTTTTGACCTTTCGTGACCTCAGGTCATATTAGGTCACGAGGTGACCTCTGGCGGTCAAACCACTGGCGGGAGGTCTTTACGTCCACATAGCGGAAAAGTACTGGCAATTTGCTATCAAATGTACTTTACCAGGCCTCAATAGCTCTAATGACATAAGAGTTATGCCCAGTTTGCTTAATCATTGCATATTTGAGTGAAAATAGCCGATCTTGACCTAATTTGACCTCTGGAGGTCAAACCATTGACCTGAGCACTAAAACATGCGAAGTAATTTCTACGAATTCACGCGAGCTTTCATTGCACTTTGCAGATTTGCGCTAACGCCCATATTTTCGGAGTTAGAGGGGGGCATCGATGGCCCCCGGGGCGAAGGTGGCGCCGGACCCCGGTGGGGCGCGGGTTAACACTGAGAGGTTTGACACTCCCACACCACATCAACGTTAACGTTACCATCGGAGCAGGCTGAAGCCCAAGTGATAATGATGCATGGCGTTCTTAACCCGGCCTCACCAGGGTCCGGCCCACCTTCGTCCCACCGGGGGCCATCATGGCCCCCTCTAACCCGAAAATATGGGTGTTAGCGAAAATCTGCAAAGTGCAATAGAAAGCTCGCGGAATTCAGTAAGAAATTACTTCGCATGTTTAGTGCTCAGGTCAATGGTTTGACCTCCAGAGGTCAAATTAGGTCAAGATCGGCTATTTTCACTCAAATATGCAATGCTTAACAAACTGGGCAAACTCTTATGTCATTAGAGCTATTGAGGCCTGTAAAGACATTTGATAGCAAATGCCAGTACTTCTCCGCTATGTGGAACGAAAGACCTCCCGCCAGTGGTTTGACCGCCAGAGGTCACCTCGTGACCTAATATGACCTGAGGTCACGAAAGGTCAAAAGGACCGCCAACAAATGAAAGCCAGTGACAAGACAAACACGATGGTGTTTGTTTCAGCGCTCTAGTTATTGTCAAAATACTGTTTTGACCTCTGGTGACCTTGGATGACCTTGGAAAAGTCAAAGAAAATATGACCCCTGGGATCCGGAAAGGGTGTCCAAAACGCTGTTCTGAGCAGTCTGAGTATTTGCAATCATTTTGTGGCTTTATATAAGAAATAGCTTTTCCCCATGCTTTCCAATGGGAGAGGTCGCCTCGTGACCTGACCTCAGGGCACGAAATCGAAAAATCCCGGATATACACCTTGTAGACCCTAGATGGGTCATGAAGTGTAGGAAGTTTCAAATCGATCGACTTTGAAATGTAGCTCTTACAGAGCTCTAAAGGTGAAGTGGTGACCTTGGTTGACCTCGTCTGGTGACCTGACCTTGGGTGACCTGGGGTAAAAAATTTCAGGATGATGGAAAATGCTGCAGTGAGAGGTAGAGCCCTCAACCGCGGTGCTGCGCCTCGTCGTTTTTCTGCTATCCCGGAAAACCTTAGGGGGCATCGATGGCCCCCGGTGGGGCGCGAGGGTTAAAACCCCCGAGTCTGGGCTATTCAGCATCTGACAGCAGGAACGATACCGATCAGGCAAACTGCACATGGGGCTTGTCCCAGCGCCCCCGCTAACCTCCTCAAATCTCCTCAGCAGAGATTAAACGCTCTACAGAACTCTACTGTCTAATACTAAGCCAGAAAAGGGCACTCTAATCTTTTGGTATGAAATTTGTAGGACGTAAGAGGAGGTACTTGAACAAGTCCATTGTCTAACGGCCTAGTCACATTCTCTACTGTCTTCACATGACCCTACTCACCGTGACACGATGATGTTACGCCGTTCCAGTGCAGCTCCTGACCCTCCATCGCCTCGGGCAGACGGCGGGGGTCCAGCAGGTCTCGCGCCGACGGTCGGGTGCGCGTCCGCTCCAGGCGCAGCTCTCCGTTAGGACGCTGAGGACCCGTGCGCAGGGCCGGCAGAGACACCCTGCCGTTGGTCATGTGTCCATGTGAAGCATGTGAGCTGGAGGAGAGTTCTGAAACCAGGCTGGTTACGGTCGCTGGCTGAAGAGCGCCAGAGGCGTTCTTTCGCCGGGGTGTTGGGGGCGGGGGAGGCTGCGACGGGGTTACAGCGCTGCTGGCGTCTGCGTCCGTCTCGCCTGAGGGTGCCGACTGGGTCCGCTCCACGACACTGGTGACTGGGCAGAGACTGGAGGACGCTGTCGGCGCCGTCCCGCTGTTGTTGCTGACCTCAGTATGCACAGGTGCTGCTGAAGGTGATGTCGCCGGGGGCGGCGACGGTGCTGAAGGCTCTGAGACAGGTAAACTTCCTCTCCAGTCGGCTCCAGAGACGCTGGAGGCCTCGAGGTCCCAGAGGCTTCTGGTGAGAACGGAGATTCCCGCGATGGTGAGGCCAGGTCTGGGGTTGTGCTGGGCGGGGAAACGTCACGAGGGTCTTCTGCTTGGGAGACAGCCTGGCTGTTGTTCCCTGTAGGTGATTCGTGCGACAATTGATGACAGCGATGTTTTGGACAAGATGCCTGGGAATCACAATCCAGTGTCGATTCTTTTTCGACATTTCCATTAGCATCTAGTCTATTCTTTCTCATATTGTCACACCTGCTCGCTTCCTGGACTCGGGAGTCCTTAGCCTCCTGGCAGCTCCCTGGAACTTCTCCACCGCTGGACGCATGGTTACTTCCCCGCTGGCGTTCTGACGTTCCAGCTCTGCTCACCCCGGACAGTGGGGCAGTTCCTCCACTGGCGGAGTTGTCCTGGGGAACCTCGCCATCCGGCGGTTTCGAGTGCTGCTCCCACTCTCCCAACGTCCACAGCTCACTGGAGAAGATGGCGGACGCCGGACGACGCTCATCTGCCAAGCAAACGCAGGAGAGTCTCAGGAGTGGAACACCAGCTACGAACAAGGCGGAAAAAGCTGTGTAGCGGATAATACTAAACAAAAATATATATATATATATATATATATATATATATATATATATATAAATATAATATATAAATATAAAATAAAAATACAAATATCAAAAAAAAATATAAATATAAAGTAAATTAAAATAATAAAAAGTCTCAAGTCTCTTCCATATATCAGGATATTCTGTCATGCTGACAAAGTTCTAAAACTGAAATAAATCTTTTACGGACATTATAAAAATGTATATGGTTAAAAGCTCTCTTTTCTCCCTTTTTCTCAATCATTTTGTCCTTTTATCTGACTTTTACTACCCGAAATAGCGTGGTGGTTTAGCTCATTTTGAACCCGGTTTCCATTGAAAGTCCTTCCTGTTTCCTCACATCCCTAGCGGAGCGGCAAAACTCGTCAGCTGGGTTCACCAGCTTGCTCTGTCTCAATGTTTTCGTATGCCAATGTCGGCAATTATGCTGCACGTAATATGTGTTTTTAGCGCAGGATCAGTCAGTTTTTAATGCATTCTTCACCATTCTAGAGTTCTAGGAAGGTTGCATTAAACACGAAGTGGATTGACGCTGACAGTTACGTGGTAGCCCAAATGTACCCACACTGCCCACAAACTCAGTGCACAGCGTGGGAATACAGGGTCAGATTACCTGATACAACTAACTGGCGTTTAATTTGGCACGATTTATGGCAAACAGGCTCATTTATCTCGGCGAGGCGGAATACGTTATTCCGGGCTGGAACATACTACCTCACGGTCACCGGGTGTATTTTTGTTGGAGCTGGACTGTGTTGGGCGGACTCGGGGGATTACTCAGACTCTGAATGGCTCTGAGCCAAGCTAAAATTACACACAAACAACGACTCAGATTAGACGATTCTTGCGGAGAAGTGGCGCCGATTATTAAAGCTTAAAATAGCCACACAATTTGTTAGACCCTACCCCAATACTTCACTGCCAAAGTCCCATGGGCACGAACACCAATACACAAACAGAAGAGAAATCTAGTCATGGACATTGCTTCGGACGAAAACAGCACGTGCTAGCTTCAAGCTCTTGATAAAAAGGTCCTTAAGTTGACAGGATGTTTAATAACCTGCCTCCTGGATTCCTGGATGCAAAATGGATCTAATGCACTGGAAATATGTATTCGGGCACAGCCCTTCGTCAGAATCAGGTACGTAAGCGACATGTATGATCACAAATTATTGGCCATAGTTTAGCAAGACCTCGAAGTTCGAAGTCAACTTATAATCATGCTCCTCGCCTCATCACTCCAAAGTATATCAACATAAGAATGCTCTTCTTTGCAGCTCCTGCTTTGACTTATGCATGAAGATTGAAGAAACTTGGGTGTTTTAATTGGCTCCTCACACAGTGGTAAAAACATAACACACTAATTCGTAAAAACCAATATATTTCTAGGACCAATAAAAACAGTTTAACACATTCATTTGAGCTGAAAACGAGGCGATCCCGAAATACCATCGCTTTTAACGAATGAATAATTTTATATTTGCATCAGGTGTGAGGCGGTCATATTAAAGCACCTACATTAGGAATATCTATGAGTTGTAAATAATCATTTTAAAGCCATTGAACTATTTTGATACATATATAAATAATTGAATTAAATTGGTATGCCTCACATTCTGGAAACATTGAAAGGCTTACAAACCTAAATATCAGTCGGACCTCGACTGAACGTCGCGACGGTCCTATCAAGTTTCGATTAAGAGAAACCTTTATCAGGCGCCACAAGGCGGCTTCCGCACATGTATCGTGTAACCCGCTTGGTTGCGTCAGCACCACGAAGACCTCGGCTGTACAACAATGCAACAGCAGCCCGCATTGTTGCGTGTCGTCACCTCACTGTACGGGAATCAAAGCGCCGCTCAGGGAGCGTGCGGGGGGCGCAGGGGCGTGGTCGACCCAGATCAAGGATCGTAACTCGCGCTGGCCAGAGCGCCCGGTCCACTCTGGACGAACTCGGACCCCACGGTGGCGTCGACTCGGGATCCGACCTCAGCGACGCTGAAGACGCAGCACCTCCCGACTGAACGAGCTCGTGAAGTTCGGCGCTCCGTCAGATGGCCCTGCTTCTGGTTCAAACTGGATCAACGACATTCAATTTTGCCTGCGTCTGCAAGCCGCCGCTTTGTGTCGGTGCACCAGCTTCCAGTAGGGAATTTGCATCAGGCCAAAAAAGAACCGGTCATGACCAGTCTCGCATGGAGCGACTGTTACCTCATCCAGCAAACCAGAACAGCCGTTGTCAGAGCCAGTAATATTTAGCATAGTCAGCTGTCCATCACCCAACTCGCCTGGATTGACAGACTTGTTCTGGTGAGGCGGCCATCGTGCGATTGGAGGCCGCCTAACGGGATGATGACACCTTCTGTCAGCACGCGTGGGCGGGGACGGCTGGGAGGCGGGGGGAGGGGGCGGGGAGGGGGGGTAATGAGAGCAGCGGCACAACACTGGGAGCGCCACGCAGGTGAAATGAGAGGGAAAGCGATGGCCATGCGCTGCCCGGCCTCCGCGTGAAATGCATACTAATTCGCTTTCAATCGTCCTGTTTCGGAGCAGAGAGGCCGGAGGATTTACGGCGCGGGTTAAAAGCACGGGGCAGCGAGGTGCCCGTTTCAGGAGGGACGAGAGGGAGGTACGCGTTACAGACGATACAAAACCGAGAGGCTCAGAGCAGGCATGCAATTCATTGCGTGCTTTAAAATGCAGCTGTCTATTGACAGTGGCACAGCCAGTGCCATTCCTACCATTCATATTCGTCACGGTACATGTCCTGAGATGGTTAAGTCTCGGAGGCATCACCTCGAGACATCGTGTAACGGAAAAACCGGCACACGATAACCGTATTGTGGTGAATAAACGACATAGTGTACGCCCATAGCTGTCGGTCAAAAGTCAAACTTCGCACCAAATTCAAAGAAGGGAAGAGGCCGTTGGAATACCGTTGTAACGTTTTCACAACCTTCACCGCAGAACATATCAAGGAAAATGCAATGCAATGGAAGAGTTCCTGGCCTTGCAACAAATAGATGACACTTAGTCATCCTATAAGATGTCCCAACCCAGTGTTCAATTTGAGCTGGCCCTCGGGTCCCGCGTTCAGTGTAGCCTCAGGTCTTGTACAGTGTCAGCGTCGACCAGGGCAAAACAAGCGGTCCTGGATACCCGCCTCTGTACCCACTTGGTGCAGTCGTTCCAGAACCTTGACGCCGCCGCTCTCAACCGATGGTCTGACCATCAATATGCAGTGATGGTGCCAGAGCTGATGACCTTTGAGTTTGAGTCCGCGGCTTCTGCTGGCTCCTCCGACATTATCTGTTGTTGCCAGCTCCGATGGCGCCACTGGGACGTTTGTGGCGCAGATGCCACAGACGGAGAAGACTCTTACTGAGCCGCAGCGGTGTCACACAAGGTCGCTGTAGCCATCTCAGGGCCCCGCCGGCGACAGCAGCCGTAATAGGTGCTTTCTGGAGAGCTGGTGGTGACCCTCACAGGCGCCATGGTTGTTTGCGTTTTAGAGCGATTCGACAAGGCAGGTCATGACATTGTTCACCCATAACTGTAGATTTAAAGGTTAACAATCAGTGGCTGGCAAAAAGTTTGCAGGTAACGGTTTGAACTAAACACGGCAAGCTGTACACGCATTTGCACGGGAACGAGCAGGACATTAGCGCTCTTCTTCAGAACCACATGAACATGAATTGATGCTGCCCTGTATATACTCCGAGAAGCCCATAATTGAAATTTAATTTTACTTATTTAATTTCATTTACCCAAGGCTATCAGCAACAGGTATGTATGAACCCAATTACAGCTGAAGTCAATCAATAACACAGTCTGATTGATGAAATGATTTGTGCAATGTTAAACATTGTTATCGACGGGCATGCAGCCGCAGAAGCGTTCTACCACGCTGGCGTGAGCTGTTGAGGGAGGAACCCGTGGTGACTCCATCTGAATTCTTGGAAATAATTGAGTGTAAGTTTATGATTATAATACAAATAATTGTAATAATGGCCAAGACACTCAGCAGCTCCAGATGGTACGTTTCACCAAATCTCTCCACGTTTCCCGGGATGGCGGCAGATGATATGGTACCACATTCGTGAAACCAGTCGCGATAATGATCTCATTACCTGGACTGGCTTGGCAATTACAATTTTATCGCAGCTTTTACCCACCAGAGACGAAGTTCGACCATGCCGTTCATATAAGCCTGTGGGTTGAATACTGCTTTACCATTTCCCACTTCCGCTGGAGACTGAACTCGACACTCATGTTTTCTTGACAAGCTATCTTTTGATGCATATTTTACCGTTAAAATGCAGGAAAGTGCAGTACACCGTCATGTTTCCTGCTCTAATTACGGATTGCACAGTGTAGAGCTATTTTCACAGCTCAGCAATGAAATTAACACCAGTGGTCGGTATTTCCAGCATGAAAAACACGCATTACCAGCAGCGGTTCACTGCGTGCCTGGGTATAACATTACCTTTGCTGGCTGGTAGTTGGCCCGTGCTGGCCGGCTGGCGCAGGCGCGCCGTTGCCATGGCGACGGCCGGACGGCTGGGGGTGGCACAGGAGGCACTCCTGCCGACGGTGGCTGGCTGGGGTGGCTGCTCGCGGCGCTCCGGTGGCCGCGAGGGCGACAGAGTGCGTCTGTACCGGCCCTCGTGACCCAGCTTCCAGTCACGGCGGTGGGCCATGTAGGAGTCCTTGTGGTAGGTCCTGCCGAACGCAGAGACAAAATGGTCACCGGCTGCTCCTGCCAGAGTAACACCGAAACCCGGACCAGATGATCCAGCCTACTTTTTAAGGTGGAACATTTACAAATTGATGTCAAAACAAGCGATGGCTATTTAAAAGTTCTTGCTGGGGGTTCATCAGGACACAGGACTCTGGTGCTGCTTAGCTCCCACAATGAGCTCAACAGAGTATTTCAAAAAAACCCAGCCTGAGCTCATCCCACCAGGGATGCAACTGATCAATGCAAAAATGGCCACGTTACACAATTTCATAACAAGTGTGTCGGTTCTTTTGAAAACATGTGCGCTTTTTCCCATGATGTATTCTCGTCTGGGCTCTGTCAAAGTCCCAAGGATGAAATAATGGTCAGTTAAAATGCATTTTCTTTTTCTAGAAATATTGAGGGTAAATCTACAATAAAATGTAAGCAGCCACGCTACGTTCTGGCGATACTGGCTAGGAGATCCAGCCAGAGGAAAACAGCGGAGGCCGCTCAGCACCCTAGCCGTACTCCGACGTCTTGAGCTGGAATGGGATACGAATGATCTCTCCGGCAACACTGCAGGGGCTGAGGCGAGGGGTAGTGGACTCCCTGAAACACTGCAGGGGGCTGAGATGAGATGGTGGTGGACTCCTCTGAAACACTGCAGGGAGAGGTGAGGTGGTAGTGGACTCCCGAAACACTACAGGGGCTGAGGTGGTGGTAGTGGACTCCTGAAACACTACAGGGGCTGAGGTGGGGTGGTAGTGGACTCCGAAACACTGCAGGAACTGAGGTGGTGGTAGTGGACTCCTGAAACACTACAGGGGCTGAGGCAGGTGGTGGTGGACTCCCTGAAACACTGCAGGGACTGAGGCGAGGTGGTAGTGGACTCCCATACCACATCGCAGTGCCTTTGCTTCACAGCGGTGTGCGACTGCCGTTTTCACTGCCAGTGTCCACAAGGCCTGTTCTGCGTGCAGGGGTCACACGACCTAGCAGGGAAGCTGCTAGCTGATAGAGCTGCGAGCTAACGGGGCCGCCATCAATGGCACGCCCAAACCCCAGTGGAACCAGCAGGAAGATACACATTGAAAGGAGGAACAGGAAGATACAACAGTTTTCTCAGGTCTCGTTTTTGGGCTGGGTAGCCCTCAGGCTTATGCGCTTTCGCTTTTTCTTGAAAATAGTGCAGCTTTATATTGCTGAGCGATCTACCGTAGGTTTATCTATTGAGCTACCATCCTCGTAAAAACAGAAACTAGAACTATGAGGCAAATTTATTGGACAGGCTACCGATAATATATGATAATGGGCTCCGTAGAAAGGCTTTGGGCACGCAATCATTGGATAGCATGTCCAGAGTGAATTCCAATCAAAACAAAGTCAAACTGGGAAGTTAACGGGCCTCCAAAATAATTCAAGACCGGCGTTTCCGAGGAGACAAGTTACAGGAGCTAAATTGCCTCCAGCTAGTACGAGTTCCAACGACTGACAACAGTAAAAGCATGGTGTCCAAATGACTTTTGCGCTTCCCACACTTGCTGGATGTGAAGGAGAGGCAAGATGGTTCATATGATAACTGAAGTGATTGATTCTATCGTGTTTAAATTTTTAGAATTTTTTTCTGTTTGCCTTCTAATCTTTTATCCACATGGTAACACCCAGTATTTCGAGCTGTCGATGATTTACGAGATATAAGAAACAGTACAGCACGCTGCTCTAAAGACTGGCGACGCTGTTGTTTCGGGCCAGCCTCCAAAGCAAGCAATGTTCAACTTTATTTAGAATACTTAACAGTACCATGCAACAAACAAATGAAGTTCAGAGTAGTCGCCTTTTCCGGGGGTGACCCGAGGTTCGAAACGGTCCGGTGTGGCTGGCACAGCTGATCCACAGGGGGCGCTGGGGCGGTGTTGGCCGCGGGTGACCCAGTCTGGCCACTCTCCAGCCGACCTTCAGACCCGGCCAAATAATACCGCCATTAATCGCGGCGGCGGAGCTCGGCGCGCTGACGGAGCGGCACTGCATGGCGCCCAGAGAGGAGAACCAGCGGGCGAACATTACCGTACCCGCCCAGTACCGCACCACAGGCAGGTAGCACCGTACCCGCCCAGTACCGCACCGCAGGCAGGTAGCACCGTACCCGCCCAGTACCGCACCGCAGGCAGGTAGCACCGTACCCGCCCAGTACCGCACCGCAGGCAGGTAGCACCGTACCCGCCCAGTACCGCACCGCAGGCAGGTAGCACCGCTCCTGCTCAGTACCGCACCACAGGCAGGTAGCACCGCGCCTGCTCAGTACCACACAGGCAGGCATTACTGTACCTGCCCAGTACCGCACCACCAGGCAGATAGCACCGGCCGCTCAGTACCACACAGGAGACAGCACCGTACCCGCCCAGTACCGCACCCAGGCAGGTAGCACCGTACCCGCCCAGTACCGCACCGGCAGGTAGCACCGCGCCTGCTCAGTACCACACAGGCAGACAGCACCGTACCCGCCCAGTACCGCACCACAGGCAGGTAACACCGTACCCGCCAAGTACCACACCAGAGGCAGGTAGCACTGCGCCCACTCAGTACCGCAGAGACAGGCATTACCGTACCCGCCCAGTACCGCACCACAGGCAGATAGCACCACGCCTGCTCAGTACCACAAGGCAGACAGCACCGTACCGCCCAGTACCGCACCGCAGGGTAGCACCGTACCCGCCCAGTACCGCACCACAGGCAGGTAGCACCGCGCCTGCTCAGTACCACACAGACAGGCATTACTGTACCTGCCCAGTACCGCACCACAGGCAGGTAGCACTGCGCCCGCTCAGTACCGCACCAGAGGCTGACATAACCGTACCCGCCCAGTACCGCACCACAGGCAGGTAGCATTGCGCCCGCTCAGTACCACACAGACAGGCATTATTGTACCTGCCCAGTACCGCGCCACAGGCAGATAGCACCGCGCCTGCTCAGTACCACACCAGAGGCTGACATAACCGTACCCGCCCAGCACCGCACCACAGGCAAGTACCACTGCGCCTGCTCAGTACCACACAGGCAGACAGCACCGTACCCGCTCAGTACCGCACCACAGGCAGGTAGCACCGCGCCTGCTCAGTACCACACAGGCAGGCATTACCGTACCCGCCCAGTACCGCACCACAGGCAGGTAGCACCGCGCCTGCTCAGTACCACACCGACAGGCATTACTGTACCTGCCCAGTACCGCACCACATACAGGTAGCACCGCGCCTGCTCAGTACCACATAGGCAGACAGCACCGTACCCGCCCAGTACCACACCACGGCAGGTAGCACCGCGCCTGCTCAGTACCACAAAGGCAGGCATTACTGTATCTGCGAAATACTGCACCATATATATTACCGAACCTAGGGCCTCACCATAGGAATGTATTACTGTGCCACTCGGAGCTACGTCATATGCAGATATTACGCCATCTACCCATGTAAAAACAAAGGCAGACATTACAGCACTAGCTCAGTACCACACATGCAGAATTCAATGCACCTGCTCAGTACCATGCATGCAGAAAGTAATGTATCTGCTCTGTACTACGTATGCAGAAATAATCGTGCCTGCTCAGTACCGCATAGGCACACACTATATTGCCTGTTTAGTATGAAATGAACAGACATTGTACATTTTCAGTGGGTGCACTGGTTTTGCAGTTAGCACGTCTGCTTTCCTCGTGGCTGACCATGGTTCAAGATCAGGCAGAATCCCTGAGCAATGCATAGTGCGATCCCACGGAATCCCTTCTAACAGGGAATATTTCCATTTAATCCTGGTAGTTGTAGAGCCGATAAACTCGAAAAACAATCGCTTTACTTACCCAGTGCAACATGGGCACAAAGTTCGGTACCGCACAGGAATTTAGTCCAATACATTGTGATTGTCAAAGGGGAGTAACTTTAAGGAATACACGAACCCAAGGAGGCAAGGGGGCACTTGCAGTACTGCAAGTGCGTATGTAACGGCGAAACGTCCGAATTTAAGGGGGCATCATGGGTTTTGCAACCCATTTATTTTCAGTCAACGCCATAGGGTTAGTGTAAAATTGTCTGATTTAAGGGGGACACCGTGCCCCGGTGCCCTCCCCCAGTTCTGCTCCCAGTGGGCACTTGACTCCTTCTCATCAAACTCGACGCCCCTTGAAATGGTCATGGCGTTTTCTGAAATGTCGATGGGACGCCTGAAGTGTCGTTTCCCCTAAGATTCGAGTATCAGTGCCTGCGCGATACGCTTTGGCGCCCTCCTGGCCCCAGATGGCCCCATCCTTCAGAACATGTGCCCCACTCCATCTGAAATACTGGGTCTGCCTATGCTTTAAGGACCTATATCTTTTACATACGACCTCTGGTGTGCGTCAATGCGCGCGTGACGGGAGTCCTGATAGATGTAATCTGGACCAGAGGCCAAAGGAGTGCCCAGAGCGTAGCGACGGCTATCCTGAGTTGCGTAAAGATCGCCTCACTGGGGCAGGTTTAATTAAACCGTCGGCTGGCCGCTGGAGCCGGTCTCCTGGGGCGGTCTGGTCCCGAGGGGCGGACCCAGACCCGCGGAGATGCACAGACCGCACCGTACGGGGACCAGACCAGGAGAGCATACCGCACCGCACGGGGGGGGCAGACCGCAGAGATCACAACCCACCACGGAGGGCGGCCCAGACCCGCGGAGATGAACAACCACCGCAGGGGGTGGCGGACCCAGACCCGCGGATATACACAGACCGCATCGCACGGGGGGCGGACCCAGACCCGCGGAGATGAATAGACTGCACTGCACCGGGGGGGAGGCGGACCCAGACCCGCGGAGATTCACAGACCGCACCGCACCGGAGTGGGGCGGACCCAGACCCGCGGAGGTGCACAGACCCCCTGCACGGGGGGCGGGACGGACCCAGACCCGCGGAGGTGCACAGACCCCTGTACCGGGGGAGGCGGACCCAGACCCGTGGAGGTGCACAGACCGCACCGCACCGGAGGTGGGACGGACCTTGACCCGCGGAGGTGCACAGACCCCTGTACCGGGTGTGGGGCGGTGGAAGGGGACAGCGATTTTGAGGGACGGGCCCAAAGCGGCGGAGAGGCACAGGGAGGGGGCGACCTCAGACCTCGGTGAGACCGCTGGCATTCAACGGTGGACTGGCGACTGGCAAAATGCGAATTATCGATAGGGAATACACCCTATTTACTTCCTTCTCAAATCGACCGGATTTCTTTATTAGGGCGATTTTTAACGGTTCGATCATTTCTTTCTTAAAATGGGGCAGTGTGTTGTATATTAACCACTGGGTTTGTTTACCCAGTCCGGAGATAATAATACGAGATCTATAATACAACTACCCCACCACACGTAAACCCTTCGACAACCCATGGCAATTCGATCTGAAAATGGCAAACAAACCAGGAACCTGTCCCTGGATTTGACAGGTCGGTCACACGGTGGAGCTGCTGCAGCTCTCCTGCAGGCTGTCCCAGCATCGCCCAGTGCCGGTGACGAGAGGTGGCACTGTAGCTGCCTCGACAGCGCTTGTGCCGAGGGCTGGCACTGCGCCCGCCCCGGCAGTGCTCTGGACGAGGGCGCACTGGCCCAAGGGGTGGCACTGCGCCTGGCCCGGCAGTGCTCTGTGACGAGGGGCGGCACTGCGCCTGCCCCGGCAGTGCTCTGTGACGAGGGCGGCACTGCGCCTGCCTCGACAGTGTTCTGTGACGAGGGGTGGCACTGCGCCCGGCCCGGCAGTGCTCTGTGACGAGGGGTGGCACTGCGCCTGCCCCGGCAGTGTTCTGTGACGATGGGTGGCACTGCGCCTGGCCCGGCAGTGCTCTGTGCCAAGGGGTGGCACTGCGCCTGGCCCGGCAGTGCTCTGTGACGAGGGGTGGCACTGCGCCTGCCCCGGCAGTGTTCTGTGACGAGGGGTGGCACTGCGCCTGCCCCGGCAGTGCTCTGTGACGAGGGGTGGCACTGCGCCTGGCCCGGCAGTGCTCTGTGCCAAGGGGCGGCACTGCGCCTGCCCCGGCAGTGCTCTGTGACGAGGGGTGGCACTGCGCCTGCCCCGGCAGTGCTCTGTGACGATGGGTGGCACTGCGCCCGGCCCGGCAGTGCTCTGTGACGAGGGTGGCACTGCGCCTGCCCCGGCAGTGCTCTGTGACAAGGGGCGGCACTGCGCCTGCCCCGGCAGTGCTCTGTGACGAGGGGTGGCACTGCGCCTGCCCCGGCAGTGCTCTGTGACAAGGGGTGGCACTGCGCCTGCCCCGGCAGTGCTCTGTGCCGAGGGGTGGCACTGCGCCTGCCCCGACAGTGCTCTGTGACGAGGGGTGGCACTACGCCTGCCCCGGCAGTGCTCTGTGACGATGGGTGGCACTGCGCCTGCCCCGGCAGTGCTCTGTGCCAAGGGGCAGCACTGCGCCTGCCCCGGCAGTGCTCTGTGCCAAGGGGTGGCACTGCGCCTGCCCCGAAAGTGCTCTGTGACGAGGGGCAGCACTGCGCCTGGCCCGGCAGTGTTCTGTGACGAGGGGTGGCACTGCGCCTGGCCCGGCAGTGCTCTGTGACGAGGGCTGGCACTGCGCCTGCCCCGACAGTGCTCTGTGCCAAGGGGCGGCACTGCGCCTGCCCCGGCAGTGCTCAGTGACGAGGGGCGGCACTGCGCCTGGCCCGGCAGCGCCCGGCGCCGGTACCGAGGGGCGGCACTGGTAACACCGTTACAGTGCAGTCGGCCGTCCGCTCCGTTACCGCTACAGCCCACAGTGAAGCGGGCCCGCCCGACCGTAATCACTCGGGTGGCATTGGGCGGACAGACAGCCGGCCCTGCCGCCGCCGCGGCGTGCAGGCCGCACCCCTAACGATGCAAACAAATACTGAAGGGCGACGCAGCACCCCGTGAGTGTTGATCACTGGTGTATGGCTGAATTATATGCGAGGTGTTTTGTGCGTTTTTAAATAAATGGAGATACGTATGATTTCTTACTAGATCATTGACATCGGAAAGACAGTTTTGGGTGCTGAAAAAATGCAGACCTCTGTAAGCCAGGTACATACACTCAGGCTTGCAATCTGTTATGTGGTGAATATAAAATCGTCTCTACAGTTGATACCGCCACAGTGAAAGGTGTAAATACAATCCACTCTCATAATCCAACCAACTATGGCAGTGCAAAAGAACGCAGGCGGCATAAAAACAGGTGTTGGCACTTGACACCGTGGTCGGTGAGGTCGGGTGACGACCTACAACACAGGGGCATGAGTGACACCAACGCAAGCCCAGCAGCCCCTGATGCGGCTGCAGTTTTTACCAGCGATGACAGGCAGTCACATTCGTCATGTTCAGACACCTGGACTGGAGTTGGCAGCACTTCACAGGCGCAGCTGGGACCATCCGGCTGTCAATGGCCTGCGCTTCACCGGCGCCGCTCTCACTTCAACCATCTCGGCCAATTTCATCTCGTCGGCCCCATCTAAAAACGCGCGGCCTAATGGAGTCGCGGGACTGATGGCGGCGATAGAGGTGAATAAGGTACGGTCCTGGTCAGCGCTTGGCTTTTCACCACCTGGCCAACGCGGTGGATAAGGATGTGATGTATATTCTACCCTGCACGTTTAGTTCTTTTGATATATCAGAAGTCTGAATATCAGGAGTCAGGAAGTCCATCAGGTCTTTTGTCACGGTTTTAATTTTACAATAAAAAAATGCGGCAGCATAAAACTAGGGAATAGTTAAATTGTCCAAACCAAGTATTATTAAGTAAATTTGAAGAAGGCTTGATTTCCAAGATTTTGATGAACTGCACGGGCTTAACCTCAGAGTAGCCAAAACCTCGAAATTTTGTTTAGCTTTTGGCCAAGATAAAGTATCAAAATTCATTGCGAAGCTGATATGTGTTTAAATTAATTAAATCCGTTTCAGTTTTTCCCTCCAAATTTGCCCCGAAATGGTAGGAAAGATTTCATCGTTAATTTGAAGCCAGTATTTCTAAAACAGTCATGTTTCTTCTGAAACCCAGCATTATCCACGCCCATTCCCCTGGTTCTATTCAGCAGGTAGGCGATTTTGCTCTGCCGCTCCAACGATCAGCCCACAGTCTCAGCACATTCACTCTGCTCTGCTGCATACATGCTCCTCCTGCACGTAACTCCAGCACCTGCGCCATCTTCACCACCCTCGCTTCCACCGTCCCCACATCCAGCAGCGTCAGCGTCCTCGCTGGCCCGCCTACGGCGCTGCATACGCCCGGAGGCCATTCGCCGGTCCACTGATCACGTGACCGACAGCGCTCCCAGCTGGCGCCTGCTTTCCCGCTGACCTGCTTACCACACGTGTCGGGAGAAGATTAACGCTAGTTACGACGGCTGGATGACTTTCAACGCCGCGACGCGGCCGCACAGCACGCAGATGCGCTCCGGCGCCGATATTTTGGGCTATGAAAATGTGCGCCTCTCTGGAAAGGACAGCGCACGACCCGCCAACCTGGTGCAACGACGATAATTTCGCAGGATGGCGACTGATCCAATCGGATGGATGCGCTGGCATGTCAACAACGTATTGCGGTTCAGCGGTATGCAACAACAAACGAGCCGATGTCCAGAGCCTCCTGCTCTGCAGCTTGCAATATTTACTTCGCTCCTGATGCAACATTCCAGCCTGCACCAATGCACTGCAACGGCTTCTAGTTGACTTAAATGTGTGGGCGTGATCCCCGGCTTAACACGGACACGTTAGTTGTACTTTCAGTAAGCGTTGAGCAAGAACACGTGAACAAATACCTGGAAAATAGTTTAATTCTGGTCTAAGCCAGCACTGGCATTAATAACAGCATCGCCATCACTGTTTTATCTTCTCGGACCTATTCGATGGACCTTTTTTCAACATTAATACGTCGACATGGTCACACACCGGTTCTTTTTGGTGTTTGTTGATGACTTGAGGCTCAACAAGGTTACGTTTGTATCATATGCAGAATGTTGTAGTGTTTTCCGAAAAACGTATGTTCTGAGATTCGATGGCTAAAGAAGTATCTTTAAACTTAAGCAGTGAATTTTGAAGTCCATAGAAAGCTCAGTTTCATGTGGAACACTTAATGAGTATATTATATATTTTTAAAATGGGGAAACGCTTTCAAAACGAAATTCTCATCATCCCCACTTCGCTGCCCTCCTATCAATACCATACTCTCCCAGATAATTCTTTATTATTAAATTTGCCAATCACCTGAGTGAAGGGCACATTGTCGGCTAAGGAGAATTTGCCAGTACTTGCCGGAAAAACTCCACTGAGTCAGTTTCGATAGCCCTATGAACAGTAAACATGCACCCACTCATCCCAGTCAAGTAGTGTAACATGCCTGTTAGTAGTAATCTTAAGTGTCTCTAAATCAGTGGCAGCTTAATCAAAACAATATCATCAGCGGTTCGGTCGGTCACGGCTCTAGGATGCAAGGCACTTGCCCGCTGATGATCACAACAGCAACATGAGCCAGATATTCAGTTTGCAATATATATCGATTCAAGGATATTGCCAAAGCACGACCAAACCATCCTCGTAGCTGAGTTTATTCAGCTTATTTTAATGCTCTTATTTGGAATTCCATCAATCGTACGAACGTAAACACCAAGCATTCAAACCACGCGGGGCGGTATAAATACACTCAACATATACCACGCATACGGCTATAGTGAAACCCACACCCATAAGGATACAGAAAACAGCTAAATAGCAAGGCTCTGCCTCTGCACAGAGGCCACCCCGCTCACCCGCATAACTCCTTATCGCACCCACAGAGTTCACCCGAGGTCACTTCAGCCGCGTTAAACAACGATGCGACACGAAAGGTTAATGCGGGGTCAGGGTGTGAAAAGAGTATCAGCAACAGTTTCTGCGCACTTAAAGCGACAGTCCAAATAAACCGTAGCTCAATAAAGACCCATCACACACTGTTGACTCTCTATCTGCGCGTTTCTCTTGTGCCGCAACGTCGTTTGCGACGTATCTACACCATTGCCACCACTCGGCCGGAGCTACCGCGTCGTTTCAGACGACACCCCATAAGTTTGCAGCTCATTTTCGAGGTGCAGCGTTGCCTTTGCAGCGGCTGTGGCGACGCCACGTGTCACGGGTGTAACTGAGTCGTCGCAGACGTCGCAGCGGCCCTGCAGCTGCCGACGTCGCTTCGCTGCCTGCGGCGCGCAAACGGCCGGGTCCAGCAGCAATATGCGTTGTCGGGTTTGGAAATATATTAGATTGAAAAATAGAAGTGCTTGTGGAACGTTTGTCACGTGAATTTGCGTAATAAATGTAAGGATTGAACATACAGGTCTACTATAGCACCTCTATGAGATATCTCATGAAAAAATCAACAGACTTGAATTCTCCAAACTCCATTTTGTGAGTCGAAACGATTTAGTATTTCCGGCTACCTTCTTTCTTAAAATAAACGGACTATACCCAATCTAAGGACACGTCTTTCAATAAGCGAAGGAGCCTGGCGCCGGGTGAACGTCAGTGGCTGAAACTGAACGACACTAGACAGAGAAAATGCCGAGGCGTGTTTACGTGGGAACATGCTTGGTATGTGGCCTGGAGAAACGGTCACGATTTGGAGACAAACTTTGGCAATCTTCACTCCAGGGGTAGCATTTTAGGCAGCGGAGCAGGGAGAGGACGCCAAAATCTGCTATCGTGGGAATGTGGCCAGTGGGTGGTGCGGGCAGCCATAACGAAACATCCTGTATTTCAACACAGGCTCTTCCACAATAAAAATTCCATAATTTCACCACGCGGCTATATTCAGAATAATGCAGACACTGACATATGATGATCTCTTGAATCCCATGAATCCCATGAATGCCTTAAAAGGGAATGGCCCACTTTGTCGAAATTCTAAAAAATCAATTAGGAACAAGTGAGTTTTGAAAATCAGGAAACAATACTTTCCCCCCATTTCCATAGGCTAAAACAGAAATATATCCACTTTTCTAACAATTTGTGACGTCATCAAAATAGCAGTTTTAATAATCAGAGAAATCTGACACATTGATTATAGACTCGCTGCAAGGGTCCATTCACAGCGTTTCCACACGGCAAAAATCGCATGCAGGGGCCATTAAAATACATGGTGAACTAATAACAGGACCAGCAACCGATTTGCCGCTGAGGACGTCCGCTCTCATCAACATTATTATATTTGTTCACTTGCCACGGTAGTCATACTCTGGGTCCGCCCGTCCCGTCTCGGTCCTGTTGAGCACTGATGCAAAAACTGAACGATAGATGGCGTTACGGCAACCGTGTATATTCAGCAGATGCACATGCCTCATGTAAAGAAAAATTCGGAGCTGGACTTTTAAACGAAACAAAAATACAATTGATACTTGTTTTGGCAAGTAGGAGGAAGGAAGGATGTAATGTGTGTTGCGGACCATTGGGCGTATTTCGGTCCAATGACGCTCTGCAATGGACGACTACTCGCCCGAAGTTTTCGGTCGACAGGTGTGTTGCATTCCGGTTCACTCGCTAGCATGATATCTTCAGGGTTTGAAATAAGGTCTTCGAGGTTTCAAATAAGACAATAGGCCTCTTTACTTTGAAATTTAAAACTGGTTAGAATTTTATTTATTTTAAACTTAAAACTGAAAATTTCATCCCGAGACCTTGGCGTGAAATCAGTTATGGCAATAGTGGTTTCTCAATACACTCTACAATCCTGCTATCTCAGTTCAAAACCCATTATAAAAGTGGGATACCCCCTTAACTATATACCTAAGCCAGCATTAATGCAGATAAAGTTTTAGTTCTTTAGTTATCAATTCGCACAGCTAAAGAGCAAACCCACAAAGAGTTTGTTCAGGACAAAACGTACACGATCCTAAAGAAAACAATACTCGAGATGCGCTGAGCAAATTCAGTGGTAGGAAGAATACCTCCGAGTACCTAAGATACTACCAGCTTATGCAAGCAATGGTCGGATGACAAGTAACTCGGCCATACAGAACAGACCCCAAGTACTCAAAATCTTCCTTTAAGGAAAATGTTTTCGGACATTTATTTCACCTAATAAATTCAAGTGGTGAAAAATCTGCATCAGTTGTAAATTGCCTGAGCCTTATTTTCAAGTTTGCGCTCGAGAAGACGCAAGCTTCGGCGAGTGAGTATACAAATACCACTAACTTTGAAAATCGCAGGGTGTTACACGCTCGATTACATGCTCTATTGTTCAGGGCCATCGTACAAGTATGTACAGCCCCCTGCAATTGAATCTCTACACACTAGGCTCAGAAGTGTTTGTTATAGTGTGAGCGAACCACTGCTTGCAGAGTCGTAATTCAACATTCAGCTTGTGTGTTTCGGTCCCCAGCTATCGATTACGTACTCACTAATATTCAGCAGCCTTGTGTTTAAGAAACTAATAGCAAAAAACTAAATTGTCACGAGACAGCCATCAAAAATGTTTTTCGCAAGTTATCTTCAAACTACGAATCTAGAACCCTTTTATGGGACAATACCCAAAGCCAAGGGCAAAACACACGTGCTGCATATTTCATCATGACCAAGGGAGCGATAATGGTCCAGAATTTAGACAAAAACTGTCGAGCCTAGTGTATACAGATTCAATTGCAGGGGGCTGTACATTGACTAATAGAGTGCAAGTACCTACCTATCTGAATCTGCACGGGCAGACTAAATGTCAAAGCCACACCAAGCGACATCTGTTGGACCAACTATGAAACAAGCAATGCATTTTTGTGTTGCATAAGTCATTAAGTCATTATATTTAACTCACACAAAAGACTATAATAAGTAAATAGATCGTTATTGGTACTCTTTGTCGCCAAAGTTGATGATATGCACCAATCTAACAGACGGAAAACACATGACTTTGACAACAAGTTACAAAACAGAAAATAAGCCCACCCAAAGCAATGATTACACGGTATGAGGCTTCAGCGCTTTACTGCGCACTCCAACTCCTTTAGTGGGGCAGTGACGGTTCGGTGCTGATCTCATTTCGGCGGCGGTGTTTGGTTCTGCAGAACAGTACAGAGTACGCCCCCTCGGCCCGGTACGGCCACTCCATGGCACACATCGGCTGCAGGGCCTCTGTTTATTGACACTCGGCACTGTCGCCCGGCCGTTCTCCGTATGATGAACTGTCCTCTAACAGCGTGCCAGGAGGGGGGGCGAGTCATGACTCCAGGCCAGCCAAGGGGATCTGGTCCGCGACGCGACCGCGACCGCGACCAGGGGTACATACATACACACTCAGACCGGCTGTGTTGTCAGGGGTGTCTGTCTCATCAGGCATACCGTCAGCGAGTCGCTCACATGATGTTCGATTCTGTAGAAGTTAAACACCCCCACTGCACCCCAATAATTCCTGGAATTTACGCAGAATCTACACGACAAGATAGCTTTTGGGATTTTATCAAATGATGGTAAAAAGCCAAGCGCACATTATCCATGCATTTTCTAAAAAAGTAATGAGCAATGCGGCGTATAAAATTTCACGCCAAAATTAAACAATTTATGTTGTGCACAACGAGAACGATTGAAATTGTTTGCTGCTATATGCAATAGCGGACGTTCTTTTCTATAGCCACAAAGCCGTTGCCTTAAATGCTTATAAGAAGAGCAAACTCAGTCGACGTCACTTCGATATCAAAGTCGCATGATTTTCGCAGAAGTAGGAGTCCAATTTCATTTTCAACAACGAATCGTAAACAAAGCACGCGCATTTCAGTGAAGCTGCAACCAACGGACCCACGCTGTGTGTCCGGCGTTCCACTATGTATGTCCGGCATTGCACTACATTTGTCCGGCATTGCACTACATGTGTCCGGTGTTCCACTACGTATGTCCGGCATTGCACTACGTGTGTCCGGCATTCCACTACGTGTGCCCGACATTGCACTACGTGTGTCCGGCATTGCACTACGTGTGTCCGACATTGCACTAGGCGCCCCAGCTCCGCCACTCTGCCGGCGATGACTTCACACATGCTGAGCGATGTTTACCCCTCGCCTGTCGCCGCCGACATCCGTACTGGTGCTATCGCTATTCGCGACAGGGCAGAAACAGTTGCAATACAAATATAAGAGCTGCTTATGATGACACACATTGCTGCGAGGAGTGTGTCTTTAAACTTGCATTCTGGTTGACGTATGCAGAAAATCAGAATATAGCTATATATTCAGCATATAACTGAAACTTCTAAAGGGTTTTTTTTCTTAAAAATACAAGTGTTACAAAAGAAGCCACTGTAATGCTTCTGCGGCAAGGACCTGCGGCCCGGGGTTTTATTGTAACGATGACAACGCAATGCCAGCAAAGTTGACGGGAGATGTCCAGATTTGCCCCGTGTGCACTCAAGCGCTCATACAAGCCGCTATCTCCCAGCGCGGCGTCAGTGTCAGCTTGTCTACTGCCTATTGTCTAAGTAATCATGGACACCACGACTCTCGCCGACGGCAAACAAGTGAGCAGCCCCCGAAACTCACCTGCTCGACAAGCCGCACACTCCACAGCCAGAAATGTTAGTCATGTTGTTTAGACATCTGTTTGCAAAACTTTCAAATTTTAATTCCCCGTTTGTCCGAAATTCTGCCCATGTTCACATGACGAGTGAAGTGGGGCGGGACCTGGCTGTGCACTCCCCCCCTCCCTCCCCAGTCTACCGTTGCTGACGGCCATTCTGAGCAGCGCTGACAACCCGCTCCAGCAGCGGCGGGCTGCCCGGCCTGCGCGGCGGGACGCCTGTGTATAAGGACCGCGCGCCGACCTGCTGCGTGTCGGGCACCCCCACCAGAGCCATAGCGGGACGCGGCCACATTCATGAGAGAGGGCCGCCGGCCTCCGCGCCGTGCAGGTCGCGGCACCAGCCCTGCACAGCTGCCGGCTGCAGCGCACTGCCGCGGCAGTGCGCTGACCGAACAGCGTGTCTGCAGGTTCCGCCGGCGGAAAACTACCAGCTCAACACAAACAGTCACAGTCTTCCACTTTCTGACCTTCCGCTCATGCTGTTGTTAAAAGATTAATATTTTTCTTCAGTTTGGTTGAAATGGAACGTTTCCGATGACAAGCGTGTAAACCTGGCGGTCCCGGTAGTGGAAAGAGGGTTGCCATCGGATCATGAGCAAGACTACAAGACTGACATCATCAGATGGTATCCGGGTTTTCTGGGGGCTTAGCCAGTAATCCGAGAAAGGAAAACGTAAGAATGTCCTCTCTGAAAGAGCCTGACGTGGAAAATAACCGGTGCGACTTCTTTGGATGTTAAATGTTCAGCTAACCGGCTAGTGAAACCGGATGATTTTTGTTTAATGCATTTGCATCCCTGGCATCTCTAAACAGTGGAAATGAAAAACAGACACCCAACAGGTTTGCCTTAGTATACCAAGCAAAACGCGTCAGACAAAAAGTGGTAGTAGAGTTCAAGCTTCAGCGGTGACAAGAGGCTTGATATTCGAAGGTGGAAATGAAACTTCAAGCTCAAGGTTGAGTGGCATCACAGTTATAGTAATTGCATTAAACGTCAATCTATGGTTAAAAATTCAATGGTTGTAAACAAAAATTGAAGTGAAAAATGTAATTTTGCAACATACAACGGTTAACTCTTAGATAACTTTTGTCGAAAATACCTACTTAGTCGGATTTTATCAATGGACATCACCAAATATGTACACTGTATAAATGCCCACTAGAAGTACAAACATTTCTAAGCCGCTACTGAGATTTAAGGATACTGCAGCGACTTCTGCTTTGTCACATGACCAACGACTCAATGTATCACATACAGCTCTTATGCGTTAAAACACCAGACTCGCAAAACACTACACAGCAGAGGATTAATCATATAAACAGCGCTGTCGAAGTCCAAACATATGTTTTTATACACTGAACTTTGGAAGCCGGGCAGGTCACGTGTTTCACAGAGCAGAAGTGATCTTTTACGTCCTCTCTTCCCGCACATCCACAATGGTGTCTGTCGATCACAATCTTAGGCTTGGAGTGACGCTGTGAGATAGAAAGGACCATGACCCAGCACCAGTTCAATCCCACCTGGCTCACCAGCAAGGTCAAGCTGTAATTACTGGTCTGCCACTCGTGCAAATAGCACTAGAAAGCCACACATCACGCGAGGACTGCAGAAAACCACTGAACTGAAATTTGAATAGCCTCGTTCCATATCTCAGTTCATCATGTTTGAGCAAACATATAGGATCTTAGCCCAGATTTTTCCTCGCCGTTTTGTACAGAAAAATTGTATATAGATAGCCGGAAAAATATAAATGAAAGGGGCATGCTCAAATTTTCATACTGGGAGGCTGGTTCCCAGGCCCTACAGTGATAACTTTCACGTTTAAAAGCCATCAACACGAGTCTGGGTGCTGTCAAGATCCGATTTACAGTGCACCCCGGCGTTGTGCTCACGCTCGGGAGTATCGCGAATACAAACACCCTGATGTTTGAAACCCTCATCGTCCAATGGCCGCCGCTGTTGCCAAACAGTGTTGCGATAGCCAAACATTTGCTGAAGAATAATTACACTGTGCTGGTGACAGCACTGTCCAGCTCGACAGGACGGTCAAGGTTATTGTTTCAAACAAGACCCGAGCGGGGATGTTTCAACAGCTGCGTTATGTATATGCCTGCTCAACGTTAGCTACACAGTTTCGTCGCAATCAATTTTGCAGTATTATGATCTACCACACGGCATGACCTTCCAGTACTCGTAAAATGCAGGTACAGGTGGGCTCTTCATTATCTAAAATGAATACTTGTGGTACTGCGATCATTTAAGCGTCATTAAAACCTTTCTGAATATATTCTTATCCCATCACTCCAGCAGGAGCATAATGTTTGATATCTGATATTTTAGATAACTTGTACAATATATCCTATGTCATATTTTGGCTTACACTGGGGGGAGGGTGTTTTTACGGCTATGCGGATTGTTTGTAGGCCAAGGACGGCGCGCGGAGCACCACCTTACTTGGCACGCCTTATCATTCATCGATTGCCCAGCTTTTCCAAAAATTATAAGTTTGCGTCATCTCAGGTCAGGTCACAAGACAAGGCTAAATGACCTCACCTCCAAAAAGGTTTCAAGCGTTACCAGTGCAAACAAGTTAATTATGCTACTCTGATGCTCATATCACCACTAGGTCCACAAAGTTGTGCTAATGGGATTTGTCACCTCTATGACATAGGCTTAGGCACGGGCATAACCTCTTCATTGGAAGTGTATGGGGAAAACAGCAATTAGCCAAAGATGGTTCCATTCCTGTAGATACGGCTTATAAGATTTCCTTTTTCTCAAAATTATGGCATCCTAGGCCCCTATCTACAGGGTGTTTCATAAAGAATGATATTTTTGAATTGATCATAATGCGGTTATAAATTGGTTGCTGTGGTATGATTTACATATCAATCAAAAGATGATTTTGGGATATTTACGATTATTCGTATTTTGATAACTGTTTTGATATTTTTGCTAGTAAAAAGTAGTCTTAAAAATGACTTGAAAAATACTGTCTATCTTGCCTTCATCGAAAATGTTCGTAGAAATCACGTGCGTATCACGTGACAAGTATCACGCCAATGGCACTGCAAACATGATATCGTCACTATGGTACGTCTCAGTCCACATGCACATTGCCTCTGGAAATTAATTCTAAAAAAAGCACCTCTCAAGCTTAGGAAAGCTCGGGTCCAAGCAAGCAGTCCCCAATTGGTCCATGTCCCTTGTTCTGCGGTGAACAGTGGGGTCTTTTGCGCTGTGTCCGCCGCATCCAGTCATTCATATGTAAGGTAAACCAATGAGCCATACGGAGCTTGAGCCAAAAACTTTTAACTTGTAATATTACTGAGACTTTTGCTCTTGATGTGCATGCTCACGTGCCATTTGTGTGTGCTGAAGCCTTTTTAGAGTGCTGCAAGTTCTGTTTTCCCAAATATAAGCGGGCATATATTATGTTTCTTGCACCATTTTCCGAGTACATTTAAGACGAAAGAAAACATGTGATGCAAATGAAACATATTTATATAAAAATGTCCTACAATTTACCATTAAAATGAGTGTTTTGTAGTACTTGAAGTATTTGAAGGATTTTTAGTACTTTACTGACCATTTAAAAAATATCATTCTTTCTGAAACACCCTGTAGAACCATATCTGAAGTTTGGACCTCTGACCTCTGATGGGTCATCCGGCACTTCTTAAATACGTTTTCAGACTTGGGTTAATAACTTCAAAGGAAGTGTTCACAGAACTTTCATTTTGATACCAACACGTTTGGGTTGTCATTGCAAGATTGCGAGTTGATTGATGTGCATATTGACTATGTTAGGTCAAATGGTAACCTGGACTTGACTTTCAGCAAAGTCATTTCTATATCTCGATTTATTATGGATATATTATAATTCGTTTTATTTTCCGTAACGAGAGGAATCAAATGACAACTACAAATGTACCTACTCTAACATGATCCAGTCAGACGCTAGAGTTCAAAAATATTCTCTAACCAGTCACCTATGACCGGTCATGACCTCAATATTGACCTGAGTCGAAAAATAACGGTTACAGTTTCTTAACCATGTCTTAGGGGCTATCTAACTGCTCGCGTTCTTGTTTTTACTATCACCCAAATGAGCCAAGATTGACGGGAAGTTTTCCAAAGCCCCCTTCACCCCTCCAATGGGACAAAAGCTGATTGGAGGCGCACTGGGGCGGGGTTTTAAGAACTCGCGGTGTTCGTTTGCTGCAAACACAACAAACCGGACGAGCGGTGGAACCTCGGCGGATCCACAGCTACAGTAGAGCTCCCTCACGTCGTCTTACTTCACTTAGGGAAGACCCACATCGTGCCACCAAAACATCCGTGTGGACCGAGGAATGCCACACTGCATCCGTCTTTTCATATGACGCCGAGGGAAAGTACGCGCTAAAAAGGTTGAAACAGGATGTCATCAAGTAAAACATATTGGTCATTGTTATGGAAGGTATCACGATTCTATTTCCGAAGTGGCTAACATGTATGCTTAAATGTATTTTTTTCTTCCCTCAATAAAAATTATGAGTGATGAGTAATAGAATAAGCTGCACACAACTACTGTCCCACCCCGCAAGATGAATTCACAAATATATGTTTTGGTGAGCGGACATGTGCTTGAATACCACCAGAAAGGCTAGGAGAGCAAGTGTTAAGTGCGTGCTTAATCCCTTTTCTTGTTTTCGTTAAACGTATTTCTTCTTTGCACACCGCTGAACTATTTCTTCCACCACTCCCCTCTTCATGGGCGGATCCAGGGTGGCAAGGGAGGGCACTTTCCCCTCTCAATCGACCCTAGACGCCCCATAAAATGGTCATGCCCCCTTGAAAAGGTCAATGACGTCCTCTTGAAATGTCGCCCCCCCCGAGGATGCGTCTATCGGCGCTCCCACAATAGGATTTAGCGCCCACCTGATAAGTTTTCTCATCCTAAAGTGGCACCCCTAGTCCCGATGGCACCCCTGGCCATGTGCTTCTCCTCCCCGATCGACAATGCTGGATTCGCCCATGCCCCTCTTTGTAGGAGCAATTCAAATGTGTCTGTGTGTTTGTTTTTACTAAATGTGAGCTAACAAGCGGAGGGAACATGAACCTTAAATCCTGTATTTCTTGTTTTTATGGAGGGACTGGTGGAAACAATGTTTGACAACCTCAAACCATTTTTAGGTTGTTGATGGCGCTCTCACTTCGATAGGTATGTTCTTTGCAGCTTCGATAGTTGCTTATCTTTCACATCAATTTTTAGTTCCTATTTCATTTTAAATGGCCCAAGCATATTATGTAAAAGTATCACCACAAGAAACTCAAGCGCTCTGAATTCATGACAAACGTTATCACCCAGTACTTGACCTCGGTCTTTCCCTCCATTCCACTCGCCCCTATTTTCTTAAGAGTTATTCAAGACGACATTAAAATAGACAAAAACACTCACTGTAAGATTGCACTCTTGATCTTATCCATCGTGGGTCGCCGTCGACGTCTGGGCAGAGTGCCGAGACTTTCCATGATTAGTTGTCACTCGGAGTCACAAGGCCACCACGACACGTTCACGGTTACAGCGTTCGTCCAGCAAATCCGAACAGTCCAGACGCTGCAGCACCGCTTTTGATCCGCACGCCTCTCCCCACCGTCCTACTGCCACCGTCGCGTCGACAAGAGTATTCACTTAGCCCGAGAGATCAAGCGGCAACCGCGGCGCCGGCATTCAGTAGTAACAAACAACCGACGCTGCCCGATCCCGGCCGGCCTGACGGCACCGTTACGTGTGCACTGAATGCTAGCTAGTCGAGCAGAACGCTGAAGTTGCAGCCTCTGCGGGACGGAGTTGCTGATGCAGTAGCGACGAGATGCGGCAGTGAAACCACAGCAGCACTGACCGAATGCACCAGTTGGCCGTTGGCCATGCACAAAACTGCGCCAGGAATGGGTGGCATGGTGTTGCATGACCTACAAAACATCAGCTGATGCTCACGGACGACCGTTAGAAATCCCAGTCCTCACTCACCCGGGATATTATAGACTGACTAAAGCAGAAGAAGTTCCATTCTTGGTTGTAGGCCTTGGTACTTAGCCTAACTTCTTGACCGAATAGCACTAATTACTGTGGGTTCGATTCCCACGGCGGGAACCCGCCTTCCGCGTCCCATCTGGCTCAGTGGCAGACATGAGAAAGCTCTCCAACAGCCTTCTCTGCCTTTACTCCCTATTATCAGGCAGGTGTGCTCGTTAGAATCATCAGTAGGATTGGGATAAAAGAAAATGAATCTAAAATGTATTTTCGCATGCACAAAGTGGTTCTCAGATGTGTGATTTGCTATCTATTTGGGGGTGCTCCAGCACCCACACTCCCAATTTCAGCACCCAAAATCCTATTTTGAGCACCCTATATACATGTGCCGCCCCCAACCTCGGCTCATCACCGTTGACCTGATTAATACCGTCCCTGCTTACCCCTGCGACCCTGATTCATGCCAGCCCCGGTTCCCCACTGCCGTCCACGGCCTAGGAAAATGTCAGACCTTTCTTCGCTATGTGGAACATTATCACCTCCCGGCACTGGTTTGACCTCCAGAGGTCACTTCGTGACCTAATATGACCTGAGGTCATGAAAAGTCAGAAAGTGACCTTGCCGTATATGAAATGAAAACTAGTGACAGGACATACGCAATGACGTTTATTTCAGCGCTCCAGCTTAATTAGGTCAAAAGTTATTGTCAAAATACTGTTTTTGACCCCTGGTGATCTTGGATGACCTCGGAGAGGTCAAAGGGAAAATACGGCCCCTGTGATCTGTGAAAGGGTGTCCAAGAACGCTTTTCTAAGCACGCTGAGCATTTGCAATCGTTTTTGTGACTTTTAGATCATAAGACAGCTTTTCCCCATGCTTTTTCGATGGGAGAGGTCACCTCGTGACCTGACCTCAGGTCACGAAATCTAAAAATCTTGGATATTCACGTTTTAGACCCTGACGGGGCCATAAAGTTTAGAAAGTTTCAAATTGATCAACCAAGAAATGTAGCTATTACAGAGCTAAAAATTTGAAGTGAGGTGACCTTGGTTGATCTCGCCTGGTGACCTGACCTTGGGTGACCCGGGGTAAAAAATCAGTGATGGTGGGAAAATGATGGGGTGAGAGATAGAGCCCTCAATCGCGATGCTGGGTCTCGTCGTTTTTCTGCTACCTCGAAAAAAACCTTAGGGGGCCATCGATGGCCCGGTGGGGCGAGGGTTAAGACAAACTTTGACTTCATGATAAATTCGATATCAGTGGTCAAGATGCTTTGTGAGAGATTAGAAGAGTGTAGAAAAAGATTGAGAGTCTCTCTCTCTCTCTCTCTCTCTCTCTCTCTCTTTCTCCAGGAGATGCAGGTCGGAAAGATACGCGACCACCTGCGGCTGTACTGCCCTCCGAACAGCGCCTCCTGCAGCTGTACTGCACCGCCGAACACGGCTGCCTGCGGCTGTACTGCGCCGCCGAACATGGCCGCCTGCGGCTATACTGCACCGCCGAGCCCGGCCGCCTGTGATTGCACTACGCCGCCTAATATGTGGTGGCAAATGTGGATGTCGATGATATTTAGACCCTTCATTTCCTTCATTTCTGAACCAAAGCCTATTCGCACCATGCAGCACCAAGACTTTGTCGTTGAGAAACTAGGCTATTAAAAAACTATGTCGCCCTGCATTGTTTCCCTCTTGCTCACATTAGTCCTCCAGTTTTGATGAAATATCTCAGCACCGCTGGTTCGTCCCTTTCATACAAAGCACGCCACGCCTCGGCAAGTTGCCGAGGATTGCTTCTGTGATCTGCGCCCATCCAAGTGCAGCACATATTTTCAAGATCTTTTTACTAATCACTGGCAATGAGTCAGTGAGAGACGTAGAATTTTGCTAAGTCACCTTGATAAAATTATTTTTTTAAAAATCGAGCAAATGAATAAATATGAAGAGGGAAGGAGATCGGAACCTCAGGAAGCGGGAACATACTCGATGCATTGGCGTGTAGAATTGCATACTTTTAAGGTGTATGAACATCTTTAAATGTCCAAATGTACCTCTAAAAGTTTTAAGCCATATTGGAGTCCGGCTCGCTGGTATGGCTCACGGCAGAGAAGGCGACGGCAAAAAAAGTACTCAACACGTCCTAGAAAAGTGGCCGCACGCAAATATTCATAGTTGTACACGTATGATAGCATTGTTCCGCCCTCCAAAGCAGTTTTACTCTGATGCCGGCTGGCGCCCTCAGCATCAGTAATTCAGGATTACCTGCTACCCACTCCACTATATGTCGCTATAAATTCTACCTTTACTAGGGCCGCTTCTAATGTCAACTTTAATGTGCCAGTATTGCATAGGTTCAGAACCTGAAAGGCTTGTTTAGTTATGTGAAGGTGGCTTCGGTGCCCAACGTCCACGTTAAACGTCCACGTTTCATGGACCTAAGAGTAGTGTTCGCCTTCATACCGCTTGTATTGGTTCCGCCCTGCGATTGGTAAGTTATACACTCGCTTGCCTTGAATCCGCCCCTGCGATGGGTAAGTTACACATTCACTTCCCTTGGATCCGCCCCTGCGATGGGTAAGTTACACACTCACTTCCCTTGGATCCGCCCCCTGCGATGGGTAAGTTACACACTCACTTCCCTTGGATCCGCCCCTGCGATGGGTAAGCTACACACTCACTTCCCTTGGATCCGCCCCTGCGATGGGTAAGTTACACACTCACTTCCCTTGGATCCGCCCCTGCGATGGGTAAGTTACACACTCGCGGTGAATACCGCTGACGACTTGAGGACTACAATGCTGAATGCAACAATACCCCTGTGCGTCAAAACGGTAGGAAATCACTCGACCAGCATGTTATCAATCAGTGTTAGAACCAAACCCGCTTTTGAATAAAAAACCTTGGAGGATCTGAGTAACCCGGAACGGGCGCTGCCAGTCAATAACTACTTCTGTTCAAGGATTGCGAACTGACAGTGCAATTCCAGAAAGCCTGGCATTCACCACGGGTTGAATTATTGATCAAAGAAGTCACCGATCTGGCGTAAGTATTGGGATGCAATGTGAAAGGATTCCAGAGCACATTTATTTTGTAACAATCACTCGGAGTTGGCTAAGATATAACTTGCACGGTTACTCCGACTTCCGCATTTCACGGAAAGCCGAGATGCGACAGATTTGGATCCCGTGTGCAGCATGGCTCCGACCAAAAGCGGTCCAAACTTTTGACGTTGGTTTTTATGTGGCTGGCGTGCCTGCTAAAAGCACACCAAGGGAGATGAATGGGATGGGGCAGTTGACACCCAAATGTGTGGCAAAAGTTGGAAAACCAGACGAAACTGGGGGCTTTCATACGCCGAAGAAGTGATGCCTGGACAAATCTTGAGGCCACATGTCTTTGTAACCACACCATTGTGCCAGTATTTTTATGCGTGTAAATTTCGGTGCACATGCACACTTACGATTTTGACCATCTTTGAATCACATTTTGTGAATGAGTAAATATATTTATTACATTTTCTTGTATACAGTTTTGGTCGAGCTCCTGAATATTTCAATCTCTAGACCAGGTTTGGTCACTTTGGTCTATATTAGACAGGGTAAAGGCGAGAGGGTGTTCACTAATATTACCAAAAAGTGGCACAAAACATGTCTTATCAGGAAGAGAAGCAAACGAAATTATTCTATAAAATAAAAGTCGGAATATTGGCACAAGAACTGCCCACTAATATAAACGTTTTAAACATTTCCCACCAAAATATGTGCAAACCAAAATTGTTTACAAACACGTTTGCATAATGATAAGCATGCAATGAAATAAATTACGAAGACAAATTTGAGTACTCCCTATAGAGTTCAACACTGTGCACAGTTAGCAGCTAAGAATGTTCCCACTTTTTGGGGCGAGGTGGACCACCTGTGCCACGCCTGCCCTCTTGTTACGAATGGGCTGCTGGCCGGCGCTGAGGTGTCAGCCGGGCATCAGTAATCGGACAGGTATTCAACAGGCGGGACATTTATGACGCGGCGGAACATGGGCTGATCCGTGGCGCAGGACATTCCAGTCACTTATATCCTGTCCGCTGTCAGCAGTAATTGCTACCTACGTGGCTGTGGCTTGATGAACATGTGAAGTCCATTCATCGAAATCGTAAAAATTAATAAGTACGGGAAAATTACGTGGATGAAAAATATCTTATATCCAGCATTGCTACACACGGCACGTTTCCCACGCATTATGTCCGGTTCCATCTAATTGCAGTACATGAAGTGCTGGTGATGCTCTTTAACATGACGTGTCACTGGGCTGGTTGACTAATTTAACATGCGCACTGGAGGGGGCCTCAGAGACCCCCCCCAACTGTTTTTCCAAGGTGGCCGGAGGACCGCTTGTAGCCGAAAACAATACTTAGCCACATTCAACAGAATGTTAACACATACGGGGTCTGAGCCACTCCTACGGGGGACCGCCCCAAGATCCGAGAACCACGGTAGGTGCGAAAACGGTAAACGCGTTGGGCGCCCATCCACTTCCATCGAAAACATTGAACCATTTTTTGTCAGGTCACATTTAAGGTCACGAGAGGTCAAAACATGCCCGTCATAGGGATAACATGTAAATTCAGTTTTTCGGCCATGAAATCTGAACAAGTAAAGATAGACAAAACGACTTGAACTATATGAATCCTCTTAGCAAGCCGAATCGAATGATATATAATTTGACCTGCTAGGTCAAATCAAGGATTTGACCCACCTGAGGTCAGGTCAGGGTCAAATTATATAAAATGCATATCATTAGAACCGCAAAGCCCAGGCGAGTCTAATGCAGCTAAAATAAATGCTCTATCACCATCCGTTACTGAGTTATTCCGTAAAACCATTTTTCCCATGTATTTCCAATGGAGAGGTCATGCCTCGTACTTGACCTTAGGTCATCGATATCAAAAATACCGGAACATATTTTAGAGAACTCGGTGGGGCCAGTATGTGATGTGAGTTTCAATCGGATAAGTTCACCCTGCTCCGACTTATGCTATCTTAAACTTTTTTGAGGTCGGGTCACTTGACCTGTACTAGTGACATGACCTGAGATGACCTAACCTTAAAATTTTCACAGAAGTTGTAAAAATGATGAGGAAAAGGTATACCAAGTACAGCGGCGCTACGCGCCGCCGTTTTCTGCTGTCTCCGAAAACGAGGGGGCGGTACCCGCCCCCCGTCAATGCGCGTGTTAATAGCACGTTGATTGGTGAAAAAATGAGAATCGGCAAAACATTATATGGCTTAGAGGCTTTCAAAGTCAGACCTGCACTTTGAGATCGCCGTAATCGCGCGGTCGGACCAGTTCACTTACAGTAGAGACCGAGTGGTGACGTCACAACGCCATATAACGGGGATGATATGCCAAGGTCAGCTCACATGAAGGTCAAGTATATGTGCAAAGGTCACTGTAAAAGGTCATGTATGCACTTTCAAGGTCATTAGCCCCAGTGCTTTAGGTCAAATGGCATTGCCCGGTCTGAAGTATATTATGTTATGACCTCATAGTGTAATATGAGGTAATGCTTGATATTGAGGTGTAATACTTGATATTGAGGTGTAATACTTAATTAGCTGTAAAGATCAAGGCCGAAAGTCAAGGTCAAAGGTCATTGGTAAAGTTTACTCCCCATTTTCCCGCCAAACAGTGGCTAAAGTGCTAGTCATAGTGTACATTATAGGCAGCATACCATATTGTGAACTGCTAGGTCAATAAACTTGAATGACCTTAACCTCAAAATCGTAGTTAAGATTCTTTGTGATCTTCTCTCTATGACCCTGGTCCGTGGTTAGCTTATTCCCGTCTTTTCCCGCACAATCACGGCATTTCCCAATAACTCCCAAGCATGGTCAAGATTTGACCTTTATGACCTCATTTGATCTTGAAGACATTGACCTAGGTCAATGAAAATTGGTCAGATGTAGATAACCATAGCCCTCACCCATCCCAAACTGGCGTTATTCTACATCTCTTAGTTTCCGAGATCTTAGGGGGCCTACCAAGCCTCCTCCAGTGCACGTTAGTGCCACCCGCTCTAGGCTGCATAGTGCATACCCAGCAGGGTTGTGGAGTCATATCTCTTTTAGGGTGCTTGGTCAAACCCAATAAAACTTCGGAATGATATTAAAGTGACCTTAAAACTTGTCTGTTCCTAATCTTACAGATTCTGAATTGATATTAAGCAGTTCAAGATCCCTGTGGGGAGAATAAGTTACGGCTTATTTTATACTGTTCCTTTTTATATGTTGGTTACTAACATTGCTTCAAATAAAAGAACCCCAATCATTTAAAAAATTCACGCCCCTGCTACCCACTTTTTATGAATAAAAAAGTATATTTTCTTCCATGTCAACTATGGGGGAGCAAAATTATCAGGTTCGTCAGCGGACGGTAAGCTAAGCCAGCTTTGAGAAAGCCCCATTGATCAAAGGCTGACGAATTCATAGTACTGTACCTTCAATATACTTTTCGAGCTCTAGAGCGGGTGTTAAAAGTCATTGATATCATCGAAAGCCGTGCAGTACACAATATTTCTATGTACGCTATAATTATATATATATATATATATATATATATATATATATATATATATATAAAAGTTACAATGATGTTTAGGCGAATTTCAAAAACTGAATTTATAAAAACATTATATTGCACCACATAATATGTGGTGCATATAACCACACCATATGTGGTGCAATATAATGTTTTTATAGATTTAGTTTTTAAAATTTGCCTAAACATCATTGTAACTTATATTTGTCACTATGAACACAACATATATATATATATATATATATATATATATATATATATATATATATATATATATATATATATATATATATAAGTTACAATGATGTTTAGGCGAATTTCAAAACTAAATTTATAAAAACATTATATTGCACCACATAATATAAATTATAAATTTAGTTTTTGAAATTCGTCTAAACATCATTGTAACTTATATTTGTCACTATGAACATAACATATATGTATATATATATATATATATATATATATATATATATATTTAAGTAGTTGGGCAATATATCCTCTTCGATGCAGCGACTATTGAATAGTATTGCTGATTCGCACTTTGATAACTTTTTTGTTGTTTAACACGCATGACGGGGGGGTACCCGCCCCCGGGTTTTTCGGAGAGAGCAGAAAAACGGCGGCGCGTAGCGCCGCCGTACTTGGTATACCTTTTCCCCATCATTTTACAACTTCTGTGAAAATTTTAAGGTTAGGTCATCTCAGGTCAGGTCACCATTACAGGTCAAGTGACCCGACCTCAAAAAAAGTTTAAGATAGCATAAGTCGGAGCAGGGTGAACTTATCCGATTGAAACTCATATCACATAATGGCCCCACCGAGTTCTCTAAAATATGTTCCGGTATTTTCGATATCGATGACCTAAGGTCAGGTACGAGGCATGACCTCTCCATTGGAAATACATGGAAAAATGGTTTTTACGGAATAACTCAGTAACGGATGGTGATAGAGCATTTATTTTAGCTGCATTAGACTCGCCTGGGCTTTCGGTTCTAATGATATGCATTTTATATAACTTGACCCTGACCTGACCTCAGGTCAGGTCAAATCCTGATTTGACCTAGCAAGGTCAAATTATATATCATTCGATTTGGCTTGCTAAGAGGATTCATATAGTTCAAGTCGTTTTGCTCTATCTTTACTTGTTCAGATTTGATGGCCGAAAAACTGAATTTACATGTTATCCCTATGACGGGCATGTTTTGACCTCTCGTGACCTTAAATGTGACCTGACAAAAAATGGTTCAAATGTTTTCGATGGAGAAGTGGATGGGCAGCCCAACGCCGTTTACCGTTTTTCGCTACCTACCGTGGTTCTCGAGATCTTAGGGGCGGGTACCCGCCCCCGTCAATGCGAAGGTGGCTCAGACCCCCGTCAATGCGCGTGTTAATTATATTATTGATGGTTTGTTTGGTTGCAATTGAAATGTCTTTGGTCAAATCAGTAAAGTTCATTAAAAATATTACAAATATAAGTTCGAGCTTTCGAATGTATTGGACATTCATTATCAAGATAAGAGAAAAAGCGGCTCACGTTTTCCTAAATATAGTTGTTTGAAAAATATAGCACCGAGTAATGAGCTCTAATCAGTTGAAAGACCTTCTATGTAAAGAAATATCATTACATTTTTGCCGACTACTTGCTTTGGAATTATCTCATGAGTACAAAACTACAATTCTTATATCATCGTATCACAATTTCATAGTCACACTACATTAATACATAGTTAGTCACAAGGCATTACAATACAATAGAGAAACATTCACATTGCCAACACATGGTATGTTATACAGTACATATATATCAGACATATTCGTTTTTTCCATTATTTAACCCATCCCCCATAGTGACAACTTGGCGAGTCTAACATTTTTTTGTGTGTTGATCTGCGGTGCGAGTTGGTTGATGTATATTGCTTCAATGATTTCTATCTTGTTGTGGTCAGTGCTGGAGTGTATTATATGTGTGTTATCAGTAAGCATGTGTCTTGTGAGTGTTGTGTTGTGTTCTTGTTGTAGATGATCCTTAGGGGCTCCCTCGTGGAGGTGCATGGTAAGACGACGAGGTAAAGTGGTTGATGTGTATCCGATGTAGTTTACCTTACGAAGTCTGCAACCTTCGTCGGGACATTGAAATTGGTAAACTACATTAGTACGCATCAACCACTTAATCTTCGTGGGATTGTTGCACATTACGAGGTTTTTTGTTTTCGTGTTCTGGTAGTATATGTGAAGATTGATTGCGTGATTCTCTTTACATTTGATGTTTCTTTTAAGTATGCTTTTCAAAATCTTCTCATCTGTTTCGTACTGCGAGTTCATGTGATTTCGGTAGAGTAGAGATGGTGTGTTACTGTTTGTGCTTGGTCTGATGTTTTGTTGGTGTATTTGTTGTCTAGTTGTCTTTTGATTTCTGCGTCTACGTCTTTGTTAGAATATCCGTTATTTACTAGAATTTGTTTCAGCCTAATGAATTCAGAATGCATTTTGTCGTGTGATGAACTGGTTTTAATGGCTCTTCTTACGAATGATCGGATGACGCTGGTTTTATATCGTGTTGGGCATTCGCTCTTTGCGTTGAGGGTTTGGCCGGTGTTGGTAGGCTTCCGGTAGACGCTCGTGATAAACCCATTGTTCGTCGCCTCTACCAGAACATCTAAGAATGGTATGATGCTATCTTTGGCTAGTTCAAACGTGAAGTGTAGCACTGAATGATTTTCAAATTTGCGAAATATTTCCTGGAGTTGGTTAATGTCCCTAACGTTCAAAAAGCAGTCATCTACATAGCGTAGGTAGATATGCGGAGCTACATCTGGGTTACTGAGGACTTCATTTTCGATTGATGCCATATAAAAATTGGCGAAAAGAGGGCCAAGTGGGGAACCCATGGCCACCCCATCCTTCTGAACATACAATTTGTTGTCAGGTCCCCTAAATGGCGAGTCTTTCGTACATGCTCGGAGCAGGTCTGCGAGGATGTTTCTTGGTAGGTTGAGGGGTTTGATGCCATTACTTTTTTTGTCATATACCTCATTTAAGATAACATCGATAGTCTGGTCAATGGGCACGTTTGTAGATAGACTTTCTACATCGATGGATGCCAAGATACCTTCAGGTTTTTTCAGTCTTAAAATGTCTAGAAATTCATCTACAGATTCAATACCATATTTGGACGGGACGTAGGGTTTTAGTATCTGGTTAAGCCGTTTTGCTAGTTTATATGTTGCAGTAGTTACCTGGGATATAATCGGCCGGAGAGGGTTACCTTCCTTATGCGTCTTAACTGTCCCATACGCATATCCCGGAGAAAATTCTCCTACGACTTTAGCAAAATGTACACCACCATTAACGGCATTAGCACTGGTTATAATCCTATTGACTTTAGCCTTAAGTGTTTTGGTTGGATCAGTTTTAATTACTTTTAACTTACTTGAGTCTGAGAGGATGGTGTTGAGTTTTTGAGAATATTTGTCTCTGTCTAAGATCACAAACACAGGGCACTTATCAGCTCTCCTTACGATGATTCGGTCGTCGTTTTTCAACTGTCGAGCGGTGTCCTTAAGTTCTTTTGTGACAAGCTTGCTGTTGGCGTTTCCTCGTAATTTGAATCCCTCTCCGATGAGTTCCCCTTTCAACTTGTTGCTTACTTCGATATGTTCATCTTTCTCCAATTGTAGTATATCACAATATAATAATTCTAGTTCGGCTTTTTTATCAACGTCTGAACGTTTTGATTCTATGTGACAGTTTAGGCCAAGGTTTAAAAGCTTATGTTGTTCCTGTGTAAGCTGGACTGATAAGATATACTACCAGAACACAAAAACAAAAAACCTCGTAATGTGCAACAATCCCACGAAGATTAAGTGGTTGATGCGTACTAATGTAGTTTACCAATTTCAATGTCCCGACGAAGGTTGCAGACTTCGTAAGGTAAACTACATCGGGTACACATCAACCACTTTATCTCGTCGTCTTACCATGCACCTCCACGAGGGAGTCACTAAGGATCATCTACAACAAGAATACAACACAACACTCACAAGACAAATGCTTACTGATAACACACATATAATACACTCCAGCACTGACCACAACAAGATAGAAGTCATTGAAGCAATATACATCAACCAACTCGCACCGCAGATCAACACACAAAAAAACGTTAGACTCGCCAAGTTGTCACTATGGGGGATGGGTTAAATAATAGAAAAAACGAATATGTCTGATATATATGTACTGTATAACATACCATGTGTTGGCAATGTGAATGTTTCTCTATTGTATTGTAATGCCTTGTGACTAACTATGTATTAATGTAGTGTGACTATGAAATTGTGATAAGATGATATAAGAATTGTAGTTTTGTACTCATGAGATAATTCCAAAGCAAGTAGTCGGCAAAAATGCAATGATATTTCTTTACATAGAAGGTCCTTCAACTGATTAGAGCTCATTACTCGGTGCTATATTTTTCAAACAACTATATTTAGGAAAACGTGAGCCGCTCTTTCTCTTATCTTGATAATGAATGTCCAATACATTCGAAAGCTCGAACTTATATTTGTAATATTTTTAATGAACTTTACTGATTTGACCAAAGACATTTCAATTGCAACCAAACAAACCATCAATAATATAATTAAACAACAAAAAAGTTATCAAAGTGCGAATCAGCAATACTATTTAATAGTCGCTGCATCGAAGATATATATATATATATATATATATATATATATATATATATAAAATTTTTAATCCCCCATATATATATATATATATATATATATATATATATATACATCCCGGCACCACCCAGGCGCTTTCATGCACACCACCGGCTGGGGGTCCGATCCAGAACCGGAAGTGATACGGAAAAAATTAAAATGACGCTTCCTCTTCTGCTCTGGAGCCTAGTTCGAACCACATTCGTTGAACTGCGACGTCAGAGTGAATCAAAAGGGGTTTAATTCAAACCAATTTAGATAATCCCTTATAACTCGCAACCCATGAGACCTAGAAAAAATAAAATGCATCAATGTGTTCGCCTTGATCCAAGGATCTAAATGTCATGCGGCATGACTTGGACCGTAGGTCAAGGTCAAATCATGGAATTTCAAGGTTATATTGCATATGATTTGAATTCGTATGTCATGATCATTGCTATGATACCAAACTTAACACGCACATTGACGGGGGTCTGAGCCACCTTCGCATTGACGGGGGGCGGGTACCCACCCCCCCCTAAGATCTCAAGAACCACGGTAGGTAGCGAAAAACGGTAAACGGCGTTGGGCTGCCCATCCACTTTTCCATCGAAAACATTTGAACCATTTTTTTGTCAAGTTACATTTAAGGTCACGAGAGGTCAAAACATGCCCGTCATAGGGATAACATGTAAAATTCAGTTTTTCGGGCATTACATCTGAACAAGTAAAGATAGAGCAAAACGACTTGAACTATATGAATCCTCTTAGCAAGCCGAATCGAATGATATATAATTTGACCTTGCTAGGTCAAATCAAGGATTTGACCTGACCTGAGGTCAGGTCAGGGTCAAATTATATAAAATGCATATCATTAAAACTGCAAAGCCCAGGCAAGTCTAATGCAGCTAAAATAAATGATCTATCACCATCCGTTACTGAGTTATTCCGTAAAAACCATTTTTCCCATGTATTTCCAATGGAGAGGTCATGCGTCGTACCTGACCTTAGGTCATCGATATCAAAAATACCGGAACATATTTTAGAGAACTCGGTGGGGCCATTATGTGATATGAGTTTCAATCGGATAGGTTCACCCTGCTCCGACTTATGCTATCTTAAACTTTTTTGAGGTCGGGTGACTTGACCTGTACTGGTGACCTGACCTGAGATGACCTAACCTTAAAATTTTCACAGAAGTTGTAAAAATAATGAGGGAAAAGGTATACCAAGTACGGCGGCGCTACGCGCCGCCGTTTTTCTACTGTCTCCGAAAAACCCGAGGGGGCGGGGTACCCACCCCCCGTCAATGCGCGTGTTAAGGGTTTAATCTTGTTTATGTTTCACTTCAAGACACTATATCAATCAAACTGACACTACATCCCTTATAGATATTGACAATGCTGAAAACTGTGACTTTTGGTAGCCTCTGGTGACTTGGTATTGACCTAAATTCGAAATTCAGATCTGTTGTTTCAAGAGCTTTCAAATGATATTTCAAAATTTGATTTAGCCCTTCTAGAAGCCGAGATACTCTATAATTTTGCCAGCCTTGTTTTAGAAGAACATAATCGACTTAAATGGAATTAAAAATAACGTCATAAATTGTTGACCTAACCTGACCTGGTGCCAAAGTTTGGCCATAGGATGTAAAATTGATTACCCCAGAGGCCTGCAAACCGTCTCATTTTAATCGGCTCAGAATAATTTGCGAGACTGTTACCATTAGAACCCACTGTGACGAGACTGTTAGAACCCACCATTAAATACTAATATCAATCTAAAGAAAAAAGGTTTAACTATCTAGCAATGTCTTCACGTCATACCTGTTTCCATACTTTCTGTGGAAAATTGCTATTGGCAGTAGATACAAAGATGGAGAACGCATCTGCAAGCTTTGCCTTTTCTTCACATGTGTCAATTCTAAGCTCTTTTGCTAACTTGCTGCATCGAAAGTACTTTGAAAGGTTTTCATGTAATTCCAGAAGTGTTCCAGGCTCGAAAAGTATGTTGAAGGTACAGTACTATGAATTCGTCAGCCTTCGATTAATGGGGCTTTCTCAAAGCTGGCTTAGCTTACTCTCCGCTGACGAACCTGATAATTTTGCTCCCCCATAGTTGACATGGAAGGAAATATACTTTTTTATTTATAAAAAGTGGGTAGCAGGGGCGTGAATTTTTTAAATGATTGGAGTTCTCTAATCTGAAGCAATGTTAGTAACCAACATATAAAAAGAACAGTATAAAATAAGCCGTAACTTATTCTCCCCACAGGGATCTTGAACTGCTTAATATAAATTCAGAATCTGTAAAATTAGGAACAGACAAGTTTCAAGGTCATTTTAGTAACATTCCGAAGTTTTATTGGGTGTGACCAAGCACCCTCAAAGAGATATGAATCCACAACCCTGCTGGGCATGCACTATGCAGCCCAGCAGCGTGAAACTCGCTCGCAAGTTTATTTGTGATATAGCACCAGAATGGCAAAGTCTCGTAAGACACCGAGATAGATTTGGGTCACAGATACAGATACACATATAGATACGTAGTTGTGAATCAATGTATCTTTTCACACCCACCCCAGTATGCCTCCGATCCTCCTCCGCCCTGGTGGTGGTTGAGAACACCCCCCCATCTCGAATGGCAGGCTTGAGGACGTTTTTGGGCCTATCGTCTGACTGGGTTGACTTAGAATCCATTTTAAGTGGCATTGGATTCCGCTCGTTACAGTAAATCGAATGATGAATGACATAACCATACTAGGTAAGTATCTTAAAATGACCTGACCTAACTTCAGGTCATGACCACTCTCTGAATAAAAATAGTCAATATTCATGTAATTTGACTCCCCAGATAATCCAAAGGTAATGTTATCAAAATCAGAGCTCTATCACCATTAACTGCGAAGTTACTCACCAAAGTCTGGAAACCTGTTTAAGCAGTCCAAGATGACTTCTCAGGGGTCATAGGTTCAAACTTGCACATTACCCCGAAGCGTGGCTTAAGATTGTACCGTTTTCAGAATAAATTATTCTCAACCGCCTTTAGGGAAATACAGTCATGTTTACCAAGCCTCATTTTCCCATGCATTTCCAATTCGATGCATACAAATTATCCGCACTCAACCCCTAGGCTATCTATGTAAAAATCCGTTATCACAATTGTTGGTACTCGGTGAGTCTATTATTGGATATCAATGTTCGATCAATAGATTAAACCTGTTTTCACTGTGCCGCTTTAAACTTTTTTGGAGGTGAAGTCACCTGATCTGGTCTGGTGAGTTGGCCTGATGTGACCCAAACTTATAACTTAAAAAAATATTGTGCACTTGATCAAGAATAAGGGTGCTAAGTACGCCGGTGCTCTAGCCACCACTTTCAAGCGCCGCCGGAAAAACCCGATCATAATTTTGATAATTATTGGGGCTTACAGATACACGAACTGCCAGGGTCATATGGGAACGCAGCTCTTTCCCTGTTGGAAGGGTTTCTCGGGAGTCAGCTTACTCCTTATTCAGGAAAGCGGCCGGGCCTTGAACCCAGGTCGGCTGCGTGGCAACCAGCTGCGCTGACCACTCCACTACGGCGCCCCCGGAAAGTCTAGGGATAGAATCCCAGCCAAATTTTAGAACTGGAATAACATTTCCCTGTTTGTGTTTCTTCTTTTCTTCACACATTCAAAATAGCAAGCGAGTACCCCTTAATACCCTCAGCGGCGCTGCTGTACTTACCCGAGACTGGGCCGACAGCTGAACTGGCTGGAGAAGCGGCCGTCACCGTCCGGAGAGACGGTACCGCTGAGCTCTCCCTGACTCCCCAGCCTCTCCCACAGGGCTGACGGCCTGGCGGGACCGCTGGAGGCCTGCGCCGACCGCAGAGTCTCGTCCAGCGAGCGGTTGTAACCACGGCAGCGCGGGGTCGCGCCGGCGGGCCGTCACTGCTCCAGCAGCGCCGGTGTACTGCCGTAGGTGGCGCCACCGGCGGCTCCGGCAGCAGCGCCGGCTGAGACTCTGGCATCTGCTTCGCTGCTCCAGAACTCGGTGAGGTATCATCTACTGGAGGTGGAGAGATTGGCGGCGGCGGTGGCAGCGGCTCCTCGCTGCCGCACATGCCCCTCTCCTGAGGTGGCGGCGACGGTGGAGGCGGCAGTGGTAGAGCGTCAGGCCTTTCCTCAGAGTCTTCGTCGTCTCGCAGCAGGACTGGGGGCGGTGGTGTTGTGAGAAGATCGACGATGTGTTCTGCTGCGCCGGTGGTAAGATCGTCGGTTGAGTGCCGTACCGCTGCGGTGCAGGACGATGGTTCGGATGTGTCTGACAAGAAGCTAGGTGGCGAGGGCAAACGCAGCAGCTTTGACCCGCTGTATGGCGCATCGTCCGATGCATGCCCACCGCTGGTCCTGGCCTCACCCTCGCACTTCGCTGCAGCATCCGCACCCTGCTGTGTCGGCGCCTGGCGGCCGTTCGTGACACTGCAGTACGTCGGTGCGGCGGCCGTTACGGAGAGCGCCCCCTGCGACAGCGGCTCTGGCGGCGGACGGTCCAAGCTCGGCTCTCCGGCCGGACCTTCATGCTCGCTCAGGTCGGCAGGTGGACCGTCCTGATGCCGATCCGGTTCTCCAGGATCGTCCACAGAAGCGCCCGCGGCTGACGTGCTGTGGAGCAGCACAGAACAGGGCACATCAGAAGTGTGCTAGATTGCGATTAAGAGCCGTCAGCGTGCTCGGAAAAACATAAAAGTGAAGTGTGAGAGGCGAAAACAGGGTTAGATACGAAGTCTTCTAAGATTCCCATCTCAGTTGCGGTAAAATTTCTGACATGGACCAAATTAAGTGTTGGTCGCTGATTATTGCACAGCACTAAGCGCTTAAGACGGGCTTATGTCTTTTTATATCGATCACACAAAAATGAACGTGCAACAATAGTTGTAAACTTTTAACCCATGAATGACAACACGTTTCGAGCATCGTAAGCTATTCAACAACAATGCAAATAGCGTTGGCAACTTTTGCAGCATTCAATAGAATAAAACGCACTTAATTACATGTCAGGCGCATGGCTGCTAGCAATAATTTCCCCATTCATTTTCACTTCTCTATTTCAAAAAGGAGTCAGTGCAAAATGATAGCGATGATACAATCACTGGCGGTGGAACTGGGAGGGGGGGCACTGGGACACAGTGCCCCTCCTTAAATCAGAAATTTTAACACTAACTATATGGCGTTGACTGGAAAGAAATGAGTTGTAAAGTCCATGGTGCCCCCCCTCCCTTAAATTCGGACGTTCCGCCGTCACTTAATACAACTTGAATAGATGAACAAGGCTAAGCCAGCAGATTGTATCCATAATAATGGAAGGGGAGTGCCGAACTTATGCTGTTTTCACATGCATTTCTCAGGGACATCGCCATTTATTTCATTATTATTCATTGTCATGTCTTACAGCGATGGACAGACATCAGTCTAGAAACGATCGTGCAGAAGGGAGGGGCTGGTTGAGGGAAGCGAAGCAAAAACTAAACAGCGTGTTCAAGATAGTTCACCAACAATTAATTTGGGAAAATATAAGTCCTGATAATTGGTCGGAGGATGGATGAATAGCCTGCAAAATATATATGACTGGTTTCAAGTCTCGACTTGGACCGGCCGTAGACACCTTTCACGTGTTAAAAATCACTGAAACTTCCTGATTTCAGACTTCATCGTGGCGTAAGTCCTCACTCACTCACGCACTCCCATCTGCCTCTTACCATTATGGCAACTGGAGGGTAGGGTGTCCCAGAAAATTCAAAGTGGTGATAAACTTTCCAGCACATGACGCCCCGGTTACCTCTCATGTGAAAATACATTTTGTAAAGTTTTATTTCATTTCGGGTATATTTACTGGTAGCACAAAATGTCGACTTTGTGTGACAGGAGTGATATTGACCACCTTGAGCATTGATGCTAGGTCTTCTCTTCCTCAGGTTCCTTCTTTCCTTCCTGCCTCCAACAATGCCGCGTGCTCGGGCTCGGCGGTCAAAAGATCCGCTTTTTGATCTGAACTCTTCCGAGACCTTTCCTGGCAACAGGCTGCCGTCTCGGAAGGAGGTGTTGGCAGTATTAATGTACCATCATGTGGATTTGAAGGAGGTTGTCGCGACAGCTTCTGGATCTACCACCAGTAAGATTCTTGACGTGTGGCAGAAGGCTAATGTCCCCGCATCTGATTCATCGTACGTCAAAAAGAAAATCTTAAAGCTTTTCAGCGACTTCAAAGGAATCAAGAAGCTGAAGGATCGCATGACAGAGACGGAGGTGACAAAGCGAGGGATTTTCAAAGATTCTTTAGAAGAAGTCTTCGACGTGGCCCACGCGAATGCCCTGACCTCAAACATACCAGAGGAGGACAAGGAGTTCCTGAGGTCCCAAAGGGAAGACAGAATGAGCTCTTCAATGGCTGGGGTCGACCAAACTTCAGTGAAGAAGCAGGAACGGGCCTGGCTGAAGAGGAAGCGAGAGATCGACCGACGAGAAACGGAGGCCGCAGCTGTTTCTACTATGCGCCTGGAGAAGGATGTCATTCTCGAGACATCTTCCGGAGTCGTCATCGTCGACCGAATCTGACGATGATACGTTCCTCGGTCCAACACCTGCGAAAGTACAGCGTCTTCACCGTCCAGCGAACAAGCTAAACAAGGAGATGACCCTGTCATGGGATCGGGACAACCTGTCGGTTCGGGCTGCCACCTCGTCATTCGCAGCGGCTGCCATCGCTCTTGGACATAACATCGACGAACTGACCTTGTCCCGCTCCTCTGTTCACCGCGCTCGAGTAAAGAACAGAGAGGAGATCGCGGCTTCACGGAGCTGGGACACGGAAGTACCCTTGGTCCTCCACTGGGACGGAAAGCTCCTTCCTAATATCACGAACGGTAAGTCACTGGAGGAGAGAATTGCAGTCTTGGTCACGGGGGAGGACACAGAGGAACTCCTGGGCGTCCCTGTCTCCGCTGATGGAACAGTAAGAGCCGTGGCCGAGACTGTCTTCAAGCTTGTTCGGGAGAATGACCTGGAAACCCGCATCATTGGCATGGGGTTCGACACCACGGCGTCCAATACTGGGCTCGTGAAAGGGGCGTGTGCGCGGATCGAGCGTGAGCTAAACCGCCCCCTGCTCTGGTTGGCATGCCGACACCATGTCTATGAGGTTGTGCTGCAGGACGTCTTCCAATGCTGCTATGGTCCTTCTTCTGGCCCGGATATTGCCCTCTTCAAGAAGCTGCAGGCACGATGGCCACTAATCGACCAGAGCAAGGTCAGGCCCTTGGACGCTGACTCCTTGTCGGCCGAGCAGAAAACCCGACGTCAGTCCATGACCAACCTCTTGCGCCAGCTCTTGGGGGCTGGATCTCATCCGCGCGAGGACTACCAAGAGTTGATCCAGCTATGCCTCGTGTTCCTGGGCGGTGACATGCCGAAGTATTTCAGAGCTCCTGGCGCGTATCACATGGCCCGCTGGATGGCGAAAGGGATCTACGCCATCAAGATCACGCTCTTCGCCGATCAGCTCAAACTGACCAGTCGGGAAAAGGAGGGAATGATGAAAGTCTCGATGTTCGTGGCAATGGTGTACATCAAGTACTGGAACGAAGCGACCATTGCCGCCCACGCCCCGAAGAACGACAGCGACTTCATCCGTGACCTAGCAGACTATGAGGATCGGAGCGTGGCTGCCGTCGCCGACCGGGCCATGCGCCGACATCTGTGGTACATGTCGGATGACCTGATCGGACTGGCGCTCTTCGACGAGAGAGTAGACGAGGGGGAGAAGATCGCCATCGTTCAGGCCATGAAAACACAACCGGCCTTGAAGGTTAGCTCACGACGACTTCAGGGGAAAAATCTCAACCTCCAGAGGCCACTTTCCACCTGGGCAACGGTCCGGTCGTCGAACCTCATCAAAGGCCTTCTGGGAGATCAGACCTTCCTCGACGAAAATGTGACAACATGGCCGTCCAACCCCCTGTACCAGCTGGCCCAGAAGCGGGTTGCCACCCTCCGTGTAAGTAACGACGTAGCCGAGCGTGGCATCGCCCTGGTAAAGCGATTCCTTGGTCGGCGGACTAAGAGTGAGGAGCAGACGCAGTTCCTTCTGCAAGCAGTCCCGCTCCACACACGGGCAGTGCCAAGGAAGACAAAGGAGCAGTTGAAGACCAAGGTGATCAAAGACTGCTAAGACAGATGTGCTGAAGAGACGCTTCACGGACCGGAGACTCATTAGCGGACGCAGCTCCTGCTGATTAGAGACGCCGCTCCTCCCAGACACAGCTCCTCCCAGACTCCACAAGACACAGGAGCAGGCAAAGACCAAGGCCTAAGACAAGGACATCTCCAAATGGCTCAAGAGTTGGTGAACGGGCCTTAAGAGACCAAAGACTTGTTAGTTTATGTTATTGCCATAACTTGTGTCTGGACCTCGTCTTGGAATAAATTATCCTCCGTATTTTACCTTTTTCTCCTTCGTGACGTTTTCTTGAAAAAATCGATAATTTTGTGCTACCAAAAAATACTGACCGATTTTGATGAAACTTTCTCAGAATCATTTCTACACATATACGAACAGGGGCGAAGTGTGCTGACATCGATACCACCAAGTTGATTTTACACTTATAAGGCTTGGGACACCCTACTGGAGGGTATTCGGCATTGACGTCCCAGCGAACATCCCATATGTGACAGACGATCAGCATGAAAAAGCAACCCGCCTGTGCCGTGCTCCGACTCAAAGGCGCTGCGCCGGGCGGAGGTGACATATTTGGAGGCGCTGGGACCGATATGGAGGGATGAGCCACTCAGTGAATCATGACAGACGACTGCCGTCTGATTCGTGACCGGGACGGCCTCCCCGGCACACGTGCGGGGAACGTACACACAGACTCAGGCCGACCTCCACGACACCACCGCACTGCCGGGTACTCGACACAGAGCCGCCCCGAAGTTCGGCTCTGGCCGAGGATAGATCAAAGGGGGAGGGGGCAGAGAGGGCGTCCTGAGGTCTATGGAACCACCCCGGAGTTCGGCTCTGGCCGAGGACGGATCAAAGAGGGGGCAGAGGACCCCCGAAGGTCTGTAGAGTCACCCCTTATGGACATCGCGCGCCCATATCGGGCGCCGAAGGCGCCATGAAGGCGCCATGAACGCTGTTAACACGCGCATTGACGGGGGTGGGTACCCGCCCCCCTCGGGTTTTTCGGAGACAGCAGAAAAACGGCGGCGCGCAGCGCCGCCGTACTTGGTATACCTTTTCCTTCATCATTTTTGCAACTTCTGTGAAAATTTTAAGGATAGGTCATCTCAGGTCAGGTCACCAGTACAGGTCAAGTGACCCGACCTCAAAAAAAGTTTAAGATAGCATAAGTCGGAGCAGGGTGAACTTATCCAATTGAAACTCATATCACATAATGGGCTCACCGAGTTCTCTAAAATATGTTCCAGTATTTTTGATATCGATGACCTAAGGTCAGGTACGAAGCATGACCTCTTCATTGGTAATACATGGGAAATATTGTTTTTACTGAATAACTCAGTAACAGGTGGTGATAGAGCGTTTATTTTAGCTTCATTAGACTCGCCTGGGCTTTGCAGTTCTAATGATATGCATTTTATATAATTTGACCCTGACCTGACCTCAGGTCAGGTCAAATCTTTGATTTGACCTAGCAAGGTCAAATCATATATCATTCGATTCGGCTTGCTGCGAGGATTCATAGAGTTTAATTCGTTTTGCTCTATCTTTTCTTATTCAGATGTAATGGCCGAAAAACTTAATTTACATGTTATCCCTATGACGGTATGTGACGGCATGTTTTTGACCTCTGGTGACCTTAACACGCGCATTGACGGGGGCGGGTACCCACCCCCTCGGGTTTTTCGGTGACAGCAGAAAAACGGCGGCGCGCAGCGCTGCCGTACTTGGTACACCTTTTCCCTCATCATTTTTGCAACTGATGTGAAAATTTTAAGGATAGGTCATCTCAGGTCAGGTCACCAGTACAGGTCAAGTGACCCGACCTCAAAAAACGTTTAAGATAGCATAAGTCGGAGCAGGGTGAACTTATCCTATTGAAACTCATATCACATAATGGGCTCACCGAGGTCTCTAAAACATGTTCCGATATTTTCGATATCGATGACCTAAGGTCAGGTACGAAGCATGACCTCTCCATTGGTAATACATGGGAAATATGGTTTTTACTGAATAACTCAGTAACAGATGGTGATAGAGCGTTTATTTTAGCTTCATTAGACTCGCCTTGGCTTTGCAGTTCTAATGATATGCATTTTATATAATTTGACCCTGACCTGACCTCAGGTCAGGTCAAATCTTTGATTTGACCTAGCAAGGTCAAATCATATATCATTCGATTCGGCTTGCTGCGAGGATTCATAGAGTTTAAGTCGTTTTGCTCTATCTTTACTTGTTCAGATGTAATGGCCGAAAAACTTAATTTACATGTTATCCCTATGACGGCATGTGACGGCATGTTTTTGACCTCTGGTGACCTTAAATGTGACCTGACAAAAAAATGGTTCAAATATTTTTGATGGAGAAGTGGATGGGCTACCCAACGCCGTTTACTGTTTTTTCTACCTACCGTGGTTCTCGAGATCTTAGGGGGGCGGGTACCCGCCTCCTCGTCAATCCGAAGGTGGCTCAGACCCCCGTCAATGCGCGTGTTAAATGTGACCTGACAAAAAAATGGCTCAAATATTTTCGATGGAGAAGTGGATGGGCTACCCAACGCCGTTTACCATTTTTTGCTACCTACCGTGGTTCTCGAGATCTTAGGGGGCGGGTACCCGCCCCCTCGTCAATCCGAAGGTGGCTCAGACCCCCGTCAATGCGCGTGTTAAAATAAGAATACTAGGCAGTACAGGCGCTTAAAAATTGACTTGAAGAGGCGAGTGACCCTGGTTAAGGTGTCGTGTTTTCAGGTGTCTTTTATCGTTTTCCGCCCGTCTATTGGCAGCTGCAGACTTATATTCGACTATCTAGCCGCCCCTCACCAGACAGCCGTGCCCCTATAGTCAAGGCTGCTCCACTCTTCACAGAAAGATTCTTTAGGCTCTCACCCCCTAGGAGACGCAAAAAAACTCGCCGGGAGAGCGCCTCTAGGAATGCGCAAAATACACCCTCTGGGTAGTAAAGGTCATCCCTAAACACCTGGGGCTTCAACACACCCCTCCCCCGCCCCCCCATCACCTCGTTATCGGAATCCTAGATATCCGTCAATGGCGGAGGCACGTCAAATCATCGCCAATCCTTTCTCTTCTGCCCCTGTTTGTGATCCGCCATGGCAAGCAGTGGACTATGGAGCATGGGAGTACATATTTCTATAGAGAATTTCACGATCCCTGTGGTCACTCCCCGTCTTCCCTCCCTCTCGAAAATCATTTCGTGAGGGTCTGTTCGAACAGACTTGAGCTTTATTTTTCGGACCCATCCCGATCGCTCTATCGAGCCGATCCTGATCGTATCTATTGCTCCTATCGATGGTGAAGTACCGTAGATACAGCTCAAAATTTCCGAGCCTGGCAATGCTTGTGGATGAGAATGTATGTATGTACAAACCTTTTTCATACAACACATGCTGTTCACACTGCGCGTTTTTTAGAAGTTCAGTTGCAGCTGGACGAATTACGCTGAGAAAAATACTTGTTCACTACTTTGGGACCTATCATGCAATACAGCTTTTCAATTAACACGCGTACTGGAGGTGGGCCTCGGAGCCCTCCCCCCCCACTTATTTTTCCAGAGGTGGCCGGAGAGGCGTACATCTTGAGATTGCCACAATCACGCGGTCGGATCAGTTCACTTGCATTGCAGACCGAGTGGTGACGCCTTAACGCCAAATAAACGAGATGAAATGTCAGGGGTTATAAAGCTGAAAATGAAGGTCAAGTTCAAGGTCAGAGGTTACAGCTCAGGGCAAACCAGCACTTTTAGGGTCATTGGATGTAGTGCTTCCGGTCACATGGCGTTACCCGGTCTGACGTATATTATTCTATGACGTCATGGTTACAGTAACTCAATTTAAAGGTCAAGGTCAAGATCAAAGGTCATGTGTAAAGGTCATTCCTCATTTCCAGTCCAACGCTTGCTTTAGTGCTTGTTATGATGAACATTATAGTGAGTATACCATAATGTGACGTCATAGGTCAATGACCTTGAATGACCTCTACCCCAAAGTCTTAGAGACTATTTTTTGCAGCTTTTCCTTCATGTGCCGGGTCCACCTTTACCATATTTCCGACTCTTTCCGGCAAAATTACGGCATTTGCCTAAAGGTCTCCAGCACGACCAATATTTGACTTTTATGATCTCGTTTGACATTGAACATATCGACCTAGGTCAATGAAAATGAGCGTAGAACACTACAACCCCCAACCACCCTCAACCATCGTTTTCTAAGCCTCTTAGTTTCCGAGATATCAGGGAGACCTACCAGGCCCCCGTGTGCACGTTATTGCCAGACCCATCTCTAGTGCGGGTGTTATCAGTAACAATAATTTAAGCCAAATCACAGCACTCACTAGCCGTGGAATCAATACTCAAAATGTAAATAGAATCACTTCTGAGAAGAACTAAGTGAACCACGAAAAATCGAGCAATCAAGTTCATCCCCAAGACCCAGTCTGTTCCGTTTCGTCTGCATAGCCGTCGGACAGAGGCTGCCGGTGCTGTGAGAGTGCCCAGTATTGTATGAAGGCGTGAGTGCGCGGATGGCCCGGCGTCGACCACCGCGCCCGCTGACATAGTAGGAGATATAGGACGTGCCGCCGCGCGGCTGACGCTGACGCTGCGGCTGATGCTGACACTGCGGCTGATGCTGACGCTGCGGCTGACGCTGACGCTGCGGCTGACGCTGACGCTGCGGCTGACGCTGACGCTGCGGCTGACGCTGACACTGCGGCTGACGCTGACGCTGCGGCTGACGCTGACGCTGCGGCTGACGCTGACGCTGCCGCTGACGCTGACGCTGCGGCTGACGCTGACACTGCGGCTGACGCTGACGCTGCGGCTGACGCTGACACTGCGGCTGACGCTGACGCTGCGGCTGATGCTGACACTGCGGCTGACGCTGACGCTGCGGCTGACGCTGACGCTGCGGCTGACGCTGACACTGCGGCTGACGCTGACGCTGCGGCTGATGCTGACACTGCGGCTGACGCTGACGCTGCGGCTGACGCTCACACTGCGGCTGACGCTGACGCTGCGGCTGACGCTGACGCTGCGGCTGATGCTGACACTGCGGCTGATGCTGACACTGCGGCTGACGCTGACGCTGCGGCTGACGCTGACGCTGCGGCTGATGCTGACACTGCGGCTGACGCTGACGCTGCGGCTGACGCTGACACTGCGGCTGACGCTGACGCTGCGGCTGACGCTGACGCTGCGGCTGATGCTGACACTGCGGCTGACGCTGACGCTGCGACTGACGCTGACGCTGCGGCTGATGCTGACACTGCGGCTGACGCTGACGCTGCGGCTGACGCTGACGCTGCGGCTGAAGCTGACGCTGATGCTGCGGCTGTCTCCGGCAGCAGGCCGGTGACGTGACGTGACGTGACGTGCGGAAACACTCACGTCCGCAACCAATGCTGCGTATTCCAGAAGCTGTGACACACGCTGCTGTAACTTACCGGCAGCAGCTGCCCCCTCCCCGCGCCAGATACCGGCCCAGGGCTGAACACTGGGGCCTGAAGCTAACGGATATCCCCGCTGCCCCGCTTAACTCGAGACGAGAATCCGCAAATGTGTGATTCTAATGTTAAGTTTACATTTTAGAAGTATTTTTGCCTTATCGTGTCAAATCTCAACGTGACTTCAAGGTTTCTGGGACCATTTTCGACGCCTGTAGTTATAAATCGATTGTTGAACACAATTCAGAACTAGGTGGGGCTAAGAAGAGGGGCAAAATGATCTTACTGGAACATCTATATTTGGTTCCATATACTGAAGTAACGATTAATTTCATGTGTAGGTGTTATAGCTTGAAGAAATGTGCTGAAAACATCGCGAAATAAGATAAAAATGTTCCTCTAAAGAACAATTTTGCAGGCACTGAATCCAGTTCTGTCAGGATATAATTCAAAAGTTAGTATTTTATCAATTCGGTCAAATCCTATCCAGAACCCATTGGTGATAACGAGAAATTCTTTTAAGTCATCTTCCTTTCAAATGTTGATATTTTTGGAGTGCTGAGGCGAGGAGCATGATTATACGCTGACAAGGTGTATACTGGCCTGTGTCCTCGACTCCTGGATATTAAATGCACCTAGATTATATATTCGGGTACAGCCCTTCATCAGACTCAGGTAGTTCAAATCTCAAATTTCCAGTCATAGTGTAGCCAGACCTTGAATTCAGGTAGCTAGAAAGTTGATTCAAGGTCTGGCTACACTATGACTGGAAATTTGAGATTTGAACTACCTGAGTCTGAGGAAGGGTTGTGCCTGAATGTTTAATCTAAGTGCATCTGATATCCAGGATTCGAGGAGACAGGCCAGTATGTACCTTGTCAGCGTGTTCCTTTCTGAAAAACGTCAAAGAACGAGAAGACTATTTTACGATATCCTACATAAATGACTAATCGTAAGGTCAAAGTATACTCTGAGACAGTGACTTAGAGAGGTGGTAGGCAGGGTAGTAAGGTCTTGGCGGCCTTCATGCAATAACATTTTCTCATCGGATTTCTACCGTTCAGGTGGCAGTCGGCTATCCCTTTTGCTCCGTTCACCGGATGACACTGAGTATCAACACACTCTTCTGTTATCACAAACAAAACACGTTCTGAGAAGACTACGTAAGTCACTACTGAGCCCCTCGCAGCGCCATGACACAGCACCGCATCTGGTCTGACCCAGTTCATCAAGAAGCTACCTGATGACGTCACCATGCTCCGTGGCCATCCATCAGTGCGATTCAGCGGCGGAAAACGCGGCACGCCGGGGCGCCACCCTGTGACAGGTTGGCGCTATCTCCCCACATCAACTGAAAACCGTGGGTGGACGCTGCCAGGTGCGCGGTCTGGGAGCCGGGCGGCACCCTCACGTGTGGCGGCGCCGGCCGCTGTCAGGGGCATCGCACGCGTGGCTGCCGCGACAAACTCGGCGTCGGATCTGCCGGCCGGATGAATGGCGTTGCAACGGATTTAGAGAGTGCAGCTAATCCGGCGAAGGCTAAGTGCGCGTCGGACGACTCACGCGTTGTCAGGAGATGTCTAAATTTACACAGTTCCAGCCAGCGTCTCAGAGATGTTCCTGCTATCATAAAGAAGGTGTATATGGTTTGTCTAGCTCTCTGTATAGCAGAAACTGTAGCTATTGATTATTTACGAAACTGACATGGGTTTGATTATTTCAGACGACAATTCAAAGTGTAACTGTACCTGAAAATAAAGAAAACCATCTGAATTGACGTCCACATAACCTATTAATATTTTTAGTGAGTATTTATTTCTCGATTTCACGGTGTGTCAACATCTAAATATTTCTCCCGTTTTTAAATTTCATATTTAGCGACCCACTTACGAGGTTTCACAACTGTTTCTTCCTCCCACACACTCAGTAGGGACATACCTATGTCTGGCTCTCGTCCATGATTTATCTACGGGTTTCTGACATTCGAAAAAAATGCGCTTTAACTTCGCCCATTCCTGACCGGCATTGTTGAGCATTCAGCGTTGTTTTCTGAACTGAACGATTGGATTCGAGTCCAAAAAACTCAATACGGGATTCAACGACAACAAGTGATCGCAACAGAACATGAACGGAAAATTTCAAAATGCTCCATAAGATGGACTAGGGCATGTTTTATGGATATTCCCATAACTGTCGCCACCGACGAAAAAGTAAGGAGCCAGTCAATCTTAACCCTACTGCTGACAAAAACTTCCTCTCTAGAACCAAAAACTTGTTGGATGCGGAATCCTTGTTGCCTTTTCCTTACACTTGCTATAGAACATATTTTATTTCACTGAGGCTAGGACTCTCTAGCCCCTGTTCGGACTCGTAAGTGTATTTTCTTTGAACATCACCCCGTTTAATGATAAAATTCATGGGAAATGAAGTTTTTCCGAATTTTAGAGAAGGTTTTAAAGGTAATGCTTCTGATTCTAGGTACTTTTGGCAAGGCTCCAAAACAGAAGCTTGGTTTGAACATGTGCAGAAAGAAAGGTTTCTATCTAAAACATTTTATTTTGTTTGAAACATATTTCACGCAGATAAAAACTCCTTTCCCCACCCCTCGGTAACGTTATTGGTAGAACAATGGGTTCCGGCCCACGGCTCATAGGCTATGCAGCGACAGTGCACGGGAAAAGTTTTGGGATCGGCCCCTGAGACTCAGTACGTATATATGTTATCAGAATTTTTACTATGGGCCAAAACGGAAAAGGGCACTCTTAGGGCTCCAGTGGGCACATCTCAAGAGCCAAAAGGTCACTCTTGTTTTTTATTGCGTACACTCCGTTTTGTCACTCTGCTTAACCTGTACCTCGGTGGTGGGTAGGAGCCAACTTCACCCTGGGGGATCAAAAAGCTCCCCTTGAAATCGAAAACTTAAGAAATTTAGAAACACACGGAAAAAAACCATCAAAACCTTCTTCCAGATTCAATCGAGGTTACTCGAGTCCTTCTTGTCAGGTCAATACTGAGGTCACTAGAGGTCAATATTGAGGTCACTAGTGGTCAAATTAGGTCCAAATCGCTTAAATGCGGTGTACTAACAAGCCTCCTTTGTCTCAGGAACCAACATAGCCAGAAACGTTTCCTTTCAAAACACCATTCTAGCATAGCAGAAACACCATTCAAAAGCACTTAAATCGTTTGTTATTACAGTGCCATCCATGTTTTAGTGAAGGCAAAAGCTAGGACGCTACAGGTCACTGAACATTGCGAATCTTAGAATATACCTTCAGATTAAAATATCAAGGAGGCTATTTTTATTTGTATTTGTCTTAGATCAGCAACAGGCATCTGGCCCAATTAAAGCTGAAGTCATGGACATAAAAGGAAACACTAGATGAGTATTTTCAATGATATATCTCCTATTGGTGGTAAAGGGACCAAATGACTAAAAACATAAGGTAAAACACATTCAAAACGGTAAAAGAATGGCTTAAAACAACTTCAGCAGTTCATTCGACGAATAAAATTCCATAGCATACGGATAATTTTAAAAAAGGTGATCTTTAATGTATCTAATTACACTAGACTTAAAACTAGCATGTGGCGATTTAAAAGGATCCGCCTCGGGGCAGCGACCGACGTGTGCGTTAACACGCGCATTGACGGGGGTCTGAGCCGCCTTCGCATTGACGGGGGCGGGTACCCGCCCCCTAAGATATCAAGAACCACGGTAGGTAGCGAAAAACGGTAAACGGCGTTGGGCTGCCCATCCACTTCTCCATCGAAAACATTTGAACCATTTTTTTGTCAGGTCACATTTAAGGTCACGAGGGGTCAAAACATGCCCGTCATAGGGATAACATGTAAAATTCAGTTTTTCGGGCATTACATCTGAACAAGTAAAGATAGAGCAAAACGACTTAAACTATATGAATCCTCTTAGCAAGCCGAATCGAATGATATATAATTTGACCTTGCTAGGTCAAATCAAGGATTTGACCTGACCTGAGGTCAGGTCAGGGTCAAATTATATAAAATGCATATCATTAGAACTGCAAAGCCCAGGCGAGTCTAATGCAGCTAAAATAAATGCTCTATCACCATCCGTTACTGAGTTATTCCGTAAAAACCATTTTTCCAATGTATTTCCAATGGAGAGGTCATGCGTCGTACCTGACCTTAGGTCATCGATATCAAGAATACCGGAACATATTTTAGAGAGCTCGGTGGGGCCATTATGTGATATGAGTTTCAATCGGATAAGTTCACCCTGCTCTGACTTATGCTATCTTAAACTTTTTTTTGAGGTCGGGTCACTTGACCTGTACTGGTGACCTGACCTGAGATAACCTTAACCTTAAAATTTTCACAGAAGTTGTAAAAATGATGAGGAAAAAGGTATACCAAGTACGGCGGCGCTACGCGCCGCCGTTTTTCTCCTATCTCCGAAAAACCCGAGGGGGCGGGTACCCGCCCCCCCGTCAATGCGCGTGTTAAAAGCAAGCACCGCCCGGCGAAACAAGCCCCTTTTCACCGTCTCAACTCGAGGCACCGACACGAGCAGGAAATGGTGAGGTGCCCCGCTGGTTCTTCGCTGGGGCACATGCAGTGGCTCGACATAAACGCAATTTATGTAATCTAAGAGTTATGTAGGACGGTCCTTACCCAGTCATTTGGAAACTGTTCTAAGCACCTATCGATAGTGGCTAACAAGTTTGGGTTTAGACTAGGTTGAGGCCAGTGGAGACTGAGGATGAGCCAGTACCTATACTAAGGGTTGGTTACTTGTTTGCCAATAACCTCCAACCAAATATTAAGCGGCCGTTATTGACACACCACTGTAATCCTCTTGCAAACAGGGAATCGAATGAAATAGAGCTCTACCATGCTAGGTCACATTCAAAGTTTGACATGACCTAGGGTGAGCGAATTGACCCAACGTGAACTAGTATGGTTATTATGTACATACATCATTTGACTCGCAGCGACAATGCAAATAAATTTATGGCAAAATGAAAGCACTATCTTTGTTTACTCAAACATTATTGAGTGAATATCGAATATTGGTTTCTTGACCTCAGATGACTTGCCAAGGGTCACAGGTTTTTTACAATTTTAAACTCAGGAATGAGTCACAAACACATGAAATTGTGAAGATGATATATGACATAGGTACTGAGAAACGCATATCTCAGCTTTTACAGAGGCTTATTATTGAGAGTGTAAGCGCCGTTTGCAGCCTGTTTGCGAAGTACCAGTGGCATTTTTGAGAGCGCAAAGGCCGGGGTCAATGTGTACTGTCGGTTGATCCTCCTACCGCTGGATGGCTGGCGGTCTGTGGAAAACATGGGTCAGGCCACTGACGTCACGTGACGTGAGCCTAGTGCTGAGGTGTAATAAGTGCTTTGTATTTGGAATAAACATAACTTGCGCTGTTTTGGTAGAATATTCTAAAATAGGCTGTTCTTGAGTTGTGAAATGTCTGCGGTTTCCGCTGGAGGAGCGATTATTTTCGATAGTGGTTCTTGTGAGCAGGGATTTCGAGTGACGTCACGCCGATTGCTGCGGGCCCTGTGTGGTGACCTGAGTCGGCTGTCGAGGGGCGTTGGTCTTTCCGCTGACGGACGCTGTGGTGACAGGATGTGCGTAGAGCCCGGCTGTCCCCCCTTAAGTACTTATAATGATGATTGGTGTTTTCGGGCACGTCAGCTGCTGAGGCTATATGTGCCCATCCCATTGCACGCTCTTATGAATCATTGTGATTTGCTATGCGTGATCTGCTTTTGAAATTAACACGCGCATTGACGGGGGCGGGTACCCGCCCCCTCGGGTTTTTCGGAGATAGTAGAAAAACGGCGGCGCGTAGCGCCGCCGTACTTGGTATACCTTTTCCCTCATCATTTTTACAACGTCTGTGAAAATTTTAAGGTTAAGTCACCTCAGGTCAGGTCACCAGTACAGGTCAAGTGACCCGACCTCAAAAAAAGTTTAAGATAGCATAAGTCGGTGCAGGGTGAACTTATCCGATTGAAACGCATATCACATAATGGCCCCACCGAGTTCTCTAAAATATGTTCCGGTATTTTTGATATCGATGACCTAAGGTCAGGTACGAGGCATGACCTCTCCATTGGAAATACATGGAAAAATGGTTTTTACAGAATAACTCAGTAACGGATGGTGATAGAGCATTTATTTTAGCTGCATTAGACTCGCCTGGGCTTTGCGGTTCTAATGATATGCATTTTATATAATTTGACCCTGACCTGACCTCAGGTCAGGTCAAATTCTTTATTTGACCTAGCAAGGTCAAATTATATATCATTCGATTCGGCTTACTAAGAGGATTCATACGGTTCAAGTCGTTTTGCTCTATCTTTACTTGTTCAGATGTAATGGCCGAAAAACTGAATTTACATGTTATCCCTATGACGGGCATGTTTTGACCTCTTGTGACCTTAAATGTGACCTGACAAAAAATGGTTCAAATGTTTTCGATGGAGAAATGGATGGGCAGCCCAACGCCGTTTACCGTTTTTCGCTACCTACCGTGGTTCTCGAGATCTTAGGGGGCGGGTACCCGCCCCCCCGTCAATGCGAAGGTGGCTCAGACCCCCGTCAATGCGCGTGTTAAGTTACATCTGAGGTTTCCCATATTACTTTTCTGGGTTTTCGACTTATCATAATTATCTTTTGTAACGACACATTTGATTCTCGTAGGTCTCTGGCGACTATGTAACTATTTGTGAGCCGTGATCCCGAGCCGGTGGGGTCCCGTGATGAAGCCAGATGTCTGTATACGGCGAGATAGAGAAAATGCGCGTTGCCGTCATCTATGGAAGCACAACGAGTCGGTCCGTTAATATTGCAAAGGTGTTGTCTTTCAGATTAGTGCTTGGAAGGTCACGTTGTTCAAGAATTGTGAAGTTATCCTTTAACACGCGCATTGACGGGGGGCGGGTACCCGCCCCCTCGAGTTTTTCGGAGATAGCAGAAAAACGGCGGCGCGTAGCGTCGCCGTATTTGGCATACCTTTTCTCTCATCATTTTTACAACGTCTGTGAAAATTTTAAGGTTAGGTCATCTCAGGTCAGGTCACCAGTACAGGTCAAGTGCACCGACCTCAAAAAAAGTTTAAGATAGCATAAGTCGGAGCAGGGTGAACTTATCCGATTGAAACTCACATCACATAATGACCCAACCGAGTTCTCTAAGATATGTTCCGGTATTTTTGATATCGATGACCTAAGGTCAGGTACGAGGCATGACCTCTCCATTGGAAATACATGGGAAAATGGTGTTTACGGAATAATTCAGTAACGGATGGTGATAGAGCATTTATTTTAGCTGCGTTAGACTCGCCTGGGTTTGCAGTTCTAATGATATGCATTTTATATAATTTGACCCTGACCTGACCTCAGGTCAGGTCAAATCCTTGATTTGACCTAGCAAGGTCAAATTATGTCATTCGATTCGGCTTGCTGAGAGGATTCATATAGTTGAAGTCGTTTTGCTCTACCTTTACTTGTTCAGATGTAATGGCCGAAAAACTTAATTTACATGTTATCCCTATGCCGGTATGTTTTGACCTCTCGTGACCTTAAATGTGACCTGACAAAAAAATGGTACAAATGTTTTCGATGGAGAAGTAGATGGGCAACCCAACGCCATTTACTGTTTTTCGCTACCTACCGTGGTTCTCGAGATCTTAGGGGACGGGTACCCGCCCCCCGTCAAAGCGAAGGTGGCTCAGACCCCCGTCAATGCGCGTGTTAAGGTATAGGTATGATGGATATTTAGAGTTGGTCGTGTTACGGATTTATCGATAATTGCGTTATATTTGGTTCGAACTGACGTTCCTGTGAGCATGGGGGTTGTTCGGAATTGTGATGCCCGTCTCCGTCTGCAGAAACGGAATAAAACCGTCTCGTAAGGAATGGTTTTCCAGCCTTCGAGCTACCTTTTCGAGATCGGCACGCAGCACTTTACAGAGAGATTATAGCCCGTTCACGGCCATACGTCATCAATATCGAAAATCCCGTCACTATATATTTTGGTACTCGGTGTTGGTGGCCTTATTATGTGCTATAGAATTCAAATAAATCGATTAACATACTCTAACTGCTGCCACTTAAAATGATATTGTAGGCGAGGTCACTTCGCCTGGCCTGGCAACCTGACTTGTCATCATACGGTTTTGAAATTATCAGGAATGATGAAAGGTGAATCAGGGAACAGGTATACCAAACACGACAGTACTGTGTGGCACCGTTTTCCGCTCACCAACCAGGCGAAGATAATGAGCCTTACAGAGCCATAGCGACTTTCACCCAACATCGCAAAAGCCTTCACCGAGCAACAGGTATTCGGTTATCTGGGGAGGCTGACCAAGAGGCTGGAACCGATGGGAAGGGCTGGGGACCAAAATACGCCCCTATTAGACCCGACACTATTACTCGACGGAGGTCACCTGGCATCTGACCACTGGGAGGACCTGAGAAGGACGGACGCCCTGTGCTTCGTGAGACGTTAAAGTCTGGCTCTCAATATTGCTCAGCATTACAAGAACTGTCCATTTGAATTATTGAGACAAAGTTTCGGGAAAAAATTCCTTAAAAACTTGACTCAGATTTCGACCACAGAATCCGAGCTTGCAAATATTTCTAAAAAATGCATATTAATCATTCAGAAAAAATAAGAAGAGACTCACTTGTACAAGGACCAGAGCAGAGAACCGGCGGTGAGCATCTCTGCCTGGTAACACAGAAGATACCTCCCAGGGCAGCTGAGATGCGTTCCACCTACAGCCACAGTTCTCACAGGAAGTATTCACGATGGATCACAAAAGACTGCAAGATTCCCGGACCTCCGAACTTTCAACGACGGTCCGCACGGCAGGCGATCGAAACTATTCACGGAGACGCCTGGATTCACAGAGAACCTCCGCCCGATTGCCGGAGTGTGATGCCGCCGAATGACGCCCGGAGCCGCTGACTGGTCAGCGGCGGGGGTGGAGGCCGCAGCTGTTTGTCCTTACACGCCGACAGCCCCGGGAGGGTGGCGGCAGGTGCTGTGGCAGCTCGCGTGCTGCACCTGCGCGACAATACCGGAGAGGACCGCCCCCCGCGCCGGGGGCCTCGTCGGTCATCAAAGCCCTGCCGCGGCACTGGTCACACCGAGGTCCCGGCTGCAGCTTACTCTGACCGCCCTGACATCTTGCGGCTGGGATATGAAGCGATAGTGATGAGAAGTACCGACGGAATATAGCTGACAGGAGAACTTCTACGCAGCCCATTCCTGTTGGATATGGCATTCCCTTTGAAGCGTCCAACCTTGGTGTAAATCATGTTTTGAAGCTTAATATTCATATGTCATTCAAATTCACAAGATTTTGCGATGAGCAATGCAGGAAAAAGTAGACAAGCAAAGTCGCAGCTGCCACTAGAAAAAGTTTTCTACAACAACCATCTTTGCCTCCATCATCTTTGATAGCCATCACTGGCGGCGGAACTCTAGGGGGGACACTGGGCACGGTGCCTCCCATTAAATCAGAAATTTTAAGACGAGCCCCATGGCGCTGACTCGAAATAAATGGGGCTGAAAAGCCCATGGTGCCCCCTCCCCTTACATTTTGACGTTGCGCCGTGAAGGATAGCCATCATGGTGGTGGACTAAAATCTAAGCTTGGGAATTGAGCGGGGCAATATTCCCTTTGTGCAGCTCCTGCTGCTGTCAACAGAAGCGTCGTCACCGACAAAAAATAACGTGGCCTGCCAATATTTAACCTGCTGCTGACAAGCAGCTTCCCTTGCTAAGACCAAGAACTCATCAAATGTGTGGAAATGGGTTGCCAGCTGCATTGGCTGATACATAATTTTATTTATTCCCAATTCGATTGAAATAGG